>LR989928.1:25130959-25753791 GCA_905146935.1 Scaeva pyrastri | reverse complement strand
TTGACGACGCATATCTCGGCGACCGGACCACCTCGAAGGCTGAAATTTCACTAATGTGATCGTGGAAACCTCCTCTTTCCAACGGTATGCCCACCTTTACCATTTTACACAAATTTATCAAGGAAAATCGAACCCTAACTTCAAATGCGAATATCTCCTAAAATTCGCGTCCTAGATGGTCAAACTTTTCGTTTTTTGACGACGCATATCTCGGCGACCCGACCACCTCGAAGGCTGAAATTTCACTAATGTGATCGTGGAAACCTTCTCTTTCCAACGGTATACCCACCTTTACCATTTTACACAAATTTATCAAGCAAAATCGAACCCTAACTTCAAATGCGAATATCTCCTTAAATACGCGTCCTAGATGGGTCAAACTTTTCGTTTTTTGACGACGCATATCTCGGCGACCGGACCACCTCGAAGGCTGAAATTTCACTAATGTGATCGTGGAAACCTCCTCTTTCCAACGGTATGCCCACCTTTACCATTTTACACAAATTTATCAAAGAAAATCGAACCCTAACTTCAAATGCGAATATCTCCTTAAATACGCGTCCTAGATGGGTCAAACTTTTCGTTTTTTGACGGCGCATATTTCGGCGACCCGACCACCTCGAAGGCTGAAATTTCACTAATGTGATCGTGGAAACCTCCTCTTTCCAACGGTATGCCCACCTTTACCATTTTACAAAAATTTATCAAGCAAAATCGAACCCAAACTTCAAATGCGAATATCTCCTAAAATACGCGTCCTAGATGGGTCAAACTTTTCGTTTTTTGACGACGCATATCTCGGCGACCGGACCACCTCGAAGGCTGAAATTTCACTAATGTGATCGTGGAAACCTCCTCTTTCCAACGGTATGCCCACCTTTACCATTTTACACAAATTTATCAAAGAAAATCGAACCCTAACTTCAAATGCGAATATCTCCTTAAATACGCGTCCTAGATGGGTCAAACTTTTCGTTTTTTGACGGCGCATATTTCGGCGACCCGACCACCTCGAAGGCTGAAATTTCACTAATGTGATCGTGGAAACCTCCTCTTTCCAACGGTATGCCCACCTTTACCATTTTACACAAATTTATCAAGGAAAATCGAACCCTAACTTCAAATGCGAATATCTCCTTAAATACGCGTCATAGATGGGTCAAACTTTTCGTTTTTTGACGACGCATATCTCGGCGACCGGACCACCTCGAAGGCTGAAATTTCACTAATGTGATCGTGGAAACCTCCTCTTTCCAACGGTATGCCCACCTTTACCATTTTACACAAATTTATCAAAGAAAATCGAACCCTAACTTCAAATGCGAATATCTCCTTAAATACGCGTCCTAGATGGGTCAAACTTTTCGTTTTTTGACGGCGCATATTTCGGCGACCCGACCACCTCGAAGGCTGAAATTTCACTAATGTGATCGTGGAAACCTCCTCTTTCCACGGTATGCCCACCTTTACCATTTTACAAAAATTTATCAAGCAAAATCGAACCCAAACTTCAAATGCGAATATCTCCTAAAATACGTGTCCTAGATGGGTCAAACTTTTCGTTTTTTGACGACGCATATCTCGGCGACCCGACCACCTCGAAGGCTGAAATTTCACTAATGTGATCGTGGAAACCTCCTCTTTCCAACGGTATGCCCACCTTTACCATTTTACACAAATTTATCAAGGAAAATCGAACCCTAACTTCAAATGCGAATATCTCCTTAAATACGCGTCCTAGATGGGTCAAACTTTTCGTTTTTTGACGGCGCATATCTCGGCGACCCGACCACCTCGAAGGCTGAAATTTCACTAATGTGATCGTGGAAACCTCCTCTTTCCAACGGTATACCCACCTTTACCATTTTACACAAATTTATCAAGCAAAATCGAACCCTAACTTCAAATGCGAATATCTCCTTAAATACGCGTCATAGATGGGTCAAACTTTTCGTTTTTTGACGACGCATATCTCGGCGACCCGACCACCTCGAAGGCTGAAATTTCACTAATGTGATCGTGGAAACCTCCTCTTTCCAACGGTATGCCCACCTTTACCATTTTACACAAATTTATCAAGGAAAATCGAACCCTAACTTCAAATGCGAATATCTCCTTAAATACGCGTCCTAGATGGGTCAAACTTTTCGTTTTTTGACGACGCATATCTCGGCGACCCGACCACCTCGAAGGCTGAAATTTCACTAATGTGATCGTGGAAACCTCCTCTTTCCAACGGTATGCCCACCTTTACCATTTTACACAAATTTATCAAGGAAAATCGAACCCTAACTTCAAATGCGAATATCTCCTTAAATACGCGTCCTAGATGGGTCAAACTTTTCGTTTTTTGACGACGCATATCTCGGCGACCCGACCACCTCGAAGGCTGAAATTTCACTAATGTGATCGTGGAAACCTCCTCTTTCCAACGGTATGCCCACCTTTACCATTTTACACAAATTTATCAAGGAAAATCGAACCCTAACTTGAAATGCGAATATCTCCTTAAATACGCGTCCTAGATGGGTCAAACTTTTCGTTTTTTGGCCACGCATATCTCGGCGACCCGACCACCTCGAAGGCTGAAATTTCACTAATGTGATCGTGGAAACCTCCTCTTTCCAACGGTATGCCCACCTTTACCATTTTACACAAATTTATCAAGGAAAATCGAACCCTAAACTTGAAATGCGAATATCTCCTTAAATACGCGTCCTAGATGGGTCAAACTTTTCGTTTTTTGGCCACGCATATCTCGGCGACCCGACCACCTCGAAGGCTGAAATTTCACTAATGTGATCGTGGAAACCTCCTCTTTCCAACGGTATGCCCACCTTTACCATTTTTACACAAATTTATCAAGCAAAATCGAACCCTAACTTCAAATGCGAATATCTCCTTAAATACGCCTCCTAGATGGGTCAAACTTTTCGTTTTTTGACGACGCATATCTCGGCGACCCGACCACCTCGAAGGCTGAAATTTCACTAATGTGATCGTGGAAACCTCCTCTTTCCAACGGTATGCCCACCTTTACCATTTTACACAAATTTATCAAAGAAAATCGAACCCTAACTTCAAATGCGAATATCTCCTTAAATACGCGTCCTAGATGGGTCAAACTTTTCGTTTTTTGACCACGCATATCTCGGCGACCCGACCACCTCGAAGGCTGAAATTTCACTAATGTGATCGTGGAAACCTCCTCTTTCCAACGGTATGCCCACCTTTACCATTTTACACAAATTTATCAAAGAAAATCGAACCCTAACTTCAAATGCGAATATCTCCTTAAATACGCGTCCTAGATGGGTCAAACTTTTCGTTTTTTGACCACGCATATCTCGGCGACCCGACCACCTCGAAGGCTGAAATTTCACTAATGTGATCGTGGAAACCTCCTCTTTCCAACGGTATGCCCACCTTTACCATTTTACACAAATTTATCAAGGAAAATCGAACCCTAACTTCAAATGCGAATATCTCCTTAAATACGCGTCCTAGATGGGTCAAACTTTTCGTTTTTTGACGGCGCATATTTCGGCGACCCGACCACCTCGAAGGCTGAAATTTCACTAATGTGATCGTGGAAACCTCCTCTTTCCAACGGTATGCCCACCTTTACCATTTTACACAAATTTATCAAGGAAAATCGAACCCTAACTTCAAATGCGAATATCTCCTTAAATACGCGTCCTAGATGGGTCAAACTTTTCGTTTTTTGACGGCGCATATCTCGGCGACCCGACCACCTCGAAGGCTGAAATTTCACTAATGTGATCGTGGAAACCTCCTCTTTCCAACGGTATGCCCACCTTTACCATTTTACAAAAATTTATCAAGCAAAATCGAACCCAAACTTCAAATGCGAATATCTCCTAAAATACGCGTCCTAGATGGGTCAAACTTTTCGTTTTTTGACCACGCATATCTCGGCTACCCGACCACCTCGAAGGCTGAAATTTCACTAATGTGATCGTGGAAACCTCCTCTTTCCAACGGTATGCCCACCTTTACCATTTTACACAAATTTATCAAGGAAAATCGAACCCTAACTTCAAATGCGAATATCTCCTTAAATACGCGTCCTAGATGGGTCAAACTTTTCGTTTTTTGACGACGCATATCTCGGCGACCGGACCACCTCGAAGGCTGAAATTTCACTAATGTGATCGTGGAAACCTCCTCTTTCCAACGGTATGCCCACCTTTACCATTTTACACAAATTTATCAAGGAAAATCGAACCCTAACTTCAAATGCGAATATCTCCTTAAATACGCGTCCTAGATGGGTCAAACTTTTCGTTTTTTGACGGCGCATATCTCGGCGACCCGACCACCTCGAAGGCTGAAATTTCACTAATGTGATCGTGGAAACCTCCTCTTTCCAACGGTATGCCCACCTTTACCATTTTACACAAATTTATCAAGGAAAATCGAACCCTAACTTCAAATGCGAATATCTCCTTAAATACGCGTCCTAGATGGGTCAAACTTTTCGTTTTTTGACGGCGCATATCTCGGCGACCCGACCACCTCGAAGGCTGAAATTTCACTAATGTGATCGTGGAAACCTCCTCTTTCCAAAGATATGCCCACCTTTACCATTTTACACAAATTTATCAAAGAAAATCGAACCCTAACTTCAAATGCGAATATCTCCTTAAATACGCGTCCTAGATGGGTCAAACTTTTCGTTTTTTGACGACGCATATCTCGGCGACCCGACCACCTCGAAGGCTGAAATTTCACTAATGTGATCGTGGAAACCTCCTCTTTCCAACGGTATGCCCACCTTTACCATTTCACACAAATTTATCAAGGAAAATCGAACCCTAACTTCAAATGCGAATATCTCCTTAATTACGCGTCCTAGATGGGTCAAACTTTTCGTTTTTTGACGGCGCATATCTCGGCGACCCGACCACCTCGAAGGCTGAAATTTCACTAATGTGATCGTGGAAACCTCCTCTTTCCAACGGTATGCCCACCTTTACCATTTTACACAAAATTTATCAAGCAAAATCGAACCCTAACTTCAAATGCGAATATCTCCTTAAATACGCGTCATAGATGGGTCAAACTTTTCGTTTTTTGACGACGCATATCTCGGCGACCCGACCACCTCGAAGGCTGAAATTTCACTAATGTGATCGTGGAAACCTCCTCTTTCCAACGGTATGCCCACCTTTACCATTTTACACAAATTTATCAAAGAAAATCGAACCCTAACTTCAAATGCGAATATCTCCTTAAATACGCGTCCTAGATGGGTCAAACTTTTCGTTTTTTGACGACGCATATCTCGGCGACCCGACCACCTCGAAGGCTGAAATTTCACTAATGTGATCGTGGAAACCTCCTCTTTCCAACGGTATGCCCACCTTTACCATTGTACACAAATTTATCAAAGAAAATCGAACCCTAACTTCAAATGCGAATATCTCCTTAAATACGCGTCCTAGATGGGTCAAACTTTTCGTTTTTTGACGACGCATATCTCGGCGACCCGACCACCTCGAAGGCTGAAATTTCACTAATGTGATCGTGGAAACCTCCTCTTTCCAACGGTATGCCCACCTTTAACATTTTACACAAATTTATCAAGGAAAATCGAACCCTAACTTCAAATGCGAATATCTCCTTAAATACGCGTCCTAGATGGGTCAAACTTTTCGTTTTTTGACCACGCATATCTCGGCGACCCGACCACCTCGAAGGCTGAAATTTCACTAATGTGATCGTGGAAACCTCCTCTTTCCAACGGTATGCCCACCTTTACCATTTTACACAAATTTATCAAGGAAAATCGAACCCTAACTTCAAATGCGAATATCTCCTTAAATACGCGTCCTAGATGGGTCAAACTTTTCGTTTTTTGACGACGCATATCTCGGCGACCCGACCACCTCGAAGGCTGAAATTTCACTAATGTGATCGTGGAAACCTCCTCTTTCCAACGGTATGCCCACCTTTACCATTTTACACAAATTTATCAAGGAAAATCGAACCCTAACTTCAAATGCGAATATCTCCTTAAATACGCGTCCTAGATGGGTCAAACTTTTCGTTTTTTGACGACGCATATCTCGGCGACCCGACCACCTCGAAGGCTAAAATTTCACTAATGTGATCGTGGAAACCTCCTCTTACCAACGGTATGCCCACCTTTACCATTTTACACAAATTTATCAAGCAAAATCGAACCCAAACTTCAAATGCGAATATCTCCTAAAATACGCGTCCTAGATGGGTCAAACTTTTCGTTTTTTGACGACGCATATCTCGGCGACCCGACCACCTCGAAGGCTGAAATTTCACTAATGTGATCATGGAAACCTCCTCTTTCCAACGGTATGCCCACCTTTACCATTTTACACAAATTTATCAAGGAAAATCGAACCCTAACTTCAAATGCGAATATCTCCTTAAATACGCGTCCTAGATGGGTCAAACTTTTCGTTTTTTGACGACGCATATCTCGGCGACCGGACCACCTCGAAGGCTGAAATTTCACTAATGTGATCGTGGAAACCTCCTCTTTCCAACGGTATACCCACCTTTACCATTTTACACAAATTTATCAAGCAAAATCGAACCCTAACTTCAAATGCGAATATCTCCTTAAATACGCGTCATAGATGGGTCAAACTTTTCGTTTTTTGACGACGCATATCTCGGCGACCCGACCACCTCGAAGGCTGAAATTTCACTAATGTGATCGTGGAAACCTCCTCTTTCCAACGGTATGCCCACCTTTACCATTTTACACAAATTTATCAAGGAAAATCGAACCCTAACTTCAAATGCGAATATCTCCTTAAATACGCGTCCTAGATGGGTCAAACTTTTCGTTTTTTGACGACGCATATCTCGGCGACCGGACCACCTCGAAGGCTGAAATTTCACTAATGTGATCGTGGAAACCTCCTCTTTCCAACGGTATACCCACCTTTACCATTTTACACAAATTTATCAAGCAAAATCGAACCCTAACTTCAAATGCGAATATCTCCTTAAATACGCGTCATAGATGGGTCAAACTTTTCGTTTTTTGACGACGCATATCTCGGCGACCCGACCACCTCGAAGGCTGAAATTTCACTAATGTGATCGTGGAAACCTCCTCTTTCCAAAGATATGCCCACCTTTACCATTTTACACAAATTTATCAAGGAAAATCGAACCCTAACTTCAAATGCGAATATCTCCTTAAATACGCGTCCTAGATGGGTCAAACTTTCCGTTTTTTGACGGCGCATATCTCGGCGACCCGACCACCTCGAAGGCTGAAATTTCACTAATGTGATCGTGGAAACCTCCTCTTTCCAAAGATATGCCCACCTTTACCATTTTACACAAATTTATCAAAGAAAATCGAACCCTAACTTCAAATGCGAATATCTCCTTAAATACGCGTCCTAGATGGGTCAAACTTTTCGTTTTTTGACGACGCATATCTCGGCGACCGGACCACCTCGGAGGCTGAAATTTCACTAATGTGATCGTGGAAACCTCCTCTTTCTAACGGTATGCCCACCTTTACCATTTTACACAAATTTATCAAGGAAAATCGAACCCTAACTTCAAATGCGAATATCTCCTTAAATACGCGTCCTAGATGGGTCAAACTTTTCGTTTTTTGACGGCGCATATCTCGGCGACCCGACCACCTCGAAGGCTGAAATTTCACTAATGTGATCGTGGAAACCTCCTCTTTCCAAAGATATGCCCACCTTTACCATTTTACACAAATTTATCAAAGAAAATCGAACCCTAACTTCAAATGCGAATATCTCCTTAAATACGCGTCCTAGATGGGTCAAACTTTTCGTTTTTTGACGGCGCATATCTCGGCGACCCGACCACCTCGAAGGCTGAAATTTCACTAATGTGATCGTGGAAACCTCCTCTTTCCAACGGTATGCCCACCTTTACCATTTTACAAAAATTTATCAAGCAAAATCGAACCCAAACTTCAAATGCGAATATCTCCTAAAATACGCGTCCTAGATGGGTCAAACTTTTCGTTTTTTGACGACGCATATCTAGGCGACCCGACCACCTCGAAGGCTGAAATTTCACTAATGTGATCGTGGAAACCTCCTCTTTCCAACGGTATACCCACCTTTACCATTTTACACAAATTTATCAAGCAAAATCGAACCCTAACTTCAAATGCGAATATCTCCTTAAATACGCGTCCTAGATGGGTCAAACTTTTCGTTTTTTGACGACGCATATCTCGGCGACCCGACCACCTCCAAGGCTGAAATTTCACTAATGTGATCGCGGAAACCTCCTCTTTCCAACGGTATGCCCACCTTTAACATTTTACACAAATTTATCAAGGAAAATCGAACCCTAACTTCAAATGCGAATATCTCCTTAAATACGCGTCCTAGATGGGTCAAACTTTTCGTTTTTTGACGACGCATATCTCGGCGACCCGACCACCTCGAAGGCTGAAATTTCACTAATGTGATCGTGGAAACCTCCTCTTTCCAACGGTATGCCCACCTTTACCATTTTACACAAATTTATCAAAGAAAATCGAACCCTAACTTCAAATGCGAATATCTCCTTAAATACGCGTCCTAGATGGGTCAAACTTTTCGTTTTTTGACGACGCATATCTCGGCGACCCGACCACCTCGAAGGCTGAAATTTCACTAATGTGATCGTGGAAACCTCCTCTTTCCAACGGTATGCCCACCTTTACCATTTTACACAAATTTATCAAGGAAAATCGAACCCTAACTTCAAATGCGAATATCTCCTTAAATACGCGTCCTAGATGGGTCAAACTTTTCGTTTTTTGACCACGCATATCTCGGCGACCCGACCACCTCGAAGGCTGAAATTTCACTAATGTGATCGTGGAAACCTCCTCTTTCCAACGGTATGCCCACCTTTACCATTTTACACAAATTTATCAAAGAAAATCGAACCCTAACTTCAAATGCGAATATCTCCTTAAATACGCGTCCTAGATGGGTCAAACTTTTCGTTTTTTGACGACGCATATCTCGGCGACCCGACCACCTCGAAGGCTGAAATTCCATTAATGTGATCGTGGAAACCTCCTCTTTCCAACGGTATGCCCACCTTTACCATTTTACACAAATTTATCAAGGAAAATCGAACCCTAACTTCAAATGCGAATATCTCCTTAAATACGCGTCCTAGATGGGTCAAACTTTTCGTTTTTTGACCACGCATATCTCGGCGACCCGACCACCTCGAAGGCTGAAATTTCACTAATGTGATCGTGGAAACCTCCTCTTTCCAACGGTATGCCCACCTTTACCATTTTACACAAATTTATCAAAGAAAATCGAACCCTAACTTCAAATGCGAATATCTCCTTAAATACGCGTCCTAGATGGGTCAAACTTTTCGTTTTTTGACGACGCATATCTCGGCGACCCGACCACCTCGAAGGCTGAAATTCCATTAATGTGATCGTGGAAACCTCCTCTTTCCAACGGTATGCCCACCTTTACCATTTTACACAAATTTATCAAGGAAAATCGAACCCTAACTTCAAATGCGAATATCTCCTTAAATACGCGTCCTAGATGGGTCAAACTTTTCGTTTTTTGACCACGCATATCTCGGCGACCCGACCACCTCGAAGGCTGAAATTTCACTAATGTGATCGTGGAAACCTCCTCTTTCCAACGGTATGCCCACCTTTACCATTTTACACAAATTTATCAAAGAAAATCGAACCCTAACTTCAAATGCGAATATCTCCTTAAATACGCGTCCTAGATGGGTCAAACTTTTCGTTTTTTGACGACGCATATCTCGGCGACCCGACCACCTCGAAGGCTGAAATTTCACTAATGTGATCGTGGAAACCTCCTATTTCCAAAGATATGCCCACCTTTAACATTTTACAAAAATTTATCAACCAAATTCGAACCCAAACTTCAAATGCGAATATCTCCTAAAATACGCGTCCTAGATGGGTCAAACTTTTCGTTTTTTGACGACGCATATCTCGGCGACCCGACCACCTCGAAGGCTGAAATTTCACTAATGTGATCGTGGAAACCTCCTCTTTCCAACGGTATGCCCACCTTTACCATTTTACACAAATTTATCAAGCAAAATCGAACCCTAACTTCAAATGCGAATATCTCCTTAAATACGCCTCCTAGATGGGTCAAACTTTTCGTTTTTTGACCACGCATATCTCGGCGACCCGACCACCTCGAAGGCTGAAATTTCACTAATGTGATCGTGGAAACCTCCTCTTTCCAACGGTATGCCCACCTTTACCATTTTACACAAATTTATCAAGGAAAATCGAACCCAAACTTCAAATGCGAATATCTCCTTAAATACGCGTCCTAGATGGGTCAAACTTTTCGTTTTTTGACGACGCATATCTCGGCGACCCGACCACCTCGAAGGCTGAAATTTCACTAATGTGATCGTGGGAACCTCCTCTTTCCAACGGTATACCCACCTTTACCATTTTACACAAATTTATCAAGCAAAATCGAACCCTAACTTCAAATGCGAATATCTCCTTAAATACGCGTCCTAGATGGGTCAAACTTTTCGTTTTTTGACCACGCATATCTCGGCGACCCGACCACCTCGAAGGCTGAAATTTCACTAATGTGATCGTGGAAACCTCCTCTTTCCAACGGTATGCCCACCTTTAACATTTTACACAAATTTATCAAGGAAAATCGAACCCTAACTTCAAATGCGAATATCTCCTAAAATACGCGTCCTAGATGGGTCAAACTTTTCGTTTTTTGACGACGCATATCTCGGCGACCCGACCACCTCGAAGGCTGAAATTTCACTAATGTGATCGTGGAAACCTCCTCTTTCCAACGGTATGCCCACCTTTAACATTTTACACAAATTTATCAAGGAAAATCGAACTCAAACTTCAAATGCGAATATCTCCTAAAATACGCGTCCTAGATGGGTCAAACTTTTCGTTTTTTGACGACGCATATCTCGGCGACCCGACCACCTCGAAGGCTGAAATTTCACTAATGTGATCGTGGAAACCTCCTATTTCCAAAGATATGCCCACCTTTAACATTTTACAAAAATTTATCAACCAAATTCGAACCCAAACTTCAAATGCGAATATCTCCTAAAATACGCGTCCTAGATGGGTCAAACTTTTCGTTTTTTGACCACGCATATCTCGGCGACCCGACCACCTCGAAGGCTGAAATTTCACTAATGTGATCGTGGAAACCTCCTCTTTCCAACGGTATGCCCACCTTTACCATTTTACACAAATTTATCAAAGAAAATCGAACCCTAACTTCAAATGCGAATATCTCCTTAAATACGCGTCCTAGATGGGTCAAACTTTTCGTTTTTTGACGACGCATATCTCGGCGACCCGACCACCTCGAAGGCTGAAATTCCATTAATGTGATCGTGGAAACCTCCTCTTTCCAACGGTATACCCACCTTTACCATTTTACACAAATTTATCAAGCAAAATCGAACCCTAACTTCAAATGCGAATATCTCCTTAAATACGCGTCCTAGATGGGTCAAACTTTTCGTTTTTTGACGACGCATATCTCGGCGACCCGACCACCTCGAAGGCTGAAATTTCACTAATGTGATCGTGGAAACCTCCTCTTTCCAAAGATATGCCCACCTTTACCATTTTACACAAATTTATCAAGGAAAATCGAACCCTAACTTCAAATGCGAATATCTCCTTAAATACGCGTCCTAGATGGGTCAAACTTTTCGTTTTTTGACGGCGCATATCTCGGCGACCCGACCACCTCGAAGGCTGAAATTTCACTAATGTGATCGTGGAAACCTCCTCTTTCCAAAGATATGCCCACCTTTACCATTTTACACAAATTTATCAAAGAAAATCGAACCCTAACTTCAAATGCGAATATCTCCTTAAATACGCGTCCTAGATGGGTCAAACTTTTCGTTTTTTGACGACGCATATCTCGGCGACCCGACCACCTCGAAGGCTGAAATTCCATTAATGTGATCGTGGAAACCTCCTCTTTCCAACGGTATACCCACCTTTACCATTTTACACAAATTTATCAAGCAAAATCGAACCCTAACTTCAAATGCGAATATCTCCTTAAATACGCGTCCTAGATGGGTCAAACTTTTCGTTTTTTGACGACGCATATCTCGGCGACCCGACCACCTCGAAGGCTGAAATTTCACTAATGTGATCGTGGAAACCTCCTATTTCCAAAGATATGCCCACCTTTAACATTTTACAAAAATTTATCAACCAAATTCGAACCCAAACTTCAAATGCGAATATCTCCTAAAATACGCGTCCTAGATGGGTCAAACTTTTCGTTTTTTGACCACGCATATCTCGGCGACCCGACCACCTCGAAGGCTGAAATTCCATTAATGTGATCGTGGAAACCTCCTCTTTCCAACGGTATGCCCACCTTTACTATTTTACACAAATTTATCAAGGAAAATCGAACCCTAACTTCAAATGCGAATATCTCCTTAAATACGCGTCCTAGATGGGTCAAACTTTTCGTTTTTTGACGACGCATATCTCGGCGACCGGACCACCTCGAAGGCTGAAATTTCACTAATGTGATCGTGGAAACCTCCTCTTTCCAACGGTATGCCCACCTTTACCATTTTACACAAATTTATCAAGGAAAATCGAACCCTAACTTCAAATGCGAATATCTCCTTAAATACGCGTCCTAGATGGGTCAAACTTTTCGTTTTTTGACGACGCATATCTCGGCGACCCGACCACCTCGAAGGCTGAAATTTCACTAATGTGATCGTGGAAACCTCCTCTTTCCAACGGTATGCCCACCTTTACCATTTTACACAAATTTATCAAGGAAAATCGAACCCTAACTTCAAATGCGAATATCTCCTTAAATACGCGTCCTAGATGGGTCAAACTTTTCGTTTTTTGACGACGCATATCTCGGCGACCCGACCACCTCGAAGGCTGAAATTTCACTAATGTGATCGTGGAAACCTCCTCTTTCCAACGGTATGCCCACCTTTACCATTTTACACAAATTTATCAAAGAAAATCGAACCCTAACTTCAAATGCGAATATCTCCTTAAATACGCGTCCTAGATGGGTCAAACTTTTCGTTTTTTGACGACGCATATCTCGGCGACCCGACCACCTCGAAGGCTGAAATTTCACTAATGTGATCGTGGAAACCTCCTCTTTCCAACGGTATGCCCACCTTTACCATTTTACACAAATTTATCAAGGAAAATCGAACCCTAACTTCAAATGCGAATATCTCCTTAAATACGCCTCCTAGATGGGTCAAACTTTTCGTTTTTTGACCACGCATATCTCGGCGACCCGACCACCTCGAAGGCTGAAATTTCACTAATGTGATCGTGGAAACCTCCTCTTTCCAACGGTATGCCCACCTTTACCATTTTACACAAATTTATCAAGGAAAATCGAACCCTAACTTCAAATGCGAATATCTCCTTAAATACGCGTCCTAGATGGGTCAAACTTTTCGTTTTTTGACGACGCATATCTCGGCGACCCGACCACCTCGAAGGCTAAAATTTCACTAATGTGATCGTGGAAACCTCCTCTTTCCAACGGTATGCCCACCTTTACCATTTTACACAAATTTATCAAGGAAAATCGAACCCAAACTTCAAATGCGAATATCTCCTAAAATACGCGTCCTAGATGGGTCAAACTTTTCGTTTTTTGACGACGCATATCTCGGCGACCCGACCACCTCGAAGGCTGAAATTTCACTAATGTGATCGTGGAAACCTCCTCTTTCCAAAGATATGCCCACCTTTAACATTTTACAAAAATTTATCAACCAAATTCGAACCCAAACTTCAAATGCGAATATCTCCTAAAATACGCGTCCTAGATGGGTCAAACTTTTCGTTTTTTGACGACGCATATCTCGGCGACCCGACCACCTCGAAGGCTGAAATTTCACTAATGTGATCGTGGAAACCTCCTCTTTCCAACGGTATGCCCACCTTTACCATTTTACACAAATTTATCAAGGAAAATCGAACCCTAACTTCAAATGCGAATATCTCCTTAAATACGCGTCCTAGATGGGTCAAACTTTTCGTTTTTTGACGACGCATATCTCGGCGACCCGACCACCTCGAAGGCTGAAATTTCACTAATGTGATCGTGGAAACCTCCTCTTTCCAACGGTATGCCCACCTTTACCATTTTACACAAATTTATCAAGGAAAATCGAACCCAAACTTCAAATGCGAATATCTCCTTAAATACGCGTCCTAGATGGGTCAAACTTTTCGTTTTTTGACGACGCATATCTCGGCGACCCGACCACCTCGAAGGCTGAAATTTCACTAATGTGATCGTGGAAACCTCCTCTTTCCAACGGTATACCCACCTTTACCATTTTACACAAATTTATCAAGGAAAATCGAACCCTAACTTCAAATGCGAATATCTCCTTAAATACGCGTCCTAGATGGGTCAAACTTTTCGTTTTTTGACCACGCATATCTCGGCGACCCGACCACCTCGAAGGCTGAAATTTCACTAATGTGATCGTGGAAACCTCCTCTTTCCAACGGTATGCCCACCTTTAACATTTTACACAAATTTATCAAGGAAAATCGAACCCTAACTTCAAATGCGAATATCTCCTTAAATACGCGTCCTAGATGGGTCAAACTTTTCGTTTTTTGACGACGCATATCTCGGCGACCCGACCACCTCGAAGGCTGAAATTTCACTAATGTGATCGTGGAAACCTCCTCTTTAAAACGGTATGCCCACCTTTACCATTTTACACAAATTTATCAAGGAAAATCGAACCCTAACTTCAAATGCGAATATCTCCTTAAATACGCGTCCTAGATGGGTCAAACTTTTCGTTTTTTGACGACGCATATCTCGGCGACCCGACCACCTCGAAGGCTAAAATTTCACTAATGTGATCGTGGAAACCTCCTCTTTCCAACGGTATGCCCACCTTTACCATTTTACACAAATTTATCAAGGAAAATCGAACCCAAACTTCAAATGCGAATATCTCCTAAAATACGCGTCCTAGATGGGTCAAACTTTTCGTTTTTTGACGACGCATATCTCGGCGACCCGACCACCTCGAAGGCTGAAATTTCACTAATGTGATCGTGGAAACCTCCTCTTTCCAAAGATATGCCCACCTTTAACATTTTACAAAAATTTATCAAGGAAAATCGAACCCTAACTTCAAATGCGAATATCTCCTTAAATACGCGTCCTAGATGGGTCAAACTTTTCGTTTTTTGACGACGCATATCTCGGCGACCGGACCACCTCGAAGGCTGAAATTTCACTAATGTGATCGTGGAAACCTCCTCTTTCCAACGGTATGCCCACCTTTAACATTTTACACAAATTTATCAAGGAAAATCGAACCCTAACTTCAAATGCGAATATCTCCTTAAATACGCGTCCTAGATGGGTCAAACTTTTCGTTTTTTGACGACGCATATCTCGGCGACCCGACCACCTCGAAGGCTGAAATTTCACTAATGTGATCGTGGAAACCTCCTCTTTCCAACGGTATGCCCACCTTTACCATTTTACACAAATTTATCAAGGAAAATCGAACCCTAACTTCAAATGCGAATATCTCCTTAAATACGCGTCCTAGATGGGTCAAACTTTTCGTTTTTTGACGACGCATATCTCGGCGACCGGACCACCTCGAAGGCTGAAATTTCACTAATGTGATCGTGGAAACCTCCTCTTTCCAACGGTATGCCCACCTTTACCATTTCACACAAATTTATCAAGGAAAATCGAACCCTAACTTCAAATGCGAATATCTCCTTAAATACGCGTCCTAGATGGGTCAAACTTTTCGTTTTTTGACGGCGCATATCTCGGCGACCCGACCACCTCGAAGGCTGAAATTTCACTAATGTGATCGTGGAAACCTCCTCTTTCCAACGGTATGCCCACCTTTACCATTTTACACAAATTTATCAAGCAAAATCGAACCCTAACTTCAAATGCGAATATCTCCTTAAATACGCGTCATAGATGGGTCAAACTTTTCGTTTTTTGACGACGCATATCTCGGCGACCCGACCACCTCGAAGGCTGAAATTTCACTAATGTGATCGTGGAAACCTCCTCTTTCCAACGGTATGCCCACCTTTACCATTTTACACAAATTTATCAAAGAAAATCGAACCCTAACTTCAAATGCGAATATCTCCTTAAATACGCGTCCTAGATGGGTCAAACTTTTCGTTTTTTGACGACGCATATCTCGGCGACCCGACCACCTCGAAGGCTGAAATTTCACTAATGTGATCGTGGAAACCTCCTCTTTCCAACGGTATGCCCACCTTTAACATTTTACACAAATTTATCAAGGAAAATCGAACCCTAACTTCAAATGCGAATATCTCCTTAAATACGCGTCATAGATGGGTCAAACTTTTCGTTTTTTGACGACGCATATCTCGGCGACCCGACCACCTCGAAGGCTGAAATTTCACTAATGTGATCATGGAAACCTCCTCTTTCCAACGGTATGCCCACCTTTACCATTTTACACAAATTTATCAAGGAAAATTGAACCCAAACTTCAAATGCGAATATCTCCTTAAATACGCGTCCTAGATGGGTCAAACTTTTCGTTTTTTGACGACGCATATCTCGGCGACCCGACCACCTCGAAGGCTGAAATTTCACTAATGTGATCGTGGAAACCTCCTCTTTCCAACGGAATGCCCACCTTTACCATTTTACAAAAATTTATCAAGCAAAATCGAACCCAAACTTCAAATGCGAATATCTCCTAAAATACGCGTCCTAGATGGGTCAAACTTTTCGTTTTTTGACGACGCATATCTCGGCGACCCGACCACCTCGAAGGCTGAAATTTCACTAATGTGATCGTGGAAACCTCCTCTTTCCAACGGTAAGCCCACCTTTACCATTTTACAAAAATTTATCAAGCAAAATCAAACCCAAACTTCAAATGCGAATATCTCCTTAAATACGCGTCCTAGATGGGTCAAACTTTTCGTTTTTTGACGACGCATATCTCGGCGACCCGACCACCTCGAAGGCTGAAATTTCACTAATGTGATCGTGGAAACCTCCTCTTTCCAACGGTATGCCCACCTTTACCATTTTACACAAATTTATCAAGGAAAATCGAACCCTAACTTCAAATGCGAATATCTCCTTAAATACGCGTCCTAGATGGGTCAAACTTTTCGTTTTTTGACGACGCATATCTCGGCGACCCGACCACCTCGAAGGCTGAAATTTCACTAATGTGATAGTGGAAACCTCATCTTTCCAACGGTATGCTCACCTTTACCATTTTACAAAAATTTATCAAGCAAAATCGAACCCAAACTTCAAATGCGAATATCTCCTAAAAGACGCGTCCTAGATGGGTCAAACTTTTCGTTTTTTGACGACGCATATCTCGGCGACCCGACCACCTCGAAGGCTGAAATTTCACTAATGTGATAGTGGAAACCTCATCTTTCCAACGGTATGCTCACCTTTACCATTTTACAAAAATTTATCAAGCAAAATCGAACCCAAACTTCAAATGCGAATATCTCCTAAAATACGCGTCCTAGATGGGTCAAACTTTTCGTTTTTTGACCACGCATATCTCGGCGACCCGACCACCTCGAAGGCTGAAATTTCACTAATGTGATCGTGGAAACCTCCTCTTTCCAACGGTATGCCCACCTTAACCATTTTACAAAAAATTATCAAGGAAAATCGAACCCTAACTTCAAATGCGAATATCTCCTTAAATACGCGTCCTAGATGGGTCAAACTTTTCGTTTTTTGACGACGCATATCTCGGCGACCCGACCACCTCGAAGGCTGAAATTTCACTAATGTGATCGTGGAAACCTCCTCTTTCCAACGGTATGCCCACCTTTACCATTTCACAAAAATTTATCAAAATTTATCCTTAAATACGCGTCCTAGATGGGTCAAACTTTTCGTTTTTGGACGACGCATATCTCGGCGACCCGACCACCTCGAAGGCTGAAATTTCACTAATGTGATCGTGGAAACCTCCTCTTTCCAACGGTATGCCCACCTTTACCATTTTACACAAATTTATCAAGCAAAATCGAACCCAAACTTCAAATGCGAATATCTCCTAAAATAAGCGTCCTAGATGGGTCAAACTTTTCGTTTTTTGACGACGCATATCTCGGCGACCGGACCACCTCGAAGGCTGAAATTTCACTAATGTGATCGTGGAAACCTCCTCTTTCCAACGGTGTGCCCACCTTTACCATTTTACAAAAATTTATCAAGCCAAATCGAACCCAAACTTCAAATGCGAATATCTCCTAAAATACGCGTCCTAGATGGGTCAAACTTTTCGTTTTTTGACCACGCATATCTCGGCGACCCGACCACCTCGAAGGCTGAAATTTCACTAATGTGATCGTGGAAACCTCCTCTTTCCAACGGTAAGCCCACCTTTACCATTTTACAAAAATTTATCAAGCAAAATCAAACCCAAACTTGAAATGCGAATATCTCCTAAAATACGCGTCCTAGATGGGTCAAACTTTTCGTTTTTTGACGACGCATATCTCGGCGACCCGACCACCTCGAAGGCTGAAATTTCACTAATGTGATCGTGGAAACCTCCTCTTTCCAACGGTATGCCCACCTTTACCATTTTATACAAATTTATCAAGGAAAATCGAACCCTAAGATCAAATGCGAATATCTCCTAAAATACGCGTCCTAGATGGGTCAAACTTTTCGTTTTTTGACGACGCATATCTCGGCGACCCGACCACCTCGAAGGCTGAAATTTCACTAATGTGATCGTGGAAACCTCCTCTTTCTAACGGTGTGCCCACCTTTTCCATTTTACAAAAAATTATCAAGCAAAATCGAACCCAAACTTCAAATGCGAATATCTCCTAAAATACGCGTCCTAGATGGGTCAAACTTTTCGTTTTTTGACGACGCATATCTCGGCGACCCGACCACCTCGAAGGCTGAAATTTCACTAATGTGATCGTGGAAACCTCCTCTTTCCAACGGAATGCCCACCTTTACCATTTTACAAAAATTTATCAAGCAAAATCGAACCCAAACTTCAAATGCGAATATCTCCTAAAATACGCGTCCTAGATGGGTCAAACTTTTCGTTTTTTGACGACGCATATCTCGGCGACCCGACCACCTCGAAGGCTGAAATTTCACTAATGTGATCGTGGAAACCTCCTCTTTCCAACGGTATGCCCACCTTTACCATTTTACAAAAATTTATCAAGCAAAATCAAACCCAAACTTCAAATGCGAATATCTCCTAAAATACGCGTCCTAGATGGGTCAAACTTTTCGTTTTTTGACGACGCATATCTCGGCGACCCGACCACCTCGAAGGCTGAAATTTCACTAATGTGATCGTGGAAACCTCCTCTTTCCAACGGTATGCCCACCTTTACCATTTTACACAAATTTATCAAGCAAAATCGAACCCAAACTTCAAATGCGAATATCTCCTAAAATAAGCGTCCTAGATGGGTCAAACTTTTCGTTTTTTGACGACGCATATCTCGGCGACCCGACCACCTCGAAGGCTGAAATTTCACTAATGTGATAGTGGAAACCTCATCTTTCCAACGGTATGCTCACCTTTACCATTTTACAAAAATTTATCAAGCAAAATCGAACCCAAACTTCAAATGCGAATATCTCCTAAAATACGCGTCCTAGATGGGTCAAACTTTTCGTTTTTTGACGACGCATATCTCGGCGACCCGACCACCTCGAAGGCTGAAATTTCACTAATGTGATCGTGGAAACCTCCTCTTTCCAACGGTAAGCCCACCTTTACCATTTTACAAAAATTTATCAAGCAAAATCGAACCCAAACTTCAAATGCGAATATCTCCTTAAATACGCGTCCTAGATGGGTCAAACTTTTCGTTTTTTGACGACGCATATCTCGGCGACCCGACCACCTCGAAGGCTGAAATTTCACTAATGTGATCGTGGAAACCTCCTCTTTCCAACGGTATGCCCACCTTAACCATTTTACAAAAAATTATCAAGGAAAATCGAACCCTAACTTCAAATGCGAATATCTCCTTAAATACGCGTCCTAGATGGGTCAAACTTTTCGTTTTTTGACGACGCATATCTCGGCGACCCGACCACCTCGAAGGCTGAAATTTCACTAATGTGATCGTGGAAACCTCCTCTTTCCAACGGTGTGCCCACCTTTTCCATTTTACAAAAAATTATCAAGCAAAATCGAACCCAAACTTCAAATGCGAATATCTCCTAAAATACGCGTCCTAGATGGGTCAAACTTTTCGTTTTTTGACGACGCATATCTCGGCGACCCGACCACCTCGAAGGCTGAAATTTCACTAATGTGATCGTGGAAACCTCCTCTTTCCAACGGAATGCCCACCTTTACCATTTTACAAAAATTTATCAAGCAAAATCGAACCCAAACTTCAAATGCGAATATCTCCTAAAATACGCGTCCTAGATGGGTCAAACTTTTCGTTTTTTGACGACGCATATCTCGGCGACCCGACCACCTCGAAGGCTGAAATTTCACTAATCTGATCGTGGAAACCTCCTCTTTCCAACGGTATGCCCACCTTTACCATTTTACAAAAATTTATCAAGCAAAATCAAACCCAAACTTCAAATGCGAATATCTCCTAAAATACGCGTCCTAGATGGGTCAAACTTTTCGTTTTTTGACGACGCATATCTCGGCGACCCGACCACCTCGAAGGCTGAAATTTCACTAATGTGATCGTGGAAACCTCCTCTTTCCAACGGTATGCCCACCTTTACCATTTTACACAAATTTATCAAGCAAAATCGAACCCAAACTTCAAATGCGAATATCTCCTAAAATAAGCGTCCTAGATGGGTCAAACTTTTCGTTTTTTGACGACGCATATCTCGGCGACCCGACCACCTCGAAGGCTGAAATTTCACTAATGTGATAGTGGAAACCTCATCTTTCCAACGGTATGCTCACCTTTACCATTTTACAAAAATTTATCAAGCAAAATCGAACCCAAACTTCAAATGCGAATATCTCCTAAAATACGCGTCCTAGATGGGTCAAACTTTTCGTTTTTTGACGACGCATATCTCGGCGACCCGACCACCTCGAAGGCTGAAATTTCACTAATGTGATCGTGGAAACCTCCTCTTTCCAACGGTAAGCCCACCTTTACCATTTTACAAAAATTTATCAAGCAAAATCGAACCCAAACTTCAAATGCGAATATCTCCTTAAATACGCGTCCTAGATGGGTCAAACTTTTCGTTTTTTGACGACGCATATCTCGGCGACCCGACCACCTCGAAGGCTGAAATTTCACTAATGTGATCGTGGAAACCTCCTCTTTCCAACGGTATGCCCACCTTAACCATTTTACAAAAAATTATCAAGGAAAATCGAACCCTAACTTCAAATGCGAATATCTCCTTAAATACGCGTCCTAGATGGGTCAAACTTTTCGTTTTTTGACGACGCATATCTCGGCGACCCGACCACCTCGAAGGCTGAAATTTCACTAATGTGATCGTGGAAACCTCCTCTTTCCAACGGTATGCCCACCTTTACCATTTTACACAAATTTATCAAGCAAAATCGAACCCTAACTTCAAATGCGAATATCTCCCTAAATACGCGTCCTAGATGGGTCAAACTTTTCGTTTTTTGACCACGCATATCTCGGCGACCCGACCACCTCGAAGGCTGAAATTTCACTAATGTGATCGTGGAAACCTCCTCTTTCCAACGGTATGCCCACCTTTACCATTTCACAAAAATTTATCAAAATTTATCCTTAAATACGCGTCCTAGATGGGTCAAACTTTTCGTTTTTGGACGACGCATATCTCGGCGACCCGACCACCTCGAAGGCTGAAATTTCACTAATGTGATCGTGGAAACCTCCTCTTTCCAACGGTAAGCCCACCTTTACCATTTTACAAAAATTTATCAAGCAAAATCGAACCCAAACTTCAAATGCGAATATCTCCTAAAATACGCGTCCTAGATGGGTCAAACTTTTCGTTTTTTGACGACGCATATCTCGGCGACCCGACCACCTCGAAGGCTGAAATTTCACTAATGTGATCGTGGAAACCTCCTCTTTCCAACGGTATGCCCACCTTTACCATTTTACACAAATTTATCAAGGAAAATCGAACCCTAACTTCAAATGCGAATATCTCCTAAAATACGCGTCCTAGATGGGTCAAACTTTTCGTTTTTTGACCACGCATATCTCGGCGACCCGACCACCTCGAAGGCTGAAATTTCACTAATGTGATCGTGGAAACCTCCTCTTTCCAACGGTAAGCCCACCTTTACCATTTTACAAAAATTTATCAAGCAAAATCAAACCCAAACTTGAAATGCGAATATCTCCTAAAATACGCGTCCTAGATGGGTCAAACTTTTCGTTTTTTGACGACGCATATCTCGGCGACCCGACCACCTCGAAGGCTGAAATTTCACTAATGTGATCGTGGAAACCTCCTCTTTCCAACGGTATGCCCACCTTTACCATTTTATACAAATTTATCAAGGAAAATCGAACCCTAAGTTCAAATGCGAATATCTCCTAAAATACGCGTCCTAGATGGGTCAAACTTTTCGTTTTTTGACGACGCATATCTCGGCGACCCGACCACCTCGAAGGCTGAAATTTCACTAATGTGATCGTGGAAACCTCCTCTTTCCAACGGTATGCCCACCTTTACCATTTTACACAAATTTATCAAGGAAAATCGAACCCTAACTTCAAATGCGAATATCTCCTTAAATACGCGTCCTAGATGGGTCAAACTTTTCGTTTTTTGACGACGCATATCTCGGCGACCCGACCACCTCGAAGGCTGAAATTTCACTAATGTGATCGTGGAAACCTCATCTTTCCAACGGTATGCCCACCTTTACCATTTTACAAAAATTTATCAAGCAAAATCGAACCCAAACTTCAAATGCGAATATCTCCTAAAATACGCGTCCTAGATGGGTCAAACTTTTCGTTTTTTGACGACGCATATCTCGGCGACCCGACCACCTCGAAGGCTGAAATTTCACTAATGTGATCGTGGAAACCTCCTCTTTCCAACGGTATGCCCACCTTTACCATTTTATACAAATTTATCAAGGAAAATCGAACCCTAACTTCAAATGCGAATATCTCCTAAAATACGCGTCCTAGATGGGTCAAACTTTTCGTTTTTTGACGACGCATATCTCGGCTACCTGACCACCTCGAAGGCTGAAATTTCACTAATGTGATCGTGGAAACCTCCTCTTTCCAACGGTATGCCCACCTTTACCATTTCACAAAAATTTATCAAGCAAAATCGAACCCAAACTTCAAATGCGAATATCTCCTAAAATACGCGTCTTAGATGGGTCAAACTTTTCGTTTTTTGACGCAGCATATCTCGGCGACCCGACCACCTCGAAGGCTGAAATTTCACTAATGTGATCGTGGAAACCTCATCTTTCCAACGGTATGCCCACCTTTACCATTTTACAAAAATTTATCAAGCAAAATCGAACCCAAACTTCAAATGCGAATATCTCCTAAAATACGCGTCCTAGATGGGTCAAACTTTTCGTTTTTTGACGACGCATATCTCGGCGACCCGACCACCTCGAAGGCTGAAATTTCACTTATGTGATCGTGAAAACCTCATCTTTCCAACGGTATGCCCACCTTTACCATTTTATACAAATTTATCAAGGAAAATCGAACCCTAACTTCAAATGCGAATATCTCCTAAAATACGCGTCCTAGATGGGTCAAACTTTTAGTTTTTTGACGACGCATATCTCGGCGACCCGACCACCTCGAAGGCTGAAATTTCACTAATGTGATCGTGGAAACCTCCTCTTTCCAACGGTAAGCCTACCTTTACCATTTTACAAAAATTTATCAAGCGAAATCGAACCCTAACTTCAAATGCGAATATCTCCTAAAATACGCGTCCTAGATGGGTCAAACTTTTCGTTTTTTGACGACGCATATCTCGGCTACCCGACCACCTCGAAGGCTGAAATTTCACTAATGTGATCGTGGAACCCTCCTCTTTCCAACGGTATGCCCACCTTTACCATTTTACACAAATTTATCAAGGAAAATCGAACCCTAACTTCAAATGCGAATATCTCCCTAAATACGCGTCCTAGATGGGTCAAACTTTTCGTTTTTTGACGACGCATATCTCGGCTACCCGACCACCTCGAAGGCTGAAATTTCACTAATGTGATCGTGGAAACCTCCTCTTTCCAACGGTATGCCCACCTTTACCATTTTACAAAAATTTATCAAGCAAAATTGAACCCAAACTTCAAATGCGAATATCTCCTAAAATAAGCGTCCTAGATGGGTCAAACTTTTCGTTTTTTGACGACGCATATCTCGGCGACCCGACCACCTCGAAGGCTGAAATTTCACTAATGTGATCGTGGAAACCTCCTCTTTCCAACGGTAAGCCCACCTTTACCATTTTACACCAATTTATCAAGGAAAATCGAACCCAAACTTCAAATGCGAATATCTCCTAAAATACGCGTCCTAGATGGGTCAAACTTTTCGTTTTTTGACGACGCATATCTCGGCGACCCGACCACCTCGAAGGCTGAAATTTCACTAATGTGATCGTGGAAACCTCATCTTTCCAACAGTATGCCCACCTTTACCATTTCACAAAAATTTATCAAGCAAAATCGAACCCAAACTTCAGATGCGAATATCTCCTAAAATACGCGTCTTAGATGAGTCAAACTTTTCGTTTTTTGACGACGCATATCTCGACGACCCGACCACCTCGAAGGCTGAAATTTCACTAATGTGATCGTGGAAACCTCATCTTTCCAACGGTATGCCCACCTTTACCATTTTACAAAAAATTATCAAGGAAAATCGAACCCTAACTTCAAATGCGAATATCTCCCTAAATACGCGTCCTAGATGGGTCAAACTTTTCGTTTTTTGACGACGCATATCTCGGCTACCCGACCACCTCGAAGGCTGAAATTTCACTAATGTGATCGTGGAAACCTCCTCTTTCCAACGGTATGCCCACCTTTACCATTTTACAAAAATTTATCAAGCAAAATTGAACCCAAACTTCAAATGCGAATATCTCCTAAAATACGCGTCTTAGATGGGTCAAACTTTTCGTTTTTTGACGACGCATATCTCGGCGACCCGACCACCTCGAAGGCTGAAATTTCACTAATGTGATCGTGGAAACTTCATCTTTCCAACAGTATGCCCACCTTTACCATTTCACAAAAATTTATCAAGCAAAATCGAACCCAAACTTCAAATGCGAATATCTCCTAAAATACGCGTCTTAGATGGGTCAAACTTTTCGTTTTTTGACGACGCATATCTCGACGACCCGACCACCTCGAAGGCTGAAATTTCACTAATGTGATCGTGGAAACCTCCTCTTTCCAACGGTATGCCCACCTTTACCATTTTACAAAAATTTATCAAGCAAAATTGAACCCAAACTTCAAATGCGAATATCTCCTAAAATACGCGTCCTAGATGGGTCAAACTTTTCGTTTTTTGACGACGCATATCTCGGCGACCCGACCACCTCGAAGGCTGAAATTTCACTAATGTGATCGTGGAAACCTCCTCTTTCCAACGGTGTGCCCACCTTTACCATTTTGAAATTTCACTAATGTGATCGTGGAAACCTCCTCTTTCCAACGGTATGCCCACCTTTACCATTTTACACAAATTTATCAAGGAAAATCGAACCCTAACTTCAAATGCGAATATCTCCCTAAATACGCGTCCTAGATGGGTCAAACTTTTCGTTTTTTGACGACGCATATCTCGGCGACCCGACCACCTCGAAGGCTGAAATTTCACTAATGTGATTGTGGAAACCTCATCTTTCCAACGGTATGCCCACCTTTACCATTTTACAAAAATTTATCAAGCAAAATTGAACCCAAACTTCAAATGCGAATATCTCCTAAAATACGCGTCTTAGATGGGTCAAACTTTTCGTTTTTTGACGACGCATATCTCGGCGACCCGACCACCTCGAAGGCTGAAATTTCACTAATGTGATCGTGGAAACCTCATCTTTCCAACAGTATGCCCACCTTTACCATTTCACAAAAATTTATCAAGCAAAATCGATCCCAAACTTCAAATGCGAATATCTCCTAAAATACGCGTCTTAGATGGGTCAAACTTTTCGTTTTTTGACGACGCATATCTCGACGACCCGACCACCTCGAAGGCTGAAATTTCACTAATGTGATCGTGGAAACCTCATCTTTCCAACGGTATGCCCACCTTTACCATTTTACAAAAAATTATCAAGGAAAATCGAACCCTAACTTCAAATGCGAATATCTCCCTAAATACGCGTCCTAGATGGGTCAAACTTTTCGTTTTTTGACGACGCATATCTCGGCTACCCGACCACCTCGAAGGCTGAAATTTCACTAATGTGATCGTGGAAACCTCCTCTTTCCAACGGTATGCCCACCTTTACCATTTTACAAAAATTTATCAAGCAAAATTGAACCCAAGCTTCAAATGCGAATATCTCCTAAAATACGCGTCTTAGATGGGTCAAACTTTTCGTTTTTTGACGACGCATATCTCGGCGACCCGACCACCTCGAAGGCTGAAATTTCACTAATGTGATCGTGGAAACCTCATCTTTCCAACAGTATGCCCACCTTTACCATTTCACAAAAATTTATCAAGCAAAATCGAACCCAAACTTCAAATGCGAATATCTCCTAAAATACGCGTCTTAGATGGGTCAAACTTTTCGTTTTTTGACGACGCATATCTCGACGACCCGACCACCTCGAAGGCTGAAATTTCACTAATGTGATCGTGGAAACCTCATCTTTCCAACGGTATGCCCACCTTTACCATTTTACAAAAAATTATCAAGGAAAATCGAACCCTAACTTCAAATGCAAATATCTCCCTAAATACGCGTCCTAGATGGGTCAAACTTTTCGTTTTTTGACGACGCATATCTCGGCTACCCGACCACCTCGAAGGCTGAAATTTCACTAATGTGATCGTGGAAACCTCCTCTTTCCAACGGTATGCCCACCTTTACCATTTTACACAAATTTATCAAGGAAAATCGAACCCTAACTTCAAATGCGAATATCTCCTTAAATACGCGTCCTAGATGGGTCAAACTTTTCGTTTTTTGACGACGCATATCTCGGCTACCCGACCACCTCGAAGGCTGAAATTTCACTAATGTGATCGTGGAAACCTCCTCTTTCCAACGGTATGCCCACCTTTACCATTTTACAAAAATTTATCAAGCAAAATTGAACCCAAACTTCAAATGCGAATATCTCCTAAAATACGCGTCTTAGATGGGTCAAACTTTTCGTTTTTTGACGACGCATATCTCGGCGACCCGACCACCTCAAAGGCTGAAATTTCACTAATGTGATCGTGGAAACCTCATCTTTCCAACAGTATGCCCACCTTTACCATTTCACAAAAATTTATCAAGCAAAATCGAACCCAAACTTCAAATGCGAATATCTCCTAAAATACGCGTCTTAGATGGGTCAAACTTTTCGTTTTTTGACGACGCATATCTCGACGACCCGACCACCTCGAAGGCTGAAATTTCACTAATGTGATCGTGGAAACCTCCTCTTTCCAACGGTATGCCCACCTTTACCATTTTACAAAAATTTATCAAGCAAAATTGAACCCAAACTTCAAATGCGAATATCTCCTAAAATACGCGTCTTAGATGGGTCAAACTTTTCGTTTTTTGACGACGCATATCTCGGCGACCCGACCACCTCGAAGGCTGAAATTTCACTAATGTGATCGTGGAAACCTCATCTTTCCAACAGTATGCCCACCTTTACCATTTCACAAAAATTTATCAAGGAAAATCGAACCCTAACTTCAAATGCGAATATCTCCTAAAATACGCGTCTTAGATGGGTCAAACTTTTCGTTTTTTGACCACGCATATCTCGACGACCCGACCACCTCGAAGGCTGAAATTTCACTAATGTGATCGTGGAAACCTCATCTTTCCAACGGTATGCCCACCTTTACCATTTTACAAAAATGTATCAAGCAAAATCGAACCCTAACTTCAAATGCGAATATCTCCCTAAATACGCGTCCTAGATGGGTCAAACTTTTCGTTTTTTGACGACGCATATCTCGGCTACCCGACCACCTCGAAGGCTGAAATTTCACTAATGTGATCGTGGAAACCTCCTCTTTCCAACGGTATGCCCACCTTTACCATTTTACAAAAATTTATCAAGCAAAATTGAACCCAAACTTCAAATGCGAATATCTCCTAAAATACGCGTCCTAGATGGGTCAAACTTTTCGTTTTTTGACGACGCATATCTCGGCGACCCGACCACCTCGAAGGCTGAAATTTCACTAATGTGATCGTGGAAACCTTATCTTTCCAACGGTATGCCCACCTTTACCATTTTACACAAATTTATCAAGCAAAATCGAACCCAAACTTCAAATGCGAATATCTCCTAAAATACGCGTCCTAGATGGGTCAAACTTTTCGTTTTTTGACGACGCATATCTCGGCGACCCGACCACCTCGAAGGCTGAAATTTCACTAATGTGATCGTGGAAACCTCCTCTTTCCAACGGTGTGCCCACCTTTACCATTTTGAAATTTCACTAATGTGATCGTGGAAACCTCCTCTTTCCAACGGTATGCCCACCTTTACCATTTTACACAAATTTATCAAGGAAAATCGAACCCTAACTTCAAATGCGAATATCTCCCTAAATACGCGTCCTAGATGGGTCAAACTTTTCGTTTTTTGACGACGCATATCTCGGCGACCCGACCACCTCGAAGGCTGAAATTTCACTAATGTGATCGTGGAAACCTCCTCTTTCCAACGGTATGCCCACCTTTACCATTTTATACAAATTTATCAAGGAAAATCGAACCCTAACTTCAAATGCGAATATCTCCTAAAATACGCGTCCTAGATGGGTCAAACTTTTCGTTTTTTGACGACGCATATCTCGGCGACCCGACCACCTCGAAGGCTGAAATTTCACTAATGTGATGGTGGAAACCTCCTCTTTCCAACGGTATGCCCACCTTTACCATTTCACAAAAATTTATCAAGCAAAATCGAACCCAAACTTCAAATGCGAATATCTCCTAAAATACGCGTCCTAGATGGGTCAAACTTTTCGTTTTTTGACGACGCATATCTCGGCGACCCGACCAATTCGGAGGCTGAAATTTCACTAATGTGATCGTGGAAACCTCCTCTTTCCAACGGTATGCCCACCTTTACCATTTTACAAAAAATTATCAAGGAAAATCGAACCCTAACTTCAAATGCGAATATCTCCTAAAATACGCGTCCTGGATGGGTCAAACTTTTCGTTTTTTGACGACGCATATCTCGGCGACCCGACCACCTCGAAGGCTGAAATTTCACTAATGTGATCGTGGGAACCTCCTCTTTCCAACGGTATGCCCACCTTTACCATTTCACGAAAATTTATCAAGCAAAATCGAACCCAAACTTCAAATGCGAATATCTCCTAAAATACGCGTCCTAGATGGGTCAAACTTTCCGTTTTTTGACGACGCATATCTCGGCGACCCGACCACCTCGGAGGCTGAAATTTCACTAATGTGATCGTGGAAACCTCCTCTTTCCAACGGTATGCCCACCTTTACCATTTTACACAAATTTATCAAGGAAAATCGAACCCTAACTTCAAATGCGAATATCTCCTAAAATACGCGTCCTAGATGGGTCAAACTTTTCGTTTTTTGACGACGCATATCTCGGCGACCCGACCACCTCGAAGGCTGAAATTTCACTAATGTGATCGTGGAAACCTCATCTTTCCAACGGTAAGCCCACCTTTACCATTTTACACAAATTTATCAAGGAAAATCGAACCCTAACTTCAAATGCGAATATCTCCTAAAATACGCGTCCTAGATGGGTCAAACTTTTCGTTTTTTGACGACGCATATCTCGGCGACCCGACCACCTCGAAGGCTGAAATTTCACTAATGTGATCGTGGAAACCTCATCTTTCCAACGGTAAGCCCACCTTTACCATTTTACAAAAATTTATCAAGCAAAATCGAACCCAAACTTCAAATGCGAATATCTCCTAAAATACGCGTCCTAGATGGGTCAAACTTTCCGTTTTTTGACGACGCATATCTCGGCGACCCGACCACCTCGGAGGCTGAAATTTCACTAATGTGATCGTGGAAACCTCCTCTTTCCAACGGTGTGCCCACCTTTACCATTTTACACAAATTTATCAAGGAAAATCGAACCCTAACTTCAAATGCGAATATCTCCTAAAATACGCGTCCTAGATGGGTCAAACTTTTCGTTTTTTGACGACGCATATCTCGGCGACCCGACCACCTCGAAGGCTGAAATTTCACTAATGTGATCGTGGAAACCTCCTCTTTCCAACGGTATGCCCACCTTTACCATTTTACAAAAATTTATCAAGCAAAATCGAACCCAAACTTCAAATGCGAATATCTCCTAAAATACGCGTCCTAGATGGGTCAAACTTTTCGTTTTTTGACGACGCATATCTCTTTCCAACGGTAAGCCCACCTTTACCATTTTACAAAAATTTATCAAGGAAAACCGAACCCTAACTTCAAATGCGAATATCTCCTTAAATACGCGTCCTAGATGGGTCAAACTTTTCGTTTTTTGACCACGCATATCTCGGCGACCCGACCACCTCGAAGGCTGAAATTTCACTAATGTGATCGTGGAAACCTCCTCTTTCCAACGGTGTACCCACCTTTACCATTTTACAAAAATTTATCAAGCAAAATCGAACCCAAACTTCAAATGCGAATATCTCCTAAAATACGCGTCCTAGATGGGTCAAACTTTTCGTTTTTTGACGACGCATATCTCGGCGACCCGACCACCTCGAAGGCTGAAATTTCACTAATGTGATCGTGGAAACCTCCTCTTTCCAACGGTATGCCCACCTTTACCATTTTACAAAAATTTATCAAGCAAAATCGAACCCAAACTTCAAATGCGAATATCTCCTAAAATACGCGTCCTAGATGGGTCAAACTTTTCGTTTTTTGACGACGCATATCTCTTTCCAACGGTAAGCCCACCTGTACCATTTTACAAAAATTTATCAAGGAAAATCGAACCCTAACTTCAAATGCGAATATCTCCTTAAATACGCGTCCTAGATGGGTCAAACTTTTCGTTTTTTGACCACGCATATCTCGGCGACCCGACCACCTCGAAGGCTGAAATTTTACTAATGTGATCGTGGAAACCTCCTCTTTCCAACGGTATGCCCACCTTTACCATTTTACAAAAAATTATCAAGGAAAATCGAACCCTAACTTCAAATGCGAATATCTCCTTAAATACGCGTCCTCGATGGGTCAAACTTTTCGTTTTTTGACGACGCATATCTCGGCGACCCGACCACCTCGAAGGCTGAAATTTCACTAATGTGATCGTGGAAACCTCCTCTTTCCAACGGTATGCCCACCTTTACCATTTTACACAAATTTATCAAGGAAAATCGAACCCTAACTTCAAATGCGAATATCTCCTTAAATACGCGTCCTAGATGGGTCAAACTTTTCGTTTTTTGACCACGCATATCTCGGCGACCCGACCACCTCGAAGGCTGAAATTTCACTAATGTGATCGTGGAAACCTCCTCTTTCCAACGGTGTACCCACCTTTACCATTTTACAAAAATTTTTCAAGCAAAATCGAACCCAAACTTCAAATGCGAATATCTCCTAAAATACGCGTCCTAGATGGGTCAAACTTTTCGTTTTTTGACGACGCATATCTCGGCTACCCGACCACCTCGAAGGCTGAAATTTTACTAATGTGATCGTGGAAACCTCCTCTTTCCAACGGTATGCCCACCTTTACCATTTTACACAAATTTATCATGGAAAATCGAACCCTAACTTCAAATGCGAATATCTCCTTAAATACGCGTCCTAGATGGGTCAAACTTTTCGTTTTTTGACCACGCATATCTCGGCGACCCGACCACCTCGAAGGCTGAAATTTCACTAATGTGATCGTGGAAACCTCCTCTTTCCAACGGTATACCCACCTTAACCATTTTACAAAAAATTATAAAGGAAAATCGAACCCTAACTTCAAATGCGAATATCTCCTTAAATACGCGTCCTAGATGGGTCAAACTTTTCGTTTTTTTACGACGCATATCTCGGCGACCCAACCACCTCACTAATGTGATCGTTTAAACCTCCTCTTTCCAACGGTATGCCCACCTTTACCATTTTACAAAAATTTATCAAGCAAAATCGAACCCAAACTTCAAATGCGAATATCTCCTAAAATACGCGTCCTAGATGGGTCAAACTTTTCGTTTTTTGACGACGCATATCTCGGCTACCCGAACACCTCGAAGGCTGAAATTTCACTAATGTGATCCTGGAAACCTCCTCTTTCCAACGGTATGCCCACCTTTACCATTTTACACAAATTTATCAAGGAAAATCGAACCCTAACTTCAAATGCGAATATCTCCTTAAATACGCGTCCTAGATGGGTCAAACTTTTCGTTTTTTGACCACGCATATCTCGGCGACCCGACCACCTCGAAGGCTGAAATTTCACTAATGTGATCGTGGAAACCTAATCTTTCCAACGGTGTGCCCACCTTTATCATTTTACAAAAATTTATCAAGCAAAATCGAACCCAAACTTCAAATGCGAATATCTCCTAAAATACGCGTCCTAGATGGGTCAAACTTTTCGTTTTTTGACGACGCATATCTCGGCGACCCGACCACCGCGAAGGCTGAAATTTCACTAATGTGATCGTGGAAACCTCCTCTTTCCAACGGTATGCCCACCTTTACCATTTTACACAAATTTATCAAGGAAAATCGAACCCTAACTTCAAATGCGAATATCTCCTTAAATACGCGTCCTAGATGGGTCAAACTTTTCGTTTTTTGACGACGCATATCTCGGCGACCCGACCACCTCGAAGGCTGAAATTTCACTAATGTGATCGTGGAAACCTCCTCTTTCCAACGGTGTGCCCACCTTTATCATTTTACAAAAATTTATCAAGCAAAATCGAACCCTAACTTCAAATGCGAATATCTCCTAAAATACGCGTCCTAGATGGGTCAAACTTTTCGTTTTTTGACGTAGCATATCTCGGCGACCCGACCACCTCGAAGGCTGAAATTTCACTAATGTGATAATGGAAACCTCCTCTTTCCAACGGTATGCCCACCTTTACCATTTTACACAAATTTATCAAGGAAAATCGAACCCTAACTTCAAATGCGAATATCTCCTTAAATACGCGTCCTAGATGGGTCAAACTTTTCGTTTTTTGACGACGCATATCTCGGCGACCCAACCACCTCACTAATGTGATCGTGGAAACCTCCTCTTTCCAACGGTATGCCTACCTTTACCATTTTACACAAATTTATCATGGAAAATCGAACCCTAACTTCAAATGCGAATATCTCCTTAAATACGCGTCCTAGATGGGTCAAACTTTTCGTTTTTTGACGACGCATATCTCGGCGACCCGACCACCTCGAAGGCTGAAATTTCACTAATGTGATCGTGGAAACCTCCTCTTTCCAACGGTATGCCCACCTTAACCATTTTACAAAAAATTATCAAGGAAAATCGAACCCTAACTTCAAATGCGAATATCTCCTAAAATACGCGTCCTAGATGGGTCAAACTTTTCGTTTTTTGACCACGCATATCTCTGCGACCCGACCACCTCGAAGGCTGAAATTTCACTAATGTGATCGTGGAAACCTCCTCTTTCCAACGGTATGCCCACCTTTACCATTTTACACAAATTTATCAAGGAAAATCGAACCATAACTTCAAATGCGAATATCTCCTTAAATACGCGTCCTAGATGGGTCAAACTTTTCGTTTTTTGACGACGCATATCTCGGCGACCCGACCACCTCGAAGGCTGAAATTTCACTAATGTGATCGTGGAAACCTCCTCTTTCCAACGGTATGCCCACCTTAACCATTTTACAAAAAATTATCAAGGAAAATCGAACCCTAACTTCAAATGCGAATATCTCCTAAAATACGCGTCCTAGATGGGTCAAACTTTTCGTTTTTTGACGACGCATATCTCGGCGACCCGACCACCTCGAAGGCTGAAATTTCACTAATGTGATCGTGGAAACCTCCTCTTTCCAACGGTATGCCCACCTTAACAATATTACACAAAATTATCAAGGAAAATCGAACCCTAACTTCAAATGCGAATATCTCCTAAAATACGCGTCCTAGATGGGTCAAACTTTTCGTTTTTTGACGACGCATATCTCGGCGACCCGACCACCTCGAAGGCTGAAATACGCGTCCTAGATGGGTCAAACTTTTCGTTTTTTGACGTAGCATATCTCGGCGACCCGACCACCTCGAAGGCTGAAATTTCACTAATGTGATAATGGAAACCTCCTCTTTCCAACGGTATGCCCACCTTTACCATTTTACACAAATTTATCAAGGAAAATCGAACCCTAACTTCAAATGCGAATATCTCCTTAAATACGCGTCCTAGATGGGTCAAACTTTTCGTTTTTTGACGACGCATATCTCGGCGACCCAACCACCTCACTAATGTGATCGTGGAAACCTCCTCTTTCCAACGGTATGCCTACCTTTACCATTTTACACAAATTTATCATGGAAAATCGAACCCTAACTTCAAATGCGAATATCTCCTTAAATACGCGTCCTAGATGGGTCAAACTTTTCGTTTTTTGACGACGCATATCTCGGCGACCCGACCACCTCGAAGGCTGAAATTTCACTAATGTGATCGTGGAAACCTCCTCTTTCCAACGGTATGCCCACCTTAACCATTTTACAAAAAATTATCAAGGAAAATCGAACCCTAACTTCAAATGCGAATATCTCCTAAAATACGCGTCCTAGATGGGTCAAACTTTTCGTTTTTTGACCACGCATATCTCTGCGACCCGACCACCTCGAAGGCTGAAATTTCACTAATGTGATCGTGGAAACCTCCTCTTTCCAACGGTATGCCCACCTTTACCATTTTACACAAATTTATCAAGGAAAATCGAACCATAACTTCAAATGCGAATATCTCCTTAAATACGCGTCCTAGATGGGTCAAACTTTTCGTTTTTTGACGACGCATATCTCGGCGACCCGACCACCTCGAAGGCTGAAATTTCACTAATGTGATCGTGGAAACCTCCTCTTTCCAACGGTATGCCCACCTTAACCATTTTACAAAAAATTATCAAGGAAAATCGAACCCTAACTTCAAATGCGAATATCTCCTAAAATACGCGTCCTAGATGGGTCAAACTTTTCGTTTTTTGACGACGCATATCTCGGCGACCCGACCACCTCGAAGGCTGAAATTTCACTAATGTGATCGTGGAAACCTCCTCTTTCCAACGGTATGCCCACCTTAACAATATTACACAAAATTATCAAGGAAAATCGAACCCTAACTTCAAATGCGAATATCTCCTAAAATACGCGTCCTAGATGGGTCAAACTTTTCGTTTTTTGACGACGCATATCTCGGCGACCCGACCACCTCGAAGGCTGAAATTTTACTAATGTGATCGTGGAAACCTCCTCTTTCCAACGGTATGCCCACCTTAACCATTTTACAAAAAATTATCAAGGAAAATCGAACCCTAACTTCAAATGCGAATATCTCCTAAAATACGCGTCCTAGATGGGTCAAACTTTTCGTTTTTTGACGACGCATATCTCGGCGACCCGACCACCTCGAAGGCTGAAATTTCACTAATGTGATCGTGGAAACCTCCTCTTTCCAACGGTATGCCCACCTTTACCATTTTACAAAAATTTATCAAGCAAAATCGAACCCAAACTTCAAATGCGAATATCTCCTAAAATACGCGTCCTAGATGGGTCAAACTTTTCGTTTTTTGACGACGCATATCTCGGCGACCCGACCACCTCGAAGGCTGAAATTTTACTAATGTGATCGTGGAAACCTCCTCTTTCCAACGGTATGCCCACCTTAACCATTTTACAAAAAATTATCAAGGAAAATCGAACCCTAACTTCAAATGCGAATATCTCCTTAAATACGCGTCCTAGATGGGTCAAACTTTTCGTTTTTTGACCACGCATATCTCGGCGACCCGACCACCTCGAAGGCTGAAATTTTACTAATGTGATCGTGGAAACCTCCTCTTTCCAACGGTATGCCCACCTTAACAATATTACAAAAAATTATCAAGCAAAATAGAACCCAAACTTCAAATGCGAATATCTCCTAAAATACGCGTCCTAGATGGGTCAAACTTTTCGTTTTTTGACGACGCATATCTCGGCGACCCGACCACCTCGAAGGCTGAAATTTTACTAATGTGATCGTGGAAACCTCCTCTTTCCAACGGTATGCCCACCTTTACCATTTTACACAAATTTATCAAGGAAAATCGAACCCTAACTTCAAATGCGAATATCTCCTAAAATACGCGTCCTAGATGGGTCAAACTTTTCGTTTTTTGACGACGCATATCTCGGCGACCCGACCACCTCGAAGGCTGAAATTTTACTAATGTGATCGTGGAAACCTCCTCTTTCCAACGGTATGCCCACCTTAACAATATTACAAAAAATTATCAAGCAAAATCGAACCCAAACTTCAAATGCGAATATCTCCTAAAATACGCGTCCTAGATGGGTCAAACTTTTCGTTTTTTGACGACGCATATCTCGGCGACCCGACCACCTCGAAGGCTGAAATTTTACTAATGTGATCGTAAAAACCTCCTCTTTCCAAAGGTATGCCCACCTTAACAATATTACAAAAAATTATCAAGGAAAATCGAACCCTAACTTCAAATGCGAATATCTCCTTAAATACGCGTCCTAGATGGGTCAAACTTTTCGTTTTTTGACGACGCATATCTCTGCGACCCGACCACCTCGAAGGCTGAAATTTCACTAATGTGATCGTGGAAACCTCCTCTTTCCAACGGTATGCCCACCTTTACCATTTTACAAAAATTTATCAAGCAAAATCGAACCCAAACTTCAAATGCGAATATCTCCTAAAATACGCGTCCTAGATGGGTCAAACTTTTCGTTTTTTGACGACGCATATCTCGGCGACCCGACCACCTCGAAGGCTGAAATTTCACTAATGTGATCGTGGAAACCTCCTCTTTCCAACGGTATGCCCACCTTAACCATTTTACAAAAAATTATCAAGGAAAATCGAACCCTAACTTCAAATGCGAATATCTCCTTAAATACGCGTCCTAGATGGGTCAAACTTTTCGTTTTTTGACGACGCATATCTCGGCGACCCGACCACCTCGAAGGCTGAAATTTCACTAATGTGATCGTGGAAACCTCCTCTTTCCAACGGTATGCCCACCTTTACCATTTTACACAAATTTATCAAGGAAAATCGAACCCTAACTTCAAATGCGAATATCTCCTAAAATACGCGTCCTAGATGGGTCAAACTTTTCGTTTTTTGACGACGCATATCTCGGCGACCCGACCACCTCGAAGGCTGAAATTTTACTAATGTGATCGTGGAAACCTCCTCTTTCCAACGGTATGCCCACCTTAACAATATTACAAAAAATTATCAAGCAAAATCGAACCCAAACTTCAAATGCGAATATCTCCTAAAATACGCGTCCTAGATGGGTCAAACTTTTCGTTTTTTGACGACGCATATCTCGGCGACCCGACCACCTCGAAGGCTGAAATTTTACTAATGTGATCGTGGAAACCTCCTCTTTCCAACGGTATGCCCACCTTAACAATATTACAAAAAATTATCAAGGAAAATCGAACCCTAACTTCAAATGCGAATATCTCCTTAAATACGCGTCCTAGATGGGTCAAACTTTTCGTTTTTTGACGACGCATATCTCGGCGACCCGACCACCTCGAAGGCTGAAATTTCACTAATGTGATCGTGGAAACCTCCTCTTTCCAACGGTATGCCCACCTTTACCATTTTACACAAATTTATCAAGGAAAATCGAACCCTAACTTCAAATGCGAATATCTCCTAAAATACGCGTCCTAGATGGGTCAAACTTTTCGTTTTTTGACGACGCATATCTCGGCGACCCGACCACCTCGAAGGCTGAAATTTTACTAATGTGATCGTGGAAACCTCCTCTTTCCAACGGTATGCCCACCTTTACCATTTTACACAAATTTATCAAGGAAAATCGAACCCTAACTTCAAATGCGAATATCTCCTTAAATACGCGTCCTAGATGGGTCAAACTTTTCGTTTTTTGACGACGCATATCTCGGCGACCCAACCACCTCACTAATGTGATCGTGGAAACCTCCTCTTTCCAACGGTATGCCCACCTTTACCATTTTACACAAATTTATCATGGAAAATCGAACCCTAACTTCAAATGCGAATATCTCCTTAAATACGCGTCCTAGATGGGTCAAACTTTTCGTTTTTTGACGACGCATATCTCGGCGACCCAACCACCTCACTAATGTGATCGTGGAAACCTCCTCTTTCCAACGGTATGCCCACCTTTACCATTTTACACAAATTTATCAAGGAAAATCGAACCCTAACTTCAAATGCGAATATCTCCTTAAATACGCGTCCTAGATGGGTCAAACTTTTCGTTTTTTGACGACGCATATCTCCGCGACCCGACCACCTCGAAGGCTGAAATTTTACTAATGTGATCGTGGAAACCTCCTCTTTCCAACTGTATGCCCACCTTAACAATATTACACAAATTTATCAAGGAAAATTGAACCCTAACTTCAAATGCGAATATCTCCTTAAATACGCGTCCTAGATGGGTCAAACTTTTCGTTTTTTGACGACGCATATCTCCGCGACCCGACCACCTCGAAGGCTGAAATTTTACTAATGTGATCGTGGAAACCTCCTCTTTCCAACGGTATGCCCACCTTAACAATATTACACAAATTTATCAAGGAAAATTGAACCCTAACTTCAAATGCGAATATCTCCTTAAATACGCGTCCTAGATGGGTCAAACTTTTCGTTTTTTGACGACGCATATCTCCGCGACCCGACCACCTCGAAGGCTGAAATTTTACTAATGTGATCGTGGAAACCTCCTCTTTCCAACGGTATGCCCACCTTAACAATATTACACAAATTTATCAAGGAAAATTGAACCCTAACTTCAAATGCGAATATCTCCTTAAATACGCGTCCTAGATGGGTCAAACTTTTCGTTTTTTGACGACGCATATCTCGGCGACCCAACCACCTCACTAATGTGATCGTGGAAACCTCCTCTTTCCAACGGTATGCCCACCTTTACCATTTTACACAAATTTATCAAGGAAAATCGAACCCTAACTTCAAATGCGAATATCTCCTTAAATACGCGTCCTAGATGGGTCAAACTTTTCGTTTTTTGACGACGCATATCTCCGCGACCCGACCACCTCGAAGGCTGAAATTTTACTAATGTGATCGTGGAAACCTCCTCTTTCCAACGGTATGCCCACCTTAACAATATTACACAAATTTATCAAGGAAAATTGAACCCTAACTTCAAATGCGAATATCTCCTTAAATACGCGTCCTAGATGGGTCAAACTTTTCGTTTTTTGACGACGCATATCTCGGCGACCCAACCACCTCACTAATGTGATCGTGGAAACCTCCTCTTTCCAACGGTATGCCCACCTTTACCATTTTACACAAATTTATCAAGGAAAATCGAACCCTAACTTCAAATGCGAATATCTCCTTAAATACGCGTCCTAGATGGGTCAAACTTTTCGTTTTTTGACGACGCATATCTCGGCGACCCAACCACCTCACTAATGTGATCGTGGAAACCTCCTCTTTCCAACGGTATGCCCACCTTTACCATTTTACACAAATTTATCATGGAAAATCGAACCCTAACTTCAAATGCGAATATCTCCTTAAATACGCGTCCTAGATGGGTCAAACTTTTCGTTTTTTGACGACGCATATCTCGGCGACCCAACCACCTCACTAATGTGATCGTGGAAACCTCCTCTTTCCAACGGTATGCCCACCTTTACCATTTTACACAAATTTATCAAGGAAAATCGAACCCTAACTTCAAATGCGAATATCTCCTTAAATACGCGTCCTAGATGGGTCAAACTTTTCGTTTTTTGACGACGCATATCTCGGCGACCCGACCACCTCGAAGGCTGAAATTTCACTAATGTGATCGTGGAAACCTCCTCTTTCCAACGGTATGCCCACCTTAACCATTTTACAAAAAATTATCAAGGAAAATCGAACCCTAACTTCAAATGCGAATATCTCCTAAAATACGCGTCCTAGATGGGTCAAACTTTTCGTTTTTTGACGACGCATATCTCGGCGACCCGACCACCTCGAAGGCTGAAATTTCACTAATGTGATCGTGGAAACCTCCTCTTTCCAACGGTATGCCCACCTTAACCATTTTACAAAAAATTATCAAGGAAAATCGAACCCTAACTTCAAATGCGAATATCTCCTTAAATACGGGTCCTAGATATGTCAAACTTTTCGTTTTTGGACGACGCATATCTCGGCGACCCGACCACCTCGAAGGCTGAAATTTCACTAATGTGATCGTGGAAACCTCCTCTTTCCAACGGTATGCCCACCTTAACCATTTTACAAAAAATTATCAAGGAAAATCGAACCCTAACTTCAAATGCGAATATCTCCTTAAATACGCGTCCTAGATGGGTCAAACTTTTCGTTTTTTGACGACGCATATCTCGGCGACCCAACCACCTCACTAATGTGATCGTGGAAACCTCCTCTTTCCAACGGTATGCCCACCTTAACCATTTTACAAAAAATTATCAAGGAAAATCGAACCCTAACTTCAAATGCGAATATCTCCTTAAATACGCGTCCTAGATGGGTCAAACTTTTCGTTTTTTGACGACGCATATCTCGGCGACCCGACCACCTCGAAGGCTGAAATTTCACTAATGTGATCGTGGAAACCTCCTCTTTCCAACGGTATGCCCACCTTTACCATTTTACACAAATTTATCAAGGAAAATCGAACCCTAACTTCAAATGCGAATATCTCCTTAAATACGCGTCCTAGATGGGTCAAACTTTTCGTTTTTTGACGACGCATATCTCGGCGACCCGACCACCTCGAAGGCTGAAATTTCACTAATGTGATCGTGGAAACCTCCTCTTTCCAACGGTATGCCCACCTTTACCATTTTACACAAATTTATCAAGGAAAATCGAACCCTAACTTCAAATGCGAATATCTCCTAAAATACGCGTCCTAGATGGGTCAAACTTTTCGTTTTTTGACGACGCATATCTCGGCGACCCGACCACCTCGAAGGCTGAAATTTTACTAATGTGATCGTGGAAACCTCCTTGTGGGAAATCTGTACACTGCCTTCTTAAACTCTTTTATTTCTGTCATAGTGTTGGCTTAAAAATCACTCTATGCCTTCTGTTTTTGCTATCGTTGTTAGGTTTTATAACATCGCTGGCTATTTTATTATTACTGATTTTCTATGCGTGTGTGATTTGAGTGAAAATAGTTTGAGAACCTGTGCTGGGTAGAGCTCTGTTAAACCCATGTTAAGAACATAAATAACACAAAATTAAAGAAACGTTGCATATGCATAGGAGCTAAGCTTTAATTGATATTGGGTAGAATTATTTAAAATGTATACAAAATCTTAAGGATACTCTACACTTTCTCCAAGACTGTTAAGGATTGACTTTTAGAGTTGCGTTTTTTATAAAATGAAAAATAAAATAATGTAATCAAAAAATTCGAAAAATGATACTTAAAAAATGAGAAAATAAAAAAAAAAGAGATTGGTGCTCACACCAGGAGTCGAGCCGGGATGGGTCTGGGGAGGGTTCGGTGTCTTACCCATCGCACCACGGGGCACCTCAAAAAGTCGGTAGAGAAAACAAAAGTTATTGTTAGTGGTGTAAGGAAATTTTGTTAAACAAACAAAAAAAAATCGAAATAATTTTCAAGGACAAATCTATCTGAGAGAGAGTTCGAAATTAGAAATTAGTATATATTGAAAAACTTACACTTACATGCAAAATAAATATTTAAAGTATGTCAGAATAATTGGATTTTAACTAGATTAATTTTAAAATAACACACCTATTTTTCAAAAATTCTGAACTTGAATTTGATGCATAATTTGTATTTTTGTGGTCAAAAATCATTGGGAAAACGATTATCGGAAACCGAAAAATTTCGTCCATGATGGTTTTTTTGAGTGTATGTGTGAGAAAATCTCTGAGCCTCACGAGGGTATAAATACTTGCGTCAAAACCAAAATCATTCTTTTTTGGTGTTTTTTCTAAAATTATAAGAAGTGTTAAATGAAAAAGTATTGTGAGTATAAAAACAAATTAGTTTTCCTCAACATACAAGTTGTACAGTTTTTTTTTAACAGTTTACATCAAACAAAAAATACACTATATACATTTTATGTGGAAACTAAAATAAATATAAAACAAAAAGGTGCTCCAGTGAGAAACCACAATCGATTAAATACGATCAATTAAACGTATTGTTTGGTTCTGGAAATAACTGGTTAAAAGAACAAGTTAAATCACTTGGTCAAGGTGTTTTTTTTTTTAACCTTTGCCACCCACGCTTCACGACACCGTGCGACGAGACGAAAGGCTCAACCACCCTTCTAAGCGAAAAAAAAAAAAAAGGAAACCAAAATTGAAAAAACACCTAGCAAAAAAAAAAAGAAAATTTCCACCTTGACACCTTTTTCCGAACCTTCAGAACTTCTCTCCATACCCATGCGCTCATCAGTTCAAATCATTCATACGTTCACATCTACGTTCAAAAACACCATAGAGCATCCATAGCAGAAACCAACATACATACATCATCAAATACATACATACAATAACCTAGTTTCATCCAGAATTCCTACAAACAGCAACCATACATCCATCGGCATCCTCAATTCCACATACATACATCCAATCAGACAAACTTAAAACTTATAACATACCTACAATAGTCAACATATTTATTTAATTAAAAGCTAAGTACCAACTTTCTTTATTCCTTCTTGTGAAAAAAAAAAGAAAAAAAAAAAAAAAAAGAAAAAAAAAAAGATCAGTATACATCAGTATACCTGAAAAAAAAAACATACTTTTTTTTTCATAACAATGATATACATAAAAAAAATCAAATTCGTTCAAATTAAGTTTTTTTTTCTAAACCCTTAAAGTCTAGCTATAAAAAAAAAGTGCTGCAACAACAAAAAAAAAAAACATCCTGCGATGCTGTGCACAACATCAGGAGGAATGGACCAACATTAACTATATACTATACAAGAGAATGTAACACAAAAAGTATGCAATATAATGCGGTAAGTGATCTTTTACTTAACACTTTATTTGAACGAAAAAGAAGAATTTACAGAACAAATTAAATTATATTAAACGTTGATATAAATATTTTAATATTTTTATAAATAAATTTTTTTACGAAAGAACACGAATATATATATACATATACATATGTATATACATATAGTTTTTGAAGAAAAGTAGGAAGAAGAAGAAGGAAGAAAGATAAGTTTTTTTTAGTTACCTACAAAAACAATATACATACATAGTTGCAAACATACAAAAAAAAAGAGAACAAAAAAACAAAGAGATACGAATATTTGCCAATCTAAATTCATTGGAATACTTTAAAGCTTTTTTTTTGTTTCTTTGTAATATTTTAATTTATAGTTTGGATCTAATATCTACATATTGTAATTTTCGGTAGGCTAAATTGACTAAAGGTTTTCATTTATAGATATATTCAATTATATTTTAAGTATTGTTTTTTTTTTAATTAATTGATTTAGAATAAAATAATTTTTGTCATTTTATTTCGAAATTGAAAAATGTTTTTTCTATCATAATTGAATTTTTTTTTGATACGAATGGGTTTGCCTAATTTATTTCGCTCTTTGGCTTTAAAACCGATCTGATGATCTTTTTGTTCGAATTTTTTATTTAGATTTGGAAACCATAATTATGGTTTAGTTTTTTAACTTATAGGTGGGTGTAGCTCTGGCAAAAAGAGTTAAGAGATAACGAAGGCGGAAGATAAAATGAAAATATAAAATTGTTTTCATAATCGCTTGGGGTTACCAAAATAGCTGAGGTCTTGGTAACCAGGTTGGTCGCATGGTCTTGCTCATAGAGTGAGATTGTGTGACAAAAGGGTGGGATATTCCTCTGAGGGCAGAACATCTAGCTCTCCTCACACACACAGGGACACAAAAACATTTACTCAACGACAAGGACAAGTCTGTTCCGCGAATATTTAGTACAAATAATTTTTAAACGGCATGAAAACGTAACGGCCGTCCAATTTCCAAGCCACAAGAACCCCGACAAAACCGACGAGCTAACCTTTGGCCATGCAAGCATGCCGCGCGGTAAGGAAATTGGGCACCCATACACTTTGCTGCCAGGACAGTTTTGGAGTCCCTGTAAGCTCTAAGGCTTACTGGTAGTGTACGGAGCGTATGGTTTAGAGGGTTTGAGATTTTTATATTTCATCCCTTACTCGATGTCAGCTCGAGGTACGTTACAGGTGGCGCCCAACGTGGGGCCAGATTTTTGTCTTTTTTTTAGTAAAAATGTTTAAAATTCTACTATAACCTACTATTGATTTTTTTTTGAGAGGTGTCGTGTGGGTTTAATGAATTTTGTTTGTGCTTTTATTTCACTTTTGCTTTAGTAGTTTTGTTTCATTCTTAATTCCTTCTTTTCTTTAGTCTTACAACAGGATAATAATTTCGAGAACCTGACCAGTAATTGGGTGAAATCCTCAATTAGTCTGCTGCATGTATCGATTATTTCCTTGTTGATTTTATTAAATACATTTTGTAAATTCAAAGTAAATATAGTTTTTTTTTGCTCGCGGATTGAGTAAGGATAAGATGTCCAGTAAATGGGTGAGATCCTCGTTTAGTCTGTTGCTTCGGACCTTTTTCTCTTTCTGTGTAGATTTTAACTTTTTCAATTTCAAATTAGATTCAGATTCTTCTTAAATTTTTGTATTTTTTTTTTTTTGACCGATAGCGTGGCTATAAGAGCCTGACTAGTTCGCTGCAAGAAAAATTAAACAAATTTTTATTTTTCTTCAAAATTTTAAATTTTATATTTTAACATAAAAGCACTACAATTTTCAACTAGTCCACATCTACTCGAAAAAAGAACTTGAAGATATTGTTTCCTTGTGAAAGTGAGTACAACAGTCGTCTTCGTCATTTAGCTCGGGTGTATCGTGAACGCAGAGTCACATCCACCTTCATCATGAATATTGAGTACAAAATACAATTTTGATTTTGATTTGTTTCAACTGAAATTTCTAGTTGACAATAACATTTTGGAAAATATTTCAAAAGTAATTTCTTTTACTTTAGCATTTTTTTTCTTGATGTACATATAATTCTTTATTGAATTTTATTATATTTTTGATTTATTATTTTTTTTCTTGATTTATTTTTTGATTTCTTTTTGATACTTATTTTGTTTTGCCTATTTTGATTTTTTTCCATTTCACAGTTCTCGTGATTAAATTTTGTATCTAATTTCGATTTTTTTTTTTAAGATTTCAATTGATTTAGGCTAAGGTTAGTTTTTTTTTCTGGGAAAATCTTATAGATTTTTTTTATTCGTTTCAAAAAGTATTTTGATATTTTCTTTTTGTTGCATTTCCTTTTGATTGATATTTTTTTTATTTAATTCCAACTTGATTTTTCGGGTTTGATTTGATTACTCCTTATTTTATTTTTTTCTATCGATTTTAAATTTTGATATTGGGTTTATTTAAATTTTCAATTGTTTTTGATCAAGGTTTTGATTTGTCTTTAAAACTGATTTTGCGTTTAAGGCTTTAAAATTTTAATATTCTTTAATATTCAATATTTTGCATTTTTTTTGTTCTCATTGTTTACATTTACTTTATTAGCTTCGTTTTTAATTCCTGAGCTTTGAGTTATTATTATTTTTTATTTTCAAGACTTGTTCTTTTAACTTTGATTTTTTTTTCACTTTGAGCTGTTCATTTTTTGTTTTCGCTTTTAACAATGGCAAGGCGTGGGTTACCTCATAGGAAAGGCTCATATTATGGCCGAAATCGTGACTCTAACTACAATGCTAATTGGTTGTATAATTTGGCAAACGATACGCAATTTACTTCAAATGCCTCGAATGTGTCTAACGTAACAGCAGCATCCAATGCTGGTGCTGGTGCTGCTGCCACAGGTGCTATTCCGAAAAATTCTCGGAAATCTCAAAATAGTTAAATCATCTGAGCAAACTGTAACAGAAGGCTTAGAAGTTGATGAGGTAGAGTTTTCGAATTATATTCAAAAGATAGTTTCTGCTACGGTTGGGTTAGGTAGAGCTGAAGATTTGAAGCATATGCAACAAGAAATGGAGAGAAACGCTGCTGCGATGAGGCAAGATTTGACAGCCATCATTCGTCAGGAACTTGCGGCATCTCGATCTACTCCAATTAACGAATCTCCAAACGAATATGAGCTGCGTAAGCGTAGTGAAGCTCCACCTAAACCACCCTCGGTTCCTACTCCCGTTCAACAAGAACAACAACAACAAAGACATACTTCGCCATCTACTTCAAATCCACCGGTTTACACTTCACCAAACGCATTTTTAGCACAATTCGAAAACCTGAGACTAAGTGATCCGTCTATTATAGCTTCTGGGGCAATCCCACCAACTTCCCAAGCCAATGTTCCCTCTTTTGGTAGATCCTCTGGAACATATACAAAATTCCTTAGCTGTCATAAATGGGGGCTCAAATTCGATAGTACTAATATGACCGTCCATGAGTTCCTGTTTCGGTTAGAGCGACTTAAGGATTGCTACGGTGTAAGTTGGCAGGATATTTTTTTACACTTTCACCAATTTGTAAGTGGTTTTGCTGAAACTTGGTTTTGGCTCTATATGAAAGCTCATCCGTCCGCTGATTGGTCTGCGTTAAGGATAGCCCTCATTGACCAGTTTAGAACGTTAGAAACTGATGCTGAATTCTCTAAGAGACTTTATGACAGACGACAAGGACCAACCGAGAAATTTGATGACTTTTATGTAGACCTACAAAAGTTAAACACAAGGCTTACTGTTCCCAAACCCGATTTTGAGCTCATTAGCTTAATAAAGCAAAATGTGCGTAGAAGAATGGGTGAGTTACTTCTAACATACCAAACTCATAACCTTCAAGAAATGGTCTACGTATGTAGAAAGATAGAAAAGTACATCTACGATCAAGATGCTCTTAAAAGTAAGGCGCAAACAAGTGTAGTTCCTCAGTTTCGGAAATATGTCCACGAGGTTGACCTAGATGCAACAAATCCGTCAATAGGATCTGAGAGCCAAATTGAAGCTCTCCAGTTCAAGAAAGACACAAGTTCCTTCACGTGTTGGAACTGTAAGGCCGTAGGCCACAGTTATCTTGAATGTCCTGTAGCTCAAAGATCACTATTTTGCTATAAATGTGGAAAGGAAGATACAACATCTCCCCAATGCCCGAATGCAAAGTGTCCGGGAAACATCCGAAAGAGCAATCTGACACCCGAAGCTTATTGCTCTCACAACAAAAATCGGGAATCGAAACATTAACTGAAACTAACCAACAAAATCATAACTTTATAAGCAACGAAAATACTTCTCAGCCAAATAACAAACCAGCTTTTCAAATTTTAAAAAAACCTAACGACGTTACTCCTATAGATTTACCATCACCAAAATCAGAATATCCACTTAGAAAATCCTTTCACGAACGCCTTGTAGAGTATGAAGCTGCTAGAGAGAGAATTTTTGGACATAAGTCTCCACCAGTTTCCAAAAACATCCTTAGAATTCGACAAAAAGTAAAATCCAAAAAGCTACATCATAGAGCTATAGAAACAACCACTCTTTGCTTAAATGGAGATCCTCGTCCTTACGCGGAAGTGACCATTTGTGGTGACACCTTGTTGGGGTTGCTTGATAGTGGGGCCAACATTAGCTGTTTGGGACAGGGCGGACAAGAGTTGTTAAAGAGATGGGGTGTTTCACCTCAAAAGTGTTCAGCAATGGTAAAAACTGCGGATGGAAACGATCAGGCTATAGAAGGGAAGTCTACAATTTCAATTACGTATAATGGTATAAGTAAGGATATAGAAGTTTTTGTTGTTCCATCCTTGAAACAAAAATTGTACTTAGGTATAGATTTCTGGATCGCCTTTAATCTAGCTCCACAGGTTATACCTCAAGTCATATCCGAAATCACAGAAGAAAAACTAGATAAGAACAATTTACATAATTGTTTTGAACCACATAAGTTGACAGCAGATCAGTCAAGACGGCTTCAAGCCGCAATAAAGATGTTTCCATCGTTTGCCGTCCATGGTCTAGGACGTACAACCTTAGAAGAACATGTCATCGACACCGGGGATGCTCTGCCCATAAAGCAGAGGCATTATCCCGTTTCCCCGGCAATTCAGGATTTAATGTATGAAGAGCTAGATCGTATGATGAGAATGGGTATCATTCAAGAGAGTAATAGTGCATGGAGCTCTCCGGTCGTCCTAGTACGTAAACCTGGCAGGAATCGACTATGCCTGGACTACAGGAAGGTGAATGCTGTCTCCAAGAATGATGCCTATCCTCTTCATCCAATCGAGGGTCTTCTATCACGTGTTGAAGATGCTGTATATATTTCGAGCATAGATCTCAAGGATGCTTTTCTACAAATCCCACTTGAAAAATCTTCAAGAGAAAAAACAGCCTTCACGGTACCTGGTAAGCCCTTGTTGGAGTTTGTGGTTATGCCTCCTGGTCTAAGCGGTGGTGTCCAACGCATGTGTCGGCTCATGGATAAGGTTATGACTCCAGAGTTAAAACTAAATGTATATCCTTACGTAGACGATTTGCTTGTGATTTCTCGTACCTTCGACGAACACGTCAAAATCCTGATGCAACTTGCCAGTAGGTTGAATGTAGCTGGACTTACAATAAATGTGGAAAAGTCGAAGTTCTGTTATCAAGAATTGAAATTTTTAGGATACGTTGTGAGTAATGGTTGTCTCAAAACAGATAAAGATAAGGTCGCTGCAGTCAGAGACTTTCCAGTTCCGACCACCCCACGTCAGGTTCGTAGGTTTTTGGGTATGTCAGGGTGGTATAGGAGGTTTATTCGCGATTATGCTACTCTGGCTACCCCAATAACAAATACTTTGAAAAAAGGGGTTAAGTTTGAATTTCCTGAGGAAGCTGTTAATGCTTTTAATTTGATTAAGGACAAGTTAACAACATCGCCTGTTTTAGTTTATCCGAATTTCCAAAAGCCCTTCATAATCCTCTGTGACGCTTCCGATTCAGGAATAGGATGTGTACTTTGTCAGCTGGACGAAGAAGGAGCAGAGCGTCCGATATACTACTACTCCCACAAACTGAACGGTGCACAACGGAACTATAGCGTCACAGAACGAGAATGCTTAGCAGCGGTGAAGGGGGTGGAAAAGTTCCGACAATATGTAGAAGGCTATAGGTTCAAGATTATAACTGATCATGCAAGTTTAAAATGGCTGATGGGACAGCAGAATTTGAGTGGTAGGTTGGCCCGATGGAGCTTAAAACTCCAGGGGTATGATTTTGAAATCGAGCATCGAAAAGGTTCATTGCATGTGGTGCCTGATGCTCTATCTAGGGTCCATTCATCGGATGCATTCAGCCTAGAAGCCCTTTCAATTGATCCTTCCGATGTGCTGCACTTAGATCTTACAGACTCCGCTTTCAAATCGGACGAATATCTGAAGATCATCGCAACCATCGAAAACCAAAAACAACAACTACCTGACCTTCTTGTTTCGGACGGTTTCGTTTACAAGAAGGTCAACCATAGTACAGGTAACCCACTCGAGGATGACTTAACATGGAAGTTATGGGTACCATCGGTGCTGACCGACCAGCTCATTTCTCTAGCTCATCAGCCGGCTAAAGCTGCGCATGGGGGAATAGCCAAGACTCTATACCGTCTCAAAAATAGATTCTTTTGGCCAAATATGGCATCTCAAGTCAAATTATTTATAAACAGCTGCGAAACGTGTAAGACTTCAAAACCTGCTAACCAGATACTTCGTGAACAAATGGGAAAACCCTTCACGGTAGACTATCCTTTTCAGCATGTTTATGTGGACTTCCTTGGTCCATATCCACGTTCCAAGAAAGGAAACATCCACATAATTATAGCATTAGACCAACTAACGAAATTTGTTATTATTAAATCGTTGCGAAAAGCCACTTCAGATGTTGCGATTAAGTTTTTGCATGAGGAAGTATTTTGTTTGTTTGGCGTACCAGAGTCCTTAATGACAGACAACGGGAAACAATTTACAAGCGCGTCTTTTAAAATTTTTTTGAATTCACTAGGTGTTCAACATATTAAAACGGCTTCGTATGCACCCCAAGCTAATGCAAGCGAAAGGGTTAATCGCTCCATTCTTACAGCCATACGATCATATTTGAAGCTAGACCAGAGAGACTGGGATAACCATCTTCCAGCAATTGGATGTGCGTTGCGTACATCAGTGCATTCGACGATTGGAGTATCTCCATATGAGGCCTTGTTTGGCCAGAAAATGATTGAGCATGGGACTGATTTTAAACTTTTGCGAAAGCTCGGAAAAATTAATAGTTCGGAATTGAACTTTATTCCAAAAAGTTCTAAAATTAATATGCTACACGCAAACATTAAGGATGCACTAGATAAAGCTCACTCACAGTATGAGCATAGATACAATACTAGGAGCAAAACAGCTGACTTAAAAGTGGGGGATGTTGTGTACAAGAGGAATTTTATCTTGAGCGCCGCTTCGAAGAAACGAAGTGCAAAACTGTGTCCTAAATTTCTGAAGGCTAAGATTGTAGGTGTAGTAGGTAACCACTTATATCGACTCGAAAACGAGAAGGGACAAATGTTAGGAGTGTTTCACTCGAAGGATCTCAAAAAGTAGGAAATGAAGTTAAGCAGCTAGTCAGTCTGAACACGAGACTCATTATTCTCAGGCGTGGGTTGTTTTCTTCACACAAATACAATTGTAGATTTCTTTTCATTTTCATTTTTAAGCTTTGCAGCATACAAAATGAAAAAGTTTTGTGGGAAATCTGTACACTGCCTTCTTAAACTCTTTTATTTCTGTCATAGTGTTGGCTTAAAAATCACTCTATGCCTTCTGTTTTTGCTATCGTTGTTAGGTTTTATAACATCGCTGGCTATTTTATTATTACTGATTTTCTATGCGTGTGTGATTTGAGTGAAAATAGTTTGAGAACCTGTGCTGGGTAGAGCTCTGTTAAACCCATGTTAAGAACATAAATAACACAAAATTAAAGAAACGTTGCATATGCATAGGAGCTAAGCTTTAATTGATATTGGGTAGAATTATTTAAAATGTATACAAAATCTTAAGGATACTCTACACTTTCTCCAAGACTGTTAAGGATTGACTTTTAGAGTTGCGTTTTTTATAAAATGAAAAATAAAATAATGTAATCAAAAAATTCGAAAAATGATACTTAAAAAAATGAGAAAATAAAAAAAAAAGAGATTGGTGCTCACACCAGGAGTCGAGCCGGGATGGGTCTGGGGAGGGTTCGGTGTCTTACCCATCGCACCACGGGGCACCTCAAAAAGTCGGTAGAGAAAACAAAAGTTATTGTTAGTGGTGTAAGGAAATTTTGTTAAACAAACAAAAAAAAATCGAAATAATTTTCAAGGACAAATCTATCTGAGAGAGAGTTCGAAATTAGAAATTAGTATATATTGAAAAACTTACACTTACATGCAAAATAAATATTTAAAGTATGTCAGAATAATTGGATTTTAACTAGATTAATTTTAAAATAACACACCTATTTTTCAAAAATTCTGAACTTGAATTTGATGCATAATTTGTATTTTTGTGGTCAAAAATCATTGGGAAAACGATTATCGGAAACCGAAAAATTTCGTCCATGATGGTTTTTTTGAGTGTATGTGTGAGAAAATCTCTGAGCCTCACGAGGGTATAAATACTTGCGTCAAAACCAAAATCATTCTTTTTTGGTGTTTTTTCTAAAATTATAAGAAGTGTTAAATGAAAAAGTATTGTGAGTATAAAAACAAATTAGTTTTCCTCAACATACAAGTTGTACAGTTTTTTTTTAACAGTTTACATCAAACAAAAAATACACTATATACATTTTATGTGGAAACTAAAATAAATATAAAACAAAAAGGTGCTCCAGTGAGAAACCACAATCGATTAAATACGATCAATTAAACGTATTGTTTGGTTCTGGAAATAACTGGTTAAAAGAACAAGTTAAATCACTTGGTCAAGGTGTTTTTTTTTTTAACCTTTGCCACCCACGCTTCACGACACCGTGCGACGAGACGAAAGGCTCAACCACCCTTCTAAGCGTAAAAAAAAAAAAAGGAAACCAAAATTGAAAAAACACCTAGCAAAAAAAAAAAGAAAATTTCCACCTTGACACCTTTTTCCGAACCTTCAGAACTTCTCTCCATACCCATGCGCTCATCAGTTCAAATCATTCATACGTTCACATCTACGTTCAAAAACACCATAGAGCATCCATAGCAGAAACCAACATACATACATCATCAAATACATACATACAATAACCTAGTTTCATCCAGAATTCCTACAAACAGCAACCATACATCCATCGGCATCCTCAATTCCACATACATACATCCAATCAGACAAACTTAAAACTTATAACATACCTACAATAGTCAACATATTTATTTAATTAAAAGCTAAGTACCAACTTTCTTTATTCCTTCTTGTGAAAAAAAAAAGATCAAAAAAAAAAAAAAGAAAAAAAAAAAGATCAGTATACATCAGTATACCTGAAAAAAAAAACATACTTTTTTTTTCATAACAATGATATACATAAAAAAAATCAAATTCGTTCAAATTAAGTTTTTTTTTCTAAACCCTTAAAGTCTAGCTATAAAAAAAAAGTGCTGCAACAACAAAAAAAAAAAACATCCTGCGATGCTGTGCACAACATCAGGAGGAATGGACCAACATTAACTATATACTATACAAGAGAATGTAACACAAAAAGTATGCAATATAATGCGGTAAGTGATCTTTTACTTAACACTTTATTTGAACGAAAAAGAAGAATTTACAGAACAAATTAAATTATATTAAACGTTGATATAAATATTTTAATATTTTTATAAATAAATTTTTTTACGAAAGAACACGAATATATATATACATATACATATGTATATACATATAGTTTTTGAAGAAAAGTAGGAAGAAGAAGAAGGAAGAAAGATAAGTTTTTTTTAGTTACCTACAAAAACAATATACATACATAGTTGCAAACATACAAAAAAAAAGAGAACAAAAAAACAAAGAGATACGAATATTTGCCAATCTAAATTCATTGGAATACTTTAAAGCTTTTTTTTTGTTTCTTTGTAATATTTTAATTTATAGTTTGGATCTAATATCTACATATTGTAATTTTCGGTAGGCTAAATTGACTAAAGGTTTTCATTTATAGATATATTCAATTATATTTTAAGTATTGTTTTTTTTTTAATTAATTGATTTAGAATAAAATAATTTTTGTCATTTTATTTCGAAATTGAAAAATGTTTTTTCTATCATAATTGAATTTTTTTTTGATACGAATGGGTTTGCCTAATTTATTTCGCTCTTTGGCTTTAAAACCGATCTGATGATCTTTTTGTTCGAATTTTTTATTTAGATTTGGAAACCATAATTATGGTTTAGTTTTTTAACTTATAGGTGGGTGTAGCTCTGGCAAAAAGAGTTAAGAGATAACGAAGGCGGAAGATAAAATGAAAATATAAAATTGTTTTCATAATCGCTTGGGGTTACCAAAATAGCTGAGGTCTTGGTAACCAGGTTGGTCGCATGGTCTTGCTCATAGAGTGAGATTGTGTGACAAAAGGGTGGGATATTCCTCTGAGGGCAGAACATCTAGCTCTCCTCACACACACAGGGACACAAAAACATTTACTCAACGACAAGGACAAGTCTGTTCCGCGAATATTTAGTACAAATAATTTTTAAACGGCATGAAAACGTAACGGCCGTCCAATTTCCAAGCCACAAGAACCCCGACAAAACCGACGAGCTAACCTTTGGCCATGCAAGCATGCCGCGCGGTAAGGAAATTGGGCACCCATACACTTTGCTGCCAGGACAGTTTTGGAGTCCCTGTAAGCTCTAAGGCTTACTGGTAGTGTACGGAGCGTATGGTTTAGAGGGTTTGAGATTTTTATATTTCATCCCTTACTCGATGTCAGCTCGAGGTACGTTACATCCTCTTTCCAACGGTATGCCCACCTTAACAATATTACACAAAATTATCAAGGAAAATCGAACCCTAACTTCAAATGCGAATATCTCCTTAAATACGCGTCCTAGATGGGTCAAACTTTTCGTTTTTTGACGACGCATATCTCGGCGACCCAACCACCTCACTAATGTGATCGTGGAAACCTCCTCTTTCCAACGGTATGCCCACCTTAACCATTTTACAAAAAATTATCAAGGAAAATCGAACCCTAACTTCAAATGCGAATATCTCCTTAAATACGCGTCCTAGATGGGTCAAACTTTTCGTTTTTTGACGACGCATATCTCGGCGACCCGACCACCTCGAAGGCTGAAATTTCACTAATGTGATCGTGGAAACCTCCTCTTTCCAACGGTATGCCCACCTTAACCATTTTACACAAATTTATCAAGGAAAATCGAACCCTAACTTCAAATGCGAATATCTCCTAAAATACGCGTCCTAGATGGGTCAAACTTTTCGTTTTTTGACGACGCATATCTCGGCGACCCAACCACCTCACTAATGTGATCGTGGAAACCTCCTCTTTCCAACGGTATGCCCACCTTAACCATTTTACAAAAAATTATTAAGGAAAATCGAACCCTAACTTCAAATGCGAATATCTCCTTAAATACGCGTCCTAGATGGGTCAAACTTTTCGTTTTTTGACGACGCATATCTCGGCGACCCGACCACCTCGAAGGCTGAAATTTCACTAATGTGATCGTGGAAACCTCCTCTTTCCAACGGTATGCCCACCTTAACCATTTTACAAAAAATTATCAAGGAAAATCGAACCCTAACTTCAAATGCGAATATCTCCTTAAATACGCGTCCTAGATGGGTCAAACTTTTCGTTTTTTGACGACGCATATCTCGGCGACCCGACCACCTCGAAGGCTGAAATTTCACTAATGTGATCGTGGAAACCTCCTCTTTCCAACGGTATGCCCACCTTAACAATATTACACAAAATTATCAAGGAAAATCGAACCCTAACTTCAAATGCGAATATCTCCTTAAATACGCGTCCTAGATGGGTCAAACTTTTCGTTTTTTGACGACGCATATCTCGGCGACCCAACCACCTCACTAATGTGATCGTGGAAACCTCCTCTTTCCAACGGTATGCCCACCTTTACCATTTTACAAAAAATTATCAAGGAAAATCGAACCCTAACTTCAAATGCGAATATCTCCTTAAATACGCGTCCTAGATGGGTCAAACTTTTCGTTTTTTGACGACGCATATCTCGGCGACCCGACCACCTCGAAGGCTGAAATTTCACTAATGTGATCGTGGAAACCTCCTCTTTCCAACGGTATGCCCACCTTAACAATATTACACAAAATTATCAAGGAAAATCGAACCCTAACTTCAAATGCGAATATCTCCTAAAATACGCGTCCTAGATGGGTCAAACTTTTCGTTTTTTGACGACGCATATCTCGGCGACCCGACCACCTCGAAGGCTGAAATTTTACTAATGTGATCGTGGAAACCTCCTCTTTCCAACGGTATGCCCACCTTAACCATTTTACAAAAAATTATCAAGGAAAATCGAACCCTAACTTCAAATGCGAATATCTCCTAAAATACGCGTCCTAGATGGGTCAAACTTTTCGTTTTTTGACGACGCATATCTCGGCGACCCGACCACCTCGAAGGCTGAAATTTCACTAATGTGATCGTGGAAACCTCCTCTTTCCAACGGTATGCCCACCTTAACCATTTTACAAAAAATTATCAAGGAAAATCGAACCCTAACTTCAAATGCGAATATCTCCTTAAATACGGGTCCTAGATATGTCAAACTTTTCGTTTTTGGACGACGCATATCTCGGCGACCCGACCACCTCGAAGGCTGAAATTTCACTAATGTGATCGTGGAAACCTCCTCTTTCCAACGGTATGCCCACCTTAACCATTTTACAAAAAATTATCAAGGAAAATCGAACCCTAACTTCAAATGCGAATATCTCCTTAAATACGCGTCCTAGATGGGTCAAACTTTTCGTTTTTTGACGACGCATATCTCGGCGACCCGACCACCTCGAAGGCTGAAATTTCACTAATGTGATCGTGGAAACCTCCTCTTTCCAACGGTATGTCCACCTTAACCATTTTACAAAAAATTATCAAGGAAAATCGAACCCTAACTTCAAATGCGAATATCTCCTTAAATACGCGTCCTAGATGGGTCAAACTTTTCGTTTTTTGACGACGCATATCTCGGCGACCCGACCACCTCGAAGGCTGAAATTTTACTAATGTGATCGTGGAAACCTCCTCTTTCCAACGGTATGCCCACCTTAACAATATTACACAAAATTATCAAGGAAAATCGAACCCTAACTTCAAATGCGAATATCTCCTTAAATACGCGTCCTAGATGGGTCAAACTTTTCGTTTTTTGACGACGCATATCTCGGCGACCCAACCACCTCACTAATGTGATCGTGGAAACCTCCTCTTTCCAACGGTATGCCCACCTTAACCATTTTACAAAAAATTATCAAGGAAAATCGAACCCTAACTTCAAATGCGAATATCTCCTTAAATACGCGTCCTAGATGGGTCAAACTTTTCGTTTTTTGACGACGCATATCTCGGCGACCCGACCACCTCGAAGGCTGAAATTTCACTAATGTGATCGTGGAAACCTCCTCTTTCCAACGGTATGCCCACCTTAACCATTTTACACAAATTTATCAAGGAAAATCGAACCCTAACTTCAAATGCGAATATCTCCTTAAATACGCGTCCTAGATGGGTCAAACTTTTCGTTTTTTGACGACGCATATCTCGGCGACCCGACCACCTCGAAGGCTGAAATTTCACTAATGTGATCGTGGAAACCTCCTCTTTCCAACGGTAAGCCCTCCTTTACCATTTTTCAAAAATTCATCAAGCAAAATCGAACCCAAACTTCAAATGCGAATATCTCCTAAAATACGCGTCCTAGATGGGTCAAACTTTTCGTTTTTTGACGACGCATATCTCGGCGACCCGACCACCTCGAAGGCTGAAATTTCACTAATGTGATCCTGGAAACCTCCTCTTTCCAACGGTATGCCCACCTTAACCATTTTACAAAAAATTATCAAGGAAAATCGAACCCTAACTTCAAATGCGAATATCTCCTTAAATACGCGTCCTAGATGGGTCAAACTTTTCGTTTTTTGACGACGCATATCTCGGCGACCCGACCACCTCGAAGGCTGAAATTTCACTAATGTGATCGTGGAAACCTCCTCTTTCCAACGGTATGCCCACCTTAACCATTTTACAAAAAATTATCAAGGAAAATCGAACCCTAACTTCAAATGCGAATATCTCCTTAAATACGCGTCCTAGATGGGTCAAACTTTTCGTTTTTTGACGACGCATATCTCGGCGACCCGACCACCTCGAAGGCTGAAATTTCACTAATGTGATCGTGGAAACCTCCTCTTTCCAACGGTATGCCCACCTTAACAATATTACACAAAATTATCAAGGAAAATCGAACCCTAACTTCAAATGCGAATATCTCCTTAAATACGCGTCCTAGATGGGTCAAACTTTTCGTTTTTTGACGACGCATATCTCGGCGACCCAACCACTTCACTAATGTGATCGTGGAAACCTCCTCTTTCCAACGGTATGCCCACCTTTACCATTTTACACAAATTTATCATGGAAAATCGAACCCTAACTTCAAATGCGAATATCTACTTAAATACGCGTCCTAGATGGGTCAAACTTTTCGTTTTTTGACGACGCATATCTCGGCGACCCGACCACCTCGAAGGCTGAAATTTCACTAATGTGATCGTGGAAACCTCCTCTTTCCAACGGTATGCCCACCTTTACCATTTTACACAAATTTATCAAGGAAAATCGAACCCTAACTTCAAATGCGAATATCTCCTTAAATACGGGTCCTAGATATGTCAAACTTTTCGTTTTTGGATGACGCATATCTCGGCGACCCGACCACCTCGAAGGCTGAAATTTCACTAATGTGATCGTGGAAACCTCCTCTTTCCAACGGTATGCCCACCTTTACCATTTTACACAAATTTATCATGGAAAATCGAACCCTAACTTCAAATGCGAATATCTCCTTAAATACGCGTCCTAGATGGGTCAAACTTTTCGTTTTTTGACGACGCATATCTCGGCGACCCGACCACCTCGAAGGCTGAAATTTCACTAATGTGATCGTGGAAACCTCCTCTTTCCAACGGTATGCCCACCTTTACCATTTTACACAAATTTATCAAGGAAAATCGAACCCTAACTTCAAATGCGAATATCTCCTTAAATACGCGTCCTAGATGGGTCAAACTTTTCGTTTTTTGACGACGCATATCTCGGCGACCCGACCACCTCGAAGGCTGAAATTTCACTAATGTGATCGTGGAAACCTCCTCTTTCCAACGGTATGCCCACCTTAACCATTTTACAAAAAATTATCAAGGAAAATCGAACCCTAACTTCAAATGCGAATATCTCCTTAAATACGCGTCCTAGATGGGTCAAACTTTTCGTTTTTTGACGACGCATATCTCGGCGACCCGACCACCTCGAAGGCTGAAATTTCACTAATGTGATCGTGGAAACCTCCTCTTTCCAACGGTATGCCCACCTTAACAATATTACACAAAATTATCAAGGAAAATCGAACCCTAACTTCAAATGCGAATATCTCCTTAAATACGCGTCCTAGATGGGTCAAACTTTTCGTTTTTTGACGACGCATATCTCGGCGACCCAACCACCTCACTAATGTGATCGTGGAAACCTCCTCTTTCCAACGGTATGCCCACCTTTACCATTTTACACAAATTTATCATGGAAAATCGAACCCTAACTTCAAATGCGAATATCTCCTTAAATACGCGTCCTAGATGGGTCAAACTTTTCGTTTTTTGACGACGCATATCTCGGCGACCCGACCACCTCGAAGGCTGAAATTTCACTAATGTGATCGTGGAAACCTCCTCTTTCCAACGGTATGCCCACCTTAACAATATTACACAAAATTATCAAGGAAAATCGAACCCTAACTTCAAATGCGAATATCTCCTTAAATACGCGTCCTAGATGGGTCAAACTTTTCGTTTTTTGACGACGCATATCTCGGCGACCCAACCACCTCACTAATGTGATCGTGGAAACCTCCTCTTTCCAACGGTATGCCCACCTTTACCATTTTACACAAATTTATCATGGAAAATCGAACCCTAACTTCAAATGCGAATATCTCCTTAAATACGCGTCCTAGATGGGTCAAACTTTTCGTTTTTTGACGACGCATATCTCGGCGACCCGACCACCTCGAAGGCTGAAATTTCACTAATGTGATCGTGGAAACCTCCTCTTTCCAACGGTATGCCCACCTTTACCATTTTACACAAATTTATCAAGGAAAATCGAACCCTAACTTCAAATGCGAATATCTCCTTAAATACGCGTCCTAGATGGGTCAAACTTTTCGTTTTTTGACGACGCATATCTCGGCGACCCAACCACCTCACTAATGTGATCGTGGAAACCTCCTCTTTCCAACGGTATGCCCACCTTTACCATTTTACACAAATTTATCATGGAAAATCGAACCCTAACTTCAAATGCGAATATCTCCTTAAATACGCGTCCTAGATGGGTCAAACTTTTCGTTTTTTGACGACGCATATCTCGGCGACCCCACCACCTCGAAGGCTGAAATTTCACTAATGTGATCGTGGAAACCTCCTCTTTCCAACGGTATGCCCACCTTAACAATATTACACAAAATTATCAAGGAAAATTGAACCCTAACTTCAAATGCGAATATCTCCTTAAATACGCGTCCTAGATGGGTCAAACTTTTCGTTTTTTGACGACGCATATCTCGGCGACCCAACCACCTCACTAATGTGATCGTGGAAACCTCCTCTTTCCAACGGTATGCCCACCTTTACCATTTTACACAAATTTATCATGGAAAATCGAACCCTAACTTCAAATGCGAATATCTCCTTAAATACGCGTCCTAGATGGGTCAAACTTTTCGTTTTTTGACGACGCATATCTCGGCGACCCGACCACCTCGAAGGCTGAAATTTCACTAATGTGATCGTGGAAACCTCCTCTTTCCAACGGTATGCCCACCTTAACAATATTACACAAAATTATCAAGGAAAATCGAACCCTAACTTCAAATGCGAATATCTCCTTAAATACGCGTCCTAGATGGGTCAAACTTTTCGTTTTTTGACGACGCCTATCTCGGCGACCCAACCACCTCACTAATGTGATCGTGGAAACCTCCTCTTTCCAACGGTATGCCCACCTTTACCATTTTACAAAAAATTATCAAGGAAAATCGAACCCTAACTTCAAATGCGAATATCTCCTTAAATACGCGTCCTAGATGGGTCAAACTTTTCGTTTTTTGACGACGCCTATCTCGGCGACCCAACCACCTCACTAATGTGATCGTGGAAACCTCCTCTTTCCAACGGTATGCCCACCTTTACCATTTTACAAAAAATTATCAAGGAAAATCGAACCCTAACTTCAAATGCGAATATCTCCTTAAATACGCGTCCTAGATGGGTCAAACTTTTCGTTTTTTGACGACGCATATCTCGGCGACCCGACCACCTCGAAGGCTGAAATTTCACTAATGTGATCGTGGAAACCTCCTCTTTCCAACGGTATGCCCACCTTTACCATTTTACACAAATTTATCAAGGAAAATCGAACCCTAACTTCAAATGCGAATATCTCCTTAAATACGCGTCCTAGATGGGTCAAACTTTTCGTTTTTTGACGACGCATATCTCGGCGACCCAACCACCTCACTAATGTGATCGTGGAAACCTCCTCTTTCCAACGGTATGCCCACCTTTACCATTTTACACAAATTTATCATGGAAAATCGAACCCTAACTTCAAATGCGAATATCTCCTTAAATACGCGTCCTAGATGGGTCAAACTTTCGTTTTTTGACGACGCATATCTCGGCGACCCGACCACCTCGAAGGCTGAAATTTCACTAATGTGATCGTGGAAACCTCCTCTTTCCAACGGTATGCCCACCTTTACCATTTACACAAATTTATCAAGGAAAATCGAACCCTAACTTCAAATGCGAATATCTCCTAAAATACGCGTCCTAGATGGGTCAAACTTTTCGTTTTTTGACGACGCATATCTCGGCGACCCGACCACCTCGAAGGCTGAAATTTCACTAATGTGATCGTGGAAACCTCCTCTTTCCAACGGTATGCCCACCTTTACCATTTTACAAAAATTTATCAAGCAAAATCGAACCCAAACTTCAAATGCGAATATCTCCTAAAATACGCGTCCTAGATAGGTCAAACTTTTCGTTTTTTGACGACGCATATCTCGGCGACCCGACCACCTCGAAGGCTGAAATTTCACTAATGTGATCGTGGAAACCTCCTCTTTCCAACGGTATGCCCACCTTTACCATTTTACAAAAAATTATCAAGGAAAATCGAACCCTAACTTCAAATGCGAATATCTCCTTAAATACGCGTCCTAGATGGGTCAAACTTTTCGTTTTTTGACGACGCATATCTCGGCGACCCGACCACCTCGAAGGCTGAAATTTCACTAATGTGATCGTGGAAACCTCCTCTTTCCAACGGTATGCCCACCTTTACCATTTTTACACAAATTTATCAAGGAAAATCGAACCCTAACTTCAAATGCGAATATCTCCTTAAATACGCGTCCTAGATGGGTCAAACTTTTCGTTTTTTGACGACGCATATCTCGGCGACCCGACCACCTCGAAGGCTGAAATTTCACTAATGTGATCGTGGAAACCTCCTCTTTCCAACGGTATGCCCACCTTTACCATTTTACAAAAAATTATCAAGGAAAATCGAACCCTAACTTCAAATGCGAATATCTCCTTAAATACGCGTCCTAGATGGGTCAAACTTTTCGTTTTTTGACGACGCATATCTCGGCGACCCGACCACCTCGAAGGCTGAAATTTCACTAATGTGATCGTGGAAACCTCCTCTTTCCAACGGTATGCCCACCTTAACCATTTTACAAAAAATTATCAAGGAAAATCGAACCCTAACTTCAAATGCGAATATCTCCTTAAATACGCGTCCTAGATGGGTCAAACTTTTCGTTTTTTGACGACGCATATCTCGGCGACCCGACCACCTCGAAGGCTGAAATTTCACTAATGTGATCGTGGAAACCTCCTCTTTCCAACGGTATGCCCACCTTTACCATTTTACAAAAAATTATCAAGGAAAATCGAACCCTAACTTCAAATGCGAATATCTCCTTAAATACGCGTCCTAGATGGGTCAAACTTTTCGTTTTTTGACGACGCATATCTCGGCGACCCGACCGCCTCGAAGGCTGAAATTTCACTAATGTGATCGTGGAAACCTCCTCTTTCCAACGGTATGCCCACCTTTACCATTTACACAAATTTATCAAGGAAAATCGAACCCTAACTTCAAATGCGAATATCTCCTAAAATACGCGTCCTAGATAGGTCAAACTTTTCGTTTTTTGACGACGCATATCTCGGCGACCCGACCACCTCGAAGGCTGAAATTTCACTAATGTGATCGTGGAAACCTCCTCTTTCCAACGGTATGCCCACCTTTACCATTTTACAAAAAATTATCAAGGAAAATCGAACCCTAACTTCAAATGCGAATATCTCCTTAAATACGCGTCCTAGATGGGTCAAACTTTTCGTTTTTTGACGACGCATATCTCGGCGACCCGACCACCTCGAAGGCTGAAATTTCACTAATGTGATCGTGGAAACCTCCTCTTTCCAACGGTATGCCCACCTTTACCATTTTACACAAATTTATCAAGGAAAATCGAACCCTAACTTCAAATGCGAATATCTCCTTAAATACGCGTCCTAGATGGGTCAAACTTTTCGTTTTTTGACGACGCATATCTCGGCGACCCGACCACCTCGAAGGCTGAAATTTCACTAATGTGATCGTGGAAACCTCCTCTTTCCAACGGTATGCCCACCTTTACCATTTTACAAAAAATTATCAAGGAAAATCGAACCCTAACTTCAAATGCGAATATCTCCTTAAATACGCGTCCTAGATGGGTCAAACTTTTCGTTTTTTGACGACGCATATCTCGGCGACCCGACCACCTCGAAGGCTGAAATTTCACTAATGTGATCGTGGAAACCTCCTCTTTCCAACGGTATGCCCACCTTAACCATTTTACAAAAAATTATCAAGGAAAATCGAACCCTAACTTCAAATGCGAATATCTCCTTAAATACGCGTCCTAGATGGGTCAAACTTTTCGTTTTTTGACGACGCATATCTCGGCGACCCGACCACCTCGAAGGCTGAAATTTCACTAATGTGATCGTGGAAACCTCCTCTTTCCAACGGTATGCCCACCTTTACCATTTTACAAAAAATTATCAAGGAAAATCGAACCCTAACTTCAAATGCGAATATCTCCTTAAATACGCGTCCTAGATGGGTCAAACTTTTCGTTTTTTGACGACGCATATCTCGGCGACCCGACCGCCTCGAAGGCTGAAATTTCACTAATGTGATCGTGGAAACCTCCTCTTTCCAACGGTATGCCCACCTTTACCATTTTACACAAATTTATCAAGGAAAATCGAACCCTAACTTCAAATGCGAATATCTCCTTAAATACGCGTCCTAGATGGGTCAAACTTTTCGTTTTTTGACGACGCATATCTCGGCGACCCGACCACCTCGAAGGCTGAAATTTCACTAATGTGATCGTGGAAACCTCCTCTTTCCAACGGTATGCCCACCTTTACCATTTTACACAAATTTATCAAGGAAAATCGAACCCTAACTTCAAATGCGAATATCTCCTTAAATACGCGTCCTAGATGGGTCAAACTTTTCGTTTTTTGACGACGCATATCTCGGCGACCCGACCACCTCGAAGGCTGAAATTTCACTAATGTGATCGTGGAAACCTCCTCTTTCCAACGGTATGCCCACCTTAACCATTTTACAAAAAATTATCAAGGAAAATCGAACCCTAACTTCAAATGCGAATATCTCCTTAAATACGCGTCCTAGATGGGTCAAACTTTTCGTTTTTTGACGACGCATATCTCGGCGACCCCGACCACCTCGAAGGCTGAAATTTCACTAATGTGATCCTGGAAACCTCCTCTTTCCAACGGTATGCCCACCTTTACCATTTTACACAAATTTATCAAGGAAAATCGAACCCTAACTTCAAATGCGAATATCTCCTTAAATACGCGTCCTAGATGGGTCAAACTTTTCGTTTTTTGACGACGCATATCTCGGCGACCCGACCACCTCGAAGGCTGAAATTTCACTAATGTGATCGTGGAAACCTCCTCTTTCCAACGGTATGCCCACCTTTACCATTTTACACAAATTTATCAAGGAAAATCGAACCCTAACTTCAAATGCGAATATCTCCTTAAATACGCGTCCTAGATGGGTCAAACTTTTCGTTTTTTGACGACGCATATCTCGGCGACCCGACCACCTCGAAGGCTGAAATTTCACTAATGTGATCGTGGAAACCTCCTCTTTCCAACGGTATGCCCACCTTTACCATTTTACACAAATTTATCAAGCAAAATCGAACCCTAACTTCAAATGCGAATATCTCCTTAAATACGCGTCCTAGATGGGTCAAACTTTTCGTTTTTTGACCACGCATATCTCGGCGACCCGACCACCTCGAAGGCTGAAATTTCACTAATGTGATCGTGGAAACCTCCTCTTTCCAACGGTATGCCCACCTTTACCATTTTACAAAAATTTATCAAGGAAAATCGAACCCAAACTTCAAATGCGAATATCTCCTAAAATACGCGTCCTAGATGGGTCAAACTTTTCGTTTTTTGACGACGCATATCTCGGCGACCCGACCACCTCGAAGGCTGAAATTTCACTAATGTGATCGTGGAAACCTCCTCTTTCCAACGGTATGCCCACCTTAACCATTTTACAAAAAATTATCAAGGAAAATCGAACCCTAACTTCAAATGCGAATATCTCCTTAAATACGCGTCCTAGATGGGTCAAACTTTTCGTTTTTTGACGACGCATATCTCGGCGACCCGACCACCTCGAAGGCTGAAATTTCACTAATGTGATCGTGGAAACCTCCTCTTTCCAACGGTATGCCCACCTTTACCATTTTACACAAATTTATCAAGGAAAATCGAACCCTAACTTCAAATGCGAATATCTCCTTAAATACGCGTCCTAGATGGGTCAAACTTTTCGTTTTTTGACGACGCATATCTCGGCGACCCGACCACCTCGAAGGCTGAAATTTCACTAATGTGATCGTGGAAACCTCCTCTTTCCAACGGTATGCCCACCTTTACCATTTTACACAAATTTATCAAGGAAAATCGAACCCTAACTTCAAATGCGAATATCTCCTTAAATACGCGTCCTAGATGGGTCAAACTTTTCGTTTTTTGACGACGCATATCTCGGCGACCCGACCACCTCGAAGGCTGAAATTTCACTAATGTGATCGTGGAAACCTCCTCTTTCCAACGGTATGCCCACCTTTACCATTTTACAAAAAATTATCAAGGAAAATCGAACCCTAACTTCAAATGCGAATATCTCCTTAAATACGCGTCCTAGATGGGTCAAACTTTTCGTTTTTTGACGACGCATATCTCGGCGACCCGACCACCTCGAAGGCTGAAATTTCACTAATGTGATCGTGGAAACCTCCTCTTTCCAACGGTATGCCCACCTTTACCATTTTACAAAAAATTATCAAGGAAAATCGAACCCTAACTTCAAATGCGAATATCTCCTTAAATACGCGTCCTAGATGGGTCAAACTTTTCGTTTTTTGACGACGCATATCTCGGCGACCCGACCACCTCGAAGGCTGAAATTTCACTAATGTGATCGTGGAAACCTCCTCTTTCCAACGGTATGCCCACCTTTATCATTTTACACAAATTTATCAAGGAAAATCGAACCCTAACTTCAAATGCGAATATCTCCTTAAATACGCGTCCTAGATGGGTCAAACTTTTCGTTTTTTGACGACGCATATCTCGGCGACCCGACCACCTCGAAGGCTGAAATTTCACTAATGTGATCGTGGAAACCTCCTCTTTCCAACGGTATGCCCACCTTTACCATTTTACAAAAAATTATCAAGCAAAATCGAACCCTAACTTCAAATGCGAATATCTCCTTAAATACGCGTCCTAGATGGGTCAAACTTTTCGTTTTTTGACGACGCATATCTCGGCGACCCGACCACCTCGAAGGCTGAAATTTCACTAATGTGATCGTGGAAACCTCCTCTTTCCAACGGTATGCCCACCTTTACCATTTTACAAAAAATTATCAAGGAAAATCGAACCCTAACTTCAAATGCGAATATCTCCTTAAATACGCGTCCTAGATGGGTCAAACTTTTCGTTTTTTGACGACGCATATCTCGGCGACCCGACCACCTCGAAGGCTGAAATTTCACTAATGTGATCGTGGAAACCTCCTCTTTCCAACGGTATGCCCACCTTTACCATTTTACACAAATTTATCAAGGAAAATCGAACCCTAACTTCAAATGCGAATATCTCTTTAAATACGCGTCCTAGATGGGTCAAACTTTTCGTTTTTTGACGACGCATATCTCGGCGACCCGACCACCTCGAAGGCTGAAATTTCACTAATGTGATCGTGGAAACCTCCTCTTTCCAACGGTATGCCCACCTTTACCATTTTACACAAATTTATCAAGGAAAATCGAACCCTAACTTCAAATGCGAATATCTCCTTAAATACGCGTCCTAGATGGGTCAAACTTTTCGTTTTTTGACGACGCATATCTCGGCGACCCGACCACCTCGAAGGCTGAAATTTCACTAATGTGATCGTGGAAACCTCCTCTTTCCAACGGTATGCCCACCTTTACCATTTTACAAAAATTTATCAAGGAAAATCGAACCCAAACTTCAAATGCGAATATCTCCTAAAATACGCGTCCTAGATGGGTCAAACTTTTCGTTTTTTGACGACGCATATCTCGGCGACCCGACCACCTCGAAGGCTGAAATTTCACTAATGTGATCGTGGAAACCTCCTCTTTCCAACGGTATGCCCACCTTTACCATTTTACAAAAAATTATCAAGGAAAATCGAACCCTAACTTCAAATGCGAATATCTCCTTAAATACGCGTCCTAGATGGGTCAAACTTTTCGTTTTTTGACGACGCATATCTCGGCGACCCGACCACCTCGAAGGCTAAAATTTCACTAATGTGATCGTGGAAACCTCCTCTTTCCAACGGTATGCCCACCTTTACCATTTTACACAAATTTATCAAGGAAAATCGAACCCTAACTTCAAATGCGAATATCTCCTTAAATACGCGTCCTAGATGGGTCAAACTTTTCGTTTTTTGACCACGCATATCTCGGCGACCCGACCACCTCGAAGGCTGAAATTTCACTAATGTGATCGTGGAAACCTCCTCTTTCCAACGGTATGCCCACCTTTACCATTTTACACAAATTTATCAAGGAAAATCGAACCCTAACTTCAAATGCGAATATCTCCTTAAATACGCGTCCTAGATGGGTCAAACTTTTCGTTTTTTGACGACGCATATCTCGGCGACCCGACCACCTCGAAGGCTGAAATTTCACTAATGTGATCGTGGAAACCTCCTCTTTCCAACGGTATGCCCACCTTTACCATTTTACAAAAATTTATCAAGGAAAATCGAACCCAAACTTCAAATGCGAATATCTCCTAAAATACGCGTCCTAGATGAGTCAAACTTTTCGTTTTTTGACGACGCATATCTCGGCGACCCGACCACCTCGAAGGCTGAAATTTCACTAATGTGATCGTGGAAACCTCCTCTTTCCAACGGTATGCCCACCTTAACCATTTTACAAAAAATTATCAAGGAAAATCGAACCCTAACTTCAAATGCGAATATCTCCTTAAATACGCGTCCTAGATGGGTCAAACTTTTCGTTTTTTGACGACGCATATCTCGGCGACCCGACCACCTCGAAGGCTGAAATTTCACTAATGTGATCGTGGAAACCTCCTCTTTCCAACGGTATGCCCACCTTTACCATTTTACACAAATTTATCAAGGAAAATCGAACCCTAACTTCAAATGCGAATATCTCCTTAAATACGCGTCCTAGATGGGTCAAACTTTTCGTTTTTTGACGACGCATATCTCGGCGACCCGACCACCTCGAAGGCTGAAATTTCACTAATGTGATCGTGGAAACCTCCTCTTTCCAACGGTATGCCCACCTTTACCATTTTACAAAAAATTATCAAGGAAAATCGAACCCTAACTTCAAATGCGAATATCTCCTTAAATACGCGTCCTAGATGGGTCAAACTTTTCGTTTTTTGACGACGCATATCTCGGCGACCCGACCACCTCGAAGGCTGAAATTTCACTAATGTGATCGTGGAAACCTCCTCTTTCCAACGGTATGCCCACCTTTACCATTTTACAAAAAATTATCAAGGAAAATCGAACCCTAACTTCAAATGCGAATATCTCCCTAAATACGCGTCCTAGATGGGTCAAACTTTTCGTTTTTTGACGACGCATATCTCGGCGACCCGACCACCTCGAAGGCTGAAATTTCACTAATGTGATCGTGGAAACCTCCTCTTTCCAACGGTATGCCCACCTTTACCATTTTACAAAAAATTATCAAGGAAAATCGAACCCTAACTTCAAATGCGAATATCTCCTTAAATACGCGTCCTAGATGGGTCAAACTTTTCGTTTTTTGACGACGCATATCTCGGCGACCCGACCACCTCGAAGGCTGAAATTTCACTAATGTGATCGTGGAAACCTCCTCTTTCCAACGGTATGCCCACCTTAACCATTTTACAAAAAATTATCAAGGAAAATCGAACCCTAACTTCAAATGCGAATATCTCCTTAAATACGCGTCCTAGATGGGTCAAACTTTTCGTTTTTTGACGACGCATATCTCGGCGACCCGACCACCTCGAAGGCTGAAATTTCACTAATGTGATCGTGGAAACCTCCTCTTTCCAACGGTATGCCCACCTTTACCATTTTACAAAAAATTATCAAGGAAAATCGAACCCTAACTTCAAATGCGAATATCTCCTTAAATACGCGTCCTAGATGGGTCAAACTTTTCGTTTTTTGACGACGCATATCTCGGCGACCCGACCACCTCGAAGGCTGAAATTTCACTAATGTGATCGTGGAAACCTCCTCTTTCCAACGGTATGCCCACCTTAACCATTTTACAAAAAATTATCAAGGAAAATCGAACCCTAACTTCAAATGCGAATATCTCCTTAAATACGCGTCCTAGATGGGTCAAACTTTTCGTTTTTTGACGACGCATATCTCGGCGACCCGACCACCTCGAAGGCTGAAATTTCACTAATGTGATCGTGGAAACCTCCTCTTTCCAACGGTATGCCCACCTTTACCATTTTACACAAATTTATCAAGCAAAATCGAACCCTAACTTCAAATGCGAATATCTCCTTAAATACGCGTCCTAGATGGGTCAAACTTTTCGTTTTTTGACGACGCATATCTCGGCGACCCGACCACCTCGAAGGCTGAAATTTCACTAATGTGATCGTGGAAACCTCCTCTTTCCAACGGTATGCCCACCTTTACCATTTTACAAAAATGTATCAAGCAAAATCGAACCCAAACTTCAAATGCGAATATCTCCTAAAATACGCGTCCTAGATGAGTCAAACTTTTCGTTTTTTGACGACGCATATCTCGGCGACCCGACCACCTCGAAGGCTGAAATTTCACTAATGTGATCGTGGAAACCTCCTCTTTCCAACGGTATGCCCACCTTAACCATTTTACAAAAAATTATCAAGGAAAATCGAACCCTAACTTCAAATGCGAATATCTCCTTAAATACGCGTCCTAGATGGGTCAAACTTTTCGTTTTTTGACGACGCATATCTCGGCAACCCGACCACCTCGAAGGCTGAAATTTCACTAATGTGATCGTGGAAACCTCCTCTTTCCAACGGTATGCCCACCTTTACCATTTTACACAAATTTATCAAGGAAAATCGAACCCTAACTTCAAATGCGAATATCTCCTTAAATACGCGTCCTAGATGGGTCAAACTTTTCGTTTTTTGACGACGCATATCTCGGCGACCCGACCACCTCGAAGGCTGAAATTTCACTAATGTGATCGTGGAAACCTCCTCTTTCCAACGGTATGCCCACCTTTACCATTTTACAAAAATGTATCAAGCAAAATCGAACCCAAACTTCAAATGCGAATATCTCCTAAAATACGCGTCCTAGATGAGTCAAACTTTTCGTTTTTTGACGACGCATATCTCGGCGACCCGACCACCTCGAAGGCTGAAATTTCACTAATGTGATCGTGGAAACCTCCTCTTTCCAACGGTATGCCCACCTTAACCATTTTACAAAAAATTATCAAGGAAAATCGAACCCTAACTTCAAATGCGAATATCTCCTTAAATACGCGTCCTAGATGGGTCAAACTTTTCGTTTTTTGACCACGCATATCTCGGCGACCCGACCACCTCGAAGGCTGAAATTTCACTAATGTGATCGTGGAAACCTCCTCTTTCCAACGGTATGCCCACCTTAACCATTTTACACAAATTTATCAAGGAAAATCGAACCCTAACTTCAAATGCGAATATCTCCTTAAATACGCGTCCTAGATGGGTCAAACTTTTCGTTTTTTGACGACGCATATCTCGGCGACCCGACCACCTAGAAGGCTGAAATTTCACTCATGTGATCGTGGAAACCTCCTCTTTTCAACGGTATGCCCACCTTTACCATTTTACACAAATTTATCAAGGAAAATCGAACCCTAACTTCAAATGCGAATATCTCCTTAAATACGCGTCCTAGATGGGTCAAACTTTTCGTTTTTTGACGACGCATATCTCGGCGACCCGACCACCTCGAAGGCTGAAATTTCACTAATGTGATCGTGGAAACCTCCTCTTTCCAACGGTATGCCCACCTTTACCATTTTACACAAATTTATCAAGGAAAATCGAACCCTAACTTCAAATGCGAATATCTCCTTAAATACGCGTCCTAGATGGGTCAAACTTTTCGTTTTTTGACCACGCATATCTCGGCGACCCGACCACCTCGAAGGCTGAAATTTCACTAATGTGATCGTGGAAACCTCCTCTTTCCAACGGTATGCCCACCTTAACCATTTTACACAAATTTATCAAGGAAAATCGAACCCTAACTTCAAATGCGAATATCTCCTTAAATACGCGTCCTAGATGGGTCAAACTTTTCGTTTTTTGACGACGCATATCTCGGCGACCCGACCACCTAGAAGGCTGAAATTTCACTCATGTGATCGTGGAAACCTCCTCTTTTCAACGGTATGCCCACCTTTACCATTTTACACAAATTTATCAAGGAAAATCGAACCCTAACTTCAAATGCGAATATCTCCTTAAATACGCGTCCTAGATGGGTCAAACTTTTCGTTTTTTGACGACGCATATCTCGGCGACCCGACCACCTCGAAGGCTGAAATTTCACTAATGTGATCGTGGAAACCTCCTCTTTCTAACGGTATGCCCACCTTTACCATTTTACAAAAATTTATCAAGGAAAATCGAACCCAAACTTCAAATGCGAATATCTCCTAAAATACGCGTCCTAGATGGGTCAAACTTTTCGTTTTTTGACGACGCATATCTCGGCGACCCGACCACCTCGAAGGCTGAAATTTCACTAATGTGATCGTGGAAACCTCCTCTTTCCAACGGTATGCCCACCTTTACCATTTTACACAAATTTATCAAGGAAAATCGAACCCTAACTTCAAATGCGAATATCTCCTTAAATACGCGTCCTAGATGGGTCAAACTTTTCGTTTTTTGACGACGCATATCTCGGCGACCCGACCACCTCGAAGGCTGAAATTTCACTAATGTGATCGTGGAAACCTCCTCTTTCCAACGGTATGCCCACCTTTACCATTTTACAAAAAATTATCAAGGAAAATCGAACCCTAACTTCAAATGCGAATATCTCCTTAAATACGCGTCCTAGATGGGTCAAACTTTTCGTTTTTTGACGACGCATATCTCGGCGACCCGACCACCTCGAAGGCTGAAATTTCACTAATGTGATCGTGGAAACCTCCTCTTTCCAACGGTATGCCCACCTTTACCATTTTACAAAAATTTATCAAGGAAAATCGAACCCAAACTTCAAATGCGAATATCTCCTAAAATACGCGTCCTAGATGGGTCAAACTTTTCGTTTTTTGACGACGCATATCTCGGCGACCCGACCACCTCGAAGGCTGAAATTTCACTAATGTGATCGTGGAAACCTCCTCTTTCCAACGGTATGCCCACCTTTACCATTTTACAAAAAATTATCAAGGAAAATCGAACCCTAACTTCAAATGCGAATATCTCCTTAAATACGCGTCCTAGATGGGTCAAACTTTTCGTTTTTTGACGACGCATATCTCGGCGACCCGACCACCTCGAAGGCTGAAATTTCACTAATGTGATCGTGGAAACCTCCTCTTTCCAACGGTATGCCCACCTTTACCATTTTACACAAATTTATCAAGGAAAATCGAACCCTAACTTCAAATGCGAATATCTCCTTAAATACGCGTCCTAGATGGGTCAAACTTTTCGTTTTTTGACGACGCATATCTCGGCGACCCGACCACCTCGAAGGCTGAAATTTCACTAATGTGATCGTGGAAACCTCCTCTTTCCAACGGTATGCCCACCTTTACCATTTTACAAAAATTTATCAAGGAAAATCGAACCCAAACTTCAAATGCGAATATCTCCTAAAATACGCGTCCTAGATGGGTCAAACTTTTCGTTTTTTGACGACGCATATCTCGGCGACCCGACCACCTCGAAGGCTGAAATTTCACTAATGTGATCGTGGAAACCTCCTCTCTCCAACGGTATGCCCACCTTTACCATTTTACAAAAATTTATCAAGGAAAATCGAACCCTAACTTCAAATGCGAATATCTCCTTAAATACGCGTCCTAGATGGGTCAAACTTTTCGTTTTTTGACGACGCATATCTCGGCGACCCGACCACCTCGAAGGCTGAAATTTCACTAATGTGATCGTGGAAACCTCCTCTCTCCAACGGTATGCCCACCTTTACCATTTTACAAAAATTTATCAAGGAAAATCGAACCCAAACTTCAAATGCGAATATCTCCTAAAATACGCGTCCTAGATGGGTCAAACTTTTCGTTTTTTGACGACGCATATCTCGGCGACCCGACCACCTCGAAGGCTGAAATTTCACTAATGTGATCGTGGAAACCTCCTCTTTCCAACGGTATGCCCACCTTTACCATTTTACAAAAATTTATCAAGGAAAATCGAACCCAAACTTCAAATGCGAATATCTCCTAAAATACGCGTCCTAGATGGGTCAAACTTTTCGTTTTTTGACGACGCATATCTCGGCGACCCGACCACCTCGAAGGCTGAAATTTCACTAATGTGATCGTGGAAACCTCCTCTCTCCAACGGTATGCCCACCTTTACCATTTTACAAAAATTTATCAAGGAAAATCGAACCCTAACTTCAAATGCGAATATCTCCTTAAATACGCGTCCTAGATGGGTCAAACTTTTCGTTTTTTGACGACGCATATCTCGGCGACCCGACCACCTCGAAGGCTGAAATTTCACTAATGTGATCGTGGAAACCTCCTCTTTCCAACGGTATGCCCACCTTTACCATTTTACAAAAAATTATCAAGGAAAATCGAACCCTAACTTCAAATGCGAATATCTCCTTAAATACGCGTCCTAGATGGGTCAAACTTTTCGTTTTTTGACGACGCATATCTCGGCGACCTGACCACCTCGAAGGCTGAAATTTCACTAATGTGATCGTGGAAACCTCCTCTCTCCAACGGTATGCCCACCTTTACCATTTTACACAAATTTATCAAGGAAAATCGAACCCTAACTTCAAATGCGAATATCTCCTTAAATACGCGTCCTAGATGGGTCAAACTTTTCGTTTTTTGACGACGCATATCTCGGCGACCCGACCACCTCGAAGGCTGAAATTTCACTAATGTGATCGTGGAAACCTCCTCTTTCCAACGGTATGCCCACCTTTACCATTTTACAAAAAATTATCAAGGAAAATCGAACCCTAACTTCAAATGCGAATATCTCCTTAAATACGCGTCCTAGATGGGTCAAACTTTTCGTTTTTTGACGACGCATATCTCGGCGACCCGACCACCTCGAAGGCTGAAATTTCACTAATGTGATCGTGGAAACCTCCTCTTTCCAACGGTATGCCCACCTTTACCATTTTACACAAATTTATCAAGGAAAATCGAACCCTAACTTCAAATGCGAATATCTCCTTAAATACGCGTCCTAGATGGGCCAAACTTTTCGTTTTTTGACGACGCATATCTCGGCGACCCGACCACCTCGAAGGCTGAAATTTCACTAATGTGATCGTGGAAACCTCCTCTTTCCAACGGTATGCCCACCTTTACCATTTTACAAAAATTTATCAAGGAAAATCGAACCCAAACTTCAAATGCGAATATCTCCTAAAATACGCGTCCTAGATGGGTCAAACTTTTCGTTTTTTGACGACGCATATCTCGGCGACCCGACCACCTCGAAGGCTGAAATTTCACTAATGTGATCGTGGAAACCTCCTCTTTCCAACGGTATGCCCACCTTTACCATTTTACAAAAAATTATCAAGGAAAATCGAACCCTAACTTCAAATGCGAATATCTCCTTAAATACGCGTCCTAGATGGGTCAAACTTTTCGTTTTTTGACGACGCATATCTCGGCGACCTGACCACCTCGAAGGCTGAAATTTCACTAATGTGATCGTGGAAACCTCCTCTCTCCAACGGTATGCCCACCTTTACCATTTTACACAAATTTATCAAGGAAAATCGAACCCTAACTTCAAATGCGAATATCTCCTTAAATACGCGTCCTAGATGGGTCAAACTTTTCGTTTTTTGACGACGCATATCTCGGCGACCCGACCACCTCGAAGGCTGAAATTTCACTAATGTGATCGTGGAAACCTCCTCTTTCCAACGGTATGCCCACCTTTACCATTTTACAAAAATTTATCAAGGAAAATCGAACCCAAACTTCAAATGCGAATATCTCCTAAAATACGCGTCCTAGATGGGTCAAACTTTTCGTTTTTTGACGACGCATATCTCGGCGACCCGACCACCTCGAAGGCTGAAATTTCACTAATGTGATCGTGGAAACCTCCTCTTTCCAACGGTATGCCCACCTTTACCATTTTACACAAATTTATCAAGGAAAATCGAACCCTAACTTCAAATGCGAATATCTCCTTAAATACGCGTCCTAGATGGGTCAAACTTTTCGTTTTTTGACGACGCATATCTCGGCGACCCGACCACCTCGAAGGCTGAAATTTCACTAATGTGATCGTGGAAACCTCCTCTTTCCAACGGTATGCCCACCTTTACCATTTTACAAAAAATTATCAAGGAAAATCGAACCCTAACTTCAAATGCGAATATCTCCTTAAATACGCGTCCTAGATGGGTCAAACTTTTCGTTTTTTGACGACGCATATCTCGGCGACCCGACCACCTCGAAGGCTGAAATTTCACTAATGTGATCGTGGAAACCTCCTCTTTCCAACGGTATGCCCACCTTTACCATTTTACGCAAATTTATCAAGGAAAATCGAACCCTAACTTCAAATGCGAATATCTCCTTAAATACGCGTCCTAGATGGGTCAAACTTTTCGTTTTTTGACGACGCATATCTCGGCGACCCGACCACCTCGAAGGCTGAAATTTCACTAATGTGATCGTGGAAACCTCCTCTTTCCAACGGTATGCCCACCTTTACCATTTTACAAAAATTTATCAAGGAAAATCGAACCCAAACTTCAAATGCGAATATCTCCTAAAATACGCGTCCTAGATGGGTCAAACTTTTCGTTTTTTGACGACGCATATCTCGGCGACCCGACCACCTCGAAGGCTGAAATTTCACTAATGTGATCGTGGAAACCTCCTCTTTCCAACGGTATGCCCACCTTTACCATTTTACAAAAAATTATCAAGGAAAATCGAACCCTAACTTCAAATGCGAATATCTCCTTAAATACGCGTCCTAGATGGGTCAAACTTTTCGTTTTTTGACGACGCATATCTCGGCGACCTGACCACCTCGAAGGCTGAAATTTCACTAATGTGATCGTGGAAACCTCCTCTCTCCAACGGTATGCCCACCTTTACCATTTTACACAAATTTATCAAGGAAAATCGAACCCTAACTTCAAATGCGAATATCTCCTTAAATACGCGTCCTAGATGGGTCAAACTTTTCGTTTTTTGACGACGCATATCTCGGCGACCCGACCACCTCGAAGGCTGAAATTTCACTAATGTGATCGTGGAAACCTCCTCTTTCCAACGGTATGCCCACCTTTAACATTTTACAAAAATTTATCAAGGAAAATCGAACCCAAACTTCAAATGCGAATATCTCCTAAAATACGCGTCCTAGATGGGTCAAACTTTTCGTTTTTTGACGACGCATATCTCGGCGACCCGACCACCTCGAAGGCTGAAATTTCACTAATGTGATCGTGGAAACCTCCTCTTTCCAACGGTATGCCCACCTTTACCATTTTACAAAAAATTATCAAGGAAAATCGAACCCTAACTTCAAATGCGAATATCTCCTTAAATACGCGTCCTAGATGGGTCAAACTTTTCGTTTTTTGACGACGCATATCTCGGCGACCTCACCACCTCGAAGGCTGAAATTTCACTAATGTGATCGTGGAAACCTCCTCTCTCCAACGGTATGCCCACCTTTACCATTTTACACAAATTTATCAAGGAAAATCGAACCCTAACTTCAAATGCGAATATCTCCTTAAATACGCGTCCTAGATGGGTCAAACTTTTCGTTTTTTGACGACGCATATCTCGGCGACCCGACCACCTCGAAGGCTAAAATTTCACTAATGTGATCGTGGAAACCTCCTCTTTCCAACGGTATGCCCACCTTTACCATTTTACAAAAATTTATCAAGGAAAATCGAACCCAAACTTCAAATGCGAATATCTCCTAAAATACGCGTCCTAGATGGGTCAAACTTTTCGTTTTTTGACGACGCATATCTCGGCGACCCGACCACCTCGAAGGCTGAAATTTCACTAATGTGATCGTGGAAACCTCCTCTCTCCAACGGTATGCCCACCTTTACCATTTTACACAAATTTATCAAGGAAAATCGAACCCTAACTTCAAATGCGAATATCTCCTTAAATACGCGTCCTAGATGGGTCAAACTTTTCGTTTTTTGACGACGCATATCTCGGCGACCTGACCACCTCGAAGGCTGAAATTTCACTAATGTGATCGTGGAAACCTCCTCTCTCCAACGGTATGCCCACCTTTACCATTTTACAAAAATTTATCAAGGAAAATCGAACCCAAACTTCAAATGCGAATATCTCCTAAAATACGCGTCCTAGATGGGTCAAACTTTTCGTTTTTTGACGACGCATATCTCGGCGACCCGACCACCTCGAAGGCTGAAATTTCACTAATGTGATCGTGGAAACCTCCTCTTTCCAACGGTATGCCCACCTTTACCATTTTACACAAATTTATCAAGGAAAATCGAACCCTAACTTCAAATGCGAATATCTCCTTAAATACGCGTCCTAGATGGGTCAAACTTTTCGTTTTTTGACGACGCATATCTCGGCGACCCGACCACCTCGAAGGCTGAAATTTCACTAATGTGATCGTGGAAACCTCCTCTTTCCAACGGTATGCCCACCTTTACCATTTTACAAAAAATTATCAAGGAAAATCGAACCCTAACTTCAAATGCGAATATCTCCTTAAATACGCGTCCTAGATGGGTCAAACTTTTCGTTTTTTGACGACGCATATCTCGGCGACCCGACCACCTCGAAGGCTGAAATTTCACTAATGTGATCGTGGAAACCTCCTCTTTCCAACGGTATGCCCACCTTTACCATTTTACACAAATTTATCAAGGAAAATCGAACCCTAACTTCAAATGCGAATATCTCCTTAAATACGCGTCCTAGATGGGTCAAACTTTTCGTTTTTTGACGACGCATATCTCGGCGACCCGACCACCTCGAAGGCTGAAATTTCACTAATGTGATCGTGGAAACCTCCTCTTTCCAACGGTATGCCCACCTTTACCATTTTACACAAATTTATCAAGGAAAATCGAACCCTAACTTCAAATGCGAATATCTCCTTAAATACGCGTCCTAGATGGGTCAAACTTTTCGTTTTTTGACGACGCATATCTCGGCGACCCGACCACCTCGAAGGCTGAAATTTCACTAATGTGATCGTGGAAACCTCCTCTTTCCAACGGTATGCCCACCTTTACCATTTTACAAAAAATTATCAAGGAAAATCGAACCCTAACTTCAAATGCGAATATCTCCTTAAATACGCGTCCTAGATGGGTCAAACTTTTCGTTTTTTGACGACGCATATCTCGGCGACCCGACCACCTCGAAGGCTGAAATTTCACTAATGTGATCGTGGAAACCTCCTCTTTCCAACGGTATGCCCACCTTTACCATTTTATAAAAAATTATCAAGGAAAATCGAACCCTAACTTCAAATGCGAATATCTCCTTAAATACGCGTCCTAGATGGGTCAAACTTTTCGTTTTTTGACGACGCATATCTCGGCGACCCGACCACCTCGAAGGCTGAAATTTCACTAATGTGATCGTGGAAACCTCCTCTTTCCAACGGTATGCCCACCTTTACCATTTTACACAAATTTATCAAGGAAAATCGAACCCTAACTTCAAATGCGAATATCTCCTTAAATACGCGTCCTAGATGGGTCAAACTTTTCGTTTTTTGACGACGCATATCTCGGCGACCCGACCACCTCGAAGGCTGAAATTTCACTAATGTGATCGTGGAAACCTCCTCTTTCCAACGGTATGCCCACCTTTACCATTTTACAAAAATTTATCAAGGAAAATCGAACCCAAACTTCAAATGCGAATATCTCCTAAAATACGCGTCCTAGATGGGTCAAACTTTTCGTTTTTTGACGACGCATATCTCGGCGACCCGACCACCTCGAAGGCTGAAATTTCACTAATGTGATCGTGGAAACCTCCTCTTTCCAACGGTATGCCCACCTTTACCATTTTACAAAAAATTATCAAGGAAAATCGAACCCTAACTTCAAATGCGAATATCTCCTTAAATACGCGTCCTAGATGGGTCAAACTTTTCGTTTTTTGACGACGCATATCTCGGCGACCTGACCACCTCGAAGGCTGAAATTTCACTAATGTGATCGTGGAAACCTCCTCTCTCCAACGGTATGCCCACCTTTACCATTTTACACAAATTTATCAAGGAAAATCGAACCCTAACTTCAAATGCGAATATCTCCTTAAATACGCGTCCTAGATGGGTCAAACTTTTCGTTTTTTGACGACGCATATCTCGGCGACCCGACCACCTCGAAGGCTGAAATTTCACTAATGTGATCGTGGAAACCTCCTCTTTCCAACGGTATGCCCACCTTTACCATTTTACAAAAATTTATCAAGGAAAATCGAACCCAAACTTCAAATGCGAATATCTCCTAAAATACGCGTCCTAGATGGGTCAAACTTTTCGTTTTTTGACGACGCATATCTCGGCGACCCGACCACCTCGAAGGCTGAAATTTCACTAATGTGATCGTGGAAACCTCCTCTTTCCAACGGTATGCCCACCTTTACCATTTTACACAAATTTATCAAGGAAAATCGAACCCTAACTTCAAATGCGAATATCTCCTTAAATACGCGTCCTAGATGGGTCAAACTTTTCGTTTTTTGACGACGCATATCTCGGCGACCCGACCACCTCGAAGGCTGAAATTTCACTAATGTGATCGTGGAAACCTCCTCTTTCCAACGGTATGCCCACCTTTACCATTTTACAAAAATTTATCAAGGAAAATCGAACCCAAACTTCAAATGCGAATATCTCCTAAAATACGCGTCCTAGATGGGTCAAACTTTTCGTTTTTTGACGACGCATATCTCGGCGACCCGACCACCTCGAAGGCTGAAATTTCACTAATGTGATCGTGGAAACCTCCTCTTTCCAACGGTATGCCCACCTTTACCATTTTACAAAAATTTATCAAGGAAAATCGAACCCAAACTTCAAATGCGAATATCTCCTAAAATACGCGTCCTAGATGGGTCAAACTTTTCGTTTTTTGACGACGCATATCTCGGCGACCCGACCACCTCGAAGGCTGAAATTTCACTAATGTGATCGTGGAAACCTCCTCTTTCCAACGGTATGCCCACCTTTACCATTTTACAAAAAATTATCAAGGAAAATCGAACCCTAACTTCAAATGCGAATATCTCCTTAAATACGCGTCCTAGATGGGTCAAACTTTTCGTTTTTTGACGACGCATATCTCGGCGACCCGACCACCTCGAAGGCTGAAATTTCACTAATGTGATCGTGGAAACCTCCTCTTTCCAACGGTATGCCCACCTTTACCATTTTACAAAAATTTGTCAAGGAAAATCGAACCCAAACTTCAAATGCGAATATCTCCTAAAATACGCGTCCTAGATGGGTCAAACTTTTCGTTTTTTGACGACGCATATCTCGGCGACCCGACCACCTCGAAGGCTGAAATTTCACTAATGTGATCGTGGAAACCTCCTCTTTCCAACGGTATGCCCACCTTTACCATTTTACAAAAATTTATCAAGGAAAATCGAACCCAAACTTCAAATGCGAATATCTCCTAAAATACGCGTCCTAGATGGGTCAAACTTTTCGTTTTTTGACGACGCATATCTCGGCGACCCGACCACCTCGAAGGCTGAAATTTCACTAATGTGATCGTGGAAACCTCCTCTTTCCAACGGTATGCCCACCTTTACCATTTTACAAAAAATTATCAAGGAAAATCGAACCCTAACTTCAAATGCGAATATCTCCTTAAATACGCGTCCTAGATGGGTCAAACTTTTCGTTTTTTGACGACGCATATCTCGGCGACCTGACCACCTCGAAGGCTGAAATTTCACTAATGTGATCGTGGAAACCTCCTCTCTCCAACGGTATGCCCACCTTTACCATTTTACACAAATTTATCAAGGAAAATCGAACCCTAACTTCAAATGCGAATATCTCCTTAAATACGCGTCCTAGATGGGTCAAACTTTTCGTTTTTTGACGACGCATATCTCGGCGACCCGACCACCTCGAAGGCTGAAATTTCACTAATGTGATCGTGGAAACCTCCTCTTTCCAACGGTATGCCCACCTTTACCATTTTACAAAAATTTATCAAGGAAAATCGAACCCAAACTTCAAATGCGAATATCTCCTAAAATACGCGTCCTAGATGGGTCAAACTTTTCGTTTTTTGACGACGCATATCTCGTCATTTTACAAAAAATTATCAAGGAAAATCGAACCCTAACTTCAAATGCGAATATCTCCTTAAATACGCGTCCTAGATGGGTCAAACTTTTCGTTTTTTGACGACGCATATCTCGGCGACCCGACCACCTCGAAGGCTGAAATTTCACTAATGTGATCGTGGAAACCTCCTCTTTCCAACGGTATGCCCACCTTTACCATTTTACACAAATTTATCAAGGAAAATCGAACCCTAACTTCAAATGCGAATATCTCCTTAAATACGCGTCCTAGATGGGTCAAACTTTTCGTTTTTTGACCACGCATATCTCGGCGACCCGACCACCTCGAAGGCTGAAATTTCACTAATGTGATCGTGGAAACCTCCTCTTTCCAACGGTATGCCCACCTTTACCATTTTACAAAAATTTATCAAGGAAAATCGAACCCAAACTTCAAATGCGAATATCTCCTAAAATACGCGTCCTAGATGGGTCAAACTTTTCGTTTTTTGACGACGCATATCTCGGCGACCCGACCACCTCGAAGGCTGAAATTTCACTAATGTGATCGTGGAAACCTCCTCTTTCCAACGGTATGCCCACCTTTACCATTTTACACAAATTTATCAAGGAAAATCGAACCCTAACTTCAAATGCGAATATCTCCTTAAATACGCGTCCTAGATGGGTCAAACTTTTCGTTTTTTGACGACGCATATCTCGGCGACCCGACCACCTCGAAGGCTGAAATTTCACTAATGTGATCGTGGAAACCTCCTCTTTCCAACGGTATGCCCACCTTTACCATTTTACAAAAATTTATCAAGGAAAATCGAACCCAAACTTCAAATGCGAATATCTCCTAAAATACGCGTCCTAGATGGGTCAAACTTTTCGTTTTTTGACGACGCATATCTCGGCGACCCGACCACCTCGAAGGCTGAAATTTCACTAATGTGATCGTGGAAACCTCCTCTTTCCAACGGTATGCCCACCTTTACCATTTTACACAAATTTATCAAGGAAAATCGAACCCTAACTTCAAATGCGAATATCTCCTTAAATACGCGTCCTAGATGGGTCAAACTTTTCGTTTTTTGACGACGCATATCTCGGCGACCCGACCACCTCGAAGGCTGAAATTTCACTAATGTGATCGTGGAAACCTCCTCTTTCCAACGGTATGCCCACCTTTACCATTTTACACAAATTTATCAAGGAAAATCGAACCCTAACTTCAAATGCGAATATCTCCTTAAATACGCGTCCTAGATGGGTCAAACTTTTCGTTTTTTGACGACGCATATCTCGGCGACCCGACCACCTCGAAGGCTGAAATTTCACTAATGTGATCGTGGAAACCTCCTCTTTCCAACGGTATGCCCACCTTTACCATTTTACAAAAATTTATCAAGGAAAATCGAACCCAAACTTCAAATGCGAATATCTCCTAAAATACGCGTCCTAGATGGGTCAAACTTTTCGTTTTTTGACGACGCATATCTCGGCGACCCGACCACCTCGAAGGCTGAAATTTCACTAATGTGATCGTGGAAACCTCCTCTTTCCAACGGTATGCCCACCTTTACCATTTTACAAAAAATTATCAAGGAAAATCGAACCCTAACTTCAAATGCGAATATCTCCTTAAATACGCGTCCTAGATGGGTCAAACTTTTCGTTTTTTGACGACGCATATCTCGGCGACCCGACCACCTCGAAGGCTGAAATTTCACTAATGTGATCGTGGAAACCTCCTCTTTCCAACGGTATGCCCACCTTTACCATTTTACAAAAAATTATCAAGGAAAATCGAACCCTAACTTCAAATGCGAATATCTCCTTAAATACGCGTCCTAGATGGGTCAAACTTTTCGTTTTTTGACGACGCATATCTCGGCGACCCGACCACCTCGAAGGCTGAAATTTCACTAATGTGATCGTGGAAACCTCCTCTTTCCAACGGTATGCCCACCTTTACCATTTTACACAAATTTATCAAGGAAAATCGAACCCTAACTTCAAATGCGAATATCTCCTTAAATACGCGTCCTAGATGGGTCAAACTTTTCGTTTTTTGACGACGCATATCTCGGCGACCCGACCACCTCGAAGGCTGAAATTTCACTAATGTGATCGTGGAAACCTCCTCTTTCCAACGGTATGCCCACCTTTACCATTTTACAAAAATTTATCAAGGAAAATCGAACCCAAACTTCAAATGCGAATATCTCCTAAAATACGCGTCCTAGATGGGTCAAACTTTTCGTTTTTTGACGACGCATATCTCGGCGACCCGACCACCTCGAAGGCTGAAATTTCACTAATGTGATCGTGGAAACCTCCTCTTTCCAACGGTATGCCCACCTTTACCATTTTACACAAATTTATCAAGGAAAATCGAACCCTAACTTCAAATGCGAATATCTCCTTAAATACGCGTCCTAGATGGGTCAAACTTTTCGTTTTTTGACGACGCATATCTCGGCGACCCGACCACCTCGAAGGCTGAAATTTCACTAATGTGATCGTGGAAACCTCCTCTTTCCAACGGTATGCCCACCTTTACCATTTTACAAAAAATTATCAAGGAAAATCGAACCCTAACTTCAAATGCGAATATCTCCTTAAATACGCGTCCTAGATGGGTCAAACTTTTCGTTTTTTGACGACGCATATCTCGGCGACCCGACCACCTCGAAGGCTGAAATTTCACTAATGTGATCGTGGAAACCTCCTCTTTCCAACGGTATGCCCACCTTTACCATTTTACACAAATTTATCAAGAAAAATCGAACCCTAACTTCAAATGCGAATATCTCCTTAAATACGCGTCCTAGATGGGTCAAACTTTTCGTTTTTTGACGACGCATATCTCGGCGACCCGACCACCTCGAAGGCTGAAATTTCACTAATGTGATCGTGGAAACCTCCTCTTTCCAACGGTATGCCCACCTTTACCATTTTACACAAATTTATCAAGGAAAATCGAACCCTAACTTCAAATGCGAATATCTCCTTAAATACGCGTCCTAGATGGGTCAAACTTTTCGTTTTTTGACGACGCATATCTCGGCGACCCGACCACCTCGAAGGCTGAAATTTCACTAATGTGATCGTGGAAACCTCCTCTTTCCAACGGTATGCCCACCTTTACCATTTTACACAAATTTATCAAGGAAAATCGAACCCTAACTTCAAATGCGAATATCTCCTTAAATACGCGTCCTAGATGGGTCAAACTTTTCGTTTTTTGACGACGCATATCTCGGCGACCCGACCACCTCGAAGGCTGAAATTTCACTAATGTGATCGTGGAAACCTCCTCTTTCCAACGGTATGCCCACCTTTACCATTTTACAAAAAATTATCAAGGAAAATCGAACCCTAACTTCAAATGCGAATATCTCCTTAAATACGCGTCCTAGATGGGTCAAACTTTTCGTTTTTTGACGACGCATATCTCGGCGACCCGACCACCTCGAAGGCTGAAATTTCACTAATGTGATCGTGGAAACCTCCTCTTTCCAACGGCATGCCCACCTTTACCATTTTACAAAAAATTATCAAGGAAAATCGAACCCTAACTTCAAATGCGAATATCTCCTTAAATACGCGTCCTAGATGGGTCAAACTTTTCGTTTTTTGACGACGCATATCTCGGCGACCCGACCACCTCGAAGGCTGAAATTTCACTAATGTGATCGTGGAAACCTCCTCTTTCCAACGGTATGCCCACCTTTACCATTTTACAAAAAATTATCAAGGAAAATCGAACCCTAACTTCAAATGCGAATATCTCCTTAAATACGCGTCCTAGATGGGTCAAACTTTTCGTTTTTTGACGACGCATATCTCGGCGACCCGACCACCTCGAAGGCTGAAATTTCACTAATGTGATCGTGGAAACCTCCTCTTTCCAACGGTATGCCCACCTTTACCATTTTACACAAATTTATCAAGGAAAATCGAACCCTAACTTCAAATGCGAATATCTCCTTAAATACGCGTCCTAGATGGGTCAAACTTTTCGTTTTTTGACGACGCATATCTCGGCGACCCGACCACCTCGAAGGCTGAAATTTCACTAATGTGATCGTGGAAACCTCCTCTTTCCAACGGTATGCCCACCTTTACCATTTTACAAAAAATTATCAAGGAAAATCGAACCCTAACTTCAAATGCGAATATCTCCTTAAATACGCGTCCTAGATGGGTCAAACTTTTCGTTTTTTGACGACGCATATCTCGGCGACCCGACCACCTCGAAGGCTGAAATTTCACTAATGTGATCGTGGAAACCTCCTCTTTCCAACGGTATGCCCACCTTTACCATTTTACAAAAAATTATCAAGGAAAATCGAACCCTAACTTCAAATGCGAATATCTCCTTAAATACGCGTCCTAGATGGGTCAAACTTTTCGTTTTTTGACGACGCATATCTCGGCGACCCGACCACCTCGAAGGCTGAAATTTCACTAATGTGATCGTGGAAACCTCCTCTTTCCAACGGTATGCCCACCTTTACCATTTTACAAAAAATTATCAAGGAAAATCGAACCCTAACTTCAAATGCGAATATCTCCTTAAATACGCGTCCTAGATGGGTCAAACTTTTCGTTTTTTGACGACGCATATCTCGGCGACCCGACCACCTCGAAGGCTGAAATTTCACTAATGTGATCGTGGAAACCTCCTCTTTCCAACGGTATGCCCACCTTTACCATTTTACAAAAATTTATCAAGGAAAATCGAACCCAAACTTCAAATGCGAATATCTCCTAAAATACGCGTCTTAGATGGGTCAAACTTTTCGTTTTTTGACGACGCATATCTCGGCGACCCGACCACCTCGAAGGCTGAAATTTCACTAATGTGATCGTGGAAACCTCCTCTTTCCAACGGTATGCCCACCTTTACCATTTTACAAAAAATTATCAAGGTAAATCGAACCCTAACTTCAAATGCGAATATCTCCTTAAATACGCGTCCTAGATGGGTCAAACTTTTCGTTTTTTGACGACGCATATCTCGGCGACCCGACCACCTCGAAGGCTGAAATTTCACTAATGTGATCGTGGAAACCTCCTCTTTCCAACGGTATGCCCACCTTTACCATTTTACAAAAAATTATCAAGGAAAATCGAACCCTAACTTCAAATGCGAATATCTCCTTAAATACGCGTCCTAGATGGGTCAAACTTTTCGTTTTTTGACGAGGCATATCTCGGCGACCCGACCACCTCGAAGGCTGAAATTTCACTAATGTGATCGTGGAAACCTCCTCTTTCCAACGGTATGCCCACCTTTACCATTTTACACAAATTTATCAAGGAAAATCGAACCCTAACTTCAAATGCGAATATCTCCTTAAATACGCGTCCTAGATGGGTCAAACTTTTCGTTTTTTGACGACGCATATCTCGGCGACCCGACCACCTCGAAGGCTGAAATTTCACTAATGTGATCGTGGAAACCTCCTCTTTCCAACGGTATGCCCACCTTTACCATTTTACACAAATTTATCAAGGAAAATCGAACCCTAACTTCAAATGCGAATATCTCCTTAAATACGCGTCCTAGATGGGTCAAACTTTTCGTTTTTTGACGACGCATATCTCGGCGACCCGACCACCTCGAAGGCTGAAATTTCACTAATGTGATCGTTTAAACCTCCTCTTTCCAACGGTATGCCAACCTTTACCATTTTACAAAAATTTATCAAGGAAAATCGAACCCAAACTTCAAATGCGAATATCTCCTAAAATACGCGTCCTAGATGGGTCAAACTTTTCGTTTTTTGACGACGCATATCTCGGCGACCCGACCACCTCGAAGGCTGAAATTTCACTAATGTGATCGTGGAAACCTCCTCTTTCCAACGGTATGCCCACCTTTACCATTTTACAAAAATGTATCAAGCAAAATCGAACCCAAACTTCAAATGCGAATATCTCCTAAAATACGCGTCCTAGATGGGACAAACTTTTCGTTTTTTGACGACGCATATCTCGGCGACCCGACCACCTCGAAGGCTGAAATTTCACTAATGTGATCGTGGAAACCTCCTCTTTCCAACGGTATGCCCACCTTTACCATTTTACAAAAAATTATCAAGGAAAATCGAACCCTAACTTCAAATGCGAATATCTCCTTAAATACGCGTCCTAGATGGGTCAAACTTTTCGTTTTTTGACGACGCATATCTCGGCGACCCGACCACCTCGAAGGCTGAAATTTCACTAATGTGATCGTGGAAACCTCCTCTTTCCAACGGTATGCCCACCTTTACCATTTTACACAAATTTATCAAGGAAAATCGAACCCTAACTTCAAATGCGAATATCTCCTTAAATACGCGTCCTAGATGGGTCAAACTTTTCGTTTTTTGACGACGCATATCTCGGCGACCCGACCACCTCGAAGGCTGAAATTTCACTAATGTGATCGTGGAAACCTCCTCTTTCCAACGGTATGCCCACCTTTACCATTTTACAAAAAATTATCAAGGAAAATCGAACCCTAACTTCAAATGCGAATATCTCCTTAAATACGCGTCCTAGATGGGTCAAACTTTTCGTTTTTTGACGACGCATATCTCGGCGACCCGACCACCTCGAAGGCTGAAATTTCACTAATGTGATCGTGGAAACCTCCTCTTTCCAACGGTATGCCCACCTTTACCATTTTACAAAAAATTATCAAGGAAAATCGAACCCTAACTTCAAATGCGAATATCTCCTTAAATACGCGTCCTAGATGGGTCAAACTTTTCGTTTTTTGACGACGCATATCTCGGCGACCCGACCACCTCGAAGGCTGAAATTTCACTAATGTGATCGTGGAAACCTCCTCTTTCCAACGGTATGCCCACCTTTACCATTTTACACAAATTTATCAAGGAAAATCGAACCCTAACTTCAAATGCGAATATCTCCTTAAATACGCGTCCTAGATGGGTCAAACTTTTCGTTTTTTGACGACGCATATCTCGGCGACCCGACCACCTCGAAGGCTGAAATTTCACTAATGTGATCGTGGAAACCTCCTCTTTCCAACGGTATGCCCACCTTTACCATTTTACACAAATTTATCAAGGAAAATCGAACCCTAACTTCAAATGCGAATATCTCCTTAAATACGCGTCCTAGATGGGTCAAACTTTTCGTTTTTTGACGACGCATATCTCGGCGACCCGACCACCTCGAAGGCTGAAATTTCACTAATGTGATCGTGGAAACCTCCTCTTTCCAACGGTATGCCCACCTTTACCATTTTACACAAATTTATCAAGGAAAATCGAACCCTAACTTCAAATGCGAATATCTCCTTAAATACGCGTCCTATGGGTCAAACTTTTCGTTTTTTGACGACGCATATCTCGGCGACCCGACCACCTCGAAGGCTGAAATTTCACTAATGTGATCGTGGAAACCTCCTCTTTCCAACGGTATGCCCACCTTTACCATTTTACAAAAAATTATCAAGGAAAATCGAACCCTAACTTCAAATGCGAATATCTCCTTAAATACGCGTCCTAGATGGGTCAAACTTTTCGTTTTTTGACGAGGCATATCTCGGCGACCCGACCACCTCGAAGGCTGAAATTTCACTAATGTGATCGTGGAAACCTCCTCTTTCCAACGGTATGCCCACCTTTACCATTTTACACAAATTTATCAAGGAAAATAGAACCCTAACTTCAAATGCGAATATCTCCTTAAATACGCGTCCTAGATGGGTCAAACTTTTCGTTTTTTGACGACGCATATCTCGGCGACCCGACCACCTCGAAGGCTGAAATTTCACTAATGTGATCGTGGAAACCTCCTCTTTCCAACGGTATGCCCACCTTTACCATTTTACACAAATTTATCAAGGAAAATCGAACCCTAACTTCAAATGCGAATATCTCCTTAAATACGCGTCCTAGATGGGTCAAACTTTTCGTTTTTTGACGACGCATATCTCGGCGACCCGACCACCTCGAAGGCTGAAATTTCACTAATGTGATCGTGGAAACCTCCTCTTTCCAACGGTATGCCCACCTTTACCATTTTACAAAAATTTATCAAGGAAAATCGAACCCAAACTTCAAATGCGAATATCTCCTAAAATACGCGTCCTAGATGGGTCAAACTTTTCGTTTTTTGACGACGCATATCTCGGCGACCCGACCACCTCGAAGGCTGAAATTTCACTAATGTGATCGTGGAAACCTCCTCTTTCCAACGGTATGCCCACCTTTACCATTTTACAAAAATGTATCAAGCAAAATCGAACCCAAACTTCAAATGCGAATATCTCCTAAAATACGCGTCCTAGATGGGTCAAACTTTTCGTTTTTTGACGACGCATATCTCGGCGACCCGACCACCTCGAAGGCTGAAATTTCACTAATGTGATCGTGGAAACCTCCTCTTTCCAACGGTATGCCCACCTTTACCATTTTACAAAAAATTATTCAGGAAAATCGAACCCTAACTTCAAATGCGAATATCTCCTTAAATACGCGTCCTAGATGGGTCAAACTTTTCGTTTTTTGACGACGCATATCTCGGCGACCCGACCACCTCGAAGGCTGAAATTTCACTAATGTGATCGTGGAAACCTCCTCTTTCCAACGGTATGCCCACCTTTACCATTTTACACAAATTTATCAAGGAAAATCGAACCCTAACTTCAAATGCGAATATCTCCTTAAATACGCGTCCTAGATGGGTCAAACTTTTCGTTTTTTGACGACGCATATCTCGGCGACCCGACCACCTCGAAGGCTGAAATTTCACTAATGTGATCGTGGAAACCTCCTCTTTCCAACGGTATGCCCACCTTAACCATTTTACAAAAAATTATCAAGGAAAATCGAACCCTAACTTCAAATGCGAATATCTCCTTAAATACGCGTCCTAGATGGGTCAAACTTTTCGTTTTTTGACGACGCATATCTCGGCGACCCGACCACCTCGAAGGCTGAAATTTCACTAATGTGATCGTGGAAACCTCCTCTTTCCAACGGTATGCCCACCTTTACCATTTTACAAAAAATTATCAAGGAAAATCGAACCCTAACTTCAAATGCGAATATCTCCTTAAATACGCGTCCTAGATGGGTCAAACTTTTCGTTTTTTGACGACGCATATCTCGGCGACCCGACCACCTCGAAGGCTGAAATTTCACTAATGTGATCGTGGAAACCTCCTCTTTCCAACGGTATGCCCACCTTTACCATTTTACACAAATTTATCAAGGAAAATCGAACCCTAACTTCAAATGCGAATATCTCCTTAAATACGCGTCCTAGATGGGTCAAACTTTTCGTTTTTTGACGACGCATATCTCGGCGACCCGACCACCTCTTCAAATGCGAATATCTCCTAAAATACGCGTCCTAGATGGGTCAAACTTTTCGTTTTTTGACGACGCATATCTCGGCGACCCGACCACCTCGAAGGCTGAAATTTCACTAATGTGATCGTGGAAACCTCCTCTTTCCAACGGTATGCCCACCTTTACCATTTTACACAAATTTATCAAGGAAAATCGAACCCTAACTTCAAATGCGAATATCTCCTCCCGACCACCTCGAAGGCTGAAATTTCACTAATGTGATCGTGGAAACCTCCTCTTTCCAACGGTATGCCCACCTTTACCATTTTACACAAATTTATCAAGGAAAATCGAACCCTAACTTCAAATGCGAATATCTCCTTAAATACGCGTCCTAGATGGGTCAAACTTTTCGTTTTTTGACGACGCATATCTCGGCGACCCGACCACCTCGAAGGCTGAAATTTCACTAATGTGATCGTGGAAACCTCCTCTTTCCAACGGTATGCCCACCTTTACCATTTTACAAAAAATTATCAAGGAAAATCGAACCCTAACTTCAAATGCGAATATCTCCTTAAATACGCGTCCTAGATGGGTCAAACTTTTCGTTTTTTTTTTTTTTCCACTTTTCGTGGAAACCTCCTCTTTCCAACGGTATGCCCACCTTAACCATTTTACAAAAAATTATCAAGGAAAATCGAACCCTAACTTCAAATGCGAATATCTCCTTAAATACGCGTCCTAGATGGGTCAAACTTTTCGTTTTTTGACGACGCATATCTCGGCGACCCGACCACCTCGAAGGCTGAAATTTCACTAATGTGATCGTGGAAACCTCCTCTTTCCAACGGTATGCCCACCTTTACCATTTTACAAAAAATTATCAAGGAAAATCGAACCCTAACTTCAAATGCGAATATCTCCTTAAATACGCGTCCTAGATGGGTCAAACTTTTCGTTTTTTGACGACGCATATCTCGGCGACCCGACCACCTCGAAGGCTGAAATTTCACTAATGTGATCGTGGAAACCTCCTCTTTCCAACGGTATGCCCACCTTTACCATTTTACAAAAAATTATCAAGGAAAATCGAATCCTAACTTCAAATGCGAATATCTCCTTAAATACGCGTCCTAGATGGGTCAAACTTTTCGTTTTTTGACGACGCATATCTCGGCGACCCGACCACCTCGAAGGCTGAAATTTCACTAATGTGATCGTGGAAACCTCCTCTTTCCAACGGTATGCCCACCTTAACCATTTTACAAAAATTTATCAAGGAAAATCGAACCCAAACTTCAAATGCGAATATCTCCTAAAATACGCGTCCTAGATGGGTCAAACTTTTCGTTTTTTGACGACGCATATCTCGGCGACCCGACCACCTCGAAGGCTGAAATTTCACTAATGTGATCGTGGAAACCTCCTCTTTCCAACGGTATGCCCACCTTTACCATTTTACACAAATTTATTAAGGAAAATCGAACCCTAACTTCAAATGCGAATATCTCCTTAAATACGCGTCCTAGATGGGTCAAACTTTTCGTTTTTTGACGACGCATATCTCGGCGACCCGACCACCTCGAAGGCTGAAATTTCACTAATGTGATCGTGGAAACCTCCTCTTTCCAACGGTATGCCCACCTTTACCATTTTACAAAAAATTATCAAGGAAAATCGAACCCTAACTTCAAATGCGAATATCTCCTTAAATACGCGTCCTAGATGGGTCAAACTTTTCGTTTTTTGACGACGCATATCTCGGCGACCCGACCACCTCGAAGGCTGAAATTTCACTAATGTGATCGTGGAAACCTCCTCTTTCCAACGGTATGCCCACCTTTACCATTTTACACAAATTTATCAAGGAAAATCGAACCCTAACTTCAAATGCGAATATCTCCTTAAATACGCGTCCTAGATGGGTCAAACTTTTCGTTTTTTGACGACGCATATCTCGGCGACCCGACCACCTCGAAGGCTGAAATTTCACTAATGTGATCGTGGAAACCTCCTCTTTCCAACGGTATGCCCACCTTAACCATTTTACAAAAAATTATCAAGGAAAATCGAACCCTAACTTCAAATGCGAATATCTCCTTAAATACGCGTCCTAGATGGGTCAAACTTTTCGTTTTTTGACGACGCATATCTCGGCGACCCGACCACCTCGAAGGCTGAAATTTCACTAATGTGATCGTGGAAACCTCCTCTTTCCAACGGTATGCCCACCTTTACCATTTTACAAAAAATTATCAAGGAAAATCGAACCCTAACTTCAAATGCGAATATCTCCTTAAATACGCGTCCTAGATGGGTCAAACTTTTCGTTTTTTGACGACGCATATCTCGGCGACCCGACCACCTCGAAGGCTGAAATTTCACTAATGTGATCGTGGAAACCTCCTCTTTCCAACGGTATGCCCACCTTTACCATTTTACAAAAATTTATCAAGGAAAATCGAACCCAAACTTCAAATGCGAATATCTCCTTAAATACGCGTCCTAGATGGGTCAAACTTTTCGTTTTTTGACGACGCATATCTCGGCGACCCGACCACCTCGAAGGCTGAAATTTCACTAATGTGATCGTGGAAACCTCCTCTTTCCAACGGTATGCCCACCTTTACCATTTTACAAAAAATTATCAAGGAAAATCGAACCCTAACTTCAAATGCGAATATCTCCTTAAATACGCGTCCTAGATGGGTCAAACTTTTCGTTTTTTGACGACGCATATCTCGGCGACCCGACCACCTCGAAGGCTGAAATTTCACTAATGTGATCGTGGAAACCTCCTCTTTCTAACGGTATGCCCACCTTTACCATTTTACACAAATTTATCAAGGAAAATCGAACCCTAACTTCAAATGCGAATATCTCCTTAAATACGCGTCCTAGATGGGTCAAACTTTTCGTTTTTTGACGACGCATATCTCGGCGACCCGACCACCTCGAAGGCTGAAATTTCACTAATGTGATCGTGGAAACCTCCTCTTTCCAACGGTATGCCCACCTTTACCATTTTACAAAAATTTATCAAGGAAAATCGAACCCAAACTTCAAATGCGAATATCTCCTAAAATACGCGTCCTAGATGGGTCAAACTTTTCGTTTTTTGACGACGCATATCTCGGCGACCCGACCACCTCGAAGGCTGAAATTTCACTAATGTGATCGTGGAAACCTCCTCTTTCCAACGGTATGCCCACCTTAACCATTTTACAAAAAATTATCAAGGAAAATCGAACCCTAACTTCAAATGCGAATATCTCCTTAAATACGCGTCCTAGATGGGTCAAACTTTTCGTTTTTTGACGACGCATATCTCGGCGACCCGACCACCTCGAAGGCTGAAATTTCACTAATGTGATCGTGGAAACCTCCTCTTTCCAACGGTATGCCCACCTTTACCATTTTACACAAAATTATCAAGGAAAATCGAACCCTAACTTCAAATGCGAATATCTCCTTAAATACGCGTCCTAGATGGGTCAAACTTTTCGTTTTTTGACGACGCATATCTCGGCGACCCGACCACCTCGAAGGCTGAAATTTCACTAATGTGATCGTGGAAACCTCCTCTTTCCAACGGTATGCCCACCTTAACCATTTTACAAAAATTTATCAAGGAAAATCGAACCCAAACTTCAAATGCGAATATCTCCTAAAATACGCGTCCTAGATGGGTCAAACTTTTCGTTTTTTGACGACGCATATCTCGGCGACCCGACCACCTCGAAGGCTGAAATTTCACTAATGTGATCGTGGAAACCTCCTCTTTCCAACGGTATGCCCACCTTTACCATTTTACACAAATTTATTAAGGAAAATCGAACCCTAACTTCAAATGCGAATATCTCCTTAAATACGCGTCCTAGATGGGTCAAACTTTTCGTTTTTTGACGACGCATATCTCGGCGACCCGACCACCTCGAAGGCTGAAATTTCACTAATGTGATCGTGGAAACCTCCTCTTTCCAACGGTATGCCCACCTTAACCATTTTACAAAAAATTATCAAGGAAAATCGAACCCTAACTTCAAATGCGAATATCTCCTTAAATACGCGTCCTAGATGGGTCAAACTTTTCGTTTTTTGACGACGCATATCTCGGCGACCCGACCACCTCGAAGGCTGAAATTTCACTAATGTGATCGTGGAAACCTCCTCTTTCCAACGGTATGCCCACCTTTACCATTTTACAAAAAATTATCAAGGAAAATCGAACCCTAACTTCAAATGCGAATATCTCCTTAAATACGCGTCCTAGATGGGTCAAACTTTTCGTTTTTTGACGACGCATATCTCGGCGACCGGACCACCTCGAAGGCTGAAATTTCACTAATGTGATCGTGGAAACCTCCTCTTTCCAACGGTATGCCCACCTTAACCATTTTACAAAAATTTATCAAGGAAAATCGAACCCAAACTTCAAATGCGAATATCTCCTAAAATACGCGTCCTAGATGGGTCAAACTTTTCGTTTTTTGACGACGCATATCTCGGCGACCCGACCACCTCGAAGGCTGAAATTTCACTAATGTGATCGTGGAAACCTCCTCTTTCCAACGGTATGCCCACCTTTACCATTTTACACAAATTTATTAAGGAAAATCGAACCCTAACTTCAAATGCGAATATCTCCTTAAATACGCGTCCTAGATGGGTCAAACTTTTCGTTTTTTGACGACGCATATCTCGGCGACCCGACCACCTCGAAGGCTGAAATTTCACTAATGTGATCGTGGAAACCTCCTCTTTCCAATGGTATGCCCACCTTTACCATTTTACAAAAAATTATCAAGGAAAATCGAACCCTAACTTCAAATGCGAATATCTCCTTAAATACGCGTCCTAGATGGGTCAAACTTTTCGTTTTTTGACGACGCATATCTCGGCGACCCGACCACCTCGAAGGCTGAAATTTCACTAATGTGATCGTGGAAACCTCCTCTTTCCAACGGTATGCCCACCTTTACCATTTTACACAAATTTATCAAGGAAAATCGAACCCTAACTTCAAATGCGAATATCTCCTTAAATACGCGTCCTAGATGGGTCAAACTTTTCGTTTTTTGACGACGCATATCTCGGCGACCCGACCACCTCGAAGGCTGAAATTTCACTAATGTGATCGTGGAAACCTCCTCTTTCCAACGGTATGCCCACCTTTACCATTTTACAAAAATTTATCAAGGAAAATCGAACCCAAACTTCAAATGCGAATTTCTCCTAAAATACGCGTCCTAGATGGGTCAAACTTTTCGTTTTTTGACGACGCATATCTCGGCGACCCGACCACCTCGAAGGCTGAAATTTCACTAATGTGATCGTGGAAACCTCCTCTTTCCAACGGTATGCCCACCTTTACCATTTTACACAAATTTATCAAGGAAAATCGAACCCTAACTTCAAATGCGAATATCTCCTTAAATACGCGTCCTAGATGGGTCAAACTTTTCGTTTTTTGACGACGCATATCTCGGCGACCCGACCACCTCGAAGGCTGATCGTGGAAACCTCCTCTTTCCAACGGTATGCCCACCTTTACCATTTTACACAAATTTATCAAGGAAAATCGAACCCTAACTTCAAATGCGAATATCTCCTTAAATACGCGTCCTAGATGGGTCAAACTTTTCGTTTTTTGACGACGCATATCTCGGCGACCCGACCACCTCGAAGGCTGAAATTTCACTAATGTGATCGTGGAAACCTCCTCTTTCCAACGGTAAGCCCACCTTTACCATTTTACACAAATTTATCAAGGAAAATCGAACCCAAACTTCAAATGCGAATATCTCCTTAAATACGCGTCCTAGATGGGTCAAACTTTTCGTTTTTTGACGACGCATATCTCGGCGACCCGACCACCTCGAAGGCTGAAATTTTACTAATGTGATCGTGGAAACCTCCTCTTTCCAACGGTATGCCCACCTTTACCATTTTACAAAAAAATTATCAAGGAAAATCGAACCCTAACTTCAAATGCGAATATCTCCTTAAATACGCGTCCTAGATGGGTCAAACTTTTCGTTTTTTGACGACGCATATCTCGGCGACCCGACCACCTCGAAGGCTGAAATTTCACTAATGTGATCGTGGAAACCTCCTCTTTCCAACGGTATGCCCACCTTTAAAATTTTACACAAATTTATCAAGGAAAATCGAACCCTAACTTCAAATGCGAATATCTCCTTAAATACGCGTCCTAGATGGGTCAAACTTTTCGTTTTTTGACGACGCATATCTCGGCGACCCGACCACCTCGAAGGCTGAAATTTCACTAATGTGATCGTGGAAACCTCCTCTTTCCAACGGTATGCCCACCTTTACCATTTTACACAAATTTATCAAGGAAAATCGAACCCTAACTTCAAATGCGAATATCTCCTTAAATACGCGTCCTAGATGGGTCAAACTTTTCGTTTTTTGACGACGCATATCTCGGCGACCCGACCACCTCGAAGGCTGAAATTTCACTAATGTGATCGTGGAAACCTCCTCTTTCCAACGGTATGCCCACCTTTACCATTTTACAAAAATTTATCAAGGAAAATCGAACCCAAACTTCAAATGCGAATATCTCCTAAAATACGCGTCCTAGATGGGTCAAACTTTTCGTTTTTTGACGACGCATATCTCGGCGACCCGACCACCTCGAAGGCTGAAATTTCACTAATGTGATCGTGGAAACCTCCTCTTTCCAACGGTATGCCCACCTTTACCATTTTACAAAAAATTATCAAGGAAAATCGAACCCTAACTTCAAAGGCGAATATCTCCTTAAATACGCGTCTTAGATGGGTCAAACTTTTCGTTTTTTGACGACGCATATCTCGGCGACCCGACCACCTCGAAGGCTGAAATTTCACTAATGTGATCGTGGAAACCTCCTCTTTCCAACGGTATGCCCACCTTTACCATTTTACACAAATTTATCAAGGAAAATCGAACCCTAACTTCAAATGCGAATATCTCCTTAAATACGCGTCCTAGATGGGTCAAACTTTTCGTTTTTTGACGACGCATATCTCGGCGACCCGACCACCTCGAAGGCTGAAATTTCACTAATGTGATCGTGGAAACCTCCTCTTTCCAACGGTATGCCCACCTTTACCATTTTACACAAATTTATCAAGGAAAATCGAACCCTAACTTCAAATGCGAATATCTCCTTAAATACGCGTCCTAGATGGGTCAAACTTTTCGTTTTTTGACGACGCATATCTCGGCGACCCGACCACCTCGAAGGCTGAAATTTCACTAATGTGATCGTGGAAACCTCCTCTTTCCAACGGTATGCCCACCTTTACCATTTTACACAAATTTATCAAGGAAAATCGAACCCTAACTTCAAATGCGAATATCTCCTTAAATACGCGTCCGAGATGGGTCAAACTTTTCGTTTTTTGACGACGCATATCTCGGCGACCCGACCACCTCGAAGGCTGAAATTTCACTAATGTGATCGTGGAAACCTCCTCTTTCCAACGGTATGCCCACCTTTACCATTTTACAAAAAAATTATCAAGGAAAATCGAACCCTAACTTCAAATGCGAATATCTCCTTAAATACGCGTCCTAGATGGGTCAAACTTTTCGTTTTTTGACGACGCATATCTCGGCGACCCGACCACCTCGAAGGCTGAAATTTCACTAATGTGATCGTGGAAACCTCCTCTTTCCAACGGTATGCCCACCTTTAAAATTTTACACAAATTTATCAAGGAAAATCGAACCCTAACTTCAAATGCGAATATCTCCTTAAATACGCGTCCTAGATGGGTCAAACTTTTCGTTTTTTGACGACGCATATCTCGGCGACCCGACCACCTCGAAGGCTGAAATTTCACTAATGTGATCGTGGAAACCTCCTCTTTCCAACGATATGCCCACCTTTACCATTTTACACAAATTTATCAAGGAAAATCGAACCCTAACTTCAAATGCGAATATCTCCTTAAATACGCGTCCTAGATGGGTCAAACTTTTCGTTTTTTGACGACGCATATCTCGGCGACCCGACCACCTCGAAGGCTGAAATTTCACTAATGTGATCGTGGAAACCTCCTCTTTCCAACGGTATGCCCACCTTTACCATTTTACACAAATTTATCAAGGAAAATCGAACCCTAACTTCAAATGCGAATATCTCCTTAAATACGCGTCCTAGATGGGTCAAACTTTTCGTTTTTTGACGACGCATATCTCGGCGACCCGACCACCTCGAAGGCTGAAATTTCACTAATGTGATCGTGGAAACCTCCTCTTTCCAACGGTATGCCCACCTTTACCATTTTACAAAAAAATTATCAAGGAAAATCGAACCCTAACTTCAAATGCGAATATCTCCTTAAATACGCGTCCTAGATGGGTCAAACTTTTCGTTTTTTGACGACGCATATCTCGGCGACCCGACCACCTCGAAGGCTGAAATTTCACTAATGTGATCGTGGAAACCTCCTCTTTCCAACGGTATGCCCACCTTTAAAATTTTACACAAATTTATCAAGGAAAATCGAACCCTAACTTCAAATGCGAATATCTCCTTAAATACGCGTCCTAGATGGGTCAAACTTTTCGTTTTTTGACGACGCATATCTCGGCGACCCGACCACCTCGAAGGCTGAAATTTCACTAATGTGATCGTGGAAACCTCCTCTTTCCAACGATATGCCCACCTTTACCATTTTACACAAATTTATCAAGGAAAATCGAACCCTAACTTCAAATGCGAATATCTCCTTAAATACGCGTCCTAGATGGGTCAAACTTTTCGTTTTTTGACGACGCATATCTCGGCGACCCGACCACCTCGAAGGCTGAAATTTCACTAATGTGATCGTGGAAACCTCCTCTTTCCAACGGTATGCCCACCTTTACCATTTTACAAAAATTTATCAAGGAAAATCGAACCCAAACTTCAAATGCGAATATCTCCTAAAATACGCGTCCTAGATGGGTCAAACTTTTCGTTTCTTGACGACGCATATCTCGGCGACCCGACCACCTCGAAGGCTGAAATTTCACTAATGTGATCGTGGAAACCTCCTCTTTCCAACGGTATGCCCACCTTTACCATTTTACAAAAAATTATCAAGGAAAATCGAACCCTAACTTCAAATGCGAATATCTCCTTAAATACGCGTCTTAGATGGGTCAAACTTTTCGTTTTTTGACGACGCATATCTCGGCGACCCGACCACCTCGAAGGCTGAAATTTCACTAATGTGATCGTGGAAACCTCCTCTTTCCAACGGTATGCCCACCTTTACCATTTTACACAAATTTATCAAGGAAAATCGAACCCTAACTTCAAATGCGAATATCTCCTTAAATACGCGTCCTAGATGGGTCAAACTTTTCGTTTTTTGACGACGCATATCTCGGCGACCCGACCACCTCGAAGGCTGAAATTTCACTAATGTGATCGTGGAAACCTCCTCTTTCCAACGGTATGCCCACCTTTACCATTTTACACAAATTTATCAAGGAAAATCGAACCCTAACTTCAAATGCGAATATCTCCTTAAATACGCGTCCTAGATGGGTCAAACTTTTCGTTTTTTGACGACGCATATCTCGGCGACCCGACCACCTCGAAGGCTGAAATTTCACTAATGTGATCGTGGAAACCTCCTCTTTCCAACGGTATGCCCACCTTTACCATTTTACAAAAAATTATCAAGGAAAATCGAACCCTAACTTCAAATGCGAATATCTCCTTAAATACGCGTCCTAGATGGGTCAAACTTTTCGTTTTTTGACGACGCATATCTCGGCGACCCGACCACCTCGAAGGCTGAAATTTCACTAATGTGATCGTGGAAACCTCCTCTTTCCAACGGTATGCCCACCTTTACCATTTTACAAAAATTTATCAAGGAAAATCGAACCCTAACTTCAAATGCGAATATCTCCTTAAATACGCGTCCTAGATGGGTCAAACTTTTCGTTTTTTGACGACGCATATCTCGGCGACCCGACCACCTCGAAGGCTGAAATTTCACTAATGTGATCGTGGAAACCTCCTCTTTCCAACGGTATGCCCACCTTTACCATTTTACACAAATTTATCAAGGAAAATCGAACCCTAACTTCAAATGCGAATATCTCCTTAAATAGATGGGTCAAACTTTTCGTTTTTTGACGACGCATATCTCGGCGACCCGACCACCTCGAAGGCTGAAATTTCACTAATGTGATCGTGGAAACCTCCTCTTTCCAACGGTATGCCCACCTTTACCATTTTACACAAATTTATCAAGGAAAATCGAACCCTAACTTCAAATGCGAATATCTCCTTAAATACGCGTCCTAGATGGGTCAAACTTTTCGTTTTTTGACGACGCATATCTCGGCGACCCGACCACCTCGAAGGCTGAAATTTCACTAATGTGATCGTGGAAACCTCCTCTTTCCAACGGTATGCCCACCTTTACCATTTTACACAAATTTATCAAGGAAAATCGAACCCTAACTTCAAATGCGAATATCTCCTTAAATAGATGGGTCAAACTTTTCGTTTTTTGACGACGCATATCTCGGCGACCCGACCACATCGAAGGCTGAAATTTCACTAATGTGATCGTGGAAACCTCCTCTTTCCAACGGTATGCCCACCTTTACCATTTTACACAAATTTATCAAGGAAAATCGAACCCTAACTTCAAATGCGAATATCTCCTTAAATACGCGTCCTAGATGGGTCAAACTTTTCGTTTTTTGACGACGCATATCTCGGCGACCCGACCACCTCGAAGGCTGAAATTTCACTAATGTGATCGTGGAAACCTCCTCTTTCCAACGGTATGCCCACCTTAACCATTTTACAAAAAATGATCAAGGAAAATCGAACCCTAACTTCAAATGCGAATATCTCCTTAAATACGCGTCCTAGATGGGTCAAACTTTTCGTTTTTTGACGACGCATATCTCGGCGACCCGACCACCTCGAAGGCTGAAATTTCACTAATGTGATCGCGGAAACCTCCTCTTTCCAACGGTATGCCCACCTTTACCATTTTACAAAAATTTATCAAGGAAAATCGAACCCTAACTTCAAATGCGAATATCTCCTTAAATACGCGTCCTAGATGGGTCAAACTTTTCGTTTTTTGACGACGCATATCTCGGCGACCCGACCACCTCGAAGGCTGAAATTTCACTAATGTGATCGTGGAAACCTCCTCTTTCCAACGGTATGCCCACCTTTACCATTTTACACAAATTTATCAAGGAAAATCGAACCCTAACTTCAAATGCGAATATCTCCTTAAATACGCGTCCTAGATGGGTCAAACTTTTCGTTTTTTGACGACGCATATCTCGGCGACCCGACCACCTCGAAAGCTGAAATTTCACTAATGTGATCGTGGAAACCTCCTCTTTCCAACGGTATGCCCACCTTTACCATTTTACACAAATTTATCAAGGAAAATCGAACCCTAACTTCAAATGCGAATATCTCCTTAAATACGCGTCCTAGATGGGTCAAACTTTTCGTTTTTTGACGACGCATATCTCGGCGACCCGACCACCTCGAAGGCTGAAATTTCACTAATGTGATCGTGGAAACCTCCTCTTTCCAACGGTATGCCCACCTTAACCATTTTACAAAAAATTATCAAGGAAAATCGAACCCTAACTTCAAATGCGAATATCTCCTTAAATACGCGTCCTAGATGGGTCAAACTTTTCGTTTTTTGACGACGCATATCTCGGCGACCCGACCACCTCGAAGGCTGAAATTTCACTAATGTGATCGTGGAAACCTCCTCTTTCCAACGGTATGCCCACCTTTACCATTTTACAAAAATTTATCAAGGAAAATCGAACCCAAACTTCAAATGCGAATATCTCCTAAAATACGCGTCCTAGATGGGTCAAACTTTTCGTTTTTTGACGACGCATATCTCGGCGACCCGACCACCTCGAAGGCTGAAATTTCACTAATGTGATCGTGGAAACCTCCTCTTTCCAACGGTATGCCCACCTTTACCATTTTACAAAAATTTATCAAGGAAAATCGAACCCTAACTTCAAATGCGAATATCTCCTTAAATACGCGTCCTAGATGGGTCAAACTTTTCGTTTTTTGACGACGCATATCTCGGCGACCCGACCACCTCGAAGGCTGAAATTTCACTAATGTGATCGTGGAAACCTCCTCTTTCCAACGGTATGCCCACCTTTACCATTTTACACAAATTTATCAAGGAAAATCGAACCCTAACTTCAAATGCGAATATCTCCTTAAATACGCGTCCTAGATGGGTCAAACTTTTCGTTTTTTGACGACGCATATCTCGGCGACCCGACCACCTCGAAAGCTGAAATTTCACTAATGTGATCGTGGAAACCTCCTCTTTCCAACGGTATGCCCACCTTTACCATTTTACACAAATTTATCAAGGAAAATCGAACCCTAACTTCAAATGCGAATATCTCCTTAAATACGCGTCCTAGATGGGTCAAACTTTTCGTTTTTTGACGACGCATATCTCGGCGACCCGACCACCTCGAAGGCTGAAATTTCACTAATGTGATCGTGGAAACCTCCTCTTTCCAACGGTATGCCCACCTTTACCATTTTACAAAAATTTATCAAGGAAAATCGAACCCAAACTTCAAATGCGAATATCTCCTAAAATACGCGTCCTAGATGGGTCAAACTTTTCGTTTTTTGACGACGCATATCTCGGCGACCCGACCACCTCGAAGGCTGAAATTTCACTAATGTGATCGTGGAAACCTCCTCTTTCCAACGGTATGCCCACCTTTACCATTTTACAAAAATTTATCAAGGAAAATCGAACCCAAACTTCAAATGCGAATATCTCCTTAAATACGCGTCCTAGATGGGTCAAACTTTTCGTTTTTTGACGACGCATATCTCGGCGACCCGACCACCTCGAAGGCTGAAATTTCACTAATGTGATCGTGGAAACCTCCTCTTTCCAACGGTATGCCCACCTTTACCATTTTACAAAAAATTATCAAGGAAAATCGAACCCTAACTTCAAATGCGAATATCTCCTTAAATACGCGTCCTAGATGGGTCAAACTTTTCGTTTTTTGACGACGCATATCTCGGCGACCCGACCACCTCGAAGGCTGAAATTTCACTAATGTGATCGTGGAAACCTCCTCTTTCCAACGGTATGCCCACCTTTACCATTTTACACAAATTTATCAAGGAAAATCGAACCCTAACTTCAAATGCGAATATCTCCTTAAATACGCGTCCTAGATGGGTCAAACTTTTCGTTTTTTGACGACGCATATCTCGGCGACCCGACCACCTCGAAGGCTGAAATTTCACTAATGTGATCGTGGAAACCTCCTCTTTCCAACGGTATGCCCACCTTTACCATTTTACACAAATTTATCAAGGAAAATCGAACCCTAACTTCAAATGCGAATATCTCCTTAAATACGCGTCCTAGATGGGTCAAACTTTTCGTTTTTTGACGACGCATATCTCGGCGACCCGACCACCTCGAAGGCTGAAATTTCACTAATGTGATCGTGGAAACCTCCTCTTTCCAACGGTATGCCCACCTTTACCATTTTACAAAAAATTATCAAGGAAAATCGAACCCTAACTTCAAATGCGAATATCTCCTTAAATACGCGTCCTAGATGGGTCAAACTTTTCGTTTTTTGACGACGCATATCTCGGCGACCCGACCACCTCGAAGGCTGAAATTTCACTAATGTGATCGTGGAAACCTCCTCTTTCCAACGTTATGCCCACCTTTACCATTTTACAAAAAATTATCAAGGAAAATCGAACCCTAACTTCAAATGCGAATATCTCCTTAAATACGCGTCCTAGATGGGTCAAACTTTTCGTTTTTTGACGACGCATATCTCGGCGACCCGACCACCTCGAAGGCTGAAATTTCACTAATGTGATCGTGGAAACCTCCTCTTTCCAACTGTATGCCCACCTTTACCATTTTACACAAATTTATCAAGGAAAATCGAACCCTAACTTCAAATGCGAATATCTCCTTAAATACGCGTCCTAGATGGGTCAAACTTTTCGTTTTTTGACGACGCATATCTCGGCGACCCGACCACCTCGAAGGCTGAAATTTCACTAATGTGATCGTGGAAACCTCCTCTTTCCAACGGTATGCCCACCTTTACCATTTTACACAAATTTATCAAGGAAAATCGAACCCAAACTTCAAATGCGAATATCTCCTAAAATACGCGTCCTAGATGGGTCAAACTTTTCGTTTTTTGACGACGCATATCTCGGCGACCCGACCACCTCGAAGGCTGAAATTTCACTAATGTGATCGTGGAAACCTCCTCTTTCCAACGGTATGCCCACCTTTACCATTTTACAAAAAATTATCAAGGAAAATCGAACCCTAACTTCAAATGCGAATATCTCCTTAAATACGCGTCCTAAATGGGTCAAACTTTTCGTTTTTTGACGACGCATATCTCGGCGACCCGACCACCTCGAAGGCTGAAATTTCACTAATGTGATCGTGGAAACCTCCTCTTTCCAACGGTATGCCCACCTTTACCATTTTACAAAAATTTATCAAGGAAAATCGAACCCAAACTTCAAATGCGAATATCTCCTAAAATACGCGTCCTAGATGGGTCAAACTTTTCGTTTTTTGACGACGCATATCTCGGCGACCCGACCACCTCGAAGGCTGAAATTTCACTAATGTGATCGTGGAAACCTCCTCTTTCCAACGGTATGCCCACCTTTACCATTTTACACAAATTTATCAAGGAAAATCGAACCCTAACTTCAAATGCGAATATCTCCTTAAATACGCGTCCTAGATGGGTCAAACTTTTCGTTTTTTGACGACGCATATCTCGGCGACCCGACCACCTCGAAGGCTGAAATTTCACTAATGTGATCGTGGAAACCTCCTCTTTCCAACGGTATGCCCACCTTTACCATTTTACAAAAATTTATCAAGGAAAATCGAACCCAAACTTCAAATGCGAATATCTCCTAAAATACGCGTCCTAGATGGGTCAAACTTTTCGTTTTTTGACGACGCATATCTCGGCGACCCGACCACCTCGAAGGCTGAAATTTCACTAATGTGATCGTGGAAACCTCCTCTTTCCAACGGTATGCCCACCTTTACCATTTTACAAAAATGTATCAAGGAAAATCGAACCCAAACTTCAAATGCGAATATCTCCTAAAATACGCGTCCTAGATGGGTCAAACTTTTCGTTTTTTGACGACGCATATCTCGGCGACCCGACCACCTCGAAGGCTGAAATTTCACTAATGTGATCGTGGAAACCTCCTCTTTCCAACGGTATGCCCACCTTTACCATTTTACACAAATTTATCAAGGAAAATCGAACCCTAACTTCAAATGCGAATATCTCCTTAAATACGCGTCCTAGATGGGTCAAACTTTTCGTTTTTTGACGACGCATATCTCGGCGACCCGACCACCTCGAAGGCTGAAATTTCACTAATGTGATCGTGGAAACCTCCTCTTTCCAACGGTATGCCCACCTTTACCATTTTACAAAAATTTATCAAGGAAAATCGAACCCAAACTTCAAATGCGAATATCTCCTAAAATACGCGTCCTAGATGGGTCAAACTTTTCGTTTTTTGACGACGCATATCTCGGCGACCCGACCACCTCGAAGGCTGAAATTTCACTAATGTGATCGTGGAAACCTCCTCTTTCCAACGGTATGCCCACCTTTACCATTTTACAAAAAATTATCAAGGAAAATCGAACCCTAACTTCAAATGCGAATATCTCCTTAAATACGCGTCCTAGATGGGTCAAACTTTTCGTTTTTTGACGACGCATATCTCGGCGACCCGACCACCTCGAAGGCTGAAATTTCACTAATGTGATCGTGGAAACCTCCTCTTTCCAACGGTATGCCCACCTTAACCATTTTACAAAAAATTATCAAGGAAAATCGAACCCTAACTTCAAATGCGAATATCTCCTTAAATACGCGTCCTAGATGGGTCAAACTTTTCGTTTTTTGACGACGCATATCTCGGCGACCCGACCACCTCGAAGGCTGAAATTTCACTAATGTGATCGTGGAAACCTCCTCTTTCCAACGGTATGCCCACCTTTACCATTTTACACAAATTTATCAAGGAAAATCGAACCCTAACTTCAAATGCGAATATCTCCTTAAATACGCGTCCTAGATGGGTCAAACTTTTCGTTTTTTGACGACGCATATCTCGGCGACCCGACCACCTCGAAGGCTGAAATTTCACTAATGTGATCGTGGAAACCTCCTCTTTCCAACGGTATGCCCACCTTTACCATTTTACAAAAATTTATCAAGGAAAATCGAACCCAAACTTCAAATGCGAATATCTCCTAAAATACGCGTCCTAGATGGGTCAAACTTTTCGTTTTTTGACGACGCATATGTCGGCGACCCGACCACCTCGAAGGCTGAAATTTCACTAATGTGATCGTGGAAACCTCCTCTTTCCAACGGTATGCCCACCTTTACCATTTTACAAAAAATAATCAAGGAAAATCGAACCCTAACTTCAAATGCGAATATCTCCTTAAATACGCGTCCTAGATGGGTCAAACTTTTCGTTTTTTGACGACGCATATCTCGGCGACCCGACCACCTCGAAGGCTGAAATTTCACTAATGTGATCGTGGAAACCTCCTCTTTCCAACGGTATGCCCACCTTTACCATTTTACACAAATTTATCAAGGAAAATCGAACCCTAACTTCAAATGCGAATATCTCCTTAAATACACGTCCTAGATGGGTCAAACTTTTCGTTTTTTGACGACGCATATCTCGGCGACCCGACCACCTCGAAGGCTGAAATTTCACTAATGTGATCGTGGAAACCTCCTCTTTCCAACGGTATGCCCACCTTTACCATTTTACAAAAATTTATCAAGGAAAATCGAACCCAAACTTCAAATGCGAATATCTCCTAAAATACGCGTCCTAGATGGGTCAAACTTTTCGTTTTTTGACGACGCATATCTCGGCGACCCGACCACCTCGAAGGCTGAAATTTCACTAATGTGATCGTGGAAACCTCCTCTTTCCAACGGTATGCCCACCTTTACCATTTTACACAAATTTATCAAGGAAAATCGAACCCTAACTTCAAATGCGAATATCTCCTTAAATACGCGTCCTAGATGGGTCAAACTTTTCGTTTTTTGACGACGCATATCTCGGCGACCCGACCACCTCGAAGGCTGAAATTTCACTAATGTGATCGTGGAAACCTCCTCTTTCCAACGGTATGCCCACCTTTACCATTTTACAAAAAATTATCAAGGAAAATCGAACCCTAACTTCAAATGCGAATATCTCCTTAAATACGCGTCCTAGATGGGTCAAACTTTTCGTTTTTTGACGACGCATATCTCGGCGACCCGACCACCTCGAAGGCTGAAATTTCACTAATGTGATCGTGGAAACCTCCTCTTTCCAACGGTATGCCCACCTTTACCATTTTACACAAATTTATCAAGGAAAATCGAACCCTAACTTCAAATGCGAATATCTCCTTAAATACGCGTCCTAGATGGGTCAAACTTTTCGTTTTTTGACGACGCATATCTCGGCGACCCGACCACCTCGAAGGCTGAAATTTCACTAATGTGATCGTGGAAACCTCCTCTTTCCAACGGTATGCCCACCTTTACCATTTTACACAAATTTATCAAGGCAAATCGAACCCTAACTTCAAATGCGAATATCTCCTTAAATACGCGTCCTAGATGGGTCAAACTTTTCGTTTTTTGACGACGCATATCTCGGCGACCCGACCACCTCGAAGGCTGAAATTTCACTAATGTGATCGTGGAAACCTCCTCTTTCCAACGGTATGCCCACCTTTACCATTTTACAAAAATTTATCAAGGAAAATCGAACCCAAACTTCAAATGCGAATATCTCCTAAAATACGCGTCCTAGATGGGTCAAACTTTTCGTTTTTTGACGACGCATATCTCGGCGACCCGACCACCTCGAAGGCTGAAATTTCACTAATGTGATCGTGGAAACCTCCTCTTTCCAACGGTATGCCCACCTTTACCATTTTACAAAAATTTATCAAGGAAAATCGAACCCAAACTTCAAATGCGAATATCTCCTAAAATACGCGTCCTAGATGGGTCAAACTTTTCGTTTTTTGACGACGCATATCTCGGCGACCCGACCACCTCGAAGGCTGAAATTTCACTAATGTGATCGTGGAAACCTCCTCTTTCCAACGGTATGCCCACCTTTACCATTTTACACAAATTTATCAAGGAAAATCGAACCCAAACTTCAAATGCGAATATCTCCTAAAATACGCGTCCTAGATGGGTCAAACTTTTCGTTTTTTGACGACGCATATCTCGGCGACCCGACCACCTCGAAGGCTGAAATTTCACTAATGTGATCGTGGAAACCTCCTCTTTCCAACGGTATGCCCACCTTTACCATTTTACAAAAAATTATCAAGGAAAATCGAACCCTAACTTCAAATGCGAATATCTCCTTAAATACGCGTCCTAGATGGGTCAAACTTTTCGTTTTTTGACGACGCATATCTCGGCGACCCGACCACCTCGAAGGCTGAAATTTCACTAATGTGATCGTGGAAACCTCTTTCCAACGGTATGCCCACCTTTACCATTTTACACAAATTTATCAAGGAAAATCGAACCCTAACTTCAAATGCGAATATCTCCTTAAATACGCGTCCTAGATGGGTCAAACTTTTCGTTTTTTGACGACGCATATCTCGGCGACCCGACCACCTCGAAGGCTGAAATTTCACTAATGTGATCGTGGAAACCTCCTCTTTCCAACGGTATGCCCACCTTTACCATTTTACAAAAATTTATCAAGGAAAATCGAACCCAAACTTCAAATGCGAATATCTCCTAAAATACGCGTCCTAGATGGGTCAAACTTTTCGTTTTTTGACGACGCATATCTCGGCGACCCGACCACCTCGAAGGCTGAAATTTCACTAATGTGATCGTGGAAACCTCCTCTTTCCAACGGTATGCCCACCTTAACCATTTTACAAAAAATTATCAAGGAAAATCGAACCCTAACTTCAAATGCGAATATCTCCTTAAATACGCGTCCTAGATGGGTCAAACTTTTCGTTTTTTGACGACGCATATCTCGGCGACCCGACCACCTCGAAGGCTGAAATTTCACTAATGTGATCGTGGAAACCTCCTCTTTCCAACGGTATGCCCACCTTTACCATTTTACAAAAATTTATCAAGGAAAATCGAACCCAAACTTCAAATGCGAATATCTCCTAAAATACGCGTCCTAGATGGGTCAAACTTTTCGTTTTTTGACGACGCATATCTCGGCGACCCGACCACCTCGAAGGCTGAAATTTCACTAATGTGATCGTGGAAACCTCCTCTTTCCAACGGTATGCCCACCTTTACCATTTTACAAAAAATTATCAAGGAAAATCGAACCCTAACTTCAAATGCGAATATCTCCTTAAATACGCGTCCTAGATGGGTCAAACTTTTCGTTTTTTGACGACGCATATCTCGGCGACCCGACCACCTCGAAGGCTGAAATTTCACTAATGTGATCGTGGAAACCTCCTCTTTCCAACGGTATGCCCACCTTTACCATTTTACAAAAAATTATCAAGGAAAATCGAACCCTAACTTCAAATGCGAATATCTCCTTAAATACGCGTCCTAGATGGGTCAAACTTTTCGTTTTTTGACGACGCATATCTCGGCGACCCGACCACCTCGAAGGCTGAAATTTCACTAATGTGATCGTGGAAACCTCCTCTTTCCAACGGTATGCCCACCTTTACCATTTTACACAAATTTATCAAGGAAAATCGAACCCTAACTTCAAATGCGAATATCTCCTTAAATACGCGTCCTAGATGGGTCAAACTTTTCGTTTTTTGACGACGCATATCTCGGCGACACGACCACCTCGAAGGCTGAAATTTCACTAATGTGATCGTGGAAACCTCCTCTTTCCAACGGTATGCCCACCTTTACCATTTTACAAAAATTTATCAAGGAAAATCGAACCCAAACTTCAAATGCGAATATCTCCTAAAATACGCGTCCTAGATGGGTCAAACTTTTCGTTTTTTGACGACGCATATCTCGGCGACCCGACCACCTCGAAGGCTGAAATTTCACTAATGTGATCGTGGAAACCTCCTCTTTCCAACGGTATGCCCACCTTTACCATTTTACAAAAAATTATCAAGGAAAATCGAACCCTAACTTCAAATGCGAATATCTCCTTAAATACGCGTCCTAGATGGGTCAAACTTTTCGTTTTTTGACGACGCATATCTCGGCGACCTGACCACCTCGAAGGCTGAAATTTCACTAATGTGATCGTGGAAACCTCCTCTTTCCAACGGTATGCCCACCTTTACCATTTTACACAAATTTATCAAGGAAAATCGAACCCTAACTTCAAATGCGAATATCTCCTTAAATACGCGTCCTAGATGGGTCAAACTTTTCGTTTTTTGACGACGCATATCTCGGCGACCCGACCACCTCGAAGGCTGAAATTTCACTAATGTGATCGTGGAAACCTCCTCTTTCCAACGGTATGCCCACCTTTACCATTTTACACAAATTTATCAAGGAAAATCGAACCCTAACTTCAAATGCGAATATCTCCTTAAATACGCGTCCTAGATGGGTCAAACTTTCCGTTTTTTGACGACGCATATCTCGGCGACCCGACCACCTCGAAGGCTGAAATTTCACTAATGTGATCGTGGAAACCTCCTCTTTCCAACGGTATGCCCACCTTAACCATTTTACAAAAAATTATCAAGGAAAATCGAACCCTAACTTCAAATGCGAATATCTCCTTAAATACGCGTCCTAGATGGGTCAAACTTTTCGTTTTTTGACGACGCATATCTCGGCGACCCGACCACCTCGAAGGCTGAAATTTCACTAATGTGATCGTGGAAACCTCCTCTTTGCAACGGTATGCCCACCTTTACCATTTTACAAAAAATTATCAAGGAAAATCGAACCCAAACTTCAAATGCGAATATCTCCTAAAATACGCGTCCTAGATGGGTCAAACTTTTCGTTTTTTGACGACGCATATCTCGGCGACCCGACCACCTCGAAGGCTGAAATTTCACTAATGTGATCGTATAAACCTCCTCTTTCCAACGGTATGCCCACCTTAACCATTTTACAAAAAATTATCAAGGAAAATCGAAACCTAACTTCAAATGCGAATATCTCCTTAAATACGCGTCCTAGATGGGTCAAACTTTTCGTTTTTTGACGACGCATATCTCGGCGACCCGACCACCTCGAAGGCTGAAATTTCACTAATGTGATCGTGGAAACCTCCTCTTTCCAACGGTATGCCCACCTTAACCATTTTACAAAAAATTATCAAGGAAAATCGAAACCTAACTTCAAATGCGAATATCTCCTTAAATACGCGTCCTAGATGGGTCAAACTTTTCGTTTTTTGACGACGCATATCTCGGCGACCCGACCACCTCGAAGGCTGAAATTTCACTAATGTGATCGTGGAAACCTCCTCTTTCCAACGGTATGCCCACCTTTACCATTTTACACAAATTTATCAAGGAAAATCGAACCCTAACTTCAAATGCGAATATCTCCTTAAATACGCGTCCTAGATGGGTCAAACTTTTCGTTTTTTGACCACGCATATCTCGGCGACCCGATCACCTCGAAGGCTGAAATTTCACTAATGTGATCGTGGAAACCTCCTCTTTCCAACGGTAAGCCCACCTTTACCATTTTACAAAAATTTATCAAGCAAAATCGAACCCTAACTTCAAATGCGAATATCTCCTTAAATACGCGTCCTAGATGGGTCAAACTTTTCGTTTTTTGACGACGCATATCTCGGCGACCCGACCACCTCGAAGGCTGAAATTTCACTAATGTGATCGTGGAAACCTCCTCTTTCCAACGGTATGCCCACCTTTACCATTTTACACAAATTTATCAAGCAAAATCGAACCCTAACTTCAAATGCGAATATCTCCTTAAATACGCGTCCTAGATGGGTCAAACTTTTCGTTTTTTGACGACGCATATCTCGGCGACCCGACCACCTCGAAGGCTGAAATTTCACTAATGTGATCGTGGAAATCTCCTCTTTCCAACGGTAAGCCCACCTTTACCATTTTACAAAAATTTATCAAGGAAAATCGAACCCAAACTTCAAATGCGAATATCTCCTAAAATACGCGTCCTAGATGGTTCAAACTTTTCGTTTTTTGACGACGCATATCTCGGCGACCCGACCACCTCGAAGGCTGAAATTTCACTAATGTGATCGTGGAAACCTCCTCTTTCCAACGGTAAGCCCACCTTTACCATTTTACAAAGATTTATCAAGCAAAATCGAACCCAAACTTCAAATGCGAATATCTCCTAAAATACGCGTCCTAGATCGGTCAAACTTTTCGTTTTTTGACGACGCATATCTCGGCGACCCGACCACCTCGAAGGCTGAAATTTCACTAATGTGATCGTGGAAACCTCCTCTTTCCAACGGTATGCCCACCTTTACCATTTTACACAAATTTATCAAGGAAAATCGAACCCTAACTTCAAATGCGAATATCTCCTTAAATACGCGTCCTAGATGGGTCAAACTTTTCGTTTTTTGACGACGCATATCTCGTCTACCCGACCACCTCGAAAGCTGAAATTTCACTAATGTGATCGTGGAAACCTCCTCTTTCCAACGGTAAGCCCACCTTTACCATTTTACAAAGATTTATCAAGCAAAATCGAACCCAAACTTCAAATGCGAATATCTCCTAAAATACGCGTCCTAGATCGGTCAAACTTTTCGTTTTTTGACGACGCATATCTCGGCGACCCGACCACCTCGAAGGCTGAAATTTCACTAATGTGATCGTGGAAACCTCCTCTTTCCAACGGTATGCCCACCTTTACCATTTTACAAAAATTTATCAAGGAAAATCGAACCCAAACTTCAAATGCGAATATCTCCTAAAATACGCGTCCTAGATGGGTCAAACTTTTCGTTTTTTGACGACGCATATCTCGGCGACCCGACCACCTCGAAGGCTGAAATTTCACTAATGTGATCGTGGAAACCTCCTCTTTCCAACGGTATGCCCACCTTTACCATTTTACAAAAATTTATCAAGCAAAATCGAACCCAAACTTCAAATGCGAATATCTCCTAAAATACGCGTCCTAGATGGGTCAAACTTTTCGTTTTCTGACGACGCATATCTCGGCGACCCGACCACCTCGAAGGCTGAAATTTCACTAATGTGATCGTGGAAACCTCCTCTTTCCAACGGTATGCCCACCTTTACCATTTTACACAAATTTATCAAGGAAAATCGAACCCTAACTTCAAATGCGAATATCTCCTAAAATACGCGTCCTAGATCGGTCAAACTTTTCGTTTTTTGACGACGCATATCTCGGCGACCCGACCACCTCGAAGGCTGAAATTTCACTAATGTGATCGTGGAAACCTCCTCTTTCCAACGGTATGCCCACCTTTACCATTTTACACAAATTTATCAAGGAAAATCGAACCCTAACTTCAAATGCGAATATCTCCTTAAATACGCGTCCTAGATGGGTCAAACTTTTCGTTTTTTGACGACGCATATCTCGGCGACCCGACCACCTCGAAGGCTGAAATTTCACTAATGTGATTGTGGAAACCTCCTCTTTCCAACGGTGTGCCCACCTTTACCATTTTACACAAATTTATCAAGGAAAATCGAACCCTAACTTCAAATGCGAATATCTCCTAAAATACGCGTCCTAGATGGGTCAAACTTTTCGTTTTTTGACGACGCATATCTCGGCGACCCGACCACCTCGAAGGCTGAAATTTCACTAATGTGATCGTGGAAACCTCCTCTTTCCAACGGTATGCCCACCTTTACCATTTTACACAAACCCTAACTTCAATACGAATATCTCCTAAAATACGCGTCCTAGATGGGTCAAACTTTTCGTTTTTTGACGACGCATATCTCGGCGATCCGACCACCTCGAAGGCTGAAATTTCACTAATGTGATCGTGGAAACCTCCTCTTTCCAACGGTAAGCCCACCTTTACCATTTTACAAAAATTTATAAAGCAAAATCGAACCCAAACTTCAAATGCGAATATCTCCTAAAATACGCGTCCTAGATGGGTCAAACTTTTCGTTTTCTGACGACGCATATCTCGGCGACCCGACCACCTCGAAGGCTGAAATTTCACTAATGTGATCGTGGAAACCTCCTCTTTCCAACGGTATGCCCACCTTTACCATTTTACACAAATTTATGAAGGAAAATCGAACCCTAACTTCAAATGCGAATATCTCCTTAAATACGCGTCCTAGATGGGTCAAACTTTTCGTTTTTTGACGACGCATATCTCGGCGACCCGACCACCTCGAAGGCTGAAATTTCACTAATGTGATCGTGGAAACCTCCTCTTTCCAACGGTAAGCCCACCTTTACCATTTTACAAAAATTTATAAAGCAAAATCGAACCCAAACTTCAAATGCGAATATCTCCTAAAATACGCGTCCTAGATGGGTCAAATTTTTCGTTTTTTGACGACGCATATCTCGGCGACCCGACCACCTCGCAGGCTGAAATTTCACTAATGTGATTGTGGAAACCTCCTCTTTCCAACGGTGTGCCCACCTTTACCATTTTACACAAATTTATCAAGGAAAATCGAACCCTAACTTCAAATGCGAATATCTCCTTAAATACGCGTTCTAGATGGGTCAAACTTTTCGTTTTTTGACGACGCGTACCTCGGCTACCCGACCACCTCGAAGGCTGAAATTTCACTAATGTGATCATGGGAACCTCCTCTTTCCAACGGTGTGCCCACCTTTACCATTTTACACAAATTTATCAAGGAAAATCGAACCCTAACTTCAAATGCGAATATCTCCTAAAATACGCGTCCTAGATGGGTCAAACTTTTCGTTTTTTGACGACGCATATCTCGGCGACCCGACCACCTCGAAGGCTGAAATTTCACTAATGTGATCGTGGAAACCTCCTCTTTCCAACGGTATGCCCACCTTTACCATTTTACACAAACCCTAACTTCAATACGAATATCTCCTAAAATACGCGTCCTAGATGGGTCAAACTTTTCGTTTTTTGACGACGCATATCTCGGCGATCCGACCACCTCGAAGGCTGAAATTTCACTAATGTGATCGTGGAAACCTCCTCTTTCCAACGGTAAGCCCACCTTTACCATTTTACAAAAATTTATAAAGCAAAATCGAACCCAAACTTCAAATGCGAATATCTCCTAAAATACGCGTCCTAGATGGGTCAAACTTTTCGTTTTTTGACGACGCATATCTCGGCGACCCGACCACCTCGCAGGCTGAAATTTCACTAATGTGATCGTGGAAACCTCCTCTTTCCAACGGTATGCCCACCTTAACCATTTTACAAAAATTTATCAAGGAAAATCGAACCCTAACTTCAAATGCGAATATCTCCTTAAATACGCATCCTAGATGGGTCAAACTTTTCGTTTTTTGACGACGCATATCTCGGCGACCCGACCACCTCGAAGGCTGAAATTTCACTAATGTGATCGTATAAACCTCCTCTTTCCAACGGTATGCCCACCTTTACCATTTTACACAAATTTATCAAGGAAAATCGAACCCTAACTTCAAATGCGAATATCTCCTTAAATACGCGTCCTAGATGGGTCAAACTTTTCGTTTTTTGACGACGCATATCTCGGAGACCCGACCACCTCGAAGGCTGAAATTTCACTAATGTGATCGTGGAAACCTCCTCTTTCCAACGGTATGCCCACCTTTACCATTTTACACAAACCCTAACTTCAATACGAATATCTCCTAAAATACGCGTCCTAGATGGGTCAAACTTTTCGTTTTTTGACGACGCATATCTCGGAGATCCGACCACCTCGAAGGCTGAAATTTCACTAATGTGATCGTGGAAACCTCCTCTTTCCAACGGTAAGCCCACCTTTACCATTTTACAAAAATTTATAAAGCAAAATCGAACCCAAACTTCAAATGCGAATATCTCCTAAAATACGCGTCCTAGATGGGTCAAACTTTTCGGTTTTTGACGACGCATATCTCGGCGACCCGACCACCTCGCAGGCTGAAATTTCACTAATGTGATCGTGGAAACCTCCTCTTTCCAACGGTATGCCCACCTTAACCATTTTACAAAAATTTATCAAGCAAAATCGAACCCTAACTTCAAATGCGAATATCTCCTTAAATACGCATCCTAGATGGGTCAAACTTTTCGTTTTTTGACGACGCATATCTCGGCGACCCGACCACCTCGAAGGCTGAAATTTCACTAATGTGATCGTGGAAACCTCCTCTTTCCAACGGTATACCCACCTTTACCATTTTACACAAATTTATCAAGCAAAATCGAACCCTAACTTCAAATGCGAATATCTCCTTAAATACGCGTCCTAGATGGGTCAAATTTCAGGCTGAAATTTCACTAATGTGATCGTATAAACCTCCTCTTTCCAACGGTATGCCCACCTTTACCATTTTACACAAATTTATCAAGGAAAATCGAACCCTAACTTCAAATGCGAATATCTCCTTAAATACGCGTCCTAGATGGGTCAAACTTTTCGTTTTTTGACGACGCATATCTCGGCGACCCGACCACCTCGAAGGCTGAAATTTCACTAATGTGATCGTGGAAACCTCCTCTTTCCAACGGTATGCCCACCTTTACCATTTTACACAAATTTATCAAGGAAAATCGAACCCTAACTTCAAATGCGAATATCTCCTAAAATACGCGTCCTAGATGGGTCAACTTTTCGTCTTTTGACGACGCATATCTCGGCGACCCGACCACCTCGAAGGCTGAAATTTCACTAATGTGATCGTGGAAACCTCCTCTTTCCAACGGTATGCCCACCTTTACCATTTTACAAAAAATTATCAAGGAAAATCGAACCCTAACTTCAAATGCGAATATCTCCTTAAATACGCGTCCTAGATGGGTCAAACTTTTCGTTTTTTGACGACGCATATCTCGGCGACCCGACCACCTCGAAGGCTGAAATTTCACTAATGTGATAGTGGAAACCTCCTCTTTCCAACGGTGTGCCCACCTTTACCATTTTACAAAAATTTATCAAGCAAAATCGAACCCAAACTTCAAATGCGAATATCTCCTAAAATACGCGTCCTAGGTGGGTCCAACTTTTCGTTTTTTGACGACGCATATCTCGGCGACCCGACCACCTCGAAGGCTGAAATTTCACTAATGTGATCGTGGAAACCTCCTCTTTCCAAAGGTGTGCCCACCTTACCATTTTACACAAATTTATCAAGGAAAATCGAACCCAAACTTCAAATGCGAATATCTCCTAAAATACGAGTCCTAGATAGGTCAAACTTTTCGTTTTTTGACGACGCATATCTCGGCGACCCGACCACCTCAAAGGCTGAAATTTCACTAATGTGATCGTGGAAACCTCCTCTTTCCAAAGGTGTGCCCACCTTACCATTTTACAAAAATTTATCAAGGAAAATCGAACCCAAACTTCAAATGCGAATATCTCCTAAAATACGCGTCCTAGATAGGTCAAACTTTTCGTTTTTTGACGACGCATATCTCGGCGACCCGACCACCTCGAAGGCTGAAATTTCACTAATGTAATCGTGGAAACCTCCTCTTTCCAACGGTATGCCCACCTTTACCATTTTACACAAATTTATCAAGGAAAATCGAACCCTAACTTCAAATGCGAATATCTCCTAAAATACGCGTCCTAGATGGGTCAACTTTTCGTCTTTTGACGACGCATATCTCGGCGACCCGACCACCTCGAAGGCTGAAATTTCACTAATGTGATCGTGGAAACCTCCTCTTTCCAACGGTATGCCCACCTTTACCATTTTACAAAAATTTATCAAGGCAAATCGAACCCTAACTTCAAATGCGAATATCTCCTTAAATACGCGTCCTAGATGGGTCAAACTTTTCGTTTTTTGACGACGCATATCTCGGCGACCCGACCACCTCGAAGGCTGAAATTTCACTAATGTGATCGTGGAAACCTCCTCTTTCCAACGGTATGCCCACCTTTACCATTTTACAAAAATTTATCAAGGAAAATCGAACCCAAACTTCAAATGCGAATATCTCCTAAAATACGCGTCCTAGATGGGTCAAACTTTTCGTTTTTTGACGACGCATATCTCGGCGACCCGACCACCTCGAAGGCTGAAATTTCACTAATGTGATCGTGAAAACCTCCTCTTTCCAACGGTATGCCCACCTTTACCATTTTACAAAAATTTATCAAGGAAAATCGAACCCAAACTTCAAATGCGAATATCTCCTAAAATACGCGTCCTAGATGGGTCAAACTTTTCGTTTTTTGACGACGCATATCTCGGCGACCCGACCACCTCGAAGGCTGAAATTTCACTAATGTGATCGTGGAAACCTCCTCTTTCCAACGGTATGCCCACCTTTACCATTTTACACAAATTTATCAAGGAAAATCGAACCCAAACTTCAAATGCGAATATCTCCTAAAATACGCGTCCTAGATGGGTCAAACTTTTCGTTTTTTGACGACGCATATCTCGGCGACCCGACCACCTCGAAGGCTGAAATTTCACTAATGTGATCGTGGAAACCTCCTCTTTCCAACGGTATGCCCACCTTTACCATTTTACAAAAAATTATCAAGGAAAATCGAACCCTAACTTCAAATGCGAATATCTCTTTAAATACGCGTCCTAGATGGGTCAAACTTTTCGTTTTTTGACGACGCATATCTCGGCGACCCGACCACCTCGAAGGCTGAAATTTCACTAATGTGATCGTGGAAACCTCCTCTTTCCAACGGTATGCCCACCTTTACCATTTTACAAAAATTTATCAAGGAAAATCGAACCCAAACTTCAAATGCGAATATCTCCTAAAATACGCGTCCTAGATGGGTCAAACTTTTCGTTTTTTGACGACGCATATCTCGGCGACCCGACCACCTCGAAGGCTGAAATTTCACTAATGTGATCGTGGAAACCTCCTCTTTCCAACGGTATGCCCACCTTTACCATTTTACAAAAATTTATCAAGGAAAATCGAACCCAAACTTCAAATGCGAATATCTCCTTAAATACGCGTCCTAGATGGGTCAAACTTTTCGTTTTTTGACGACGCATATCTCGGCGACCCGACCACCTCGAAGGCTGAAATTTCACTAATGTGATCGTGGAAACCTCCTCTTTCCAACGGTATGCCCACCTTAACCATTTTACAAAAAATTATCAAGGAAAATCGAACCCTAACTTCAAATGCGAATATCTCCTTAAATACGCGTCCTAGATGGGTCAAACTTTTCGTTTTTTGACGACGCATATCTCGGCGACCCGACCACCTCGAAGGCTGAAATTTCACTAATGTGATCGTGGAAACCTCCTCTTTCCAACGGTATGCCCACCTTAACCATTTTACAAAAAATTATCAAGGAAAATCGAACCCTAACTTCAAATGCGAATATCTCCTTAAATACGCGTCCTAGATGGGTCAAACTTTTCGTTTTTTGACGACGCATATCTCGGCGACCCGACCACCTCGAAGGCTGAAATTTCACTAATGTGATCGTGGAAACCTCCTCTTTCCAACGGTATGCCCACCTTTACCATTTTACAAAAATTTATCAAGGAAAATCGAACCCAAACTTCAAATGCGAATATCTCCTAAAATACGCGTCCTAGATGGGTCAAACTTTTGGTTTTTTGACGACGCATATCTCGGCGACCCGACCACCTCGAAGGCTGAAATTTCACTAATGTGATCGTGGAAACCTCCTCTTTCCAACGGTATGCCCACCTTTACCATTTTACAAAAATTTATCAAGGAAAATCGAACCCTAACTTCAAATGCGAATATCTCCTTAAATACGCGTCCTAGATGGGTCAAACTTTTCGTTTTTTGACGACGCATATCTCGGCGACCCGACCACCTCGAAGGCTGAAATTTCACTAATGTGATCGTGGAAACCTCCTCTTTCCAACGGTATGCCCACCTTTACCATTTTACAAAAAATTATCAAGGAAAATCGAACCCTAACTTCAAATGCGAATATCTCCTTAAATACGCGTCCTAGATGGGTCAAACTTTTCGTTTTTTGACGACGCATATCTCGGCGACCCGACCACCTCGAAGGCTGAAATTTCACTAATGTGATCGTGGAAACCTCCTCTTTCCAACGGTATGCCCACCTTTACCATTTTACAAAAAATTATCAAGGAAAATCGAACCCTAACTTCAAATGCGAATATCTCCTTAAATACGCGTCCTAGATGGGTCAAACTTTTCGTTTTTTGACGACGCATATCTCGGCGACCCGACCACCTCGAAGGCTGAAATTTCACTAATGTGATCGTGGAAACCTCCTCTTTCCAACGGTATGCCCACCTTTACCATTTTACACAAATTTATCAAGGAAAATCGAACCCAAACTTCAAATGCGAATATCTCCTTAAATACGCGTCCTAGATGGGTCAAACTTTTCGTTTTTTGACGACGCATATCTCGGCGACACGACCACCTCGAAGGCTGAAATTTCACTAATGTGATCGTGGAAACCTCCTCTTTCCAACGGTATGCCCACCTTTACCATTTTACAAAAATTTATCAAGGAAAATCGAACCCAAACTTCAAATGCGAATATCTCCTAAAATACGCGTCCTAGATGGGTCAAACTTTTCGTTTTTTGACGACGCATATCTCGGCGACCCGACCACCTCGAAGGCTGAAATTTCACTAATGTGATCGTGGAAACCTCCTCTTTCCAACGGTATGCCCACCTTAACCATTTTACAAAAAATTATCAAGGAAAATCGAACCCGAACTTCAAATGCGAATATCTCCTTAAATACGCGGCCTAGATGGGTCAAACTTTTCGTTTTTTGACGACGCATATCTCGGCGACCCGACCACCTCGAAGGCTGAAATTTCACTAATGTGATCGTGGAAACCTCCTCTTTCCAACGGTATGCCCACCTTAACCATTTTACAAAAAATTATCAAGGAAAATCGAACCCTAATTTCAAATGCGAATATCTCCTTAAATACGCGTCCTAGATGGGTCAAACTTTTCGTTTTTTGACGACGCATATCTCGGCGACCCGACCACCTCGAAGGCTGAAATTTCACTAATGTGATCGTGGAAACCTCCTCTTTCCAACGGTATGCCCACCTTTACCATTTTACAAAAATTTATCAAGGAAAATCGAACCCAAACTTCAAATGCGAATATCTCCTAAAATACGCGTCCTAGATGGGTCAAACTTTTCGTTTTTTGACGACGCATATCTCGGCGACCCGACCACCTCGAAGGCTGAAATTTCACTAATGTGATCGTGGAAACCTCCTCTTTCCAACGGTATGCCCACCTTTACCATTTTACAAAAATTTATCAAGGAAAATCGAACCCTAACTTCAAATGCGAATATCTCCTTAAATACGCGTCCTAGATGGGTCAAACTTTTCGTTTTTTGACGACGCATATCTCGGCGACCCGACCACCTCGAAGGCTGAAATTTCACTAATGTGATCGTGGAAACCTCCTCTTTCCAACGGTATGCCCACCTTTACCATTTTACAAAAAATTATCAAGGAAAATCGAACCCTAACTTCAAATGCGAATATCTCCTTAAATACGCGTCCTAGATGGGTCAAACTTTTCGTTTTTTGACGACGCATATCTCGGCGACCCGACCACCTCGAAGGCTGAAATTTCACTAATGTGATCGTGGAAACCTCCTCTTTCCAACGGTATGCCCACCTTTACCATTTTACACAAATTTATCAAGGAAAATCGAACCCAAACTTCAAATGCGAATATCTCCTTAAATACGCGTCCTAGATGGGTCAAACTTTTCGTTTTTTGACGACGCATATCTCGGCGACACGACCACCTCGAAGGCTGAAATTTCACTAATGTGATCGTGGAAACCTCCTCTTTCCAACGGTATGCCCACCTTTACCATTTTACAAAAATTTATCAAGGAAAATCGAACCCAAACTTCAAATGCGAATATCTCCTAAAATACGCGTCCTAGATGGGTCAAACTTTTCGTTTTTTGACGACGCATATCTCGGCGACCCGACCACCTCGAAGGCTGAAATTTCACTAATGTGATCGTGGAAACCTCCTCTTTCCAACGGTATGCCCACCTTAACCATTTTACAAAAAATTATCAAGGAAAATCGAACCCTAACTTCAAATGCGAATATCTCCTTAAATACGCGTCCTAGATGGGTCAAACTTTTCGTTTTTTGACGACGCATATCTCGGCGACCCGACCACCTCGAAGGCTGAAATTTCACTAATGTGATCGTGGAAACCTCCTCTTTCCAACGGTATGCCCACCTTAACCATTTTACAAAAAATTATCAAGGAAAATCGAACCCTAATTTCAAATGCGAATATCTCCTTAAATACGCGTCCTAGATGGGTCAAACTTTTCGTTTTTTGACGACGCATATCTCGGCGACCCGACCACCTCGAAGGCTGAAATTTCACTAATGTGATCGTGGAAACCTCCTCTTTCCAACGGTATGTCCACCTTTACCATTTTACAAAAATTTATCAAGGAAAATCGAACCCAAACTTCAAATGCGAATATCTCCTAAAATACGCGTCCTAGATGGGTCAAACTTTTCGTTTTTTGACGACGCATATCTCGGCGACCCGACCACCTCGAAGGCTGAAATTTCACTAATGTGATCGTGGAAACCTCCTCTTTCCAACGGTATGCCCACCTTTACCATTTTACAAAAATTTATCAAGGAAAATCGAACCCTAACTTCAAATGCGAATATCTCCTTAAATACGCGTCCTAGATGGGTCAAACTTTTCGTTTTTTGACGACGCATATCTCGGCGACCCGACCACCTCGAAGGCTGAAATTTCACTAATGTGATCGTGGAAACCTCCTCTTTCCAACGGTATGCCCACCTTTACCATTTTACAAAAAATTATCAAGGAAAATCGAACCCTAACTTCAAATGCGAATATCTCCTTAAATACGCGTCCTAGATGGGTCAAACTTTTCGTTTTTTGACGACGCATATCTCGGCGACCCGACCACCTCGAAGGCTGAAATTTCACTAATGTGATCGTGGAAACCTCCTCTTTCCAACGGTATGCCCACCTTTACCATTTTACAAAAAATTATCAAGGAAAATCGAACCCAAACTTCAAATGCGAATATCTCCTTAAATACGCGTCCTAGATGGGTCAAACTTTTCGTTTTTTGACGACGCATATCTCGGCGACCCGACCACCTCGAAGGCTGAAATTTCACTAATGTGATCGTGGAAACCTCCTCTTTCCAACGGTATGCCCACCTTTACCATTTTACACAAATTTATCAAGGAAAATCGAACCCTAACTTCAAATGCGAATATCTCCTTAAATACGCGTCCTAGATGGGTCAAACTTTTCGTTTTTTGACGACGCATATCTCGGCGACACGACCACCTCGAAGGCTGAAATTTCACTAATGTGATCGTGGAAACCTCCTCTTTCCAACGGTATGCCCACCTTTACCATTTTACAAAAATTTATCAAGGAAAATCGAACCCAAACTTCAAATGCGAATATCTCCTAAAATACGCGTCCTAGATGGGTCAAACTTTTCGTTTTTTGACGACGCATATCTCGGCGACCCGACCACCTCGAAGGCTGAAATTTCACTAATGTGATCGTGGAAACCTCCTCTTTCCAACGGTATGCCCACCTTTACCATTTTACAAAAAATTATCAAGGAAAATCGAACCCTAACTTCAAATGCGAATATCTCCTTAAATACGCGTCCTAGATGGGTCAAACTTTTCGTTTTTTGACGACGCATATCTCGGCGACCCGACCACCTCGAAGGCTGAAATTTCACTAATGTGATCGTGGAAACCTCCTCTTTCCAACGGTATGCCCACCTTTACCATTTTACACAAATTTATCAAGGAAAATCGAACCCTAACTTCAAATGCGAATATCTCCTTAAATACGCGTCCTAGATGGGTCAAACTTTTCGTTTTTTGACGACGCATATCTCGGCGACCCGACCACCTCGAAGGCTGAAATTTCACTAATGTGATCGTGGAAACCTCCTCTTTCCAACGGTATGCCCACCTTTACCATTTTACAAAAAATTATCAAGGAAAATCGAACCCAAACTTCAAATGCGAATATCTCCTAAAATACGCGTCCTAGATGGGTCAAACTTTTCGTTTTTTGACGACGCATATCTCGGCGACCCGACCACCTCGAAGGCTGAAATTTCACTAATGTGATCGTATAAACCTCCTCTTTCCAACGGTATGCCCACCTTAACCATTTTACAAAAAATTATCAAGGAAAATCGAAACCTAACTTCAAATGCGAATATCTCCTTAAATACGCGTCCTAGATGGGTCAAACTTTTCGTTTTTTGACGACGCATATCTCGGCGACCCGACCACCTCGAAGGCTGAAATTTCACTAATGTGATCGTGGAAACCTCCTCTTTCCAACGGTATGCCCACCTTTACCATTTTACAAAAAATTATCAAGGAAAATCGAACCCTAACTTCAAATGCGAATATCTCCTTAAATACGCGTCCTAGATGGGTCAAACTTTTCGTTTTTTGACGACGCATATCTCGGCGACCCGACCACCTCGAAGGCTGAAATTTCACTAATGTGATCGTGGAAACCTCCTCTTTCCAACGGTATGCCCACCTTTACCATTTTACACAAATTTATCAAGGAAAATCGAACCCTAACTTCAAATGCGAATATCTCCTTAAATACGCGTCCTAGATGGGTCAAACTTTTCGTTTTTTGACCACGCATATCTCGGCGACCCGATCACCTCGAAGGCTGAAATTTCACTAATGTGATCGTGGAAACCTCCTCTTTCCAACGGTAAGCCCACCTTTACCATTTTACAAAAATTTATCAAGCAAAATCGAACCCTAACTTCAAATGCGAATATCTCCTTAAATACGCGTCCTAGATGGGTCAAACTTTTCGTTTTTTGACGACGCATATCTCGGCGACCCGACCACCTCGAAGGCTGAAATTTCACTAATGTGATCGTGGAAACCTCCTCTTTCCAACGGTATGCCCACCTTTACCATTTTACAAAAATTTATCAAGGAAAATCGAACCCAAACTTCAAATGCGAATATCTCCTTAAATACGCGTCCTAGATGGGTCAAACTTTTCGTTTTTTGACGACGCATATCTCGGCGACCCGACCACCTCGAAGGCTGAAATTTCACTAATGTGATCGTGGAAACCTCCTCTTTCCAACGGTATGCCCACCTTTACCATTTTACAAAAAATTATCAAGGAAAATCGAACCCTAACTTCAAATGCGAATATCTCCTTAAATACGCGTCCTAGATGGGTCAAACTTTTCGTTTTTTGACGACGCATATCTCGGCGACCCGACCACCTCGAAGGCTGAAATTTCACTAATGTGATCGTGGAAACCTCCTCTTTCCAACGGTATGCCCACCTTTACCATTTTACACAAATTTATCAAGGAAAATCGAACCCAAACTTCAAATGCGAATATCTCCTTAAATACGCGTCCTAGATGGGTCAAACTTTTCGTTTTTTGACGACGCATATCTCGGCGACACGACCACCTCGAAGGCTGAAATTTCACTAATGTGATCGTGGAAACCTCCTCTTTCCAACGGTATGCCCACCTTTACCATTTTACAAAAATTTATCAAGGAAAATCGAACCCAAACTTCAAATGCGAATATCTCCTAAAATACGCGTCCTAGATGGGTCAAACTTTTCGTTTTTTGACGACGCATATCTCGGCGACCCGACCACCTCGAAGGCTGAAATTTCACTAATGTGATCGTGGAAACCTCCTCTTTCCAACGGTATGCCCACCTTAACCATTTTACAAAAAATTATCAAGGAAAATCGAACCCTAACTTCAAATGCGAATATCTCCTTAAATACGCGTCCTAGATGGGTCAAACTTTTCGTTTTTTGACGACGCATATCTCGGCGACCCGACCACCTCGAAGGCTGAAATTTCACTAATGTGATCGTGGAAACCTCCTCTTTCCAACGGTATGCCCACCTTAACCATTTTACAAAAAATTATCAAGGAAAATCGAACCCTAATTTCAAATGCGAATATCTCCTTAAATACGCGTCCTAGATGGGTCAAACTTTTCGTTTTTTGACGACGCATATCTCGGCGACCCGACCACCTCGAAGGCTGAAATTTCACTAATGTGATCGTGGAAACCTCCTCTTTCCAACGGTATGCCCACCTTTACCATTTTACAAAAATTTATCAAGGAAAATCGAACCCAAACTTCAAATGCGAATATCTCCTAAAATACGCGTCCTAGATGGGTCAAACTTTTCGTTTTTTGACGACGCATATCTCGGCGACCCGACCACCTCGAAGGCTGAAATTTCACTAATGTGATCGTGGAAACCTCCTCTTTCCAACGGTATGCCCACCTTTACCATTTTACAAAAATTTATCAAGGAAAATCGAACCCTAACTTCAAATGCGAATATCTCCTTAAATACGCGTCCTAGATGGGTCAAACTTTTCGTTTTTTGACGACGCATATCTCGGCGACCCGACCACCTCGAAGGCTGAAATTTCACTAATGTGATCGTGGAAACCTCCTCTTTCCAACGGTATGCCCACCTTTACCATTTTACAAAAAATTATCAAGGAAAATCGAACCCTAACTTCAAATGCGAATATCTCCTTAAATACGCGTCCTAGATGGGTCAAACTTTTCGTTTTTTGACGACGCATATCTCGGCGACCCGACCACCTCGAAGGCTGAAATTTCACTAATGTGATCGTGGAAACCTCCTCTTTCCAACGGTATGCCCACCTTTACCATTTTACAAAAAATTATCAAGGAAAATCGAACCCTAACTTCAAATGCGAATATCTCCTTAAATACGCGTCCTAGATGGGTCAAACTTTTCGTTTTTTGACGACGCATATCTCGGCGACCCGACCACCTCGAAGGCTGAAATTTCACTAATGTGATCGTGGAAACCTCCTCTTTCCAACGGTATGCCCACCTTTACCATTTTACACAAATTTATCAAGGAAAATCGAACCCTAACTTCAAATGCGAATATCTCCTTAAATACGCGTCCTAGATGGGTCAAACTTTTCGTTTTTTGACGACGCATATCTCGGCGACACGACCACCTCGAAGGCTGAAATTTCACTAATGTGATCGTGGAAACCTCCTCTTTCCAACGGTATGCCCACCTTTACCATTTTACAAAAAATTATCAAGGAAAATCGAACCCAAACTTCAAATGCGAATATCTCCTAAAATACGCGTCCTAGATGGGTCAAACTTTTCGTTTTTTGACGACGCATATCTCGGCGACCCGACCACCTCGAAGGCTGAAATTTCACTAATGTGATCGTGGAAACCTCCTCTTTGCAACGGTATGCCCACCTTTACCATTTTACAAAAAATTATCAAGGAAAATCGAAACCTAACTTCAAATGCGAATATCTCCTTAAATACGCGTCCTAGATGGGTCAAACTTTTCGTTTTTTGACGACGCATATCTCGGCGACCCGACCACCTCGAAGGCTGAAATTTCACTAATGTGATCGTGGAAACCTCCTCTTTCCAACGGTATGCCCACCTTTACCATTTTACACAAATTTATCAAGGAAAATCGAACCCTAACTTCAAATGCGAATATCTCCTTAAATACGCGTCCTAGATGGGTCAAACTTTTCGTTTTTTGACGACGCATATCTCGGCGACCCGACCACCTCGAAGGCTGAAATTTCACTAATGTGATCGTGGAAACCTCCTCTTTCCAACGGTATGCCCACCTTTACCATTTTACAAAAAATTATCAAGGAAAATCGAACCCAAACTTCAAATGCGAATATCTCCTAAAATACGCGTCCTAGATGGGTCAAACTTTTCGTTTTTTGACGACGCATATCTCGGCGACCCGACCACCTCGAAGGCTGAAATTTCACTAATGTGATCGTATAAACCTCCTCTTTCCAACGGTATGCCCACCTTAACCATTTTACAAAAAATTATCAAGGAAAATCGAAACCTAACTTCAAATGCGAATATCTCCTTAAATACGCGTCCTAGATGGGTCAAACTTTTCGTTTTTTGACGACGCATATCTCGGCGACCCGACCACCTCGAAGGCTGAAATTTCACTAATGTGATCGTGGAAACCTCCTCTTTCCAACGGTATGCCCACCTTTACCATTTTACAAAAAATTATCAAGGAAAATCGAACCCTAACTTCAAATGCGAATATCTCCTTAAATACGCGTCCTAGATGGGTCAAACTTTTCGTTTTTTGACGACGCATATCTCGGCGACCCGACCACCTCGAAGGCTGAAATTTCACTAATGTGATCGTGGAAACCTCCTCTTTCCAACGGTATGCCCACCTTTACCATTTTACACAAATTTATCAAGGAAAATCGAACCCTAACTTCAAATGCGAATATCTCCTTAAATACGCGTCCTAGATGGGTCAAACTTTTCGTTTTTTGACCACGCATATCTCGGCGACCCGATCACCTCGAAGGCTGAAATTTCACTAATGTGATCGTGGAAACCTCCTCTTTCCAACGGTAAGCCCACCTTTACCATTTTACAAAAATTTATCAAGCAAAATCGAACCCTAACTTCAAATGCGAATATCTCCTTAAATACGCGTCCTAGATGGGTCAAACTTTTCGTTTTTTGACGACGCATATCTCGGCGACCCGACCACCTCGAAGGCTGAAATTTCACTAATGTGATCGTGGAAACCTCCTCTTTCCAACGGTATGCCCACCTTTACCATTTTACACAAATTTATCAAGCAAAATCGAACCCTAACTTCAAATGCGAATATCTCCTTAAATACGCGTCCTAGATGGGTCAAACTTTTCGTTTTTTGACGACGCATATCTCGGCGACCCGACCACCTCGAAGGCTGAAATTTCACTAATGTGATCGTGGAAATCTCCTCTTTCCAACGGTAAGCCCACCTTTACCATTTTACAAAAATTTATCAAGGAAAATCGAACCCAAACTTCAAATGCGAATATCTCCTAAAATACGCGTCCTAGATGGGTCAAACTTTTCGTTTTTTGACGACGCATATCTCGGCGACCCGACCACCTCGAAGGCTGAAATTTCACTAATGTGATCGTGGAAACCTCCTCTTTCCAACGGTAAGCCCACCTTTACCATTTTACAAAGATTTATCAAGCAAAATCGAACCCAAACTTCAAATGCGAATATCTCCTAAAATACGCGTCCTAGATCGGTCAAACTTTTCGTTTTTTGACGACGCATATCTCGGCGACCCGACCACCTCGAAGGCTGAAATTTCACTAATGTGATCGTGGAAACCTCCTCTTTCCAACGGTATGCCCACCTTTACCATTTTACACAAATTTATCAAGGAAAATCGAACCCTAACTTCAAATGCGAATATCTCCTTAAATACGCGTCCTAGATGGGTCAAACTTTTCGTTTTTTGACGACGCATATCTCGTCTACCCGACCACCTCGAAGGCTGAAATTTCACTAATGTGATCGTGGAAACCTCCTCTTTCCAACGGTAAGCCCACCTTTACCATTTTACAAAGATTTATCAAGCAAAATCGAACCCAAACTTCAAATGCGAATATCTCCTAAAATACGCGTCCTAGATCGGTCAAACTTTTCGTTTTTTGACGACGCATATCTCGGCGACCCGACCACCTCGAAGGCTGAAATTTCACTAATGTGATCGTGGAAACCTCCTCTTTCCAACGGTATGCCCACCTTTACCATTTTACAAAAATTTATCAAGGAAAATCGAACCCAAACTTCAAATGCGAATATCTCCTAAAATACGCGTCCTAGATGGGTCAAACTTTTCGTTTTTTGACGACGCATATCTCGGCGACCCGACCACCTCGAAGGCTGAAATTTCACTAATGTGATCGTGCAAACCTCCTCTTTCCAACGGTATGCCCACCTTTACCATTTTACACAAATTTATCAAGGAAAATCGAACCCAAACTTCAAATGCGAATATCTCCTAAAATACGCGTCCTAGATGGGTCAAACTTTTCGTTTTTTGACGACGCATATCTTGGCGACCCAACCACCTCGAAGGCTGAAATTTCACTAATGTGATCGTGGAAACCTCCTCTTTCCAACGGTATGCCCACCTTTACCATTTTACAAAAATTTATCAAGCAAAATCGAACCCAAACTTCAAATGCGAATATCTCCTAAAATACGCGTCCTAGATGGGTCAAACTTTTCGTTTTCTGACGACGCATATCTCGGCGACCCGACCACCTCGAAGGCTGAAATTTCACTAATGTGATCGTGGAAACCTCCTCTTTCCAACGGTATGCCCACCTTTACCATTTTACACAAATTTATCAAGGAAAATCGAACCCTAACTTCAAATGCGAATATCTCCTAAAATACGCGTCCTAGATCGGTCAAACTTTTCGTTTTTTGACGACGCATATCTCGGCGACCCGACCACCTCGAAGGCTGAAATTTCACTAATGTGATTGTGGAAACCTCCTCTTTCCAACGGTGTGCCCACCTTTACCATTTTACACAAATTTATCAAGGAAAATCGAACCCTAACTTCAAATGCGAATATCTCCTTAAATACGCGTCCTAGATGGGTCAAACTTTTCGTTTTTTGACGACGCATATCTCGGCGACCCGACCACCTCGAAGGCTGAAATTTCACTAATGTGATTGTGGAAACCTCCTCTTTCCAACGGTGTGCCCACCTTTACCATTTTACACAAATTTATCAAGGAAAATCGAACCCTAACTTCAAATGCGAATATCTCCTTAAATACGCGTTCTAGATGGGTCAAACTTTTCGTTTTTTGACGACGAATACCTCGGCTACCCGACCACCTCGAAGGCTGAAATTTCACTAATGTGATCATGGGAACCTCCTCTTTCCAACGGTGTGCCCACCTTTACCATTTTACACAAATTTATCAAGGAAAATCGAACCCTAACTTCAAATGCGAATATCTCCTAAAATACGCGTCCTAGATGGGTCAAACTTTTCGTTTTTTGACGACGCATATCTCGGCGACCCGACCACCTCGAAGGCTGAAATTTCACTAATGTGATCGTGGAAACCTCCTCTTTCCAACGGTATGCCCACCTTTACCATTTTACACAAACCCTAACTTCAATACGAATATCTCCTAAAATACGCGTCCTAGATGGGTCAAACTTTTCGTTTTTTGACGACGCATATCTCGGCGATCCGACCACCTCGAAGGCTGAAATTTCACTAATGTGATCGTGGAAACCTCCTCTTTCCAACGGTAAGCCCACCTTTACCATTTTACAAAAATTTATAAAGCAAAATCGAACCCAAACTTCAAATGCGAATATCTCCTAAAATACGCGTCCTAGATGGGTCAAACTTTTCGTTTTCTGACGACGCATATCTCGGCGACCCGACCACCTCGAAGGCTGAAATTTCACTAATGTGATCGTGGAAACCTCCTCTTTCCAACGGTATGCCCACCTTTACCATTTTACACAAATTTATGAAGGAAAATCGAACCCTAACTTCAAATGCGAATATCTCCTTAAATACGCGTCCTAGATGGGTCAAACTTTTCGTTTTTTGACGACGCATATCTCGGCGACCCGACCACTTCGAAGGCTGAAATTTCACTAATGTGATCGTGAAAACCTCCTCTTTCCAACGGTGTGCCCACCTTTACCATTTTACACAAATTTATCAAGGAAAATCGAACCCTAACTTCAAATGCGAATATCTCCTTAAATACGCGTTCTAGATGGGTCAAACTTTTCGTTTTTTGACGACGCATACCTCGGCTACCCGACCACCTCGAAGGCTGAAATTTCACTAATGTGATCATGGGAACCTCCTCTTTCCAACGGTGTGCCCACCTTTACCATTTTACACAAATTTATCAAGGAAAATCGAACCCTAACTTCAAATGCGAATATCTCCTAAAATACGCGTCCTAGATGGGTCAAACTTTTCGTTTTTTGACGACGCATATCTCGGCGACTCGACCACCTCGAAGGCTGAAATTTCACTAATGTGATCGTGGAAACCTCCTCTTTCCAACGGTATGCCCACCTTAACCATTTTACAAAAATTTATCAAGCAAAATCGAACCCTAACTTCAAATGCGAATATCTCCTTAAATACGCATCCTAGATGGGTCAAACTTTTCGTTTTTTGACGACGCATATCTCGGCGACCCGACCACCTCGAAGGCTGAAATTTCACTAATGTGATCGTGGAAACCTCCTCTTTCCAACGGTATGCCCACCTTTACCATTTTACACAAATTTATCAAGGAAAATCGAACCCTAACTTCAAATGCGAATATCTCCTAAAATACGCGTCCTAGATGGGTCAAACTTTTCGTTTTTTGACGACGCATATCTCGGCGACCCGACCACCTCGAAGGCTGAAATTTCACTAATGTGATCGTGGAAACCTCCTCTTTCCAACGGTATACCCACCTTTACCATTTTACACAAATTTATCAAGCAAAATCGAACCCTAACTTCAAATGCGAATATCTCCTTAAATACGCGTCCTAGATGGGTCAAACTTTTCGTTTTTTGACGACGCATATCTCGGCGACCCGACCACCTCGAAGGCTGAAATTTCACTAATGTGATCGTATAAACCTCCTCTTTCCAACGGTATGCCCACCTTTACCATTTTACACAAATTTATCAAGGAAAATCGAACCCTAACTTCAAATGCGAATATCTCCTTAAATACGCGTCCTAGATGGGTCAAACTTTTCGTTTTTTGACGACGCATATCTCGGCGACCCGACCACCTCGAAGGCTGAAATTTCACTAATGTGATCGTGGAAACCTCCTCTTTCCAACGGTATGCCCACCTTTACCATTTTACACAAATTTATCAAGGAAAATCGAACCCTAACTTCAAATGCGAATATCTCCTAAAATACGCGTCCTAGATGGGTCAAACTTTTCGTTTTTTGACGACGCATATCTCGGCGACCCGACCACCTCGAAGGCTGAAATTTCACTAATGTAATCGTGGAAACCTCCTCTTTCCAACGGTATGCCCACCTTTACCATTTTACACAAATTTATCAAGGAAAATCGAACCCTAACTTCAAATGCGAATATCTCCTAAAATACGCGTCCTAGATGGGTCAACTTTTCGTCTTTTGACGACGCATATCTCGGCGACCCGACCACCTCGAAGGCTGAAATTTCACTAATGTGATCGTGGAAACCTCCTCTTTCCAACGGAATGCCCACCTTTACCATTTTACAAAAATTTATCAAGCAAAATCGAACCCAAACTTCAAATGCGAATATCTCCTAAAATACGCGTCCTAGGTGGGTCCAACTTTTCGTTTTTTGACGACGCATATCTCGGCGACCCGACCACCTCGAAGGCTGAAATTTCACTAATGTGATCGTGAAAACCTCCTCTTTCCAACGGTGTGCCCACCTTTAATATTTTACAAAAATTTATCAGGCAAAATCGAACCCAAACTTCAAATGCGAATATCTCCTAAAATACGCGTCCTAGATGGGTCAAACTTTTCGTTTTTTGTTGACGCATATCTCGGCAACCCGACCACCTCGAAGGCTGAAATTTCACTAATGTGATCGTGGAAATCTCCTCTTTCCAAAGGTGTGCCCACCTTACCATTTTACACAAATTTATCAAGGAAAATCGAACCCAAACTTCAAATGCGAATATCTCCTAAAATACGAGTCCTAGATAGGTCAAACTTTTCGTTTTTTGACGACGCATATCTCGGCGACCCGACCACCTCAAAGGCTGAAATTTCACTAATGTGATCGTGGAAACCTCCTCTTTCCAAAGGTGTGCCCACCTTACCATTTTACAAAAATTTATCAAGGAAAATCGAACCCAAACTTCAAATGCGAATATCTCCTAAAATACGCGTCCTAGATAGGTCAAACTTTTCGTTTTTTGACGACGCATATCTCGGCGACCCGACCACCTCGAAGGCTGAAATTTCACTAATGTAATCGTGGAAACCTCCTCTTTCCAACGGTATGCCCACCTTTACCATTTTACACAAATTTATCAAGGAAAATCGAACCCTAACTTCAAATGCGAATATCTCCTAAAATACGCGTCCTAGATGGGTCAACTTTTCGTCTTTTGACGACGCATATCTCGGCGACCCGACCACCTCGAAGGCTGAAATTTCACTAATGTGATCGTGGAAACCTCCTCTTTCCAACGGTATGCCCACCTTTACCATTTTACAAAAAGTTATCAAGCAAAATCGAACCCAAACTTCAAATGCGAATATCTCCTAAAATACGCGTCCTAGATGGGTCAAACTTTTCGTTTTTTGACGACGCATATCTCGGCGACCCGACCACCTCGAAGGCTGAAATTTCACTAATGTGATAGTGGAAACCTCCTCTTTCCAACGGTGTGCCCACCTTTACCATTTTACAAAAATTTATCAAGCAAAATCGAACCCAAACTTCAAATGCGAATATCTCCTAAAATACGCGTCCTAGGTGGGTCCAACTTTTCGTTTTTTGACGACGCATATCTCGGCGACCCGACCACCTCGAAGGCTGAAATTTCACTAATGTGATCGTGAAAACCTCCTCTTTCCAACGGTGTGCCCACCTTTAATATTTTACAAAAATTTATCAGGCAAAATCGAACCCAAACTTCAAATGCGAATATCTCCTAAAATACGCGTCCTAGATGGGTCAAACTTTTCGTTTTTTGTTGACGCATATCTCGGCAACCCGACCACCTCGAAGGCTGAAATTTCACTAATGTGATCGTGGAAATCTCCTCTTTCCAAAGGTGTGCCCACCTTACCATTTTACACAAATTTATCAAGGAAAATCGAACCCAAACTTCAAATGCGAATATCTCCTAAAATACGAGTCCTAGATAGGTCAAACTTTTCGTTTTTTGACGACGCATATCTCGGCGACCCGACCACCTCAAAGGCTGAAATTTCACTAATGTGATCGTGGAAACCTCCTCTTTCCAAAGGTGTGCCCACCTTACCATTTTACAAAAATTTATCAAGGAAAATCGAACCCAAACTTCAAATGCGAATATCTCCTAAAATACGCGTCCTAGATAGGTCAAACTTTTCGTTTTTTGACGACGCATATATCGGCGACCCGACCACCTCGAAGGCTGAAATTTCACTAATGTAATCGTGGAAACCTCCTCTTTCCAACGGTATGCCCACCTTTACCATTTTACACAAATTTATCAAGGAAAATCGAACCCTAACTTCAAATGCGAATATCTCCTAAAATACGCGTCCTAGATGGGTCAACTTTTCGTTTTTTGACGACGCATATATCGGCGACCCGACCACCTCGAAGGCTGAAATTTCACTAATGTGATCGTGGAAACCTCCTCTTTCCAACGGTATGCCCACCTTTACCATTTTACAAAAAGTTAACTTGTAATCGTGGAAACCTCCTCTTTCCAACGGTATGCCCACCTTTACCATTTTACACAAATTTATCAAGGAAAATCGAACCCTAACTTCAAATGCGAATATCTCCTAAAATACGCGTCCTAGATGGGTCAACTTTTCGTTTTTTGACGACGCATATATCGGCGACCCGACCACCTCGAAGGCTGAAATTTCATTAATGTGATCGTGGAAACCTCCTCTTTCCAACGGTATGCCCACCTTTACCATTTTACAAAAAGTTATCAAGCAAAATCGAACCCAAACTTCAAATGCGAATATCTCCTAAAATACGCGTCCTAGATGGGTCAAACTTTTCGTTTTTTGACGACGCATATCTCGGCGACCCGACCACCTCGAAGGCTGAAATTTCACTAATGTGATAGTGGAAACCTCCTCTTTCCAACGGTATGCCCACCTTTACCATTTTACACAAATTTATCAAGGAAAATCGAACCCTAACTTCAAATGCGAATATCTCCTTAAATACGCGTCCTAGATGGGTCAAACTTTTCGTTTTTTGACGACGCATATATCGGCGACCCGACCACCTCGAAGGCTGAAATTTCACTAATGTAATCGTGGAAACCTCCTCTTTCCAACGGTATGCCCACCTTTACCATTTTACACAAATTTATCAAGGAAAATCGAACCCTAACTTCAAATGCGAATATCTCCTAAAATACGCGTCCTAGATGGGTCAACTTTTCGTTTTTTGACGACGCATATATCGGCGACCCGACCACCTCGAAGGCTGAAATTTCACTAATGTGATCGTGGAAACCTCCTCTTTCCAACGGTATGCCCACCTTTACCATTTTACAAAAAGTTATCAAGCAAAATCGAACCCAAACTTCAAATGCGAATATCTCCTAAAATACGCGTCCTAGATGGGTCAAACTTTTCGTTTTTTGACGACGCATATCTCGGCGACCCGACCACCTCGAAGGCTGAAATTTCACTAATGTGATCGTGGAAACCTCCTCTTTCCAAAGGTGTGCCCACCTTACCATTTTACAAAAATTTATCAAGGAAAATCGAACCCAAACTTCAAATGCGAATATCTCCTAAAATACGCGTCCTAGATAGGTCAAACTTTTCGTTTTTTGACGACGCATATATCGGCGACCCGACCACCTCGAAGGCTGAAATTTCACTAATGTAATCGTGGAAACCTCCTCTTTCCAACGGTATGCCCACCTTTACCATTTTACACAAATTTATCAAGGAAAATCGAACCCTAACTTCAAATGCGAATATCTCCTAAAATACGCGTCCTAGATGGGTCAACTTTTCGTTTTTTGACGACGCATATATCGGCGACCCGACCACCTCGAAGGCTGAAATTTCACTAATGTGATCGTGGAAACCTCCTCTTTCCAACGGTATGCCCACCTTTACCATTTTACAAAAAGTTAACTTGTAATCGTGGAAACCTCCTCTTTCCAACGGTATGCCCACCTTTACCATTTTACACAAATTTATCAAGGAAAATCGAACCCTAACTTCAAATGCGAATATCTCCTAAAATACGCGTCCTAGATGGGTCAACTTTTCGTTTTTTGACGACGCATATATCGGCGACCCGACCACCTCGAAGGCTGAAATTTCACTAATGTGATCGTGGAAACCTCCTCTTTCCAACGGTATGCCCACCTTTACCATTTTACAAAAAGTTATCAAGCAAAATCGAACCCAAACTTCAAATGCGAATATCTCCTAAAATACGCGTCCTAGATGGGTCAAACTTTTCGTTTTTTGACGACGCATATCTCGGCGACCCGACCACCTCGAAGGCTGAAATTTCACTAATGTGATAGTGGAAACCTCCTCTTTCCAACGGTATGCCCACCTTTACCATTTTACACAAATTTATCAAGGAAAATCGAACCCTAACTTCAAATGCGAATATCTCCTTAAATACGCGTCCTAGATGGGTCAAACTTTTCGTTTTTTGACGACGCATATCTCGGCGACCCGACCACCTCGAAAGCTGAAATTTCACTAATGTGATCGTGGAAACCTCCTCTTTCCAACGGTGTGCCCACCTTTACCATTTTACACAAATTTATCAAGCAAAATCGAACCCTAACTTCAAATGCGAATATCTCCTAAAATACGCGTCCTAGATGGGTCAAACTTTTCGTTTTTTGACGACGCATATCTCGGCGACCCGACCACCTCGAAGGCTGAAATTTCACTAATGTGATCGTGGAAACCTCCTCTTTCCAACGGTATGCCCACCTTTACCATTTTACAAAAAGTTATCAAGCAAAATCGAACCCAAACTTCAAATGCGAATATCTCCTAAAATACGCGTCCTAGATGGGTCAAACTTTTCGTTTTTTGACGACGCATATCTCGGCGTCCCGACCACCTCGAAAGCTGAAATTTCACTAATGTGATCGTGGAAACCTCCTCTTTCCAACGGTGTGCCCACCTTTACCATTTTACAAAAATTTATCAAGCAAAATCGAACCCAAACTTCAAATGCGAATATCTCCTTAAATACGCGTCCTAGATGGGTCAAACTTTTCGTTTTTTGACGACGCATATCTCGGCAACCCGACCACCTCGAAGGCTGAAATTTCACTAATGTGATCGTGGAAATCTCCTCTTTCCAAAGGTGTGCCCACCTTACCATTTTACACAAATTTATCAAGGAAAATCGAACCCAAACTTCAAATGCGAATATCTCCTAAAATACGAGTCCTAGATAGGTCAAACTTTTCGTTTTTTGACGACGCATATCTCGGCGACCCGACCACCTCAAAGGCTGAAATTTCACTAATGTGATCGTGGAAACCTCCTCTTTCCAACGGTGTGCCCACCTTTACCTACCATTTTACAAAAATTTATAAAGCAAAATCGAACCCAAACTTCAAATGCGAATATCTCCTAAAATACGCGTCCTAGATAGGTCAAACTTTTCGTTTTTTGACGACGCATATCTCGGCGACCCGACCACCTCAAAGGCTGAAATTTCACTAATGTGATCGTGGAAACCTCCTCTTTCCAACGGTATGCCCACCTTTACCATTTTACAAAAATTTATCAAGCAAAATCGAACCCAAACTTCAAATGCGAATATCTCCTAAAATACGCGTCCTAGATGGGTCAAACTTTTCGTTTTTTGACGACGCATATCTCGGCGACCCGACCACCTCGAAAGCTGAAATTTCACTAATGTGATCGTGGAAACCTCCTCTTTCCAACGGTGTGCCCACCTTTACCATTTTACAAAAATTTATCAAGCAAAATCGAACCCAAACTTCAAATGCGAATATCTCCTTAAATACGCGTCCTAGATGGGTCAAACTTTTCGTTTTTTAACGACGCATATCTCGGCGACCCGACCACCTCGAAAGCTGAAATTTCACTAATGTGATCGTGGAAACCTCCTCTTTCCAACGGTGTGCCCACCTTTACCATTTTACAAAAATTTATCAAGCAAAATCGAACACAAACTTGAAATACGAATATCTCCTAAAATACGCGTCCTAGATGGGTCAAACTTTTCGTTTTTTGACGACGCATATCTCGGCGACCCGACCACTTCGAAGGCTGAAATTTCACTAATGTGATCGTGGAAACCTCCTCTTTCCAACGGTATGCCCACCTTTACCATTTTACACAAATTTATCAAGGAAAATCGAACCCTAACTTCAAATGCGAATATCTCCTTAAATACGCGTCCTAGATGGGTCAAACTTTTCGTTTTTTGACGACGCATATCTCGGCGACCCGACCACCTCGAAGGCTGAAATTTCACTAATGTGATCGTGGAAACCTCCTCTTTCCAACGGTAAGCCCACCTTTACCATTTTACAAAAATTTATCAAGCAAAATCGAACCCAAACTTCAAATGCGAATATCTCCTAAAATACGCGTCCTAGGTGGGTCAAACTTTTCGTTTTTTGACGACGCATATCTCGGCGACCCGACCACCTCGAAGGCTGAAATTTCACTAATGTGATCGTGGAAACCTCCTCTTTCCAACGGTGTGCCCACCTTTACCTACCATTTTACAAAAATTTATAAAGCAAAATCGAACCCAAACTTCAAATGCGAATATCTCCTAAAATACGCGTCCTAGGTGGGTCCAACTTTTCGTTTTTTGACGACGCATATCTCGGCGACCCGACCAACTTGAAGGCTAGAATTTCACTAATGTGATAGTGGAAACCTCCTCTTTCCAACGGTGTGCCCACCTTAACCATTTTACAAAAATTTACTAAGCAAAATCGAACCCAAACTTCAAATGCGAATATCTCCTAAAATACGCGTCCTAGATGGGTCAAACTTTTCGTTTTTTGTTGACGCATATCTCGGCGACCTGACCACCTCGAAGGCTGAAATTTCACTAATGTGATCGTGGAAATCTCCTCTTTCCAAAGGTGTGCCCACCTTACCATTTTACAAAAATTTATCAAGGAAAATCGAACCCAAACTTCAAATGCGAATATCTCCTAAAATACGCGTCCTAGATGGGTCAAATTTTTCGTTTTTTGACGACGCATATCTCGGCGACCCGATCAACTTGAAGGCTAGAATTTCACTAATGTGATCGTGGAAACCTCCTCTTTCCAACGGTGTGTCCACCTTAACCATTTTACAAAAATTTATCAAGCAAAATCGAACCCTAACTTCAAATGCGAATATCTCCTAAAATACGCGTCCTAGGTGGGTCCAACTTTTCGTTTTTTGACGACGCATATCTCGGCGACCCGACCAACTTGAAGGCTAGAATTTCACTAATGTGATCGTGGAAACCTCCTCTTTCCAACGGTGTGCCCACCTTAACCATTTTACAAAAATTTACTAAGCAAAATCGAACTATAACTTCAAATGCGAATATCTCCTAAAATACGCTTCCTAGATGGGTCAAACTTTGCGTTTTTTGACGACGCATATCTCGGCGACCCGCGTTTGAACGCGCTAATCTCAGGAACGACTGGTCAATTTGTCGAGAAAGGTTTTAAGCTATTTAAAATTACGCTACTAACAATTGGAGCGAATAATCATTGTAAAATGTTGCAGAAGTAGGGTAATCTTTCGTCTTTGTCAATATCAGGTTGCGAAGAAAATCAGTATGTTCTTCTGCCACAAGAAAATAAAATTAAAATATCCTTTGCGCTGAAGTACTTTACATAGAATATATATTTTTTTAAAAGTTAATCTAAATTGCTATATTAATAACTGAAATTGAGACTGACGAAGTCGCGGACAATACCTACATAGTTTGTAATATTAGATAGTAAGTATGGATCTCAAGCCCTAATCTGTGTTGTCTTAACCGTAGACAATATTTCGACCAAATAATTCATACAGTTCCCTGATTTTTGTTTATTCGAATTGAAAATGTCCGTTTTGTGCGAGAGCGGATTAAGTTTATGGCATTGGATTTTCAAAGTTATGACGACATCCTTGAACGTGTCATTCATAAAGGCATAATAACTTAGACCAGAGTTTTCCCTTTCTTCATCACATATTTGAAAATTATTCCCCCGACGACGACCGACGGCAGCGGCGGCGGCGGCGTTGGCGCTAAGTAGTTGTGGTAAGGGTGGTGATGGCAATGGCAAACAAAGAAAAACTTTCCCTGTTTTCATAGTTCGTTTGCAACAAAGTTTAACTTTCAACTAAAGCTCTTCATGTCACTTACAATGAGAAAATTAAGAAACTTTCCACATAAGTGCGAATGAGTTTCTTCCTTGTTTTTTTTTTTTTTGTTTTTGTCTCCCCAGGACACAGCTGATGGAAACATAGTAGTACCTTTTCTTATGTGTCTCCTGCCTCATAACCATTACACACCATCTTTTCCCATCGTCATCATCATCAACACCATCACCTTTCTTGCTTCCACTGGTGTCGTCTCGTCAAATCTGAGTCTGAGTGTGAGTCCTCCGACTTCGTCCGTTTTCATTTCGCATCGCAAATTGGAAATTGCTTAAGTTGTGGCCCAGGACCAGGACGAACTGTGATAGATTGATAAGGAGAGAGAGAGAGAGAGATTGTGATGGGAAGATTGCAATACCGGGTCAATGTGAGTGTGACGGAGCAGGCAAAATGCCGAGATTAAGAAACTATACAGTGAGTATAAAATGATAAAGCACTCTGGAGTCGAGGGAATTCCGTGGTGGTGGTGACTGCGGAGCGGCGCGGTGGAGGCGGCGACGAGGACTTCCGCCAGCACATTAAGGATTTTTATCACAAATTGTATTGGAGCTTAGAAACTATTAAGATGACGAGCAATGTAACGGGGCAGACATTGAATGGAAAGGAAGATTCGATGGCTTTAGTTCGAGTACACGCTACACTCAGTGGGGGCTCTGTAAATAATTTCAAGATGACTATCGCATTATTTCTTGTTATCTTCGGCGACTGGTTTTGGTTTGAAAATCATTATATAATGTATCAAGACCTGGTGATGATGATGATGATGATGATGATGATGATGTTGACTTGACGGCTATTTCTCCCTCCGTTGAAGCACATAATTATCCTTAATTGAATCTGGCACATCTGGGCCAGAAGGTCCTCAAATCACTGTACGCTCTTTCTCTTATAAATTCCCCTCCTCGATATAATGATAATGAGAGAAAGAGAGCACAAGGAAGATGATGGCAAAGTGAAAGTGTGTATAGTGTATTCTTTTATAAGTCAAGTCACCAAAACGGACACGACAGAAATTATTTATGTCTTGAACTTTGCATGGCCTCATTAAGCGTTATTTTTCGAAACCATATTTTATGTATTTTAAATTTGTATAAAACAGTCATCAGTCATTAGCTCTTGAGTTTTAAAGACAGAGAGCTTATCAAAGACAAGATTCTTAATGGGAATTCATTGACAGTTCCTTCGATGACATTTTAGGAGCTCTAAGCCTGTCACCATCTCACCATCATCATCATTCTATCTATCCATCGAATGGATTTTCAACTTTTCTTAATGAGAGTTTCGAATTATGAGAAAAGGAGAGAAAGAGAAAAGCGAGATTGAGACTGAGACATTAGGCATTGGATAATGATAATGACTCTCTTGACAGTGAAATTGAATAACTTATTATTATATATGAACACTAATGGCAGAAGCCCTCAGACTTTGACAGCAGCTGTCATTAAATTGTTTTAAACTTTATCAGAATATTATAATGATTTGAATAAATGTGGATAATTTGCAGGAGTGCTATTAAATTAATGGATATTTTTAATTGAATATTTTAATGTGATTTTAAGAATCTACATTTAGGTGCAAACATACATACTCGAATCGTACATACATAGGTTTTGAGTTTTAAGGTTAAAATAATCGATTGTGAGGAGGGAAAAGAATTTGTAAGCGAAAATATAGCGTGTGAATTGGATAAGAATTGATTTGAAAAAAAAAACAACATTTTGACATTATGTTTTGAGATTCATATAAGAAGAAAACAATTATGTTATGGACTTTGACCTACAAACACATTAAATTTATATTCACTTACGAACTTCTGACATTTACTTAGCTTCTGAATTTTACTTAAAAAATCAAAATTGTAAGTGTTAAATAAAATTTCTGACACCCGCATACCTTTATACAATTATGCAGTTAGCAATAGAAAAAATTTGATCCACAAAAGTACCTTTTTGCAGTTTAATACTAAACACTGCGACTGGTAGCAGCACTGGAATATTTTAAGAGGATTCGATCAATACGTTACGTCATTTAGTCTTGTTGTAGATTTTTAGAATGATTAAGTTCAATCCCGTAACCAAATTTTTTGTTAAATTTAAAAAGCGTCATCTATTGTCAATTTTTTTAATCTTATACATATATAAAATTCTCGTGTCACAATTTTTGTTCTCATACTCCTCCAAAACGGCTTGATTGATTCGTATGAAATTTTATATGCAAATTCAATAGGTCTGAGAATCGGCTACTATCTATTTTTCATACCGCTATGTGGTCAGGGTTGTCCAACACTAACATTTTGGCATAAGAGTTGACATAAGACTTTTTAATAGAATCAGCCATTTTAGCGAAGGGAGAGTTTTGATATCTTTTGGATAAGTGATACGAAGCACAAAAAAATTACACCGAAAATAGAAAAAGCAACAAAATATTTTTCCACAGTTTGACTTTGTCCCATAAATCGAGGAGAGACGAAGTTCGCTGGGCCCGCTAGTTTTATTCTATACCTATTTTAAATCAACACACCTGGTAATGCTTAGTCGTTGCGATGTAACTTCTGAACGGCTTAGGAAACTAATGCGAGAAAAAGATTGACCAGTAACTTTTGCAGCAAAGAAAACTTCGACATCAAAACTAAGTTTGTAACAGATTAAAACGTGAACAGAGCTTTTGACATTTAATTTTTGTATGTTTGAAATTTCGGCAGAATTAATATTTCAAGCCATTTAAAACCAATAGCTTTAGTTTAAATTGCTATAGTTTGTCATTTTTGTAAAGGATACAAGAGTAAGTAAACAGAACAAACATGTAGACAATTCTATTTCTCGATATACATAATACATTTATCAGTTCTTAGTTTACCTATTAGACAAAAGTTATAATGTCAAGTCCATGCAAATGACCTACATATATCGATTTTGACACAATTATTTTCAAACTGAAAAATAAAGTATGAAATGTTTTTACATAGCTAAAGAATCAAATGAGTGACATCGTTCAAATTTGATCGAAAGGTTTGCGATTACCATCACAAAATATACCTACTTGACAATCGCCTTATTAATCAACTTTGTCAGTAAAGCAGTCAGGAAAAGATGACCCTGTTATCGACGCATTTTAATTGCCAACAACAAAAAGACTAATATCAACTCTGGGCCACAGTATTCCACAAATATCAGTTGTGTTTTATTAACAGCTGTATAGCTAGTACTGCATTCAAGTGAATAAAACGATTAAACTCGTGCACCTTACAGAATATCGCCAGTAGAGCTGCCATTATTTTTGCTGGCTTATTATTCGCCAGAAATCAAATTGTTGTTGTTGAGAGAAATTTTGCTGCGTTAGCTGCCCAGCACTGAATAAAACACAGCAGCTATCATTGCTTAAAGAGGTTTGGTACACAAAAAGTCATTAGAACTTGTCACAAAAGTTCTGCTATAGTTAAGAAACCTTCCTCATCTCAGAACTCAGATCAGATCTTAAACAGGCTGCTCTCAAAATAGCTTCATCTATTTCAAGGTCAGTAACGTCAGCTCCAATTAAGAAGGACATAAGTTCTGTGGCTAATTTTGTAATAAACACATAATCTGCGAACTTAAATGTTATATTCAATGACAAGACTCATTATTCAAAACTTTTTATTTTTCGGGAATGTCCGTTTACCAAAATAAACTTATATTGTCTTATCATAGTTTTTTTCTGGTCTGATGAACACTCCCAAGAAGTATTCCCATTCAAAAAACGTCTAGACAATTGTTTGACCATGTGCCATCAAAAAAACAACAACTGGCATCAATCTAAAACAAAAGACCGTTTCACAAAACTTTTTCATTAGACCTCACATATCATTTTCCAAAAAAAAAAGAGAAATAACTTGCATTTTTGGAGTTGAGGGTCTTTTGGGGAAAAACTCTCCTTGCCTTCAATTTTCTTCAAAGATATACAAAAGAAAAATGAAAAACTAGCAACTTCCGGATTGTAGTTTTATTAAATCCCAGAAACAAAGTCCTTCCTCTTGATTAGATTCAAACCCAACAATGTTGAATGTAGGTATAGATATTTTCGCCATCATCATAAGAAGAAGAAAACACAATATCTCACACCAGCACACCAGACACCTTTCTCATTCTCACGGCATAAATTCTCCATCAGTGAAAAAGAACAATTTCCTTGGAAAACAAAAAATCGGAAGGAAAAACTTTTTCCGAATCGAGTTCCGAGTTCGAGTTGGCTTTGCATTGTCCAAAATTTGTTGCAATCACGAGTCGAAATAAAACTGGAAGAACCCAGAAGAAGAAGCTTCATTATTATTTCCTCAAGGTGCCGCTCCGCTATTAAGCGATGGGTCCTTCATTGCCATCATCTCCGTCGTCGTCGTCGTCGTCCTTATTTGGGAACTAAGTCACGTAAAGCGAACAAACGTTCCCGATGACGATGACGACGACTATGAGACGGGGATAGTACAATATCACTATGCCAACTATAATAATATGTAGGTAAGGTGTATGTAAGGAATATGGAGGAAGCAAGCCCAAGCCCAATCCCAATCCCAAGCGCAAGTGAGTCAAGTTAGCGAGCAAGCAGCAAAACGAAGATTCCAATAGTTGTTGTTGTTGATATGGTAAGCGCAACTATGTGCATCCTTGCGAGGAATCTCGTTGCTTAAACACTCTCAAGTTTCATCCACACGTCCTTTGTAAGGATGCTAGAGCCGTTCTCTAGTTGAGGTAATATTTACCCTTTTTGCTGTCTCATTGCCGGGGCGCTGCGTTGCTGATCCTGGTGGGTCTGGCTCTGACTCTGGCGGTAAGGATGGATTCACAAGTTTAAATGTTTGCTCATTCCTGGCCCAAGGTGTGTGTGAATACGGGGGAAAACAATGCCAATGCAGAGCAAGGACCTTTCTATCCTGTTTTCGTTTTCATGTTTTTTTTTTTTGTATTCTTTTGACAGGAAAGATGCCACGTATCTTCGTTTGTTCTTGGAAAGCGCTTTTGAAGGATCTCAAGTGATGGGGTGAGATTGTGGACCTGGAACTATCTGAATACACAATACGTGATGTGTTTTTTTTTGTTCATTTTTATTCTTATTTTAACGTTTGCCATTTTAGTTTTTGGAAACAAACTATGCTCTAGCTTACCTCTATCGAGATATACCTCTCTGTCTTCCTGATGAAATATTCAGCAGGTTATCATGCCTTTTGTGATTGTGTGTGCATCATATCCTTTTGACGAGCAAAGGAATTTTAAAGGGGAATGAAGGGAATTTTTCCAGGATTACGATACGATGACGACGACAACTCCGACGACAACAGCAACAGCAACGAGATATGAAATGAGATTCTGGAAAATTTGAAACAATTTATTTAAGTTTCTCCGAATGTGATATGGGTAACAATTTGCAAGATTATATGCTCGAGTGTAAAGAAGTTGTCTCTGTCTTCGTCTCCTTGTGCGTCTCTGTCAAAAATGAAGATATCATTTAGAAAAAGGTGTTTAACAAAAATAGACGGTATAAAGGTACAAAGTAGTTGCAGTTAGTGATGACGATGAGGGTCTTTGGCTTTATCTGGTATACATAAGGGTTCTGAAGACTTAATAATAAAAAAGGGTTTTTATGGAAAATTTACTTCTGTATAGGGATAGAGTGAGAGAAGGATTTAAATTTTCCAAAAATTCAAGAATAATTGTAAAAACGAAAAATGTTGGAATTTATTTGTTGATGTTTTGTTATTAGTTATTTAACTTTGATAAAACATTTACTTTTTTAATGTTGATCCTTTTAAAAACATCTCCGTCTTTGAGATGTACTCGTAAGGGTTTGAGGTTTTAAAAAACTACTTCAGCAAATGAGTTACTAGACTAGACTAGACTTGACTTTTCATTTTTATAAGACTTCGATGATTTCAGCTCAAAAAGTGAAGACGAATATGACAATAATTTTAGCTTTTATTTTTATTTCTGATGTCATGTTTAACTACCGTGACAGAGCTATGATAGAATTATGTTTCGACAAATTTAACTTCAAAATCAATCAAATGGTTTTCAAGAAGAAATAAAAATTAGTTACGTCGTTGAACAAAACTCTCTTGTGAAAATCGGGAAATGGATTTTTTAAGCCCTTAAAATAAAAACTTTCTTCAAAACTTTACCTAAAGTGGATGTGTCATTCTTTAGTCCGTCTTCGGTGTGCACGGTGATGCACATTATCCACTAGAGTAAACGTGGTTGCTCGAATTATCAATTCTGGCTGGGCGATTATATCGACCTAATATTAGACGCAGCGTGCAATAAGTCACGCCACCCGAACCATTGTATTTGTAATAAATTCTCAGGATTTACAAACGTTGTTCAGGAGTTAGTTTATTCAATGTGAAATGACAAACCAAACTGAGCATGAATCAAGTGACATCTTTCAAAAAGACTTACTCCGAAAAAAGTATTGCCAGATTGAAAACCACACTTAAAAAAAAAAAAAAAACACTTTACCATTTTATTTTATCTTCTTAATATATATAAATTACGTGTCACGTTGTTTGTCCGCTATGGACTCCTAAACTACTTAGCCGATTTTAATCAAATTTGCACACCGCGTGCAGTTTGATCCAACTTAAAAGATAGACATCTCAATTTACTCGTATGATTACAATATTATTTTATTGCAAATTATTTGTATATTATTTTATAGTCACAATTATATGTTAGCTTCAAACGATTTTATCAGATAGCGACATCTGTGCACTGGATTGAGTAAGTTAAGAATTCAATAGATGGCGCTATGTCAAACGTCTAAACGTTATATATAAGCTATAACTTGATAGGCTAAAGTACAGGTTAAATTTAGTTTGTAGTAAACCGAAATACAGTGAATTTTACATTTTCAATTTTTGGTGTTAGTGTTAAGTACTATCAAATAGTTATATATTTGAAATATGCATATGTACATATATAACATGAAATTTGGCACAGAGATAGATTATAGTCTTAAAAAACACGTATGCTAATTTTTTAGGATTAAACATTGAACAAGTTTTACATAAAAATTGAAGCAATCTGCGGTTATTGTTTTACATTCAGCACAACGAAACAGATGTTTTCAAAAACTTTGGTTGTCTTGCCGATAAATCCACTTTTTAATAAACTTATACGAAATTCACCGAAATTCACAAAAAAAATATATGGTAAATCAAATAAGCAACAACAATATTTTTTCATAGCTTGAGTTTCTGCATTAAATTGAGGCAAGACGAAGTTTGCCGGGCCCTCTAGTTAACATAAAAAATATCAGAGATATTGAATCTGAAAACAATATTTACCATTTTTTTTTTTAGAAATATTTGTAGTTTCGTATTTATTGTGAGAATTTCAATTTGATGTTCTTCAATATTTTACCATTTTTTAGGTCTTGACAAATGCATTACGAGTAGGTTGAAAATAAAATACATTTCAAGTCAATATCAGTGTTTGTAGTGATGATATTTCAGCCTAAAAACAATTTATGAAACTTTTCTGCAAATTTTAGTTTTAGTTTTTTATTTTAGTAAAAAAAAATGTCATTTTGACATTTGTCAATAATATACCATAAGTTGACAATTCTACTATGCACAAAATAAAATAAATTCGAAGTTAAAATGATTTACCACTCTGGACATATTCAAGTCAAGAAACTATTTTTGACATTTTTCGTCTAATTTTTGTTAATTTTTTTTATTTTTTGTACAAAAACTGTCACTTCTATATTTTTCAAAATTGTAGCTTATATTAATAATTTTATTTTGTTTAAGCTAAAATAAATTTGAAGTCGATATTGTTGTTGTTCTCGTGATATTCAAGTCGAAAAACATTTTTTACCAACTTTTGGTAGAATATTTTGTACTTTCTATTTTTTGTAAAATAAAACTGTCAATTCAATTTTTTCAAAAATTTTACCAGATGTCAAAGATCACATTTCACATAGTAATAAATTGTTTTGAAGATGATATCAGTTTTCCTTTATTGTATATTTCCGGCCCAAAAAAATTATTTTAGTTTTTCCTTTTTTTAAAATAACGGTATTTTAAATTATTTTCAAGTTTATATCAAACCTGTAATTTATTGGAGGTCAATATTATTATTGAAAAATTTGACGCTTCACAAATTTTTATATAAGTCCTTTCTGCATTTTATGAAGTTATAACCTACTAGCGCTTCGCTACACCTAAATCGAATAAAACTTAAGGATTTTTACTTTGTGTTTAATTTATTGTTGTAAAAGGCATTTGACAGGACTGCTGACCTGCCGAACTTCGTTACGCCAGATCAATAGTTTTGGCGTAATGTGATTCTAGACAGAGTTTTAATGTTGTAGATAGGTAGCTATGTATAGGTTCCTGTGGAAATGAGATATTTTCCCGAAGTAAAAAGAAGTCTGAATTTTGGTACCTTCCTACCCTATAAGTTAAGTAGTGTGATGGAATGTCGCTAAGTTTCGATCCAGGTAAAACTGTTAAATAAAGACAGTTGCATCAAAATTTTATCATAAATTAACTAAATTATGGCGCCTACCTACCATCTAAGTTAGAAAAGTGATCAAATACTAACTTGAAGTCTTAGTAACACTCAGTTAAAAAAAAAAAAAACATCAAAATCATTTCAGTAGCTATGCCGTCATGCGCTTCTTGACACGATCATGCTAGATTTCCGTGGGAATGAGGCATTTTCCCGCCGTAAAAAGTAGCCTGTGTCCGTGCCTAGGATTCTATCTTTAAATTAACCAAGACTTATAAAAATCCGTTCAGACGTTAAGGCGTGAATGAGGTAAACTTTTAAAACAAACGATTAAAAATCACTATAACTTAATTAGCTTTCAGCCTACGCGTTAAGTACGATAGCATGAATATTAATAGCCCATATCCTTTTCTAGGTTACTATCTATCACCTAATTAAATTTCATCAAAATTCGTTCAGCCGTTTAGGCGTAAAAGAGTAACAGACAGACAGACAGAGTTACTTTCGCATTTATAATATTAGTATGGATTGAACAAAATTTAATTCGTGTTGATATCTTTATTCATTCTCGAGATACCGTTAACAAAAAAGGGGTCTCGAACGTAAGAACGTTCGAAGTTAAAAAAAAGTTGTAAAAGAATATAAATGTTTGTGAACGGAATCAAAATGATTAATCGATTTAAATCATTTTTAACACATCATTCATTAAATTCAGTTTGGGACTAGGATTTTTAATTTTGCAATCACCAATCAATTTGAAATTTAAAAGATTGCAATCATTTTTTCCCAATTCGAATGCATACTTTTGAATTGAATCATTTTATATTTCATGCATGTAGTTTTATTTACATATTTCGGGTTCATAAATTCAATTTAAATTAAAGTCACATATTTATGTAATTTTGATTAAAAAAATATTGAACCTTTGAACGTTTTTCAATCGGTGGGTTACATAAATTAAATTAACCTGTGTCTTTTCAGCAATGTGACAGCTGATGGTTGCTAATTTGTTTCTTGAGGCAAAATTATACCGTAATTATGTAAACCATTTGGAAAGATTGATTGGCCAAAGAGTTTCCAAATGTACACCCATTTTTCTACAGCTTGTCATCCGAATGAACCATTCCACTGGACATGTTCTAGACAGAGTATCTCTTTTTTAATCCTCCTGTGAATCATCATTTTTACTTATAGGATAAAATTTAAATATAAAAATGATTCAAATGATTGCGACCTTAAAAACTGGAAAATAATTTAAAATGACAACACGAAAATGTCAAAACTTACAAAATAAAAATTGGATATAGACATTTTTAACAAATAATATTAAAAAACTATAATAGCTGGCCAAGATTTAATCAGCAAGTTTATTAGCTGTTTATTTTGTTCTTTTTTTTTATTTTTGAAATAAAAACAAGTATATCTATTTGAAATAAAAAGTCTAGCCAATAATGTTTATGAATTCCCTTCAGTCACTATAAAAGTACCTACAACAACAAACCACCTACCAACTTGTTAATTTTTTTTCTGTTTCTCAAATAGTAAAAGCTCAGACCAACAATAAACAAAATTTGAACTTCTTCCATTAACAAAAAAAAATAAAAAATAAAAAAAAATAAATAAAGTATCTAAAATGTTGAAAAGAACAACTTGTGGGCCATAAAAATTCTTATCCGAAAAAAAGGAGTAGGGTAAAGTGGAGGAAATACAACAAACACATTGTCTAATAAACACTATGTAACAATACAGAATGAAAATAGTGTTTTGTTCTATGAATTAAGGGAAGTTTACATGGAGTCTAAGAAAACATTTAGGAATTTTGCAGCGATTGTTGGGCGCCATCTAAAATTAAAGAAGAAAAGATTTTTCTTATAAATAACCCATTTACGAGTATTGTCTGTCAGCCCTATTTCAAGAATGACTTTTCATATCCGGAAAACAATCAATGATACTAATTTTAAAAATAGTACAATAATTGTTAGAAACTGGTAACTATTTTTAAAAAGTTACCAAGTTCACTGACAAATTTACTCAACCCAAAATCATCAAATAAATGCCAAGTTTTCAAAACTTGAAATAGAAAATTGTCAATTGTAAGCATGTTCAACTCTATAATAAAGAGCTTGAAAGGTTTTGAATTTGAATCGATTTAAAAAAAAATCGTTGTCTTTATGAAAGTTTTCAATCATTTTTATATTCATCACAATCATCTTAAATTTTGAACTGATACTTTATACAAACTTCCATTTTTGGCCAAATTGTTGAATTCGAAAACAAAAAAATCAAAATAAATAAACTTGAAAACCGTCAACAACCGTACCCCCAATTTACCCTAACCAAGTAAATTCAAGTAGATACATCTCGCGCGCTGTCGAAAAAAGTTTCCGTTTTTTCTTATCAACGGTCAGCAGTTTCCACTCTATTTACTCCTTTTATTTCCCTCAGCGAGTAACAGTAGGTACACCCTAAAGATTCGACCAGCTCAAGTCTTCTTTCTTCCTTAAAAAAAAATAAAAAAAAAAAAATAAGAAACGAAGAAAATCTAAGAAAAAGCAAGTAACTCCTTTTCCAGTTTTTATCTGCTTCTTCTTCTTCTGCAACACACTCTCATATTTTTATACCCCACTCCTGCCCTGCTCGCCACGTGAAAGTTGAAAACTTTTTGCCAAACAATTTTTAAGTGCATTATTTCCGGCTTTTATAAACTTTGTTATAGTAGAAGTTAACGTGCAACGTGTGTCTATATGTGTGTTCAAGAAATATTTTTATTTATATTATTATATCCTTCACCCCCCCCCCACCCCCTGAGTCTATATACAATACTATATTCAAGATGTATTAAATAAGAAGCCAAAAAAATATACAAAGCCGAAAGCGGCACTCGAAATGTTTTGAGATGTTTTCACGTATCCATTGGCTTTATGTAGTTACACGAGATGTGAAGCCAAAGGATTTCGCCCAAAGGTCATTCAGTTAAAGGAGGTGTACTCGTATTATGTGCGATACGGAGACGGACCCTTGTATTGGTCATGTGTGGGAGGACCACAGAGTCCTTTTTTAATAGGATTGCTTTTCTTTTCTCGTGTAAGTATACAAGAGTACATTTCTTCATTGAAATGTTTGATACGTCTGGAAAGTATTAAATGATGGAAGCAGCGATATGAGTTGAAAAGTATCCCATGAAGTGATTTATTACCACCACCATCGTCCGTCGTCGTTTTCTTCGTCGTCGGGAGATAGTTTGGCAATTCATTGCTGTTGGAGGAAGAAAGGAGGAGGAAAAATTATTATTTCTTCCTTGCTTACAGATTGGACTGAGATATTAAGAGGAAATGTGATTTAAAAAAAAATAAGAGTCAGTTTTAAGTGGGCTTCAGGTTGATTTTGAATGACGTGATTAGTCTTTGAGGAATTTTCAACTGTTTGCCAAAAAGTGCCAGTCATACATTAATGACATTAAGAAGCTCTCATTTTTAAATAATATCTAAATATAATTTACAAAAGCCTTTTATTGATATTGGAATACATTGAAATCAAATTAAGAATTTTCAATGAAAAAATAAAACGTAAAAATGTACCAATAAACTGTGGGATTTAAAATCTGGGAAAGGATGAAGATGAAATTATAAAAGTTAAGAATACCTGTAATGTATGCCTACATTATTAAGAAGGGATTCGATAGATATCGTATCAAATAACCTTGCAAGTTGAATTAATGTCTAAAGGTGTTTGCAGATAATTTGAAGAGTAAATTGAAACATTTCCCAATCATGGAATCATAAAAGTTAAGAAGTCTTTATTTTTATTGGAAATTATTTTTATCATTTCAATTAATCTTCACATTAGAGGAAAACTCAGCTATCTTACTTTGATTATTATGTACATAAGTACTAAAAAGAAGTACCTAGAAATAATTTGTTCACTAATTTTGGGAGAATTTATCCATAATATTACTTTATCTTTTTTGAATTTGGGCTTTTATGTGCCATTACTAAAAATTGCTCCTTATTTATTTAATTGCCAATTGAATTTACCAATTTTGAATTAACCACATCAAAATTAAAGTTTATTCGTTTGTATATTAAAAATAACATACACCATTTTAAAATTATTCAGGTCACAATAAATTTTGCTCAATATTAATAAATTTAGAACTTCAAAAAGGATACTAGGTTGAGTATGGTTATAGTGGCTACTGGCCAGAAAAAAACCAGCACACTTAGAACAAAAGTTGATACTTAGTTAGTTATGCTAAAAATGCATCTAAAGATCTTCCTAACTCGTTTAACCATTTAGAACTAGCAATGAAGCCTTTGAGACATTACTCGTAAATGCCGGAAATTCTTAGATCATCGGTTCTCAACCTGTGGTCCGCGGACCCCTGGGGGTCGGAGTTTTTCTATAAAGCACCAGGAATACATACATATGTACGTTTTAAATATTATATTGCAACGAACTTGGTTCCAAAACGAGTACCTATTATATTATTTTTTAATAATTTCCTCAATCCATCTTATACTTTTTTCATTTCAAATTAAAATTTTTTTCAAAAGTTTAAATCACACAATAGAGAAAAATGCAAAAATGGTTTAAAATGATTTTTTTTGTTCTGAATTCGAATCTCAGTTTATATTTTTTCCATCACGTCAGGTTTTTTGAAATATACCTCCTTACAAATGTAAAAAAATCCAAAATACGATATTTTTAAGTCGAAGGTAAAATACAACACAGTTCCTAACAATAAATTTAATGATGAATTTGCAAATCTTTGTCTTCGAGGTACAATTTATTCTTTTGAGTATCTCGAATGGCTTATGTGTGTTCATTTGATTCTATATGAAGTTTTGAGAAATCCTGAATCTTATGCTGTCATGGGTTTGAAAAACACGTTTTAAAATTATTTTTTGACTATGATTTTGAATCCAAACTTTGATCTTAGCTATCAGATCAAATCATATCAAATTTAAAAAATACCCGTTTTTAAAATTATTTTTGTAGTCAAAAACTTGATTTGATGGAAAATATAAAAGTTGAAATTTCAATTCAGGACAAAAAATCACTTTAAACCATTTTTGACTTTTTCTGTTAAAACCCGTTTTAGCATAAGGTTCACCGTTTCTAGAAAGTCAATGTGGGACAGGTAAAGACTAACAATTAATTAGAATTTTTGTAAAAGTAAATGAGGTACTGAAAATATTTAAACTGACTATTGAAGATGGGATTATAGATTTTAAGAAATTATAACACATGTTATTAAAAAAAGTACTTCACGAATTTACATAGTCTCAGAAAGCCTAATTTAAGGTGTTTTTCAAGTTTAAAAAAGTGATGTTTCAAAAACCTGACGTGATAGAGTGGTTTTGAAGTCGGATTCAAATGCATTCCAACAAAAAACGTTCGGGAAAATATAATTTTTTTGTCAGCTACAAAACCTTGCCAACCAGTGTAATTTAAAGATTTTATACAATAATACATTCAATTTAATTTTTCAGGGGGGGCCCGCAGTCTGTTAAATTCGTTGCTAGGGGTCCGCACACTCTCAAAGGTTGAGAACCGTTGTCTTAGATCACTAGGATTATTATATATACATACTACATACATAGGTATTAGAAGTCTCCCCCGTTAGTGTTCGTCTTTATGATAGGACACGACAGGAATACAGAAGGTGGGAAACTGACTACTTTTCCAGCAGCTTCTGATCTTTCACTTTCTCATCGAGAACTCGACTTAGATCACTTCACTATAATGGACATGCTGTTCAGTGACATCTCAGTACGTTGCAGTTTCTTAGTTTCCAACGACGCTTTTACTAATATTGCGCTTATTGATGAAGTTTACAACATTGATGGTTGAAAAACACTTTCCCGATGACCTTTGGCTAATTTTAGTAATATCTTATATCTAATATCGGGTTTTTCAACAGGGATGTTACAAAAGTAGAGCGACAGTGACAGCAAACGACGCCATATTTCTTGCGGCTCTTTTGACGTTTCTCTTCAGTAAGGTATGCTATTTCATGATGAAAAGACATATGAGCCAACAACTATACTTCATCCAAACCGAAAGTGCAGTACAGGGAAGATGGATGGAAGGATGTGTTAATCTCACTCTATCTTCAGAAGAATTCCCTTGAGTTGTGTGAAAGAAAAAATTGGTCAGCGTTACCGTAGTGCATATAATACAATTGCGAAAGCTATCAAGAAAATGAAAAGAATTGCCGTCTATACTTTATAAGTATTGTTTAAAATAAAAATGTTTATTTGAAAAAACAAAAGCTATTGAATTCGTACAATGTAAATCCCTCAATATAGAATCTAATATAATTATAACTTGGTTATATAAATTATGAAATTCGAAATCTTTAGTATAAATATTTCGAAAATGTCAAGATTTCAGTATTCTGAGTTTTTATATATTAATTGAAATTGTTTTGTTCTAATTTTTTTCCACAAAACAAAATTCTCAAAAATACACGAATTAACAATGCACCAACGGCAAGGTACGAGAATCTTAGCAAATAATATTTTTCAATGGAGTAAACAGCTTATATTTTTGTAACTGCATTTTAAAAGATTTCCCGTAAATTCCAATGCAAATACTTAAAACAAACACTATGTTAACCCTATACCATTTGAAAGTTTTAAAAACGCTTTAAGACCAAAAGCTCCTCTACAAAAACCTAAAGAAAAGATAAGTTAAAAGTTACTTCATACGGTAAGGTGACCCTGTATCTTATAAATATAAAATGAAGGTTTAAATGTGTCATTGCGCATTTGACTTTGCGCCTGGCAGGACATATTGGTTTGTGGCGGATGCAGTCATGAATCCATAGGCGGGTGAGAACTTTTTATGTAGGATGCTTTTGAATTGAGTACGGTACATATGTGAGGCACGTAACTGATAATAAAAAAAGCTCTCCCATAAGGCCTATACTGCACATTCGATTTGGAAGGAGTATAGTCGAAATTATTGAATTTTACTACCGAAATTCGGAGTCAGTGACCTCAACGTTAAGAGCGCTACGTCCAATTTATGGTCGTCATAATCTACCTAGCAGATCAACAATTGAGCGACTAGTTTAAAAATTTGAATCCACAGGCACAGTACAAAATGTTCCCTTGCCAGTGAGACCAAGAAGTGCCCGTAGTGTCGAGAATATTGCTGCCTCTGAGGCGTCAGTTGCGTTGTTCTCAAGCGTTGGGCATCTCTGTCACGTCGTTGTGGTGACAGAGTTCTGACCACCAGAAGCGTCGTATGTTCGTGAATTGGGCTGAGCAACAACTTGAAAATGATTCGGATTTTCACCGAAAAATCATCTTCAGCGATGAGGCTCATTTCTGGCTGAATGGTTTCGTCAATAAACAAAATATTCGATATTGGTCCGGCAGCATTCCACACGTACTCCATGAGTCATCATTACATCCCGAAAAAATTACGATTTGGTGTGGTTTATGGGTCGGCGGCGGCGGAGTCATGGGCCGTACTTCTTCCGTGATGATCAAGACCGGCACGTTACTGTGAATGGGCATCGCTAACGTTCAATGATAACCGAATATTTTTGGCTCCAATTGGATGATATGGACTTGGAGGAAATGTGGTTCCAACAGGACGGCGCGACGGCGGCGCCACAAGCCACACAGCGAATGTCACAATCAATTTATTGGAAACCAGTTTTGGAGAACATGGTCCAGTCGTTTGGCCGCCTCGGTCGTGCGATTTGACGCCGTTAGACTATTTCCTGTGGAGCTGCGTCAAGTCTATGTTCTATGCCAACAAGCCAGCGACGATTGACTAACTTCATACGAATATCGAACTTGAAATTGCAGCAGTATCGGCTGATTTGTGCTTGAAAACCGTCGAAAATTAGGTTCAGCGTCCTGACTTCTGCAAGCGTGCCCGTGGTGGCCCGTGTAGCGCTCTTATTGAAAAACCCTTTACAATGACTTACTTAAAATATAGTGACGTGTAAGTTGACTACAATTCATTTTAAATCAAAAATTCTGGTTACTAGGCAATTTTTAAAACTAAATTCTGCAAAAATACAGGAGCCAAAATTTTAAAACTCTGTCAACTTTCAATCCTCAAAGAGTACCAAGCGGGATTTAGAGCGGGATACTCAACTGTCGACCACATCTTTGTACTTCGCAATGTAGCTGAATCTTTTGCAGCGCAGGGAAAGAAATTATACGCATTCTTTGTGGATTTCAAGGCTGCATTCGACACAGTCGATAGAAGATCGTTGATGTACAAATTGTACTGCAAGGGAATGTCTCACAAATTTGGAAGAGTCATAGATAATCTGCTGGAAGATACATGGGCTGCTATCTGGGATGGTGAAGTATTATCAGAATGGTTTGAAACGAAAATCGGAGTGAGGCAAGGTTATACTCTAAGCCCTTTGCTGTTTGCGCTATTTATCGACGATGTTATGGACATCCTGCCTAGTGGAATTGAAGTCAGCAGTACTACTATCAAAGCACTTCTGTTTGCAGATGATATAGTGATTCTAGCTCATTCACCGGAAACGCTACAACTGATGATCAACCGATTATGCGAATACTGTGCCAAATGGAACCTAGCGGTTAACGAAGAGAAGTCGAAGATCATGATCTTCAATAGAGGGAGAGGCAGACTACGAACAATTGAGAAGTGGTACTACAATAACGAAAGACTTGAAGTTGTCAGCGAATGCAAGTACCTTGGAGTAATCTTCACCTGCAATTTAAAAATGGAAAAGCACTTGAAAGATAAGCTTGTAAAGGCAAAAACTACAATAAAATCAACTTGGAAGATGTGTTTCTCCAACAAATATCTAAACCATAGCACGAAATTTAAAGTTTTTGAATCTGTTGCAGAATCAATCATGCTTTACGAAGCGCAAGTATGGGGAGGTCAGCAATATGATGAAGTTGAAAAACTTATACGCTTCTACTTAAAACGCGTGTTCAGACTTTCATCGAACACACCAAACTATGCGTTGAACCTGGAAACTGGATTATCACCGTTATACATAAAAACACTAAAATTGCAGTCTGATTACATTATAAAGGTCTTAAACATGGATGAAGGTTGACTTCCGAAGAAGATCATGATGATAACAGTGAACAAAAAAGTTGGATGGTATGAGGAGTGGCTGGATCATGCACGTTTGTGTAATTTCGATCTAAGCCTAGACCAAGAGCCTCCCAATAACTGGAACAAAGACTCTACGAGATCATTTCCAACACAGATATAAACTGCAGGAATGAGTATGAAAGTGAAGCAAGAGGATCCCTTTACAGATCTGTGTACAGTACACTCAACTATAACCTTCAACATGCAAACTACTTCAGAGACGAACTAGGCGTAGAATCCATCTCAATGTTGTTAAGGGCGAGAGTAGAACTTCTTCCACTTAATTATAGGCGACACCGCGATGACCTTCCAATATTGTGCAATATATGTATGTATCACAGCAGAAAGAGAAGACATATTTCATTTTATGGGTAGATGTCCGACTCTTCCGTGAAACAAGGCGAAATTTTTTGGTAAAGATACGCTTTCAACGGAACAAGTTCTGAATATAATGAACGAATTGTCAGAAAAGCTATTACTTTTTTGTAAAACAGCTCTAAGTTATAGAGATAGAATACTAAATGCTAGCTTCTAATATTTTAAGTATAAATCATTAGTGATTCATTTTAATTTTCTTTAAAAATATTTCTTATTTAAATTTAAAAAAATTGTTTGTTTATTTCATAAACAGTATACCAATCGGCAGACGGCAAAGCCACGCCATAAAGATTTTGTAAATGTAAATTGTTATATTCTTATGTTGTTAATAAATAAAATCATTTTAATCTAAAAAAAATCCAAAGAAAAAAGTATGCCATTAATTATGAAAAACAAATCGCAAAGTGGCTGCTGCATGCCCTTAATAGCTTGTAAAATTCCATCTTTGAGGTCTTGAATCAACGACGCTAGGCTGTTGGCGTAAACTTTATCTTTCACGTAGTCCCAAAAGAAGAAATCGCAAAGTTTTAAATCTCAAGATCTCGGTGGCGAATAATTGTGATCACCTCTTCAAGAGATAACGCGGTCCGGAAACTTTTACCATAAGAGATCGATGGTTTCGTTACTGTGTGGGACGTAGCGCCTCGTTTTGTTGAAAGTAAACGATACCTTGTCCAGATCAATACCATCCAATTTCGGCCATAAAAAAATCATTAATCATCTCTCTATAAGGCAATGCATTCACCGTAAGTCCGTAACTATTACTCATGAGTCATGAGGCTCATTTTCGAAAAAATAAGGTCCAATGACCCCGCCGGACTATAAACCGCACCAAACAGTTACACATTGAGAATGGATAATCTTTTTAACAGTTAATCTTGGGGTTTTCAAGCTCCAGATGTGACAATTTTGATTGTTGAAGTATGGGCCTCATGAGTCAAGATGATTTTTCGATGAAATTTCGGATAATTTTCATGCATTTTAAGGACCCAATCAGCAAATATAAAATGTACCGTTTCATTTTTATCAATGTCGTAGTTTCAACTTGTCAAATGTCAAAAAATTACAGATTCAAAAGTGACATCTACCTATATAGCGGTATATATACCTTTTATTGGAAAACCATTTTTTTGATACTTGCAATTGCAACGAAGAACTTGACGGATACTAGTATTTGAAGTTTAACAACTTATGTGTCAACATCATATCCAGTACTGCCAGTTCATTATACCAGTGATTGAACAGGGTTGTAAACACAAATTGAATTGCAAGTAGGTACAACAACTGTCAAAAAGTATATTCATTCCCATAAATTCCTTTACCAACATTAAAGTTTAAATTCTAAAAGTTAAAAGTTCACGAAAGCAAAAGCAAATATCTTTCCCTGAGTCATTTCGAGAGCCAAATTAAAAGATACTCATATTCTGATTTGAACTTTAAAAACACACACACACAAACAAACCTGAATACTCGTACATAATTTATTACTTTTGTTCATCTGACTCGACAACCGGCTTTGACTTCGACTTCGGTTTGGGGTTCGTCTATGAAAATGAGATAAATCATTTTTTAATATTTGATAGGTCATGTCTTTTCTTATACCAAATGTTTTGAATTTTTGTATTAGTTATGTTATTTGCTTAGCTACGTATTTTTGGGTTCGGTCGTCGACATTTGTCTTGAAACTTACTGTTGTAGTCATAGGACTTAGATGCTATAATAACAACCCTTGTCACAACCACTTAAGGGAATATCCACATAAATAAGGTCAATGTTAATTGAAAAAGGATCAGACAACAGATTTAAAAGTTTATCCTTATACTCGGACAAAATGAAAAAAAAAAGGACCTTCCTATTACTCAGCCTCAAGAAGATGGAGGTTGAAACAAGAGGACTTTATATTGTCAAAGTTGTCATAACTTGTTTTGTTTGCCATCCCCCGCACAAATTAGCTAAATATACACAATTTTCTTTTAATTATAATTTATTATATTAGTCCCTGATGATTAATTTGTTAAAAATTTAACAATTGTTGAAATGAAAAAAAAAAAATCCCTGTCAAAACAAGCATCATCGTCGAAAGATTTATCGTCATACTCGTATTGTATAGTGAAAAATCTGGCACTTAAATTTTCAACTTGTTGTTTTTTTTTTTTTTTATTTATTGATTATGTACAACATTTTTATTTACTTATGTGTTTTATTGTTTAAGAAATTAAGACGTGTCTATTTGAATAGCTATATCTCGTTGGAGCATGAAGTATTAATGGTAATTAATTTCTGCAAAATACTAAGGCCATCGAAAGTAAATAAAAAGGTCTTACGCCATTCGGCTAGAGGTTAGTAACTTACCGATACGCAAATCAAGCTTAGGTAAAGCAAAACGGAATTTATTTATAATTCACACAAAATGGTAGTTAATTTATTAATTGATTTAAAAGTGATTTCGTATTAAAATATCTTCCTATCCAGAATTGGGTCTTCTATGCGATTGCTTTTGTAATTTGTTCCTCTGAGTTGACGATGACATCTGGGAGTGATAGGTCCTCGGATTCCAAAGTGACTACAATTTTTGTGCCATACGAAGCGAGTCGAGTGGCTTTGCCATACCCGTTGTTAAATAATATGCGCAAAGTAATGGTTCCAATTGAAATGGATTCGATGGCAGGTTTGCATTTGGAACGGAAAACGAAGTCTTCAATGGCTCCTTTGGTGAATTTCTTCGAGGGAGCGTATCCAGTTTATTATACTTTGGGACATGCAAATGGACATTTTAATGGAAAGATATCGGTTTTGAAATAGACCAAAATATTGTGGAGACAAATTTAAGTGGGAAAATGTAGTACAAAATCAACCGCAGAGACAGTTGAAGTTATATTAAATTATGTATTTTATTTAAAATAAATAGAAAAGAATTTTGTTTTTGAAGATGTTTTGAAAGTATATTTTTTTGTTCAAGCCAGGTCAGTTCGTTTCAAACTGAAGGTTTATGGGTCAAAAAATTACAAGAATTCCACAAGTGCACGATTTAATAAATCGTTAAAATTTTTCAACAAATTTTGTTTCCAATTTTTCTATTGATTGTTAGACATGATCTGCTTTTTTGTAACAATGTACTGTAAAGTGCTAAACAGTTTTGATAATCTATCTATGAGTTCTCAGAAATCACTTGTCTTATTTAGTTGAATTTATTTTTTAAGCTAGCCTATAGTAATTTCAAAATTTCTTTCTGCTAAGTTTTTTGAATATGAAAAACTTCCCGATATTGTTGAATTTGAAATTTTGTAAAAATTAAGAGCGATTACAGTATAAATTTATCCTTCCCAAATTGACACATTTTCGATATATTGTTTAAAATATATAATTTAAAAATCACATCTTACAATCTGTCATAACTTAGACAGTTGTTGTTTTCTTGGTTGTACTTAGAAACTAGACTTAATTTTGCCATCTGCCATCAGAATAATTATCTAATTTGGTCGTGTAGAAGTTCGACACATAACGAAAGTATTCTTAATTGAAATATTCAGAGTTTTCACTAATTTAAATGACAAAGTTTCATTACTTAAAAAAGCTGTTCAGTGGAATTGCTTGCAATATGAGAATCTGACATCATTGATTTAATAATAAAAATTTTATTTGAAAGACATGACATAAATAAAATGTCCAAAGGTCACTGCCAGTAACCATCCCTGTTTGTGGACTTTTTATTTTTTATCATCCTAAATATATGCAAGAATTTAAGGTGATGAAATTCAGTTCAAGTCTTTTGGAGCATATGCGATGAAAAAAAAAGCTTTTGCTTACTAATTGTATAATAATGTTGTTCGATTGGATTCTTTCTAAACATACGATTTTAAAAGTAACTTAAAATAAAATGTTCAGTAGGTACTTACTGACTTACTTTGGTTCTCAGACCTCCGAAGTCCGTTGGTATTCCCTAGCTGGACATAGGGCCTCAACTACTCCAACTCCTACGCGCCATCGTTTTTTAAATGTTAAGGACGAGGTATTTTGGTGGTTTAATTTAAAAAATAAAGCATAATTTGACAGTACGTTTTATACCTTTTGTCTTTTGCCGAACTTTAATTAGTTTTGGATTTATTTACAGCGTTTTTTATAAGAACGCTTTGTCGCGTTAATAACTCTTATTATGAAACCAAGAATTAGTAAAATTAGACAGTTAAAACCTCTTATGTTACTGCTACAAAAACGCTTTGGTTTAATAAAGATTACACAGCTTTCTATGACACCAACACGATATACAATATGTAACGTTTTTCTATCGACAGCATTTTCAATTTGTTTGTGGTTGCAGATAAAATGTAAAACTGTAAAAGAAGTAAACTCTTAGTGACAAATAAAAAAAATTAAAAAACTACTTATCGTACTCTACTAATGTGTCTTCGAGATACACAAGAGTTATCAATTGTTTACCAAAACTTTAAAATTTATATTCAAAACTTTATCCAATAAACGTCAAAATTCTATCCGCAGTTGGATCCTACTTCTACTGTTATCGGCAGTAAGTATGTGTTGTATTGGCAATACATGTAAAGTCTTACTTCATTGCGGATGTTTTTTTTCAAAAAAAAAAGCTTGGGAACTGCAATTTTAAAATCATTTTAGAATTTGAATAGATTTTGACCACTGCTGTATATCACTTGTTTTTGTTTACCCCTTCAGCCCAACATCTGCCGTACAGTGAAGTATTCAGAGATTCGTTCTTTAGCCGTACTACATGAAAGAGAAATGCTTGCTCTGTCTTTCCCTATCATTGCAATATTGACAAATTCAAAACCAATGTAAGCCAACACCTCCTTTCTAACCCCTTCTTTCTTTCTTAAATGCTTACACTGTGCCTTGGCATGTTAAAGTTATTAATAATCCTTTGTAAGCGTGTATTTCAGAATTTAAATAAAAGTACGTATACGCCACAGTGCATTATAAAGAATAAACTCTTTTCGAATACAAAATGTTAAAAGTAGTAGGTATAAATAGCAAATGTTTATGTATATTTTTAATATGAATTGCTAATATCACAAGATACCCTAAAGCAGCAAAGCAACACTGTTTAATGTACTAAATATATATGTATATGTATCCTACGAATATTCATGAATTTTCTGTCACAAAGTATATTTCGTCCATTTTTTTGAATTTATATCTATTTTGAATTAAATTTAATTAATGAAATTAAATACTCGTATTTTGAATTAAAACTAGTGAACCCGGCGAACTTTGCTTACGCAATGTGATAACTAATAACAAAATTCAGATACCTAATTCAAACTTCAAAGTGATTTATTTTATTGAATACTAGCTGTTGCCCGAGACTTCGTCCGCTTCAATTTCGGTTATTATGATAGCAATTAAGATTACGTTTTTAAAAAGAGGCTGGGTGCGACCCACACTGAAACTTCCCACTATTCATAATTTGAAAACTTGGTGTTCCTTTCGATTTACTTTTGAAGTTGATTGATAACAATTTTATTAACAACAACATTTTTGTTAGAGCTTTTTGTAGTTTTTCTTTGTTGTAAAAAATGTCAATTTTCATTCGTTAACATTTTAGTATTTAGGTATTGACAAATAGATTTTTATTTTTCGTGAAAAAAAGTTCCTTCGATATTTGTCAAAAACGTACCATACATATATATGTTGACAGTCGTATTATGCAAAAAATAAAATAAATTTTAAGTTAAAATGATTAACCACACTCGACATATTCAAGTCAAGAAACAACTTTTGACATTTTTTGGTTAATTTTTGTTTGTTTTTTATTTTTTGTAAAAAAACTGTCCTTTTAATTTTTTTTCCAAAATTTAACCAGATGTCAAAAACGTTATTTCACATTGTAAAAAAATGTTTTGAACATAATATCGTTCTTCCTTCATTGTATACCTACAGTCAAAAAATGTTTGTTTAGTTTTTCAATTTACAGTAAATGCTAAACTTTTTTCAAATTCATACCAAATCTGTACTACATAACATTGTACACAATAAAATTTATTTGAAGTCAATGGTGTTATCCGTTCCTGAGATATTTGCTACCAACAACAATTTTAACTTTTTTTAAACTGCTATAGTGAAAAAACCGCTTGACCAATTTTTATAAAAGTCCTTCCTGTGTTACATTAATTTCGTGGTTTAAGATTTCTAATTCAAGTTGTTAGGGTAACTATTTTAAGTCGAGGGAATGTGAATTAAGAAACTCCTGTGGGTAATGGCCCGCATTTATTTGATCCATTACATATGTAAATCAATAGATGTGTGTGTGTAGGTAACTGAATTTCCTGGAAGTTAAGTTAAAATAAGGTCGTTAATTTTATCAACGCTTCTGTTTCTTCACGCCAATATTGCTATTGCCCTTTGACATTGATATTGATAATATCTATATTTTCTATTTCGACGATATCTTAACTTTCGATAATAAATCCTCAATGCTAGTCACTGTTTCTCCTAAATCGCGATCAACTTCAATTTTATTTTCAACATGATGTACTTTCCCGTCTCCTACTAAAAGTAACATTAAAGAAAAATTTATAGCACATGCGCTACTTTTTATCCCGGTAAAATGTATGGTTCCCTTTTCATAGATTTTTTTTTTTAATTTTTCCAATCCCACCAGAATGACTTAACGGATCTGGATGAAGTTTGAAACAGGGATGGACTAATATTCTTTTATGTTGAAAAAACTCTTTGGCGAATAATTGGCAATAATGCATTACCTTAAAAAAGATTAAAGTGGGTCCATTTTAAAAGATATGGCAGACATTTTTTACACAATTAAAGAGGAATAAATTCTTTCATACATATTTTTTTAATTACTTGAACCGTTTAAGCATCGCCCGCAACAGAAGTCCTCAAATATAAATATGAAGCCCTCAAAGATGAATAACTTTCGCCGTTTTTGAAACATTTTTCACTAATGCTTCGTTGCTATTGGTCGTAGTGTAATTTTATATAATGTAGCTTCCTCGACAAATGGACTTTCCAACACAAAAAGAATTTTTCAATTCGAAGCAGTAGTTCCTGAGATTAGCGCGTTCAAACAAACAAACTCTTCAGATTTATATATTAGTATAGATAGCAAAGCGCCATCTATTATTTATCTTGTTAATTTTTCTATCCAAAATGCATGCCCAACATCTTCATTACAATTTTCATATATTTATCAATTACCTATCCGAAATTTACTACGAATTTTCCGTCCTTACATTGTCCATTATCTTTAAATCATGCGATTAAATCAAAAATTAAGTGGAAAAAAATTTTAAATTTACACGGTTTTGTGAGTTTCCAACCGTGATTTTTTTATTTTTTACTATACATACATATTTACAATTATATATGTATTAAAAAAATCTATAAGTTTCACTATTTTTTCGGAATGTATTCTTCTATCAGGACCTTCTCCTGGCAAGTAATACTAACAGTTAAAGAGAGAAAAATGAGCCAAATCGGCTAGGTTGTTCTCAGTTTTAAAAAGTAATTAAACATTTTCGAACAAGGTTGCAATATTAAAAAGTAGAGGTTGGTGTTAGAGGGGGTCAAATTTAGGACTGAATGAATTTTTAAATGATACACCTTATCATATACAAAATAGTTTTAACTAATTACTCCGAGTATTAATGAGCAACTTTAAATGTTATTTTTTTTTTTTTTTAAACATCTTAAATGTCTTCTTTAAAGGTCAGTTATCTAAGACAATAAATTTTAACTTATCTCTCGTGTTAAAAGATAAAATATTGTAATATCTCTGTACCATCAGATCAAACGAGTACGACAAAGTCTTGCAGCTTATTTCTTCAATAGTGAAACTATTTAACCCTTTGCGTGCTTCATAAATTCTTTTCTCAAACCGTACTAATTAGTAATTGTGATTTTTTTTTATTCTTCAGCAAAAATTCAAATTAGGATTAGCTATGTATATTTTCTGCATGTCATGCTTCTTCCAATCGCTTCAAAGTATCTAACTTAACATCGTTAAAAGTTCCACTCCTCTATCCACTGATTATCGCTAATCAGCCTATTAAAATTCCTAAACCTTATAAAATTCGTCACGAGATGAGTTCAACGATAAAAAAAAAAAATAAACTAAAAAATCTGCACCGCTCAGCGCCACTGGCCGTGCGTCGTCGTCGTCGTAGTCACCGCCCGTCGCTACTGTGATACCTTAATAAGAAAAAAAAAACACGCAACCAATTTTGTAAGTGGGTCAAGCTGGGGGCAAGAATTTAGATGTTAACTTATTTTTAACATGTGAGCCTTTAACTTTTTTATTATTATTAATTTTTTTTTGCAAAAATTACTATTTTTTTTTTTTAATCTCAAAACAAGATACCATTGGCGTGGAACATGAAAAAGTTTTATGGACTTTTAGATGAATAAACTTAAATATATTTCCATAAAGCAGAGAGTACCTACCTACGTGACATACAAAACTGTTAATTTATCACCTTTCTTCGGATAAGCACCAAAAGAGACAAATTAATAAAACAAAACAGAAAAGTTTAGATTTGTTTTTGTTTTATTTATTTGGCCATTGAACTAACTTCTTTAATATTTTTTTTTCGGTTTCTGTTTGAATTAAATTGTTAACTCGAAATGATGAAGGCACTTTTCAGATTCTTAAAAAAAATCACGTTTTCTGACACCCAGTGTTTCAATTGTATCTAAAACTTTCTATTAAAAGTATAGACACATCTGTATCGAAACATTTCTCTAACTTGTTGCTTAAGTTTTTGATATGAATCTTGCATAAACTTAGAAGTTTATGAAACGTTTATGAGCAACTACAGACGACTTAGTCATTCTAAAATCTGTCTATTTATTTTTGAGAAGAAGAAGAAGACTTCGATATGATTTGCATATGAAAACAAATCAAGCCTAGAGGAAAAGCAGAAATAATGTTTACATCATCGAACGTGCTTAAGGTCGACTTGAAAGGGATAATAATAAATTGAAGAAGGTTCTGAAGATGAATTTAAATTCTTTTCTGTATGTTTCTCATTTTTTGGCACGATTCGATGTGACACTAACTCGTATTTAACTTGTCTAACAAGAAGTATTCTTATCTAGATAAATGGAGACTTTAACTATAAGGAAGTTTTTGTACTCATTTATTTCCTGTAACACCTTTTGATGGATGGAGACGAGTTGCGTATGTGTGTAATTCATTTCGGGTAATGAGTGTCCCACTTTTAGCTGACTTAATTTGAACTTATTCAACTTTGATTTATATTTCATATTAAACTGCTATACAGATGGCTTTTGGAATTGGTAGCAAAACTAAAAGTGAAAAAGTTTAAACAAAGAAGGTTCGGATTAGATAGTTTTTGCCATCTTTAAATGCACTTCTGCAGGTCAAAAAAACTGGTTCCTATTGGAGCTGCTGCTTAATAAAGGGTGTTTCTATAGACGTGTGGTTTTCAAGGAGAAATAAAACGCATTTAATTAAGCTTTATTATAGAAATAAGAGTTTTCCATTATGTTTTAAAAATGATTTCGGATAAATCGCTATCTTGGCTGGCCTCATTTTTTAACAAAGGGACCAATGATTCCCTCTGCCCATAGAGCACTCCAAACAGTGTCTTATTGTGGATGTAACGGTGGAGTTTCAACAATGGCTTGTGGATTATGATCTCTCCAAATACGAAAATTTTGCATATCTCCCAAAAATAAGCTGAACAAAATTTTGTTGTGAAAATCGGAATCGGTGGCCATCTCGTTCTGAGTTCGTTCATTGAACGTGCGTGAGGTGAGGTACTTGATGGTCGTTTGGTTTCAATTCTTCCATAAAGTGGATCCAATTATTTCGGGCGATGGCGTATAGACTCATTCGGGTCTCCTTTGATATTCTGTTCCACAGCAGCAATAGCGTCTTCGGTGCGCACTTTACGACGTCTCTTAGGTTGAGCATTATCTACTAGAGTTAAGGTGACAGCTGTCAGCTGTCAAAAGGAACAACTCCGAAATTAGTATTGTCATCAGATTAAAAACTACACGTCTAAATTTTTTTCATGCAAGACTGAATAATATGCGAGAATAAAGTAGAGGAGTATAAATTTGATCAAGTGCAATCCTTGGGTTAATATTAGCAGCCGATAAGAACATAGAAATCCGCGTTCGGTTGCTCGGAGCCAAAAGAGGAGGTATACTATAGAAACAGAGAGTCAGTGAACAAAATTCGATTTTAACTAAATTTCAGTTCGTGATTAAATGCAAAAAGAGAGCCAAATAAACTTTATGACAATCTAGACAATGTAGGCAAAAAAGGACTTAACCAAATCAACTTTATGACATCATGAACATTAACTACTATTATGTCAGTTCAAAATACTGTTGTACATATTTAGAATTCGTCAGGAAACTGTTTCTGCTGACTAACTAAGAACTATTCGAGAAGTCGTAAAGAAATATTAAATCCTATAGAAAAAATACTTCCTTTCTGGACACCATTGTTGTTCTATAAAAACATCAAGTTGGATTTGTTTTATACTCGAACAAAGTTTCGTATAAGTATATCAAAACCTTGAAAAGATGTAAATCTCTTCAGATCTTCTTCTATTTTCGGTAGTTTTTTTTATACCATACAATTATCATCTGAATTATCTTTTTGGCAACTGAGATCCGGAGCCTGATGTGTATAGGACGGACTACATTATTTGGCAATAATTTTGAAAAGTGATTTACATTTAAGTTGTCATCATGACGAACTTAATTTACGTATTTTTTTTTTATGATTGGAATTTGTATGTATCATTATGATTGCGAATTTATTAGAATTACTGAACTTTTTTTTATAACCTTAACCTACTTATTTTGTGGATGAATATAATTTACATAATACGATGGAATAGATTTTATGACTAACCATAAGCATATGATAATAAGTTAGAAGAACTTTGTTCATTTTTTTTTAATTAAAAACCAAATAATATGTGACAGAATACAGTTATGAATTTAAATTACAAAATTAAGAACCGTGAATGAAAGACAATAAAGTTAATGTTAATATTATAATAAAATTACACTCAATTAAAAAACGAATACATTTTGTGTAAAAAATAACAACAATGAATGTTTTTAAATAAAAGTTTTGATTTTAAGTAAATTAAATAATTAATTTAAATAATTTTAATTATGTAATTCTTAAGTGATTATAAATAAAATCAATAAACAATTAACTACGATGTTAAAATGATCTTAACATATTTTTCTGAGAGTTTTTTACTTAAAAATAAACAATTTTATGTTCATTTTTATTTTATTGTTTTTGATAATAATTTATATTGTCATTGAGATATTTAAAGGTTTGTGTTTTTATTCCTATAATGTTAATGGCTTCAGGTGCAAAGACTAAAATCATATTAAAATTTAAAAAAATATAGAATTATCCTTGGGCCGAATTCCCGCATCAGTCATCGAATTTGAATTAGGAACTACCGCTAACGTTATCAAGCAGTCTAGTACAATTATTTGTCACTTTTTGTCATTAGTTATCGAATCGATTTTCACTTGCAAGCTAAATTCTAAAAAAAAATTGAGAACTATTATATTTTAAATTAATTTGTATTAAACTCATTCTTGTTAATTAAACTTAAACCTCTCGATAAAAAAATAAACCATTTTTTGCAATCCTTTTCGTCAAAATCTAAACAAAACGAATACACATTTCATTTTTCAGATGAAAATCAGTAGGGACATAGAGACTCGATGTAATAGAATGCAACTACTACATTTTTAAGAAGTAAGACGATACGTTTACGTTACACTACGAACGCTATCTTCCCGAAATGGTCACTCGTCCATTCGATAATTATGGCTGAATCACAAACACGCTTTAGCTTCGGCTTCGTCTTCGTCTGCGTTACGATGGGCTCGCTTCAAGGTTGCTTTGAATGACATTTCTAATATGGCATTTCTAAAATGACACTTTTGTCATTAGCAGCTGTTTTTTTTCTCAAAAGTTTGTTGTGAACATTTTCTTACACTAGAAACTACCAATTATTGTGTGTTTCAATCTTAGAAAGACATTTTCTGATCTACAAAAATAAAACGTTTTCAAGAAAAAATTATATAATAATTCTATATTTCAATACCTTACCTTTGAACTATGTATATCTATTAAACGATGAGAATCCTTCCAAAAATATTTTTATTTTTTTTTTTACTTTTTTTACATCTTTTGAGCTGTCAGACAAAGCAAATGTTCAGCAAATTTGAACTAGAACTTCCGTTTAGAGTCACATTACGTAACATTACGTTCTTTTCCTTACGATTGTCAAACGAAACGTGAGGTCGAGGCTACATTGTTATACGCATTCATTGAATTCCTATGGCTGAACTCGTAAACGTCAGGCGAAGCCGGAGCTAGAGCGTGTTTGTGTTTCAGCCATAAAGTCTAGATGAAAATCACTAGAGAAATAGGGACACGATGTAATAGAATGTAACTACTACATTTTTAAGAAGTGAGACGATACGTTTACGTTACACTACGAATGCTATCATCCCGAAGTGGTCACTCGTTCATTCGATCATTAAGGCGGAGAACACTACAGAAATACTTTTGTGATAGCCTTGATTGACGTCTAAATTTGAGGCATAATTTGACAAACGCAATATTTAACGTAACACACGTAATGTGGCAATAGCAGATGTCAAAAAGTTCTACTTTTCCTTATGTTTTTGTTTTAAAACGTCAGTCAAAATACAATCGAAAGTATTGCAGCGTAACGAATGTCAGCGCTAACACAAAAGTAGCTTTGCGTTTCCCACTTAATGAGACTCCGCTCACTCGGTCACTGTAGCGGTAATCCAGCCCCTGATTAATGCGAAAAATATACTTTAAAAGTGATGTTTTGGAATCAAACCAAAATTGGTTACAAAATATATATCTTTTTTAATTTTAACATTTTAAAATATGAAATTGTGTCACTTTTTTTGCAAGATTTTTGGTTTTGGAAATGAGCTTTCAGACATCTCCACCTATTTTATTGACAAGAGAAAAAAATGTACCTACTGTCACTTTTTGTCGGAGTCAAATCTTGGAGATCTTAAGTTCCTGAATTTAGTTTGAATCTTTGGAAGGTAGCTAACTCCAAACATAGGTCTTCCACTCCGTGTTTGGTATTTTTTAAGTTTAAAAACTCCAAAATTTCGAAATTCCGGGACTACCCTGGGCATGAACTAACATGCATCTTCAGCCAGCCAGGTCCCTCGGTAGCAGTCTCCAGTTTCGCACGCCAAGTTTGTGAGTTCCTTTCCCAACTAAGTGTGCCACTCATAAGGGATCTGAAGACTCTCCAAATCAGAGCATCCATTCGGTCTACATGACCCAGCCATCCAAGTCGTTGAATTTTGACTTTTAACTATAGTTCAGTGTAGTTGTAAAGCCCGTACAGTTCGTGGTTGAATCTTCTCCCCCAATCTCAATCCAAACAGACGGGCCCAAAAATCATCCGTAGAAGTTTCCTGTCGAGGCGTTCTCATCCTGCCTTGACAAGATACCATAATAGGGACTGGGATTATAAGTGTCATTTTAGTTGCTCGAGAGAGACTTCATTTACCAATTGCTTTCTAAGTCCAAGGAAAAAGCAATTGGAAGGAATTATTCCCCGTTTGATTTCAGCGCTGCTTTACTACCTCAAAATTTTAGCTGTCTACCTTTTGTCTTTTGACGTTTTAGCTGTTGACGTTTTGACCAACACGTCTCATTGTTTAATGTCCTTTTTTTGACGTACGTCAAGTTAGCACTACACTTTTCGAAATTAAAAAAACTAAGTATACAGTTAATTGTAGTGTTTTTGTTGTAAATTAGTTGTGGAAAAAAAAATTTGTAGCTCGACGATTTTAAAAAATACGGGTATGTAGTGCTAGGTTGACACTATGAGTCCAGGCATAAAAATTAAGATATTCCAAAATTTTAAAACGCAATTAATTGTAGCTTTCACTTCTAAAATTAGTTGTGAAAAGAAAAAAATTCCAAAAAATTTTGTTGCCGTGATTTTTTTAAAAAAGGGGGTATGTAGTGCTAACTTGACGTACGTCTTTTTTTGATAACACCATATACCTAAATGGTCTTGCCATCATTGACAAATTAATCCACCAACATCGCTTCCATTTAAATACTTTAAAATGTTCCTCTGACATAACGTTAGGTCTTTCAATTATGTCAATCTTTGAAAGATTCTAGAACTATATTGTAAAAGTCACTTGGCAGTGCAGTGTAAATATTGACTGTTCAAATCGTATTGTACATAAATAGGAACCAGTGTGACCATTTACTTGAAAAATTTTGAAGAAGAATAAATGTTAATTTTGTATGATAAAATAAAAACGTTATTTTACATTTTAAATCACAATAGTACTATATAATTGTCTGTTTATGTTTAATTAAATTGAACTTTGAACTTTATTACGGTAATCATTAATTTGTCTGATAGTTGTTAAATAATGTAGGTATACAATTCCCAATTTTAGGTGCGTAAATTTACTAGACATTTTACTAACAAATACAAAATCAAGAAGACCAAGAATCCAAACAACTATTTGCGGTTAAAAATAGTTTACGCCAATCAAATTCAATAATTAATAAACATAAAAGCCTGTCAATGTCTAATAACCCAGTCATCATCTCTTCATGCATCTCATCAACTGCGGAGAAATGATTAATTTATTATTGAATTATGTTTTTTTTTTTAATTTAAATCAACTTAGTCATTGCCGATAACATTAAACTCGTATCTACAAATGAAGGTACGTGTTTCATAAAACCTTTGACTTCCTATTTTAAACAACAACTACTCGTTCTCGTACAATCGAAGCTGTCAATTTGATTCGACTCCATCATCACACCTAATAATTACATCTTTACTTTATCTGATCACTGATCACTAATCATAATCAGCTATAAATTCTATATGGCTACAAACAAAATACAAACAAAAAAAAAAACAATTTCGTGTTCAATGCCTATAGCCAAGGTCTTGACGTCATATGTGTCACTCATCAATTCTTTATAAAACCCACATATTAATCCACCGTAGATACTTTGAATCCACACCACACTTCTATTCTAAAGATACAAATTCTGGAGCCACCTGTCTTCATCTGCAGAGGCAGACACCACAACTCAATAATTAGCCAGCTACATACAATATTACTCAACAATGGAATCTCCGATGAGACAATCATTATTCATAAGTAGTTGGCCAAAGAATTCTCTTCTCGTCGTCGCGTTAACGGAGATGGAGATACATTCATATAGTTAAAGATTCTTTCCCGCTGATGCTGCTTGAATGACAATAAAACTTAACACAGACTCCGCGGATCACCTCAGTCGCAGTGAATTATCGCTGAATGTAAGCCGATCTTGGCCATAGAAGTTGTCTACTTAGAATCCGGACTAAGAATCGCCCAGCGAAGCGTGATTATAAAAGTGCAAATATGGAAGAGTGTCGAGAGGTGTGATATTAATAATAATTGTTTCTTTTTTTCTTTTAATTGAATTAAATAATTCTAATTGTGATTCATCAATATTAATTAATCTTTGTTTATTTTTTAATTAAGGTCGCGAAGTTTATTTTGTTGAGTTCGTTCATTGTGGTTGCATGTTGTGCCAAAACCGAAAAGACCACAACAGCAGCGCCGAATCTGCTGAACATAGTCGACGACATAATTCCAGATGTCGAGAATTCAACCCAGAAAGTGATAAGAGTCAACACCGTTGACTTGCCTCCAATTGTCGAAGATGATAAGAACGGCACCGAGTCTTCATTGTACAACATCCAATCCCTGCTGCCACCAATTCCAGTTTATTTGTCTTCGAAGAAATTCCGCAAACCGCAAACACAGATTACTCCGTCAACGTCGTCGGCAGTTCAAGATTCTCCCATAATTCGATCCCTGCCGGAATTGAAACCCTCCAAGCCGAAGAAGTCCAAGCAGAAGCACTTGCATCTGCTATACAATCAGCCAGACTACGATGGCAAAAGCATTGGCAAACGAATGAGAGTTCGAGTGGCGCCCGGGGCGTACCCGATTTACTATATTCTGGCTAAGACAAACGGCCAGTTCCGGAAGCAGCCCATCAAAGGATTCCGCAATGAAGTTGAACTTGAGAAGTACTTCGAGAAGGTGAAAAAGGTCGATAAGTTCAACACGATTAGCAGATGAGTTTTGTCAAACCTCAAAACCCCGAAACCACAAAAAAAAGGCCAAAATAAGATGCTAGTTTATAGTGAAAACGTTTTTCCATTAAAATTAAAATTAAAAATTAAAATTCCTACAACACGATTTAGTGTCGTGCTTTAAGTTTTATTATGTTGAACAAGTGATTGAGCTTTGAGACTCAAGGAAATGTGAATAGTTTGTAATTAATTTAATATATATATATTTTTTTTACATAATAAATAAATTTTACCTCATTATAAAATGTGATCAATACCCGGGCACAATGAGTTATAGTTGTTGGTGCTTAAAACTATTGACGATGCGCAATGAAATTAAACTTAAATAATAAAATGATAATGAATTAAAGATTGAGTGGTGTTTTTTGTGTTTTTTTTATGATTTGTGGCTTTTGTTTTTTTTTTTTTTAATAAATTAATTGATAATCATTACTTGATTGGATGATTAATACGCCAATCAATTAGAATTTAGAATTTGTTTAATTTTGTTTGATTTAGACGAGTGGCAGTAATTACATTCGTCAAAATTATTATTTTTTGTTCAAATATTTGATTTTATGATTCTTCATTCAAAGGTATTGAAATAAATTATTAGAAAACTTTATATGCACTTAAATCATTTGCTTCGAATTTGCGAAATTCTAAGGCTTTGGTTTTTGCTGTGTTGAGATTAGTTTATTTTTTGAAGGTATTTTTAAATTAATTTACGTTTTTATTATTATTAAAATTCATTTAATTTCATTCAATTTAAAAAAGAGAAACAACTACGTTAGTTGCGTTTTATTGACTGCTGTATAGCTAGTGAAGCATTCAAGTGAATAAAACGATCAAACTCACTTTACATAATATCGCCAGAACAGATGCCATTATTTTGCTGGTTTCTTTTTCGCCAGCAATCCAATTAATGTTTCTGCTCTTACTGCCCAACAGTGAATAAAACACATCTATTATTTTCTTTATAATTTATTTTTAAAAAAATGTATTTAGTGCTGAACAAACAAAAAAGTTCAATAGAAAGCTTCTAAGAATATTTAAAAAATCTCTTTTTTTTTTCAAAAATTGAAAACATTGCCACAAAAACTCAGGAAATCGTGTCCCTTGGTCTTTTCAATATTCTTGCAAAGTTAAAAGTACTAACCCTAAAAAAATCAACTGGTTTTCGACTCCTTCTAACTTCAAAAACAATAAAGTCTGAAACGATATCAGAAGTAGTTCCTGAAATACATTACTTGGAAAATCACAAAAACCGTAACTGACTGACTTACAGATCATCAAATTTTGGAGAATTTATCAATGACGTAGAAAACGGATGCTATTTTCAATTTAGAAGGCGTTTTCCGCCCATTTTTTAAAATTTAGTAAAGATTCCAATTAGCAGTCTGGCAGTCTCAGTTCTTGTGCAAAATATTGATTTATAATAAAGTTTTCGAAGAGAGAACTTATTGTCAAACTCTAGATATTAAAAACTTATATCGTTTCGCTTTGAGTTCTTTTCATGAAAAAAAAATTAATGAAATAAATCACACAACTAGAATCCGAAGCGATCAAAAATGAAATCATCGAAACAAAATACCCTTTAATAAGATTATTTGAATTTCTAAAAAGCTACCATCAGTAAACAATAATATGCGTAGTAGGTATTTGACGCCTTTGGCTTTTATTGAGAATTAAGTCGTAAATCTTTGTCAATATTATCTTATTCTCTTGTTTAAATATCACTTAAATCAAATTGAGCGAATGTCAAGATCAATAAACTTGTAATAATGATAGCATTAGAATTTCTACTAAAAAGAACCTCACATCAAAGAAAAACCGTTAATGAAAATTTAAGATATTCAAACTTAGATAAAGAATATCGAATGTAGACATCAAATAAATCATATTAAGACCAATCCTTCTCTTGTTGTCGCCATTGAGTTTAAAATTTAAATAAAGCTAACAAATGTCAAATTCTTAAAGTGGGACAAAGTTTTGTCACAGCTGGAATAAATTCGAAATTTCAAAATTGAGACTTCTACCGTTGATGTCTTGGAAATTTATAGACAATTTGCAATTAATATTTCGCACATACAAATGGCACTTAACAAATCTCAAAAAGTCAAAAATGGTCACAAAAACTTTTTGTCATTTTACAGCCTTATTACGATTGTCCAAGATCAATTAATTGACAATTGAAATATTTTGTCAATCAATTGATACATCGGTATTATGAACCCGAGTTGATCATTTTTTGATCCATTGTGAACAAAGATCAAAAATCTATTGTGAATAGTGCCTATTTACTTAAGACAGCTGCAAATTTTAGTATGTTTGGGATGGATTGTTGCCTTTTCGTTGGCTTTAACTTGTCGTTGATATCTAAAAATACATTAAGGAAGGCTTCTTTCGAAAGTCTAAAGTTTTGAATGAATCTAGAAGCGAGCCAAATTAGTTTTTGTAATGTAATTAAAAAAGATCTTTTATCTACATACATATGTTCAGCCAAATCCATCGGATTTGAAGCATCGCGTAATTTTCTTCGAATCTTTGCTTGCTCCAAAGTATTTTCGTCTTCAATTTCATTTTCACTGTGAAAAATAGTTCTATAGTAGACATGCTTTTGGCTTTCGCGATCCGTAAAATATTTTATCAACAAGGAATTTGTGATTGACTGGAAATTTGATAATCAACAAATATTTTGACAACCATAATACCAAGACTGTCAATTTAAATCATTCACAATAGATCGAATTTCTGAAGAGCGTTCACAGTTTATCAAAAATTTTGATTTTTGACAACGATAATACCGATTCATTAATTATATTGATAAATATCAAATATCGTATTGATCTTTGACAACCGTAATAAGGGCGTTAGACTCTCAACAATCCCGTTAAAGTAGTTCCATTTCAAAATTATTAATGCCATAGAAACTGTTTGGCTAGGGATGAAGTTTGACATGACAGTATGGTGAATGTCATCGGGTAGCTTAGTTCTGAAGTTCGGTACTTTATTTTTACAGAAATTTTAAACTTGAAACAATCTTCAATAATTTACGAAAATTCGAATTCGAAAATAAATCTTCGAATAAAAGGGAGCCGTGAATTTGAATGTCTTGGAGTGCTTTTCGAAACTAGCAAATTAGCAAATTCAAATTAAGGGTTCTCTCGCAGATATTTATGATTTGTTAGGTTAAAGTTCAAAATGTTATTGAATTTCCAAAACACATAATAGGTTAATCAAATGCGTGTTCCTTAAGTGTGTTTTATTTTTAAAATTTTAGTCCAATTTTACAATACACTGCATCCCACTGTAATGCATCGTCAATCGAAACAGATTAAGAGTTTGGTAGGTATACATATGTAGGTATTTCATGATTGATTGAAAAATCTCTCTCGATCTTATTTCAATCCATTTTGTACTTATTCCAAAAAAGTTGTCAATAAGCCGAGACTCAAACAACCAATGACCTTTCACAACTAATGGATTCCAAAACACAACCAGATAAGCCCTTAGTTTTTTTTGTACTTTATTTTTTTTTTTTTGAAGGCTTTTGGGAGCTCCACCGGTTCCGGATGTTGTGTTTCGTTGCGGTATAGTACGAGTATAGCAACAGCAGCGTCGGCGCTAGCGCTTACATTGTAAAAGTTTTTTGTTTTAACAACCCGAGCTATGTTTTTGCGGTTATCTGTCGGAAGCGTATTAAACAGCACAGCACACCTGCACATTTTTCCATCCTCAATTTGTTCGCTCAACACACACTGCTCGTCTGAAGGTAATCCTTCTGTTGAAGCCCTCATCCTCATCCTCATCCTGGTTGTTAAAAAAAAAGTCAGTTCTTAGTTTGGAAAAAACTTTCACCTTGTACCTCGTACATCTCAGTCTCAGAGCAACGCAGCGCAGCGCAGGGCATTTTAGCTTCTATAAAGTGCTTCACAACTGCCGGAGATAAAATGAATGAAACTTTCCCTAATTGAATATTATATTCCCGTTTCAAAAAGAGTGCAACTTGATGTTGCTGGAAGACAGAAAAAAATGTGGCCAGTACATAAGAAGGGAAACTCACTGGTGGGTGGCGGGTGTCGGCGGAGGTGGGGCAGTATACCAAGCTCATACTTTCACTATGATCCTTGTGGGAACTCGCCCTCGCCAGTATCAAAGGTACTTTGCATAATTAGGGACGGTCGGTCGGTCGGTGGTGGTGCCTGGTGCCTGGAACTTCCTTCAATCCTTTCCTTGTTTTTGTGTCCATATACCGGTGCATATAGAAAGTCTGGATCTAGATCTGCATCGCATCGGTACAGCTGGCGCTGGCTGGAGAACAAGACTGTTATGGCTGGTGGCCAGTTATGATGGTAGCTTTCTATGCGATGCGTTTGCAGTGCAATTCTCTTATACAGTAAGATAAGAGGTGCCTCCAAGGAGGTATAACAGAAAATAAAGGCATCATTATGCAGATTAGGTGTAGGTACTACGTACCTGCTATGTGTGGTGGACGTTCTTGTTCTGCTGGAACTGGATGTGCAAAAGTATAGATCCGATTGCCCCGGGGGATAAAATAAAAATTTAATATCGAGGAGCGCATCCAGATGTTAAGACCGTCGCGTCGTCGGCGTTCGTCGTCGTCAGAAATAAGTTGTTCTGAGGCGATATTATTAACTTAAAAAAAAAAAGAAAGAAAGAACACTTTATATTGCTACTCCAAACTGCTCCTAGGTTAGGTACCTACTCCTCGTTAAAGATGAGGTTATAAGGTGGCTCTTAAAATTATTAAATTGTTTTATAAAAACTTGCGAAACATAAAACTTGATTCTAAACGATATTGCACATCTTTATGAATTGTTGTGCATAAAAATGCAATTTTTTCCGCTGTACCTGTACCTTTAGCTGTAAAGGCAGTTATCTGCAGTTGTTGGTTCTGGGAAGATACTAAATATAAAGAATTTTACTGCTTCATATAATCTAAGGAACTTGACCGGGAAATATAAGAACCTGCTGTATTTTATTATTAAAAGTCAACTTATTAGTTGAATTTTGTTAAACAATTTTTTCCACATTTTTAGTGAGTAATACGTTTGGACCGACATAATGTGTTTGTTCGAAACTTAAGCGGGTTCGAAACTTGAAGTTCTTCTAAGTAAATTGCAGATTTTCTTGGTGGCTACTGATTTTATACCAAAAAACTAGGCAAAGAACCTTAAAATAGAGATGCTCAAGTCAAGGAATATCAAGGCTGAAGTGAACGTAAAGACCGTTTAAATGGTAATCGAAACCCTTGCTTAGTGAGAGTGACAGTAAATAATGAAAAGAAAATTTTATTTCTGGATTTACAAAACCAAGATAAAAAAAAAAAAAAACAAAATTAAAAAAAAGAGGATTTTCAACTGCCAAATTGTAAAATTCTGAATTCTACAGTACCGTTTGAAAAAATAGAAATACGTTCGTATACGTACGTACGTTCGAGATACTATTTTTCGTCCACAGTATCTCAAGAACGAGAAGAGATTTGTCAAGCGGTTTTTTCACTATAGCAGTTTAAAAAAATAGTGAAAATTTTGGTTGGTCGGAAATATCTCAGAAACGGATGCTATGGACTTCAAATAAATTTTATTGTATGCAATGTAATGTGAAACATATTAAGTATAAATTTGGAAAAAGTTCAACATACTGTTATTTTTTTTTTTTAAATTGAAAAACTAAAAAAAAATTTCGACACATTATGTACTATGAAGTAAAAATTATATAACCTTCAAAATAATTTTTTACTAAATGTGAAATGACGTTTTTGACATGTGGTAAAATTTAAAAAAAAAATTCAATTGATAGTTTTTTGCAAAAAAAAAAAAAGGGACAAAAATACTTCCAAAAATTGGTAAAAAATGTTTTTTGACTTGAATATATCGAGAATGGACAACGATATTCACTTCAAATTTATATAAGTATACAAAATACAATTATCAATAAATGCTACAATTTTGACAAATATCGAATAGACAGTTTTTTTTAGGAAAAATACTTAAACTGAAATTTACCGAAAAGTTCAAAAAGAGTTTTTCGACTTAAATATCTTCACAAAAAGCAATGATGTTGACTTTAAATTTGTTTTATGTTTGTTAAAATACATTTACCAGCAATACCTAAATGATAAAATATTGACATATATGAAATTGACATTTTTGTACAAAATATTAAAGAACTACAAAAGTTCTAACAAAGATTGATAATTAATTTTTAACAATTAATATCAAAATTAAGAGTAAATTAATCAATATCAAGAATATATCGATTTTACAGTTTTAACAAAAATCTACATGTTCACAAGAATTGACAAAATTATGTTTTTCTTGAAGACAGCAAGGGAACACTTAATGGCTTTTTATTGTGACACAAAAACTTAAATTTTGTATAGTATAGAGGGCGATTTAAGAACTTCAAAATCACATAATAGGGGGGATGTTAAAATATGTATAATTATTTGTATTCAAATTCAATAAGTTTAAAATTTTATTACGGGTTAGTTATAACTTCGATGGATTAAAAATTCTCTAAGAAATAAAAAAATAAAAATATTTTATTGCTTTTAGGGTATCAAATTGACATTTTTAGTAATAGTCTAAGAGCCCTCAGCAAATTTTGGATTGTGAAAGTTACCAATGAATAGTGTGGTGAGGAAAATTTTTGGTTAACATCATTATTCCCAAAATATTTTTTTTTTTTTTGGTTTTTGACCCGCTATTTTGCCAAAGACCGCGACTACTCGTACAAGCGATACGAGAAAACATTAAAAAAAAAAAGAAATACATACTATTTACGAGGAAAGTCGAAACACAGGTGACAATAAGTTGTACGTGACCAAGTCCTAGACGACTGATAGTTTTCGATTTTGATGAGATCGAGTCAAGACTCAAAAATCTCACTTAAATACTGTAACTCATGTTTCCTACTAAATAGCCATTCAAAATTTTAAATTTAAGTTTCAAGAAATTTGGAAATCAAATTTTCCATCAATAATTTAAATCCTAATTTCTACAAATGTTATAAATGTGAAAGTTTGGGTGTTTTTTGCTTAATAGCACCAGAACGACTGAACGAACTTGGATGAAATTTTGCACAAAGATAGATTATACATAGTCTGGAATAACAGATAGGCTTATAATCCTGATAAAATGTAAGGTTTCCGTAGGATAGATTTCTTTAATTTTTTCCGATCGCACCAAAATGGCTGAAGGGCACTTTTGTTATTTTTGCGAAAAATTTGTCAAGATATCTAAGCTTGTTTTTAAGCTGATTGAGATCTTGATCAAACATCAAGCTTCAACTTTCTTCTTAGAGATATTACAGTTATTTATAAACATTTGCCTTGATTTTGAAAAGGTTTTTCGAGTTCCTGTTTTTCTATTCAATATGTCAGAACGGAGTGATAATATCGTAGATTTCATTGAAATTTATCGAGTGTATCCATGTTAGCAGCAGTAAATTGACTTTTTTCAAAATTTTGTGACTTAAAATTTGTATTTTTTCTGACTTTTGACTACTCACAAGTAAAATGAAAGCTAAACTGATGACCGAACTGACGTTTAAATACACTTTCTTTTTTAACTGAACTGACAACTGATTGTCAAAAAGAGGCTTTGGAATGTTTGATCTTAGACTTGAGTGCTAAATACAAGTAATTTTTGAATGCAATAAAATTAATAAAATCATTATTATTTTCTATTATAAGTTTTTTAGTTAATTTTTAAACACAACCTTATTCAAGTGGCTTCCTCAGCTCAGTTCTTAGTGCATTTTGTCACTCTAACTTTAAAAGTCCTTGATGAGGACTACAGCTCACGCATTGATTGAATTATGTTACTTCAAGTTCTTGAAACGTTTCCTAATTGTTCGCATAAAGTTATACCTTCACTGGCCCCACAAAAAAGTACAAAGGTGTCAAATCGCAGATCCGAGGCGGGTAATTGAATCGACAAGACAACTGATAATACGATAAAGTCTATTAACATATTTCTGTAATGCCCACTTCTGACACTAATGTTTTTCAAGCCTCATTTTCGAAAAAAAAAAAATTGGTCCAATGATACCACCACTCCACACTCCTTAGCAAACTGTCACTTTTGATGGATGCACTGGCTTGTCGACAGTAAAGTGCCGGGTTTTCAAGCGGTGATTTTCTTTAGTAACGTAACCGCTACCGAGTTGAAAATGCATCTTGTCAGAACAGATGATTTTTAGCCCAAAATCGTTTTACAATTCAAGCTTGTCTATAAATCCTAGATTTCGTTACTAAGTCAACTCGACCCTGTTATCGAATATTCCCATGTATTTGTGGAACGTACAATTTTCATGTCGATTTTAGTCTCTTTCGGCTACAGTATCCTCTATTTGAGATAAGTTTTCAATATTTTCCAAAGTTATTCAAGCATAAACCGACTAATTTTAAGAGTGTTCAATGAAGCTGTTAGAAACATTTTGGATTAGTTTCGGCAGGGAGGGAATATTAGAACACTTTAGAGCAGGATTTTCTACACTTGCTTCTTAGGCAGAAAAGAATTGCGAAGAATGTCAAGATCATGTGTGTTGTAGTCTGTATTGTTCTTCATATTTCTTGTGTCTGTGAAAATACAGTTTTTTATTTGTTTTTATATTGGAAACTAAGTAATTAATGTGCTTATCAAAAATTGGTTAAACATTTTTTAAAAAACGTTAGCCAAAGCAAAACAATTTTTTGTTTACAATTTCAGATGTCACATGACAGTTCTACATAAGATGTCTGACGTTTATTGTATTGATCTATCCTGTTATACGCTGTTCTATCCTGTAAGGATGGCCACAGTTTAACACAAAACATATAAATAAAGAAAACACAACTGACTTTTCTATACAATTTATTCAATGTTCACATAGCAACAGCACGATGAGCAATGATCTGCTTACATAACTCTAAAAATAATATAGCTTATGATTAACTGAAATGAATAAAATACATAAGGTATCGCATGTTCTTCTAACGGTCATACTTGTCGTTTTACAATATTATATAATATTAAAGCGAATAAGTTGAAAGAGAACTCTTATTAAAACATTATATTTAATATTAAGATTATGTAGGTTTTCGAACAGCGTTGTTATACAAAATGCCTACAATCCTACTCTAAGGTTCATTAAACATTCTTTTTGATCCGGAGTGACATGATACTGACTTTCTGTCAAGATTTTGAGTGGATAACAGCTGTCAGTGTCAAAATAAGATAAAATTTAAAAAGAAACCACTAGTTTATGGCCACGAACAACATTTCATTTTATAAATTGTGAGTTTTTGGATAATATGAGAGTCCAGTGCATTTGGGACCCGAGTAAATCTTCCCCGATCTTAGATTCTAGCACAGGGTAAAATCTTTTCAATTCAATTGAATTTGAATTTCGATTCATAAATTATTATCACAAACCATGCCTTAGGACTTCCATTCAATAAAATTCCTCAAAGCAAATAAGACATCCCTCCAAAATACCTGGTTTTACCTGCATTTTTTTTTTTTTTTTTTTTAACTTTAGCCCACACTATGTGTTCCCGCCCCTGAGTCGTGCAGTTCCTTTGATAACGTAACACGGTGCGGCGGCGATGACAAACTCTTAATTCCTTCGCTTAATTTTCCGGTTTCCGCTTAATTCAGTAATGAGTTTCATTTTCATTCAGATTCAAATTCAAATTCAGACTGCAATTGTGTTGGATGATGAATTTTAACTTCCTCCAAGCTTCCAGTTTCCAGTTGCCCGGTCTCATCCGAAGCGCACATAATAATTATTATTATGACTCCTTTTGCTTTATTGTCCCTGGTGAGTCTCGGCAAATATACCGCAACATCGCCAGAGTCTAGGCTAGGTATACACTTTGACTACGGAGATCGAGGGATGGCACAGCACAGAACCATGATGCTTTCGATTTTAATAAAATTACGAGTATTATATTCCTAACAAAATGGCAGACGAAAACCGTTATGACTTAACTCTATACAAACGGAGAGGTATACCGTATACGTATGGGAGATATCCTTAAAAAAAGGTGATCCACCAGAGCAGTCAGCAGCCAGCAGTACCACAATCTACTATAGTACAACTCCCACTGCTCTCGATTCCAGTGTTCCTTCCAGGGTGGAACGGGCGGTATGGGCGGACTGTGGGGCGTTTATCCTGTTCATTGTTTCGTTCGCCTTTTATAATGCGATATAAATATCTTTCACTCTGAATTTCCTTTTTGTCTTCCACATTCAAGGATACTTTTGTATTTCATAAAATAATTCAAACAAAAAAATATGAAATTATAAACTGCAGGAGAGATGTCAGTGGAAAACTGATTCATTTGCGTGCAATTTAAGTAAACAATACTTAAAAAAAAAAGCAGAAGAACAACCAAAAGGAACACAATGAAATACCGTATTCGTTGGTGTTTCTTTGCTTTAATTGCTCAGACGGAATAAATTACACGGAGCGAGAAACACCGGAAACCAGCAGCTGTGCAGATGCTAGATGCTGGATGCTGGATTCTGAATTCTCTGGGAAAATTAACGTTTTTTCTTCGACATCATCTCTGCTTGCTGGACGACCGACGACGACGACGATGACTTGAAATAGATGCTGGGAACTGGGAACTGGCAACTGAAAGCTGGAGAACGAGATATAATATAAATTTCTTCTTATAGAATTCTAAGAGAAAACGTTTGTTTTAGCCTGCGAAATTATATTTCTTATTTATTCAAAATTTTCATTAAATGGAAACCAAACCACACAGAGCCAGAGCGAAAGGGAAACTCAACGAATTAATGAGGATTGAGGGGTTTTTCGTGAACGCTTCGGAAAATAATCATAGCGGATTTTGTCTGTATAGGTAAAAGAAGATGTTAACATGAAATTATTTGTGTTTGTTTTTAATTTAAAAAACGGATTTTATTAATTTTTCTATATTATTTCACAGGAATTGTTAGTTTATTTAAATATTTTGAAAACTATTAAAATTCTGTAAAACATCAACAATGAAATCATTTTTCTTCCTTAACCTCAGATGACTCAATGGATTTCCCGCAGACACGTCATCGAAAATTGAAGATTTTCGAAAGTTATTTCTTCTGTATTCTAGTGAAAGTCAAAAAATTACACAATTTTTAAGGTTTTTTAGAATTAGGGATGATTTACAAATAAATTTAGGTCAGAGAAGAAAGTTTGACTTTGTCTTAAAAATCCAATTGAAAACAAAAAAGTGGCACTTTGACGATATTGAGGTCAAGAAATCGGGAATGCTTTTAATATTGGCATGAATTTGATGTAAAGGACACCCTTTCCCTTCGGCTTTCATTTTAGTGCTGATTTGATAATGTTTTATTTAAAAATCCATAAAGTAAGAAAAGTGAACATACGCCCTGGTGTCCCATTTTTATTTTCTCGATATAACAAACATTAGTTTCGTGTAAAATAGAAACTTGGGATAGAAGTTAACATAAGTTCTCAAAATTAAGTTCTGTGACACGAAATATGTGTGAAGATCGAAGTAAAGACGGTTAATTATCTCTGCGTTTAGTCCAAGCCAACATTAAAAGCATTCCCGATCTCTTGACCTCAATATCGTCAAAGTGCCGCACTTCTTTGTTTTCAATTGGTACTGGTTTTGGCAATTCTGAACAGATATAACTTCTTCAATCTACAACATATTTCATAGAAACCAAAAATATGTTACAGACTGTTCCAAATACTTTTATCACAAGCAAAAAAATTTGCTTTAAAAATTTAAAATAATAAAAAAAACTCCCACTTGCTCCAAAACGCAAGCATAGTATCCTCGCGCTTATGTTCACGGTTGAATATTTTTTATGTCTGGGAGGATGTTTGGCCCATAAGATTTGTCTGGCTCATCAAGTATGGGTTTAAAATGGTTTTCTAAATACGAGTAACAACATATGTAAAAATCAAACTTCAGAAAATAAGATAAGTTAAATTATCATTTTAACAGCTTTAAAGCGTCTGGCACAAGTTATGGCCGACGGCAAGTGTCTGGCAGTGCGGACATTATAGAAATCAGCCATCAGAATTTAACATATTATTTTTACTCACCTTTGTCACCTGACACCTGCAGATTGGCCGTCTACTCAACTTAGCTGGTATGCAGGCCGTCAAAGTACATATGAGAGCTACTCAGTACCACAAGTTTTGCCTTTCAGAAAATAACATATGTCTGGCGGCCCTAGGCTCTTACTCTAATAGGTTAAATATGAAGAGATACATTTTTGTTTCAAAGTTGAGGAAAAAAAAACTTGAATTAAAGTGCAAACCATTTCTGAATTATAAAATATTTCCTTAATCTATACTTCTTTACAAGTCTCGCTTACTCGGGGCGGGCGTCTCGAAAAATGTTTCGTCTCGTTTAATTTGTAGTGTCTGGTTGGGTTTTCGAAACAATACCTATCCACACCAACAATCCCTAAAATTGGCCTTTTACGGAGCAAGAAATTGCCGCAGTCTTCTGATTTATCAGACGATTTCTCTATTTCTCATCAAGGCCTTAACTATTACATTACATTACATTTTTATATTTGAAAAACCTTATCACTCAAAACCTTAACCTGTCTGATGAAATTTTATAGTTTAAAAAGCCTACAAGAATACTGAAGTGGAAGCTTATTAAATAGTATCGCCGTCTCGTCTCAATTTCTTCAGATGAAGCCATTAAGAAACCGAAAGCTAAAAGCAAAAATTTAATTCATGGAACCCTAATCTTTTTATTGTGCTACAATCTGAAAAAGGTGAACATATGTCAACTTAATGGCGGATAGTGTTTAGTGCTACTTCAACGATTGTTGTTAACATTTTCATAGTAATGGAAAATATTTTTGACATTTGCATCACTTATGCCAAAATTTAATGACAGCTGTCAGAACTAAGTATTTTTGCACTCAAAAGACGAGAAGAGTCTTGTTTAATCAACGCTCCTTAATAAAGAGACCGTGTTAAGGCTATATACTTTTGAATCCACATTTATTTGGTCATTTTGGTATCGTTGATCTCGTCGACCTCGTCAATCTTGTCGGACTCGTCTCTTCTGTCAATCTGGAAGTCTTGTCTATCATTTTGGTTTGTATAAATTTTCATCAGAAGAAACACTATTTGATTTTTTTAAATATAATTTATACTTAATTTTCATTTTTAATACTCAATAAATTTACACGCATTTGTGGATTTGTCTTGCTGCCTATCTGTCAAAAAATTAATCATCAAATTATGTATGTATGTATGTACCTATGATACATGGAAAATTATTGTCGCTTTCATAGATCCAAAAAATTGATTTAAAGCTACCAGTGACACTTGACACAAATACTGTTATGAATATCTGTTTACCATCTGTCATATCATAAACTGTCAAATTCCATTAGAAAATATTAACGATTCCAATTAAGAAACCTTTGAAAACACCAAAACTGTCTTGGAGAGGAAAATAAATCCAAGATTGTGACTTACAAGAAAAAGCAGATACCGAGACGAAACAAATACTTTTTGTTTCAGTTTGACGTTTAAGATTCGTGTATTTTAATTCAAATTAAATTAAGGTAACTATTCATTTTCGAATATCGAGAAGTGTAAGACTGCTATTACCCGATGACTCATGAGTCGTGACTCTTTTCGAACTACGTTGGTGAAAGAGAGATAAAAGAATCGAAAAGATGAAACGGAAAATAAACTGCCCTGTGAGTCGCCTGCAAATTTTCCACGACTCATTTTTGACATTTCTTTTTCACTCATTTGTTATTTTGCTTGTCCTCTTTATTTAAATTCGTCGTGCTCGAGTTCACATGTATACCTGTATATTTGAAAGGGCGAGACAGAATGTATGATATCTCAAACAACGATATTTGAATTAATGAAAGTTGTCAAATTAGAGTCATGACTTAAGATAAAAATTAGAGTCATGACAAAGGATAAAATTTCAAAGGAGAATTCGAAGATGAGTCAACGTGTAATAGCGGACTAAGATATACAATTTAAATGATTTTCAGGTGGGATTAAATTCAAGTAATTTCGAGAATGCCTAAGCCCCAAAATTCTTCCCATATTAACGTATGCGTCATCTCGTAACCCAATTTGAAATCAGTGAGTAGTAGATGGCGCTGGAAGTTATTATTTCTCATTGAAATTCTACAGTCAAGATGGGGCTGGGGTTCGAGTCTTTTTTTAATTAAGATAAATTTATAAAAGTTCATCTAAACGCTAAAGAACTTGAAGAAATGATAAAAAATCCGTTTTCTTTGACAAATTGAAATTAATGTTTTAATTACTAACAGCCAGATCTGTCATTACATCCAATTTACATACATTTAGATATTAATGTATCATAAAAGGAAATAATTCTTGTTTCAAATATATAGTATCTAGTTCGTTTTGTTGTGGTTTGCCAGCATCCTCAAAGTTCATACATTGTTTTTGAGGTTTAATAAAATTCTTATTTCAATATATTTCAATTCAACTTTATTAACACAAATCTTACTCTCGAATATTTGAAACTTTTGTTGACAACATTGTTTCATAACTTGTATGTATATAAATTCTAAGTTTCCTGACAATAGGACTTTGTTTCTAAAGTCATATCTATTATTTCTTAATAAGTTGCCTCCAATACACATACGAAAATCATCACCCCCCCCCCCCCCCCCTCTAAATAAGATAATTTCAAACTTTTGAAATATTGTTTAGTTCTTCATTAAAAATGAATTTATTCGCACTTGTCTCACATTATTACCAGACACCGACAAACAGACATATACAGACACAAAAACCACAAATTCATTCGACTTGAATTACTTACAATACTAAATCCGAATTCATAACCATATACACTTTTCCAAGTACTTGTTCGTCGTGTTCATGTACAGCGTCCTCGAACTTTAAGACTCGCATTCATCAATTATGGGAAGAGTGTTTTCCTGCTTTGAATTGTAAATACGAGTACAATATAAGTTTCTATTAGGAGAAGTTACTATATACTCGTATATGTACATAGTTCCACAACAATCAAGAAGATACATATCCTGGGCTCAATCTGGATGCTTCTTGTTGAAAGGACTCTCGTTTAGGAAACATCTTCTTAGTGCCGCCCCGGCACGCGGTGCGACGAACGACGACGACGAGACGGACGGGGGTGAAATGTCATAATATTTCAGACAATCGTTCATGTCTGCTGAACTTGGGCACGAGTTTGTGTGTATGTGTGTGTGTGTGTTTGTCTGACTGTTTGTCTATTTATCTGCCCGGACCGGATGTCTGGCTTAGGTTTGTTTTGTATCTATGTCCTAAACTATCTGTGACTGGCTCGGATTAAATGCTAGTTTATAGGCTAATGCCGTTTTCTGCACATAATAAATTCAAACTGACTTACATACATACATACATATTTAGCAGGTTTTTGTATTTTTGGATACGAATAAGTATCTGAAAGATAATTTTGTTGGTGAGTGTTTTTTGTTTGTTTTTATTTATTTTATTTATTTTTTCACTAAAAGATTCATTGATTTGTATTTTTGTTTTGATATGGAAGGAAATTGACGTCGCCATCTTACATATATTTTTGATGGATAAATTATGTATTTTTTTTATGTTTTATTCCCTAGGGAAGGTAGTCAATTATTTACAACGAAAATGGCTTTTTTATTTAGGCAATATCGATATTTTTGAGAATAATTTCGTCAATGAAGATGATTCAGGTACCTACTTGAACAAAACAAAAAAACACTTGAATTATAATCATCCAGATTCAGTGAATGAAAAAGGTCCTTGGGTGACAAATTGCTTACAAACGAAACGATATAAGAGGGAATTTGAGGAGTAAATAGGAATTAATCTGTTTGTGTGTGTACTTTGTGACTTTGTTTTGGTATCAAGTGTACAAAGGTCTTTATTGTTGTCTTAAATAAATCATGAAGAATCAAGTTATTTTTTCAATGAATCATTAGGTTGTATAAAATCCATCCACTAGTGTTCCTAGGACTATATAAAAATTCATTATGTTCTGCACTTTCAACCTCTAGCTCGTATAGTTTGTTCTCTCGCCATCTTATAATAAAATAAAGTTTAATTAATAAATTCAAAAAATATATTTGTTCTTTTCTTATTATACAGTCGTTAATAATTACAAAATATGCATGTGTCCAATTCCAAACTTCAAAAAGACGTAATTTTTTAAAAATTGAGCTGTAAAAGTTAAAATTAAATACGAATGCTTACTTACTGGTAATCAAATAATAATATATTAAGAAAATGTCATTTAAAAGAAAGATCTCTTAACTCTATCAGACGCCCTCTGGCGTGTTTTAATTGCGTAACTACTGTGCTCATCTACTCGAGCATGAGATCATGAGTAAATGATAGTACTAGATTATGGTTAAGTAACTACATCCAGAACTCTCGATTTCCCAGCACTGTTAACAGCTTAAATTATATCGACTTCGAAAAAAGATGTCTGAGACCATTGTCAATTAAAGGCCAATAACAAGATCAGAAAAATATTGGACAAAATTATTCTTCCGGAGTCTCAAAAACTATCAATTGAAAATTCGATTATCATGCATCAGAAGTGGAATCACTCAAGGTTAAGAATTTCTACTAAACAGATACTACCGAATAATTCCAGAATTCTCTTATGCTTAAAATTCTAAATCACCTGCATCGCATCAATGTCACTATCACCCTTCTTACGGTTGTCAAAGATCAATACGATATTTGATATTTATCAATCACCCTTATTACGGTTGTCAAAGATCAATACGATATTTGATATTTATCAATAAAATTAATGAATCGGTATTATCGTTGTCAAAAATCAAAATTTTTGATAAACAGTGAACGTTCTTCAGAAATTAGATCTATTGTGAATGATTTAAATTGACAGTCTTGGTATTATGGTTGTCAAAATATTTGTTGATTATCAAATTTTCAGTCAATCACAAATTCCTTGTTGATGAAATATTTTACGGATCGCGAAAGCCAAAAGCATTTCTTCTATAGAACTATTTTTCGGTGAAAATGAAAGAAGAAGAAAATACTTTGGAGCAAGCAAAGATTCGAAGAAAATTACGCGATGCTTCAAATCCGATGGATTTGGCTGAACATATGTATGTAGATAAAAGATCTCTTTTAATTACATTACAAAAACTAATTCGGCTCGCTTCTAGATTCATTCAAAACTTTAGACTTTCGAAAGAAGCCTTCCTTAATGTATTTTTAGATATCAACGACAAGTTAAAGCCAACGAAAAGGCAACAATCCATCCCAAACATACTAAAATTTGCAGCTGTCTTAAGTAAGTAGGCACTATTCACAATAGATTTTTAATCTTTGTTTACAATGGATCAAAAAATGATCAACTCGGGTTCATAATACCGATGTATCAATTGATTAACAAAATATTTCAATTGTCAATTAATTGATCTTTGACAACCGTAATAAGGCTGTATATCTACCATATTACATAGAGGTCCAAAAGAACAGTCTTTAAATTCTAAAACTTTTCTATTTCAGGAAACCATCAGCTGGCAGGAACCAGGAACTGAAACATTGTCCTAGAAGTCCTTGATGGAACTACCGAATAGGTGAAATAGCAATGAAAAACAAACATCTCTAATAAAATAAGTTCGCTTCACACCTTCAAAGTTTTCGGTTATTGGTTACATTCCGCTCTTTTCTTGTTGATCTTAAAAAACGATTTCCACAATGTTCGTCAAACTCCTTTTTGGACATCAGTTTTGCAAAAGAATACAATCTTTTACAACTTTATTATTGCAATCATTCATTGATTGCAAAGTAATGCAAAGACTTCAAAAGCATGAAAGGACTGTAAAAAGATTGATTTTTTATATACTAGAGGGCCAGGCAAACTTCGTCTTGCCCCAATTTAATGCAGAAACTCAATCTATGGACAAATTTTGTTGTTACTTATTTGATTTCCATTTTTCCAATTTTTTTTATCTAGATGGCGTTTATGCGTTTGGACGTTTAACATAGCGCCATCTATTGAATACTTACTCAATCCAGTCGACAGATGTCGCCATTTGTTAAAATAGTTTGGAGCTAACAGATAATTGTGAGTGTCAAATAATAGACAAATAAATTGCAATCTTAAGTTGAGATGTAAGCTATCCTATCTTTCAAGTTTGATCAAACGCGGTGTGCAAATTTGATTAAAATTGGCTAAGTAGTTTAGGAGTCCATTGCGGACAAACAACGTGACACGTAATTTATATTATATTAGATAGATTATACACATATGTGAAAATGATTACACTCTTTAAAGTATCCAATTTTTAGTGATTGCAATCATTGAGTCAAATAATTCAATATTATCGTAAAATTAATTTCACGAATTTAAAAGAATTCATTCGCAAATGATTCTTTTACAAGCCTTTTTTTATACACATTTACATATACTAGCTTAAAGTTCAACTATTTTATAATAAAACCGGTAAGTGAAAAAGAAGATTATAAACAAATACAGACATTTTATCCCAATAGTCACGTTTGGTTGGATGAATATACAAAAAATGTTTATTGATTAAATTCTACTTAAGATTTTGATTAATATTTCTTCCATGGATCATCAATAAACTTCAAAACATTCAAAACTTTTCACTTCTGATTTTTGAAATATTGATGTTTGTTGAACTTTATAATTCAAAAAATAAAAATTTAGACTAAGTCCAAAATCTTAAAATACAAAAACAAAACGCTACAAAACACCATCACATTGATGTCAAATTTCTTCTTTATTCAAAGATTTTGTAAACAAATTTTATTTAAATTTATTTTAGCTTAGAACACGCGTAACATAATATCAAAACAAAAATAAATACATATAACAATAGTGATGGCTTCTTTTGGCAAAACCCTTTAAAAGATTATGGTATCAAATAAATCAAAGTTAATTTCACGAGAGAACATCAATTCAAAACCTTTTATGCTTTAACTATTATTTTGATAAAAACCAAAATTTAAAAAAAGAAATCCTAAACCAACAATCTCATTTATTCCATATATTCGTAAACAACACCAAATCCATTAGCCATTATTTAAATATTTATAAAAATATCAAGATTATAGACAAATCCAATCAATAACAAATTCTCCAATCGGTCACATCTATTCGCTGGTTCAATCCATCATCAGCCATTAAGAGCCATCACACAACACAATGAATCGAGTCGAATCGAATTAGAATTGAGAATGTTAAATACATTCAAAACAAAAGCCAATAAAATTAATCATCTCGATGGTCTTTCAATTTTGAAAATAAAAGAAAAAAACTCTTAAATGAAGCGATTTAACTTTAATGGCTATTAGTATGGATGGCTATAACAAAGTCAGTCCACGTCATGACTTCTATATGTATAGCCAAAACCCATGCCAGACAATGGCTCCAAGAATCTTTTCTTTCATTTTTTTTTTCTGTGTAAAATCCCTTTGATAGAGTAAATCATCATTAAGAATCCTTTAAATGGCAAATTCAGGATGTAAGGTCGAGTGGAGAAAGTTTCCGTCTCTGCTTCCAGCTTCGATCCAAGCCGACAACAACAACAACAACCAACAGCAGAGAATAGCAACCATCTGACAATAGAAATCAATCCATTGAAAGGTTTTACAATTTTTTTTTTCCTTCCTCCCCCAAAAAAAAGGCCAATGAGTTGCAACATCCTTCAATTTTATATTTTTTTTTTTTTGTCTCCCTCAAAATAAAAAAAAATCGAGATTCATCCACCTCAGAAAAATTGAAGGAATATGAAAAAAGAATGACATAGCAATTGATGCCCCTCTGTTGCTCTCTGACAGGTCCATTTGAAACTTTCGCTCCACTGACTTGACTTGACTGGGCTTGGCTAAAGGCTGAACTTCATCATTTCCGTAATGCGACGTGATTTGCAACTTAATCAATTCCAGGAATGTCTATTAGTCCTTAAAATATGACAAGAAAAAAAAAAAAAGAAAAACGAACGATAAGGAAATCCTTTCTTGCATCCAATCCAATATCATTATTATAAGACAGCCGAATCCCAACATGCACGAATAATGAAGCACATTTTTTTGTGTAGTACTTTTTTTGTCAGTGATTTTGGGAATTTCCATTTGAATTATGATAATAAATAATTTTCGCTTTCAGTTAATGAAAGTATTTATCACACCATGCACACCGATACCGAACATCGAAGAAAGAACATAGCACCAGACAAACAGGCATCCGGATCATCACCAGGGAATAGGGAACAGGAGTACGAGTATATGTATGTATGTTACCAGGAAAACATCCTTTTGAATTTCATGCCACACACCTTTAGCACACAATTCACAAAATAATTATTAGAATGCTCCGCAAACATCATTGGATATTCTAAACTTTCGCAACCTACCATGAATGCCAAATGAAATTACTTTCAAGAAGAATTCTTATATAGGGTGTCTTTTTTTTGGACAGTCCATAACATAATTATATAGAAGTAAAATACAATAATACAGATTTACATTTTGCTTCATTGAAAAGCTTTAAGAAAACTTACTTCAGAGTAAAAAATTGTATCAAAGGGCACTATAGCACCCAGTCTAGTCCTTAGATACTACACCCTTTTTTTAAGAGACAAACTCAGCCGATTTTGGACAGCCCTTTAATTTCAAAGTCCGAAATTTCAATACCATAATATTTTCAAGTGATTCCTGAAAATCAAAAAATCCGCACCTTACTTGATAGACCATCAATATTTTGAAGCAATTTCCAATACGGTATAATCTTAACACTTCCTGACAGAAAACCAAAGGAAAAAAAATGTAAAAGTTTGTTGTTTTTTATGTAGGAGACAGGGTATCCGCCCACTTTCTCATAATAATTAGTATCAATTAAAATTATCAAGCCACTTTTCTAGAAATTGTTAAAATTATAATGATTTACGATAAGATTTGAAAACTTTTCAAAAAGAAGCTAAAATCCAGCCAAAAACGTAATTTTTAAAAATAGAATCAAATTCCTTTATGTTTAAAAACTTTCAACCATGAAAACGAAAAGTAATGAGTTCGATAAGTTCACCAATTTCTAACTTTATGAAAGTGTAAATTAGCTAAATATATTTTAGCTGACTGTTTTTGAAAAAAATTTAAATTATGACAGAAAGTTGTGATTATGACAAATGAATCCGTCAAATTTTAGCCACGTAAACATTGTATTTAATAATAAATTGACTGTCACCGGACTGGACACAAAATGATAGGTCTTGTAGTCTTGTCTTGGTCTGGTAAGCATGTCTCGAAGAATCTAATTTTTGTCGAGAAAAGTTCAATTTTAATGTTCCGAATTTCTGAGGTAATTTGACAACGGCTGGCTTAACATCATACACACATAAAATATTATTTCGTCACAGAGACAGGTAGTTAAGAAACAGAGTTGTAAAAGAATGCAATATTATGGTATTGCATTCCGAAAAGTCCCACTCCATTCAACTGATTCTTCGGGAATGCAATAGAATTTATTATCTCATTCTTTTAACTTCAGAAATTCATTCCATTCAAATGGCTTTAAAAAAAAAGAATGCATTCTTTTTTTACTGCTTGCAGACTTACAAAAGTCTTTTAAATTCTTTGAAGTCTTAGTCTTTTAAATGCATTCAATGTATTGAGGTCTGTTTACTGCTTTGAAGTCTTATTACTAATTGAAGACTTTTCACGATCTAGAACAAAACAGAATAAGTGATTATATGTACCTATACTTAAATTAATAATAAACAAATACATAATTATTTAATTAAAAAAACAGTTTAACCGAAAAAATGAAATAAACAAAAATAAAGCATTAAAATGAATTAAAAAAGAATATAAAAACTATTTCCTTAAACAAAAATTATAACAAAACATTTAATACAAAAACAATTCAAAAATCACAATCCACTTTCAAGAGCAACAATTTTTCAAAATTGAATTCTGAAAGGGCTCCACGTCTAGGAGCGTTAAGCAAATCGGCAAAAGAAAAAAGACTTTCTACTGCTGCGGACGCGATGGAAGCGGTGGATTACACCTCAAAAATGTTTTTTTATGTTCGGGTATTTACTCATATTTAAAGACTTCAGAGATGTTGATGACTGAGCAAGGTATGTATGAATCAAATTCATTGCCTTCCAACAAATCGCAGTTTGACGCAATGTTTTCAGCATGATCTGTAATTTTGCATAAGAATATAAAAGGTTAATTACTTATGTTTATAATTTGAAACTTTTACCTGATGCAGAGAAATCAAAATAAGATATCTCACTATCTCAGGAGCTGATGGTTCAGTGACTGCTGGTGTACCTATTTATTTCAGCTTTAATCTTATCTCTGACTAAAGAACTTATATCACAGATTTTTGTTTCTTTAAAATCAGGATTAAGTGCCGCAACCCACTTAAATTTGACTGAAGGACTGAGCACGGGTGCGACAATAGCATCATGTACTTCTGGTGTCTGGTTAAAAAGATGATGAAATCTTTGCAGCAAAGCTTCTTCTAATTTTTCTACCATCTCTACTGGTTTCTTTGATTTCTTTTTGAAAAAAATCAAAGGCCTCTGCTATGGGTTTCATTATCATCAAAAACTCTTCTAAATACTCAATATCTAGGTTCCAATCTTATAACATAACTCATTTAGTTTGCTTTTGTGCTTGACTGTCAGGAACTGAATCGTACAGTGAGTTCCACCTTGTAACAAGCGGAAACTTCAGTTGAGAGCCCAAAATTAAGATGATCTCCTCAGAACTCTTTGGTCTGTTTAATTTGTTCCACAGATTAGAATAGAATTTGAATATCTGCCTTTTTTGGACTATTTTCTTCTACAGAGTGTCGTAGATCGAAACCATTTCCAAATGCATTCGTCAAAATTTATGTATTGAAGGTACTGTAATCAGTCCGAATTGCAAATATTGACACATCTAGAGTTATAATAATTAAAGAACGCAAGTCTCAGGAGACCAGACTTACATACGTAAGTGTTAAAATGATGTGAGGAAATGAGATGCAAGAAAATTACTCTCGTGAGTAACGGGCTGATTTTTAGTAGATATGTATGTAGTCTTATTTTGACATTTCTCTCTTATCATATTCGTTTTAGGTATGTTGTGTTGTTTTCAATCGATATTCTTGTTGATTAGATGAACATCGCATGCATGAAAAGAAAATGGCTTCTGGAACGCAGAAATCGATGTACCTACAGATCAGCTTTAATAAATTTTTTAAATCCATTTTCAAAAGTCTCTCTGTTTTGATTAATCAATGTTATTCAATTTAAAAAATTATAGATTATTTAAATTATGGCCAACGAGAAGCAGGGGCCGAATCACGGCATCAATCATCGAGTGAGTAAATTCCATCAGTTACCGTACGAACGAGTGACGTAGTGGGACGTAACGTTAAGATTTTTATAATTGTAGTAGTTATAATCTACTACATCAACTCCTCTTTAAATTTCATCGAGTCTCTATTGTTGTGACAGATAACAGCTGTTTTTATGTGAATTGTGAATTGATTGAAAAAAGAAAAAGTTGTATTTATAAATAAATTTATTATGGATATTTTGTTCTTATCAAGTGATTCAAGTGAAGGTGAGAATAAAAAAAACTTTGTAAAAGTATTTTTAACGAAACTTAAATATTTCAGACGATGAAAGGTATACGAAGCAATAGAGCGCAGACCAAAGTCTTATTGGTGTTGCAATATATTTTTGGTCAGAATGGGGGTGCTTAGACTTACAGCCTTATTACTGTTGTCAAAGATCAATTAAATGGCAATTGAAATATTTTATCAATCAATTGATACATCGGTATTATGAACCCGAGTTGATAATTTTTTGAGCCATTGTGAACAAAGATCAAAAATCTATTGTGAATAGTGCATATTTACTTTTGACGTTTCAATTTCATTTATAATTTTATAACTTTTGTTTCGTGTCATGAATATTATTTCGGTCGATTTGGATTAAAAATGTAAGTAGTTTAATGGTGCTATTCAATTTTAAAGTGTTTTCTTTACTTAGGAGTAAAATTGTAAGCAACAAAAATCAGCTTGCCAGATTGGTAGAACGGATGGAAGAGAACCCAGACTTCGCCAAGGGTGTTAATTCAAAGCCGTTCATGAGTAAGAAGTGGGAAGAGATTGCGGTGGAATTAAACAGCTTAGGGCTGATTTTATTTTACACACACTGTTTTTCGATTTGAACATTTTGAGAACAAATAATGATTTCGAGTCCAAGCTTATTTTATTCTGCCACATAGAAGTTGTTTTTAAAGAAAAAAGCTACAAAAAATTATTCAAATATAAATATTTTTGTCTCGCAAGCATACAAATCTTTTGTCTTCACTAGATTACACATATTGAACACTTGATAATGTGCTCAGGGTTCCGTAAGATATTTTATCAACAAGGAATTTGTGATTGACTGAAAATTTGATAATTAACAAACATTTTGACAACCATAATACCAAGACTGTCAATTTAAATCATTCACAATAGATCTAATTTCTGAAGAGCGTTCACAGTTTATCAAAAATTTTGATTTTTAACAACGATAATACAGATTCATTAATTTTATTGGTAAATATCAAATATCGTATTGATCTTTGACAACCGTAATAAGGGCGATATATTCTACCATAGCATTTATTTGTTCCTGGTTAATTTTGTGTATGACCTTGAAATATAAATTTTGTTTAAAATACAACAATAAAATGATAAGCATACTATCAGTTAACTTTTAGTCTGTCGAATGAAATCTCGTTCGATTACTGATCACAGAATTCTAAATTGAAGTAGGTACTTAGTTACTCGTTAGTGTGAGCGGTAATGCCAAATTGACATAATTAATTCAATCACGTATTACTCGTTAACTGATGCGGTGATTCCACACCAGCATTCTAAACACAATGAACAACTGTCAAATTTTACACATGAGCCAAAATCTACTTCTAATAGGTTTTGCCTCACGGGATACTAATTTAAAAGAAAAGCCAAAACTGTGACATATCTCACGAGTCAACGTGTAATAAGGAACAATTAAAAATTGATATAACCAATTTTTTGTTACAAATGATCAAACTTAGTATTGTTTTTTTAAGGTGTAACCTTATTTTTATAAGCATTGCAAGAACTTAAATGTCAAATTTTTAAAAACACAACTATGAAACATTTCTAAAAGTATTCTTTAATTGTACAAGCAATAAATAAGACACCCTATAAAGTGGATATAGGCAATAATAATATCATTCCTGATAAACCGACTGCGAGTATGTGTGTGTGTTTGTGGCAAGGACAGAGGGCGCAAGAAGCTAAAATATTCATTTTTCCTCCCGAATAGTGAATTCTTATAGAGCACACTAAATTCACTAAACAAGAATCCACTAAGCGCTATGTGAGTGCATGTGTTTGGTATAGATACATGTATGGAATGCCCGGGCTCAATGCTCTGCCACCCGGAAAATGTGATTGGGAAAAGTTTGCATAGTGTACATACATACATAAATATCTATGGGAAATAATAACACAGAAGGTTGAGTTTGAGGGTGCTATTCGACGGCGGCGGCGGTGGGTGCTTTAGTTTTGGCCCGAAAACCCACCGAATCGTGTCGGTATGATATGCATTCTCATGGTCGATTTTGAAAACCAGATTTTCCCGCAGAGATTTATAGTGGAAATTCCCCTATTATAATTCCCAAAAGGAGGAACAGGGATAGAACATAATTTTTGTATCTCAATCTCGATGAGAGTCCAAAAAACACAACTTTAAACCGTTGCAGATACACAAACCTACACAATATACGCCATACAGGGTAGGTACCTATACGTTATACCTATATAAGCGGCCGCTGCACCACCCACCACTCCCACCAAGGAACATTTTCTCGCTCGATCCTATTGTTGTTGTTATGAATAGTACGACTATGAGTAGTTTATTTTCCTCGTTTTTTTTTTTCTTTTTCATTTTCATTTTCAAAACGAAAAACACGAGAATGGTTTATGAATAACAAGGATGTGCCCTACTGCGGTGCATATCCCGAGATCCGAACACCAGCAACGGAACAACCAGAGATCCTTTCAATTTTGCAGAGAATAGATATGATGTGGAACACCGCCGTAATTGCAACCAAGAGAAAATAATTAAAGGCAGACCCACTGCCACGGCGCTGCGAGGGGCCAGGACCAGGAGGGGTGCATGGATGCAAATACTCGTATGCATAGGTTAGGTTGCCAAGGCTTGAGAAAGGTGGAGATTTATGCGAAATATCCCTAGAAACTTTATGAATGGCTTCAGTCAGGAGTGGATTCCTATAGAGCTGTTGCTGTCACTCCATAATTTCGAAAATAATGGCCCAGCAATGATGGTTGGGTTAATCTCTTTGGTTTTAAAATGGCATTGAAGTCTTTTGGTTTTTAACTTTCCAAAAATAGGAAATTTGAACCATGATTTTTAAAGATCAGTGAATTTATAATAACAGGGTTGTTAAAGAATGAAACTGCTGAATTCAAATTATTGAGAAACGAAATCTTGCAAACACCAATCATTTTGCAATCACTTTTTATCGCAGTCAATTGACTAACAATCATTTGACTTGGCTGACAATCATTTTAAGTCTTTCCACTTCTGATTATTCCTCGCAAGAAATTCATTCGCGTTCTTTGCAGAACTTGGCAATGAAGCAAATTATTGCAATTAGTTGAATGCAGTCAAATTATTGGAGAAGTAAATGATAGCAGAATTTTAATGCTGAATGATTGCTGATTGATTTGAAGTGTCAGCCTTAAAGTAAATCTTTATATTGATGTCATTTAAAGATTTCAAGTCACCTAGACAAAAAAATTTCAAAGCTTCTGAGCAAGTCTCCTATCGATCTCGATATGTAAATATACTTCAATCCGTTGTAGGTTCGTATTTGACGGATACTATCAGCCTTATTACGGTTGTCAAAGATCAATTAATTGACAATTGAAATATTTTGTCAATCAATTGATACATCGGTATTATGAACCCGAGTTGATCATTTTTTGATCCATTGTGAACAAAGATCAAAAATCTATTGTGAATAGTGCCTATTTACTTAAGACAGCTGCAAATTTTAGTATGTTTTGGATAGATTGTTGCCTTTTCGTTGGCTTTAACTTGTCGTTGATATCTAAAAATACATTAAGGAAGGCTTCTTTCGAAAGTCTAAAGTTTTGAATGAATCTAGAAGTGAGCCAAATTAGTTTTTGTAATGTAATTAAAAAAGATCTTTTATCTACATACATATGTTCAGCCAAATCCATCGGATTTGAAGCATCGCGTAATTTTCTTCGAATCTTTGCTTGCTCCAAAGTATTTTCGTCTTCAATTTCATTTTCACCGAAAAATAGTTCTATAGAAGAAATGCTTTTGGCTTTCGCGATCCGTAAAATATTTCATCAACAAGGAATTTGTGATTGACTGAAAATTTGATAATCAACAAATATTTTGACAACCATAATACCAAGACTGTCAATTTAAATCATTCACAATAGATCTAATTTCTGAAGAGCGTTCACAGTTTATCAAAAATTTTGATTTTTGACAACGATAATACCGATTCATTAATTTTATTGATAAATATCAAATATCGTTTTGATCTTTGACAACAGTAATAAGGGTGTATTTTTTTAATCAATTAACGATCTGTCATGTGTCAAATGTCAGCATGTTTGTCGCAACCTTGAGAACTATTATTTCAAATGAGTTGATATTTTTTATGTTCATCAAAAAGGTTTATAAGTTCTGTTTAATACATGACAAAATACTATCACGCCCTTTAAACATTGCGCCTTACACGACTGACTGAATCGCAGCCATTGTTAATCCGCTTTTTGACGTAAAAGTTTTATGCGAGGTTTATTTTGTAATTTGAAAAGTGTGTGCGAGTCGGAGTGTTATTACGTATGATGCATGCGTGTACCTAAGTGCTAATTATGTATTATTATTGTTGGATGTTGTAGGATGTTTATGCTATATGGTAAGGAAAATGTTATGGTTCAATAAATTAAAACTCTGGTATTGCACTAAGTTTTTTTACTGATTTTAGATTTTATAGATTTTGATTTTTAAGATTCTGTTCAGAAGAGAGCTTTAAATATATCATCAAAGAGATGTGTTTAAGATTTCAAAAAACTTTGCAAAACAATTTTGAAAGTGTCAAAACTAATTAACACCGAGTTTATATTTACGATAAGATCTTTCACAGCCTGGTTTTCTGGGGATGCTTCTTTAAGTGTTCATGCTAACTTTAGGTTGATAAGGATAAGGACTATTCATTCTAAGTTTTGCTATAATTTTGGAAAATTCCCTTTTAAGACTTGTCATTTCTTTAAAACGGCGTTATCAGGTATCGAATGGAGCTGTGACAGATCCAACAGAACTTTAGTCTAGATGATGAGGAGAGCGTCTTGCTTCGAGGAGTATAATAAAGGGTGTTTTTTTCAGACGTGTGGTTTCCAATTTGGCAATACTTTTTTCACAATTAGTCTTTTTGACAGCTGTCACTTGATTTATGCTTAGTTTGGTTTCCCATTTTATAATCTATGTGGGATTAAGTGAAGTCGCTTGTCTAGGCAAATAATTAATTTCTTCTTAAAAACCACACGTCTAAAAAAGCACCCTTTTTTAGGTTCCCTATACTAAGAACTAAATTATAGAGTTGCCATCCTTAAAATAATAACTTGTGTATGGTAATCCGTTTGGGTTAAACAAAAACAATTAAAATGTCAGTACTTCACCTTTCCCAACACGCTATTTTGTTTTTTTTTACTTCATTTCCCCTTGGGAAGTTAAGGCTGGAGAAAACTGATATAGAAATTTGTATGCCTAGCAAAAACTCATTTAAAACAAGCCAATATATTTCTGTCCAAATCCATCTAAGCCTTTCAAAACGGCCAATCCCCCCTTAAATCAATTCAGTATTCATTAAGTCAAACATAAGTCTTCTAAGAGCTTTCAATCTTGTTTTTCCAAAAACACCTTTTAGAATTTACCAAAATATTACACAAGTATATGAACCCGTTTATAAATTGATTCTCTTCAAATAAGATTGCATCATCAGCAACAGCCAAGCCATCTCGGACCTCATCATTTGTAGTCGTTCTTGTCCTCGTTCGTCCTCGTCAACCATTCCTTTCAATTCTAATTGACTATTATCCTTTCCTACAATGCAATCCACTTATCCATTCCACATTTTCATCATCATCATCATCATCGTCGTCATCATCTTCATCGCATCTTCCTCTGCAATGCAATTTCAAATTGATAAATATTGCACAGAGCATCACCCCTTCTCATACTTGTTAAAAAAAGAGCCTCTAGTAACCAATAGAATTCCATTATCCCTACACAAGATGAGAGTCCCTTTCGCAAGCCTAATGTTTGCACAATGTTATCCGCCCGCTCATCAAAGGACCTTTGAATTGGTATAATGGACAAATAATGGGCAAACTGCCTACAACATGCGCCATATATTCCGCAAAAGTCTGAATCACAGTTTTCATCAGAGAGCAAGGATGATCCTCACCCTGCCCTGTACAAACGAGGATACGTATACTCATACATTCGAATAGAAGATGCGAGGTCCTTCCATTCTTTTTACCATCATCATGTCTCCGACCTCCTATCCTCTGGAAAATTTGACCCGATGAAGTCTGGGCACTGGGTGCGCCTTCAAAAGAATTTTCGTCCTTTTCGTCCTTTTGGTTAACTCGAGAAATTGTCATGTGAAAGAAATGGACTTTATGCCTTAGCTTGTCATTTCATTATATTGATGTGCCTTTCAAAAAGTTTGTCATTTATTTTAAGACGATCTAAGGATACAAAAAGGACACACTTGGAATGGAAGAAAATTGGTGTTTATATTTATGGAGGTAGGGCAGACGAAATACTAAATGAAAAGATACGGATACACGTTCGTCGTCATTCTCGTCCTTCAGCCAGCTAGCTTGAGATATAGATACAGATACTCGTATAAAACTGGAATGGCGAAGGGCAAGGACCTCGCTTGTTCATTTTCTTTTCATCTTTATGAATTGAAATCCCATTAACCTTTGAGCAGAAGGTGGCGAAGAATGGCGCCCGGGTATAGGGTGTTTAAGCTTCAGAGCTTATCATATCATTACATCATCAACATCAACAGTGAATATAAATTAGAGGTGTACCTTGATGATGAATCCAAGCCAAAGCCAGTTTACCCAGACTCCTAAACCCTGCAGAAACTCATGCTGAGCCAACAAAAAGGATTATGGCCATTTTTGGGATCTTCCTTCTTCCTTCTTTTTTTTTTTGGCATTAAAAAGTTTACGTTGATTTATTTATTTAAATTAATTTTTTTTTCTGAATATTCTCGCGGTAGACATCGTGAAAAGAAATGCAAAGGTGGCCACTTGGACGAAAACTTTTATAATTTTATTTAATGTTTTTTTTTTTTTTTTGATTTTTCTCTCAAAAACTTGGGGTACTTATATTGATGGCGGCTCAGACAGTGGTTAAAGTTTTTTGGTCTCGTACCCTTCTATTGCATGAGCAGTTTTTCAAGCGAACATTTTAATAAACATAAAGTTCTCGGATAGAATTAATTTTTTTCTTTTTTTTGGTGATGATTTTTGAGATAGTATCCTTATACCCATACTGGAATTTTATCTTTTGGTTGATATTTTTGATGTTTTCTTTTTTAAAAAGACATATTCTTGTCACGTATTAACTTTGGGATGAAATTGGATATATTTTTCACTTTAAAAGCAATTTCATCGAATTAGGTATTTTAGATTCAAACTTCAAAAGGTGTAAGTTCAGTTTAAAAAAAAAAGGAAAAAAAATGAACTTTCTTGATTTTAAGTTGAGTCAAGTTCTCGTTTTTCGTCTGAATTCGATAATGACAAAAATATTTGAGTGATGTCAAGTTATCAAAGAAACTTTATTGCCGATCAAAAAGTTTCGAAGGTAATTTGTGGTTTAATATGTCGTGAGTTAGATGTGATAGCTAATTTCCGAATTTTTCGTTCAAACTTTTTATTATGAATGTCTAATATCACATTAACATAATGGATGCATTAAATTACCTACTTAATTCAATAATTGCTTGAAAATGATTTTCTAAAAAATAGAACGAGCTTTACCTACACGATTTCTTTACCCAGATCAGCAACTGCTTAAATTAACCCCATAAAGTCTGCTAAGTCTTCCTGTATTAAATTGTAGATCCACTCAATTCCTGCTATTCCTAGCACACATGAATGGTTGAGGCAGACTACCAAGAGCAGGATATAGTTCTAGATTTTCAGCCGTTTTTCCGGCTGACGAAACTGACGACACTAACGATACTGAAGACACTAACGATACTGAAGACACTAACGATACTGAGGACACTAACGATACTGAGGACACTTACGATACTGAGGACGCTAACGATACTGAGGACACTAACGATACTGAAGATATTGACGATACTGAAGACACTAACGATGATGAGGACACTAACGATACTGAAGACACTAACGATACTGAGGACACTAACGATACTGAAGACACTAACGATACTGAGGACACTAACGATACTGAAGACACTAACGATGCTGAGGACGCTAACGATACTGAGGATACTAACGATACTGAGGACACTAACGATACTGAAGATATTGACGATACTGAAGACACTAACGATGCTGAGGACACTAACGATACTGAAGACACTAACGATACTGAGGACACTAACGATACTGAAGACACTAACGATACTGAGGACGCTAACGATACTGAGGATACTAACGATCGAGGACACTAACGATACTGAAGACACTAACGATACTGAAGATATTGACGATACTGAAGATATTGACGATACTGAAGACACTAACGATGCTGAGGACACTTACGATACTGAAGACACTAACGATACTGAAGCACTAACGATACTGAGGATACTAACGATACTGAGGACACTAACGATACTGAAGACACTAACGATACTGAGGACTCTAACGATACTGAGGATACTAACGATACTGAGGATACTAACGATACTGAGGACACTAACGATACTGAAGACACTAACGATGCTGAGGACACTAACGATACTGAGGACTCTAACGATACTGAGGATACTAACGATACTGAGGACACTAACGATACTGACAATACTGACGATATTGAAGACACTAACGATACTGACAATATTGACGATACTGACGTTACTGACAAGACTGACGAGACTACTATGACCGAAGGGACTGGAGATGGTTTCAGGAAATATTGATCCAAAATATTCCATTTAGCCTCGGTCTTGTCTCCAATACCTTTTAGAAACTATCGACGCCATAATTTTCTCGTCTCCTGGGGAATCCTTATCAATAGTACAAGCTGGGTACTTACGCCAATGTCAAAAAATCCAATGCAATCAACTACTCACACCCATTTCAGACTTTGATATACCTTTAATAAGATAAAATTATTTAAAAACAAAAATAAACCATCAAGCTCTTAAACTTAATCACAAAACAAAAACGAAATCAGTTATCTATTTCAAATCTTAACCATCAGGGCTTAATAACTTTATAACAATAATTTCAAACAAAATGGAGATGGAAGCCTCCCTAATCCAATTCACAAATTAAGTCTCTAACATTTATTTCTTATCTTCAATTTTAAATGCGAATTCACGTGCTACTCACTCATCATAATCCCTACTCACGCTATAAATAGTTTTAAACATTATACCTAGGCTATAGCAAGTTCCATTGTATAACTGTAAATGTAGATGTCGACACAATATCCAATACCCACCACACTGGAAGCCATCATCACATTTCGACTTCGTAGCTCGCCTTAGCATTCGCCTCCTTTACTCACTAAAGTTTTAATTGGATCCTTATGGTTCTTATATAATCATTATTTTGTTAAGAGTAAGACCCGGTCCGGGACTCCTTTTTGAAGTCGGCAAACAGTCGTTAGAGGTTCGTTAAAAATGTTAACAGACACTTTGTGTGCTACTATATGGCCTGACGCCCACCATACCGCCGCCACTACTATCCTATATGCACCTACTTACAACCGCTTTCACAAAAGACCCAAAATAACACAACTACATACATACCTACTCCAACTCCAACCACAACACAATAGCAACGAGGACGAATATATAACTTTCTTGTTGTTGTTGTATCCTTCCCATTTTTTCTCAATTTAATACGTCACTCTTGTTACACGCTTTTTTGCGCGCTTGTGCTTGTACCGTTTCTCTAACAAAAACCGTTCTTTCGTTATAAAACCTACAAACTAACTGTAACTGCGAGTGTTGAAAAACACGCTCGCTTACTGGGCGTGTGAGTTGCATTTGTGTGTTAATATTCGTATTTTCTGGAAACACACACAGAAAAAAAAACACGACTTTTCGCGGTGCACATTTTGAGGATTACAAGCGGAAAAAAACACACAACTTATAGCACCCATATTCCCATATGGCGTGGCGGGTCGTAACGGAATGGGAACAGTGATGTGAGGATATACACGATAGCATCAATTTTTGTTGTTTGCTAACTATTTCACTCGATTAGACTTTTAAGGGAAATTACTGTAAAAATTATAATGGTGTGCTTTGGGAATCTGTCAACTTTAATAATGGAGATTTTCTCTCACAGATGATGCAAATGAACTTGGTAATTTTTAATTTGAATAGTCTAGTTTCTAAGACTGCTATTACACGATGACTCATGAGTCGTGACTCTTTTCGAACTACGTTGGTGCAAGAGAGATACAAGAATCGAAAAGATGAAACAGAAAATAAACTGCCCTGTGAGTCGCGGGCAAATTTTGCACGACTCATTTTTGACATTTCTTTTTCATTCGTTCGTTAGTTTGCTTTTCCTATTTATTTAAAAAAGTCGTGCTCGAGTTCACATGTATACCTTTATAGTTGAGAGAGCGAGACAGAATGTATGATATCTCAAACAACGAAATTTGAATTAAAGAGAGCTGTCAAATTAGAGTCACGACTCATGAGTCAATGTGTAATAGCAGACGTAATAGCAGTCTTACAATGAGTGGCAAAGAGAAGCTCTGTTTGATGGCAGTATACTGAGGAACTGTACCCTAAACTCTCTGATTTTTAATTCAATAGTATGTAATCAAAATTAATTTATCATTTGACGGATCATACTCAGCTTTAAATCTTTTTGCAAAACGTTGTCAACTAAAAAACATGACATTTAAATGAGTGCTTTCCACGAAACTAGATAGGTAGATATGTTTGATTCAATAAAATTATTTACGCCTTTATTAAGGTTGTCAAAGATCAATACGATATTTGATATTTATCAATAAAATTAATGAATCGGTATTATCGTTGTCAAAAATCAAAATTTTTGATAAACTGTGAACGCTCTTCAGAAATTAGATCTATTGTGAATGATTTAAATTGACAGTTTTGGTATTATGGTTGTCAAAATATTTGTCAATTATCAAATTTTCAGTCAATCACAAATTCCTTGTTGATAAAATATTTTACGGATCGCGAAAGCCAAAAGCATGTCTTCTATAGAACTATTTTTCGGTGGAAATGAAATTGAAGACGAAAATACTTTGGAGCAAGCAAAGATTCGAAGAAAATTAAGCGATGTGAAGCATGGATTTGGCTGAACATATGTATATAGATAAAAGATCTTTTTTAATTACATTACAAAAACTAATTTGGCTCGCTTCTAGATTCATTCAAAACTTTAGACTTTCGAAAGAAGCCTTCCTTAATGTATTTTTAGATATCAACGACAAGTTAAAGCCAACGAAAAGGCAACAATCCATCCCAAACATCCTACTAAAATTTGCAGCTGTCTTAAGTAAATAGGCACTATTCACAATAGATTTTTGATCTTTGTTCACAATGGATCAAAAAATGATCAACTCGGGTTCATAATACCGATGTATCAATTGATTGGCAAAATATTTCAATTGTCAATTAATTGATCTTTGACAACAGTAATAAGGCTTTTAGCCAATGTTTTGTAAACAACGGAAACATAAGGATTGTTAAAAACCGTTGAGGGGCGATTTTAGTTCCTTTACTTTTTCATAAAAACGATACGAATGTGGACAAAGATTCGACAAAACGAACAAAAATATCACTGTCAGCATACTTATGTAAAACATGTTTTTTTATGTACAAGTGAATTTTTGATGGTTTGACAGTTAAAAATGTCAAAATGTGTTGAGTAAGGTTTTCTATTAATAATAAATTATTGGAAACTGACCGAAGTTGCTTGCTGTGAATAAATCCAATAAATAAGTTTTTGATTATTGTGAACAAAGTGTAAAACAAAAATTAGTTCACAATAGAGATCAGATGAGTAATAAGAAAACTGATTTTCGACTATCGATAAAAGGTATTTATCGATAAGGAAACGACACTCTTAATTAACATTTAAATGGTGTTTCTTTGGCTGCATTAGAAGTTTCGATGGTTGTTGTTTATAATTTGACAGTTAAAAAGTCATGAACGAATCAGTATAACATTCATTAAAATTGACTTTTTGTTGGGGTTTACACGGTGGCGGTTTTATCGGTCCTTATTTCCTTCGAAATGAAAAGGAAGCTTAACGTTTAGTTCCAACGAGATTGCGTAACAAAAATGGGCATTTTTTTTAACACCACTGTAGCTAAAAAATGGGTTCTACAAATATAGTAAATTTGTAAAATATTTCACCTTAAGCCAAATCTGTATAAGGTCTCATTGTGTTCAAGTGTGGCAAACTCTGCAATAAACTACGTTTCCAACTAAGAATAGTGAATGGTTAATTTTTATTTTATTTTAGTTTAACATTTTCACGTGAATTCCGTCATTCTTTGGAAAGAGGAAAATAATTGGATTCCAAAAACATTTATGTACATAATATGTTCTTGGCTCGTACTACTCTACTTTTTTCCTTTGAAAACATAACACATAAGTTTAAGTTATCAAATTAATGTGAAAAGATTTTCTGTAAAGTGGAAGATGAATGCATTCGAAGAAATGATTTGGAAAATTAATGCATTCATAGAAATGATTTAATTTTCACTCGTTTTTTAATCAGTCATTAGTGGCAACTTAGCAGGTGTAGTATGAAGTGTATACTACTGTGTCTCTCTAAGGCAAATCAAATTTTTAAAGTTTTTCAAAGACCACAATTAAATATCCTTCGCACTTTACACTTCACTCCCGAATATTCCACTTCACTCTTCCCACTTTCTGCTTCAGACCACAAACTTAACACTTCATACTTTGAACTTTACGCTCTTCACTTCACACCTTGCACTTCAGACTTTAAACTGCACACTTCACACTTCGCATTTTTCAATTCGCATTTCGCAATACGCATTTCATACCTACTTCTCATTTCACATTTCGGACTTCACACTTGTGTAAAGTTGTTGTAAAATTAACCTGGAACCATTTTACTAACGAAACATTGTCAATTCTATAAACAATAAACCTTGGGGCTTTGAGACTTCCTGAACTTGCAGTTCTCAAAAGCTAACAAGGTTTGAATTTTTTGAAGGACATTAAATATGGTGCAGATGATAAAACCTTGCTCGATACCAATCACAAAGTTCCTAGAATTTATTATTTGTTGTCCTTGGTGATATTTTCACAATTCACCACCAAATTGTAATCAGTATCCTCGAACACATCCTATATCTCAACAACACTTTAATTAAGTTTTGATTTGAACGAAAAAAAAAAAAATAATCAACACAATCAACTTTTTCCTGCATCCTACAAACAATTCAATTTATTTCGAAATTATCTTCCACACACACACACACACAGATTATTGTTATGTGCAACCAAAAGTACAATAAACACAACACACACACCTTTGAGGGCTTTGAGTATTTGTTGAATGCAATCGAATCCGGGAACAGCTACAGCAGCCGGGAAGTTCTTCTCATATTACAATGCATACAAAAGCACCGCAATAAATTAAATATTGTCCTGAGTCCACAAAAAACATCACAAACTCATCCTCGTCCTATTCCAAACTTTTGTAGGTAGGTAGGTATCCGAAGGTGCCTATACTCCTTCGTCCTGTACTCTCGTACACATCCTGCATGTGTCCTGTGTTGGGGCAAAAATTTGAATTGAAATGTCTTGTGGACTGTTGATTTAGTATAGGGGATGCATTCGTTTCATATCGAATCGAACTGGTTGCTCCGCTGCCGCTGCCGGTGCTGCAGCCAATGGCTAAAGCGCGCCAGCCGCCACCGACCGGACCGCCTGTCTGTGATGCCTCCAGGCCAGGCAATAACAATACCGCAGCCCATTTGTCATATTACTCATATCCTGGCTGTTATGGTGGTGGGCTGGAATGGAAAGACCAGTATCTGAGTCTGGATACGATGCCAGGGATGCAAAATGCCCACTAGGATACTCGCAGCCGTAAATGGAGTATGAGTGCAGCAAACAATATGCGTTTACACAATTCATTTGACGATTCCAACCCCAAATGGAAAAACAAAATTAAAATTTTAATTAAAAAAGGACACAAGTGCAAATATTTACACCAACTCTCAGGCAATTGCTATATTAAGTGTTTTGGCACTGGCCAAAGAGTAAATGCTCTTCTTCCACTCGAACCCGTTCTTCTTTGATGATGTACCATACAAGAACGAGACGGGACGGGACGGCGGCGGCGGCGGCGGCACGGCACGACAAACGGGACAAGGATCACCCAGGAACAGGATATAGCGAAATATCTGCATACCAATCCACCCACTCCTCGGTTCGACTCGACTCGACTCAACTCGACTCGGCTCGGACCCTTTTCGGACTTTTATTGTTCCCTTCAAACTGGGTGCTCTGACTCTCGTCCTGGTTGGCTACGAAGAGCCCTGGAATACGTATAATGTAGGTAGCAAGCAGTGGCAGTGGTATTTCCTTTGTGAGAACGGCTTCATTGCTGGTTGCTGGTGTATTTCGTCCTGATGGGGTTATGGTGGCATTTCAAAAATATAGTTAAGTTCAGTTTTTTTTTTTATTTTTTTGCTTTGCAGATCGTAAAATCTCAAAAATTCATTTGCACAGAAATTTCTAAAGGAAGCCAATTTGCCTTTGGATTTCTATGCAATCCTGCTCATCCGGATGTGGTGTCTTGGTTGAATGTGCCTCTTCCATGTTTGTGTTTGTGTTTGTGTTTGTGTGGGTGTGTGTATGTGTATTTTTGGGCATTTGCAAGGGCTTGTGTTTGTAAACTAAACAAAATAAAGGATAACACAAATTTTCTGCAGCAGACAGAGGTACATACACAGTCGTTGTATATAGTTGTTGTTGCAAGGATTTCAAGGATTATTCCCTTCCCCTCGCCCGCCCCCCCTTTCTCCCTGTCTCTGTTCGAGGACTATGAACATATATTTTTTATGGACGCAATAATAATCTTGGATTGTGTGCGAGATACGAGGGAAGCAATTCAATTCGGGGGAGTTGAGTTGGAGGCGGTGAGAGTTATTTCAAGCAAAAGCCAATGCACCTGCCAGGCCATCGTACATCGCATCGTTAGTAGTAGGCGGATGTTTTGCAGCCGGAAAATATTTTGAATATGAATGCATATACATATTTGGGTTTCAAGAGGAGGTGAATTTATTTAATTAAAGCAATGCTGGCCAAAACTTACCTATACACATGTATTTGTAAGTCTAGTACCAAAACTACTCGAATCTACCTTCCTACATGCAGACATATGTACAGTACATGTGTGAGAAGGACTTAAAGTATTTGTACGTTTTTGATATCATAAATTAAAATTTATATAATATCGTATGTAAAATCAAGTGGAAACTATAGAGAGACCATCAGCATGGGGTAACACACATGTGCTCCAAGGATTTATTTGGGAGTTTTAAGTTCGAAAGGTGAATGTTTAATTAAAAGGTGTTCCATAAATGTCTTAATTCTGTGCATTATTAGTTTTATATAATTCAAGCTTATAAGTTGTGTGTGTTACTTACTAAGCTAATTCATAAATTAAATTTCAGATGTATAAGGAAGGTTTTGAAAATGGGTGCATTACTATTTCTGAAAAAGAAAGTCAAAAAATTGGAGCATCTAGAAAGTCCTGCGGGTGTATGTTGGGGCAGTAAAAATGTGTTCAGTTTCAGCTTGCTAGTACAACCTTGGTAGTGTTCCTAGGTTGGACATGCTAATAGTGTTATTCCAACCTTGGTAGTGGTTAGTCTAGCAAACTGAAATTCAATGGTCTGCACTTCATTACCGCCCTTCTACTGGTCAACTTATGAGCTCAAAAAGCCACAGCTGAGTGGTGAAATCCTGAAACTCAGCGCTTGTAAGTGCATCCCCAAAATGCAAACGATTATACGATGTTCCTGCAAAGAAGCGTGGATCAAGAAATCCCTTTCGCTGATTCAAGCTCAAAACGAAGGGCTGAACGTGGAAGCCTGGAAAATACTGAGCAGTAAAAGTGAAGGCAATGGCTAATTGCTGATGTTCAGTAAAGAAGTCCATTCAGCCAAATCAATAGTTAAAGCAATCCTTAGAAGTTTTCGAGGAAGAAGACTTTGTGCGATTGTCAAAGTATTGCGGAAGAAGATATTCAACGAATGATCTGGGACACTGGGAACATAATAATGTATTAAAACAACTGAGCTAGTCTTTGATTCAACATCCGAAGTATTTACAGCTGTGGAATACCCTGATTTATATGAGTTGTCTTGAGGTCTTGAATTCAAAAATAAGCATTTCTATTCATATAAAATATTGTCATTCTTGAAAATGGGATGATATTATATTCCGCTAATCTTGAAACAAATATCTTGTGACACCATATGACTAGTGATGAATTATTTTCCTGTCTTTGAACCTTTATTTTTCTGGAGCATATGCATTGTGGTTTTCCTGTAAGTTCAGGTCGATTTTGAAATTGTAAATAACACAACACAGTGTTACTGAAAGTACTGCTATATGAGTGTTGTACTACTTTTGACACCTTTCCAATTCCGAGGCTTCCTTTCGCATATAAGCTACTATTTTGATTTTTGAAAACTATTTGTATTATGTCTATTTGCAAAAAGTTGAAACTTCAACATTTGGCGATAGTAACTATTAAATACATAAGTTCAATGTTTTCTGGACGAAATAACCTTTAGAATAGGTCTTTTCTTTATCTTTTGACACCCGGTTGTATTATTGAACACCAAATAAAATATTTTATTTATTAACTTCCCATAGGGAGTTATTGTAATCGGTCCGATTTGTCAAATTGAAATTTTTGACAAATCTGGACGTTTCAAGGTTCCTAGAATCTAGATTTGTCATTTGTAGAGAGATGTCTGTGTGTGCGTGTGTACGTACGTTCGTACGTTCGTACGTTCGAGATACCCTTTTTCGTCCACGGTATCTCAAGAAAGAGTAGAGATATCGACTCCAATTAAATTTTGTTCGACAGGTTATAACTTCGAAAGATGCAGAAAGGACTTTTATAAAAATTGGTCAAGCGGTTTTTTCACTATAGGAGTTTTTAAAAAAAGTGAAAATTTTGGTTGGAAGCAAATATCTCAGGAATGGTTAGTGCCATTGACTTCAAATAAATTTTATTGTATACATTGTAATGTGATACAGATTTGATATAAATTTTAAAAATTTCCAACTTACCGTTATTTTTTAAAAATTGAAAAACTAAAAAAAAAATTTTGGCGCGAAAATATACAATGAAGGAAAAATGATATTATCTTCAAAACTACATATTTTCTATTATCTGAAACGATGTTCTTTACATCTTGTGAAAGTTTGAAAAAAATTCATTTGACAGTTTTTTTACAAAAAATAAAAAAGTACAAAAAATTCTTCCAAAAGTTGGTAAAAAGTGTTTTTTGACTTGAATATCTCGAGAATGAGCACCGATATTGACTTCAAACTTATTTATATTTATACAAAATACAATTATTAATATATGCTACAATTTTGACAAATATCGAATTGACAGTCTTTTTAAAAAAAATAAAAACCTTAATCAAAAATTTACCAAAAAATGTCAAAAGTAGTTTCTTGACTTGAATATGTCCAAAATGGTCAATCATTTTAACTTCGAATCTATTTCATTTATTGCGTAATAGAATTTTGAACATATGGTCCTTTTTTGACACATATCGAATTGGCAGTTCTTTTACGAAAAATAAAAAACCAAAACTGAAATTTACCGAAAAGTGTCAAAAATTGTTTTTCTGCTTAAATATCATCCCAACAAGCAATGCTATTGACTTCAAATGTATTTTATTTTTAACATAATGCATTTTTCAATACCTAAAAAATGATAAAATATTGACGAATATCAAATTTACATTTCTTACAACAAATACAAAACTACAAAAAGTTAAGAAAAATTAGTTAATATTGTTTTTCCGCTTAAACATCTCTGACAATTTTTTTGTTAGTAAAATTGTTAACAATCAGCATCAAAAGTATGTAAATCGATTAATATCAGCAACGCCAAGTTTTCAAATTATGCATAATGGGAAGTTATCAGTGTGGGTCGCACCCAGCCTCTTTTTAAATTATTTATTTCGACTATCAAGTTACAATACTTTTTAAAGACTACTTTAACTTAATATTTACAAAATTTTTGCATAAACATTAACATTCATAGATAGCAATACCGGACAGTCAATATTAGAATGAAGAACATCAAACAACACTGAATTTAGTTTTCTTCTCGAAGAAAGGGATTTCAACTCAATTTAAATACATCTTGTCTCATAGTTCGGAACATCTGAATTCCCAAATTTTTTTTTCAATGCAATCTTTGTAAATCGTTTTTGAACTTTTTCAATACAATATGAATTAGTTTAAGGATTCCATATAACGCTGCAATACTCCAGTAGTGATCTTACTATACTTAAGTAGAGAGCCTTGAGTGTATAAGGGTCATTAAAACACTTTGAATTGTGAATAATAAATCCTAACATCGCATTTGCCCTAGAAACAATGTGGTCAATATCAAGCGAAAAGTTCATTTTAGAGTCAAAGAATACTCCAAGATCTGTCTGGTGCTTACATCTCTGCAAAATTTCATTATCAAATTTATATAAAAAAGATACAGGATTTTGAATTTTAGAAAATGTAACAACGCTGCACTTTTTGTTATTGAAGTGCAACCCATTAATTGTACACCATTTTAAAATATTATTGAGGTCTGCTTCAATCATCTTTGCATCTAATATGGAATTTATGTTTCTAAAAATGTTAAGGTCATCAGCAAACAAAAGACATTTGGAGAAAGAAAGAATACCTACTTGGAAGATCATTTATAAAAAGAATGAAAAGCAATGAACCCAAATGACTACCTTGTGGTACACCCGACAAATTTTTGATCTCATTCGATAGAACATTTCCCATTTTCACATATTGTGTCCTTCCTTCAAAGTAGCTTTTGATCTATTTTAGTATTACTGAGTGGAAACCAAACAACTCAAGTTTTTGTGTTGAACTCGGTCAAAGGCCTTAGAAAAATCAGTATAAATTGTGTCAACTTATGAGCGCTTTTCCATATAACCAAGGCAATAGATGGTAAAAATTGATAAATTTGTTGCTGTTGATCTTCCACTTGAAAACCCATGTTGATGTTCGGATATGTGTCGTTGGACAATTCCGTACAGTTTGTTTTTGACTATAGCTTCGAACACCTTGGGTATTAATTGAAGCTTAGGTATGGGACTATAGTTTTCAACACAGCTTTTTGAACCAGACTTTTGTAATGGAGTAATGAATGAATACTTCCATGTATTCAAAAATATGCCTTCGTTTAAGGATATATTGAAAATAAAACATAAAGGCGCTGCCAGGTTTAAACTACATGTTTTTAAAAGAAGTGGCGGAATATTATCTGGTCCAGCGTTGAAATTATTATCTAATGATGACGAAGCTAAATGAACATCTTTAACAGATAAAGAAAGATTACCAACATCAATGAAAGACTTTACATTTTGTATTTTATCAATATCAATACTATCATCTAGTAATTTAATACTTGCTTTACTTAATCGAGCTTCAAGATTACAATCAACAAAAACCAAATCTAAAATACGATTATATTCGAAAAACATTATATTTTGAAAGACAATGAAAAAAATTTCTAGCCAATTAATAAAAAACCTCTTATATCTTGAATGTATGTAGTTTCAAGTGCCCACCGAAAACTCCTAATGATGCTCTTATCTAGAAATTAAAAAAATATATATAATATGCCAGATCAACAAGGTTTTTTGGCTTCTTAATCCTCATATGGTCGCCCGACGCCCATATCGTGGTATCCATTTGGAACGGAGAATTGTTCGCAACGCATACTTTTTCAGAATTCCAAGTTGCATTTTGTTCCGTGATGAATTTTTGTCGGAGGAAATCGGAAGAAGCAAAAGAATGCACTTCATCACACTTCAACTGAATTCATTAAAATTAAATAAATGTCAGAGAAATATTCCGATCAGCTGTTTGGAAGAATACCTCGAAAAAAAAAAATCGTTTCGCAGTTTCATTCTATAGCACTAATTTTTCCGACTCCACTCTTCTCAGGGAGCAAATTCTTTCGTTCACCATCAATGGTCCATTCTCTTCCACTTGATCAGGAACGTAAGTCTCTGATGTTTCCAGCCATAGTTTAAAAACAAAAACTCGTTCTTGAGCCCTAAAAATATTCACTTCTCGAATGAAATAAGGAAGAATTAGTAATTTCTTTTGAACATTAAATTTTAAACGGTCAATTTCGAAAAAATTAGTACCCGATATTTTATCCTCAGCCCTCAAAAAATTGTACATTCAGCAGCCTATCGTTTTCCTTAAGATAGAAATAATATTATAATTCTCAGTTGAATAATTATAATATTTAACAGCTTTTCATTTAAGTCAGTTTTAAATCCCAGAAAAATCACTACAAAAAACTCGAATAATTGCCATAAATCCCTTTAAAAATATCAATTGCGAATTTTGAAAAAAAAACGGAAATTGCACAAAAGCTCATAAATCCAAGTGTCGCCATATTACCCGATGTCTCCACTTACCGTGACCATCAGCCGTCCAGTCCTATGTACAATACTGGCCGAACACTAACAATTCCCCCCCCCCCCGAAAAAAAAAAAAAAAATTGGGAAATTGTCTGGCTTGTTCTATATGGATATGGACCAATATCAACCACACAACATATTTCCCTACGGAAATGTCCTGTGTTTTAACTTCTTACTTTACGTCCTAAAGGGGTATGCGACTGTATATACAATATCAACCATCATAGTATCCCCCCCTGTCCCCTCGTATGTGTCCTGAACATATTATATCACCCTCTATAAAGTAATTCTGGCTGCCATCCAAATAAGCCATTTATCTTTTTAATACGATTTCATTTGTATATTTACGGCCGGGTTATTAAATCAATAAATTTTGTACCGAAAATATATAAAACAAAAAAAAAACAGTCCACACGCACACACAGCAGGACGAAGGAAATGTGATTCGTATATCGGATATATGGGATATCTGCTAAAGGACACGGACACGGGGCGTCAGTGTATCAATCCGTAAATGGTTTTTTATTCAACTGAATGTATCCGATTTGCATTTTGTTTGAATAACACAACGGTTTATGTTTATGGTTTTGTTGCCTCGTCATAGTTTTTTATTTTTATTATTTTGCAGCTTCCACATTTGCGTAATTTGTTTTTCGTTTTTTTTTTGTTTTTTCTTCATTTTATTAGTTACGCATACGCCACAGTGACCCCATCACAGTCCCACGCCAAATTAAACTTCCTTAATAAATTTCGGCTTAGGGTATGTACGAGTATCTGATGCCTCGGTTAACTTCCTCTACAAGGTGCAGAGATATAAAACATAGATATGAACTTGGATCGTAAAACAACACATTAAGGGAAACTCTGTTCGGTGTGCCTCTGTCTCTGCTTCTGCCTCTGCTCCCAATGAAAGAACTCCAGGAACCAGGATCGAGGAACCAGAGAAGAGAATATTGGAACTGAGTAAACATTTGTATGCGATTGCCGAACCCTCTCGCTAGTAATAAAGCCATTTAACTTGAAACTTTTTATGGTCTTTTATTGGATTAACATGATTTATTTGCTTTTTGGGTGTGTAAACCCCCTACCCTCCCTCCCCCCCATCCAATCGTTGCGCCTTTGTTCTTTCTGACTCACAATGTGTGCTGTGTATTATTTTAGTACACATGTGGGGGGGAGGTGGGAGGTTGTACCAAACGAAGGATCAATTCAAAATTATTATCTAAAAATCTATTAAGAGTGGGTGGCAGTTGAGGATGGAGTGGGGAAAGGGATAAATGTAACCCATACGTGAGGGATTTACTTTCACGTTTTATTATGCTCGCCTGGATCAATAAAATTTGTATTGAATTATATCGGAATTATTATTTTGGATTATTGATTAGATTGAACAATTTGTAAAATGTACGGGCATAAACAAAAAACTATAATATGGTTTTTAGTATTTGTTTTATTTATTTTATTTTTTTTTTTTTCTTATTTATTTAAATTCAACTGGTGTGTTTCTGTTTAATTAAGGTATTTTGAATATATTCGTATAAATGTACATATGTCCTCATGTGTGATATTACATTGTAATTGAAATATGAATTTGAATATAGTTCATTATGTTTGAATTGATGTTTTAATTGAATTAGTTACAGTTGTTGACTTGACTAGTATAGACATAGAATGTGTGTAAAGTTGATGATTGGGTTAAATTGTTTTTTTTTCATTATAAATTGACTGGATGATTTTTATTACGATGGAAAATTAGAAAAACAAAATGCTAAAAATTAAAACTACTCACGATTTGGATTTAAATTTGAATGAAATTTATTTGATTAAACACCAACATCTAAATAAGTTATTAAAATATGTTTTTTCGAATTTTGTTTAAAAAATGATTTTTGTAGAACTTACTTGAAAAAAATTAACAAATAATTGGGACTTAAATTTAATACAAACAAGTTTTCATTATTTATCGATACTAACTTCGAATGCTAAAAAAAGTGTAATTTTATTTTATTTTTTATATTTATTAATATTTTTATATTCTCCTAACAATTTAATACTTATAGTTTAATAAAGGAAATTGTTTTGAAGCATTTGAATTTTGGAAAAAAATCGAAATAATGACACATATTTTTTAACGATTTATGATAAATGTTAAGAAAAAAAATAATTCACTTTTAAGACTTTTTTGTGATTTTCGACTAGACTAGAGTATAAGTAGAGTATAAGAGTGCGAAAAGTGGTTGTCCGAACTGAGTTAGAATTTCAATATTAAAGCACGTACTGTAGCAAGTCATTTCATTGAAGTGAAAAATGAGAAACCAACAAATTTTCTACTGAATAGATTAAACTATGATAACAATATTTTGATGTTCAGTAAACTCAGTGCTGAACAGCATGAGTTCATATCCAATTGCTATCATCAGAAAATACGTTAACTTTCTCTAAAAATTGTAAATCAAAGACGAAATTTATAATAAATCAAGAAAAGAGTGGGCCCAAGGACTGACCCTTGTAGTATCATCATCATCATCGGCCACATTGCGTCAAGTGATTAGATTTTTTATGAGACAGGTTATCAGCCTGTCGCCAACCTGTGGAACTAGCGGGATTATATTTGCCAAACATTTTGGGGCTTGTTTCTAGCGGTCGCCGAAGAGGCTATGGTCAGACTTCCATCAATTCCCAACAGTTAATCTTCATAAAATCACAAAGCTAAAAAATTACTTTCTTTGAGGATCTGAGACCGATTACTTAGGTAGGATTTTAACTAATTGTAGATGAATCCTCGAAAGTTAACATCATGTAATTTTTTCTTAAAGAATTGAATGACTGACTATATAGACGCGTTTTAATGGTAATCTATCCCTAACATAGTGTTCGAGTACCAATAAAACGCTATATTCACTTTTATATTCAATTTTAATTTGTGTCCCTACATTATTTGTCAAATTATTGATGTCAACATTTCTAAATCTTCTGTCACGCACAAAATATAAAAGGCAAATGTGCACTTGAAAATAGAAAAAATTTAATGCATATTGCAAACAAAAGTTGTAAATATACAAACTCACTTGTTGAAGAAATTTCTGGCTAACATCTTTACATTTTAGTTAAAAATTCAATTTGAGTTTTGAATCAAAATAAACAACAGCTGTTTTATATGCGGCGCGTTCGAAGAATGTATAATTGTGTAAATTGTTGGGTCGAGTTGGAAAAAGCATGAAAATGCTAGTTGAGTTGAAGTTTGCATATGGAAATGCACACAAAGTTGGTTTAGAATGTTTGTTGTTTATATTTGGAGTAAAACTTTTAAAATATGTTGATTTTCTTGTCAGATTTAGCACCCACAGATTAAAGTTCACCATTTTATCAACTCCCTGTTCAATTTCATTAGCTTATATGGAAGAGCGAAAATTATGGTACTAAGTTTCTGGAATCTTTAAAGACCAGTTGAATAATAATAATAATACAAATTCTGCGAAGTTATTTTAAGTTGCCTGTAAAGTTATAATCACTATTTTATTCTACTGAATACCGTATTCATAATACTTTGGGTGTTTTTATAGATGCATGCTTTGTTTACATGCGATCATATTAAAGTCATTTGCGCTACAAATATTTGAATTTTGCTTTTATGAAAATCGGACATTTAACATTTGCATTTTTGAAAGGTATGCTCTCGTCAGACTTTCGCAACCATGCATTTATGGAAGCATCCTTTGTCAGCTTTGTAATGAGAACAAGCATATTTCAATAATTTTTCCATAATTAAACGTGATTATTATTATGGTTAAATACACTAATCCTAAAGAAAATTATTTTATCTCATATCTCAATTCATCCTAAAAGTCTAATTAAGTCTAATTTTTTATGGTCACTAAAATACTATGGATAAATACTAGCTTATTTTTGTTCACTTTTGAGATGTTGTAATTTTCCATGTAAAATTTTACTAGCAAGTATTTTCAATTACCAATAAAACACGGCTTACATATATCAAAAGCTTTGTAATGTCAATTACTAAAGTAATGCTTATTTGTCAGATATCGCTAAATCCTTATTTTAATTATTTTTTCAAAAACTTTTAAAATTAATTATGTGTACATAATAATGAAAAATATCTGTAATTCTTTATAAATTTCTTACTCAGATTTTTAAAAATGGAAATTTAAAACAATTAGCAAAAACACTAAAAAACATACTCTTATAAAAATAAGATTGACAAAACATCTATTTATTATTGCAGTTTTTTAACATTGTATTCGAAATACCATCAATGCCAACTAAGGTTGAGTTATTTAGTAAATTTTTATTTTTTTTTAACAGTTTTTAGAAACCAACTCATATTTTTTATTTTATTAACAACAAACACTGAACACATAAATTTTCTTATGTTAGGTATGTTTGGTTAAAATTACTCCTTGAAATTAAATACAACTGTTTTTTGTAGCTCATTAAGAACTTTTACTGTTACATAATTTGTGTTATTTTACTTTATACAATTAGTTTTCTTTTTATAATATTTAATATTTTTTTTACTAAATATAGGACTTGATTTGTGTCTGTCTCGTTCATTTTGGAAAATACATGCGTCTCATTTTGCAAATGCATCTATTTCTTTCTTTTTTTAAAGATGGATTCCAAGTGCATCCGATCGTTTGAAAGCATTGCCAGATTTAACAACACTGCCCCTTGGTAAAGGTGTTTGAATGTCCAGTATAGAAAGCCTTGTTATTTTTACTACTTAGCTTCTTATCTGATCATCTTTAAATGGTATGTTTTTTGGCATGGTTCCTTTTGATCAGGTTTTTCTCGGGTTGTCAAACATTGCTATGCTTACAATGTTTACCTCTCTGATCAGCTTCATTATTGAAAATCATTTTCTACCTGTTTTGAGATCTGATAGGAACTCGTTAGTGTTTTCAAATTAACTCGTAAACTTGGAGCTGATCAATCAGTTCCAACAAAAAGTTGTCAAAGGGAACGCATTCCCTGATCTTGTTGTTGTAATGAAACTAAGAGTTCTCTAAATTGATCAAATTAACCTCGAACTTAGATAAGGTTCTGTGATCTTAGTTGCTACTTTATCTATGTATGTAGGTCGATCTGTTCTATACCCTCATCGACTAAATAAAACGCTTCCATTGAATTTAAGTTCAGCTCCTTTATGAGTGAATTTGAGCAACAAGTGAGAAATTTTGGAATATGTTAAGTTATTCAGCAATGAAAAAGCTTGGCCCGTTCAGTTATTATTATTTTTTTTTTTTTTTTTTGATTAGAGTAGAATCTGGTGTTGATGTCACAGGATGAATGTGAATCTGAGTTACACGAACAATTTCAAAATTATTCTAACACTGATACGAGGGCATAAAATGTACAAATATTTTATATAAGCCATTTTTTAAGAAATAAATTTGACGCCTATTATAAAATTCTGCGATAAATGATAATTCCAAAAAAAATAATGCAAATCATCCATAATAACCTTAATTTGTTGACAAAATAAAAGAGGCTGGGTGCGACCCACACTGATAACTTCCCATTATGCATAATTTGAAAACTTGGCGTTGCTGATATTCATCGATTTACTTTTGATGCTGACTGTTAACAATTTTACTAACAAAAAAATTGTCAGAGTATTGAAGCGGAAAAACAATATTTACAATTTTTTCTTAACTTTTTTGTAGTTTTGATATTGATGATGATATTTTATTATTTTTTAGGTAATTGACAAATGCATTATGTTAAAAAAAAATACATTTGAAGTCAATATTATTGCTTGTTGTAACGAAAAACATTTTTGACACTTTTCGGTAAATTTCAATTTTGGTTTTTTATTTTTCGTAAAAAAACTGCCAATTCGATATTTGTCAAAATCGTAGCATAAATTATGTATTAATAATTGTATTTTGTATAAACATAAATAAGTTTGAAGTCAATATCGGTGCTCATTCTCGAAATATTCAAGTCAAAAAACACTACCAACTTTTGGTAGAATTTTTTGTACTTTTTTATTTTTTTGTAAAAAAAACTGTCAATTGAATTTTTTTCAAACTTTCACCAGATGTAAAAAACATCGTTTCAGATAATAGAAAATATGTAGTTTTGAAGATAATATCATTTTTCCTTCATTGTATATTTTCGCGCCAAATTTTTTTTTTAGTTTTTCTATTTAAAAAAAAAATAACGGTAAGTTGAACATTTTCAAAATTTATATCAAATCTGTATCACATTACAATGTATACAATAAAATTTATTTGAAGTCGATGGCACTATCTATTACTGAGATATTTGCTTCCAACCAAAATTTTCAAAAATTTTATGAAAGTCCTTTCTGCATCTTTAGAAGTTATAACCTGTCAAACAAAATTTAATTGGAGTCGATATCTCTACTCGTTCTTGAGAAATGACGGATCTAGATTCTAGGAACCTTGAAATGTCCAGATTTGTCAAAAATTTCAATTTGACAAGTCGGACCGATTACAATAACTCCCTATGGAAAGTTAATTAAAGATTCTCCTTGTCAACGAATAAACTATTTGTTCATGCCCATAACTTACCTAAGCATTTGGAAAAACCCAAATTTTGTTGAACCTTAAATATTTGGTATCAACTGGGAGATGTATTTTAAGGATTTATTTGGAAAAAGGGTTCTGTCGAAAACAGATGGATTAAGAAATAAACTGAAATTTATCTAAGTATCTATGTGTAAACATGTACATGTATATGTATTTATAACCTAACATTTTGAGACTTTTTCCTGAAAATTTGTCAATTTTTGACTGTGTGGAATTTTTTTTTATTTCATTTTTGTTATTCATTAATCCTAAAACTATCTAAGAGTTATATTCATAACTACTAGCCTACTTATCCAAAACTTACAATTAACTTTGTGGCTCTATATGTGGACAATAAGCTAAACTATGAAATAATTTAATATGGTATGATATGGTATGATGTCTGTATGTAGGTATTTATGTACAATTCAGCAATCTTCTAAATATGGAAACTATAATTTGACGTCTTTTCTCATATAATTTGAATATACAGGTATCCCTGAATCGCTTATAACTATTATTTAGAATGTTTCAGTGAGAACACATTGTTAAAGTTAATATCAAGCAATTAGGAGAAATTCTACAGAAATTACAGAAGCATCTATTTCCAAACAACAACACTATTTTCCATTTCCACACATTTCCATAGAATCTAAAACCTTAATTGACTCGAATTATTTTAACAATCTTCTTCTCAAGTTCTCAAGAGTCCTTCATTTAATTATATACATTTCACATGATGAGTGCATACACGCATACAAACATATTTTTTTAATGATTATGTTCTAAATATATGTAAATACCAGTATATCCTTCATAGTCGTATAATCACCCCGCAACAATTGCAATCAATTATTATTACAACAATCATCAAGTTGTGCCCTGATTAAAATAACACATCACATCCGCTTCGTATGAATAATTAAGCACAGTATAACTTAGGACACACAGGACAAGACATCCAGGACATGGACAAGGACATGGACTGGACATGGACATGGGCAAGGCATGGACGTTAGGAGATGGAGCATATAGCCGTTTCTTCCGTTGCCACCGAGACCGTATATAGTACGATGCTGCTCGAAGCCAACATGGTCATCATTGTCACTTGTGCACCGACCGACCGACCGTACGCCTCCGCCCCCGCCCCCTATGCATACGTGCTTGTCGCATATATTGTGTGTTCATTAAACGTGACAACGAGAGATGACATCCTCTCATACTCATCATCAGCACAGCGACAAGTGTGTATGTAAGTACCCATGTTGTATATGGGAAGAAGGACATATCCTACTCCTGGAGGCACACGCACTGCAACAATTATTATCGATCCAGTCCTCGGTTTTCAGAATTATTTCCAAAACCCACAATTTACCGAATAGGAATTCAAAGTGCTATTTTATAGGTTGCTGGCGATGGTGATGGTGATGCTGATGGAGACGGTCTGTCCTCCCATATCCTTCGACTGACCACAGAGAACAATGCTGAAGGACTACCCCATTCTCCTATATAGCTACCACACTTTCTGACTTTAAGCACATGCGTTCTAATCACTTGCAAATGTAAGGCTTTCATCTTCATCGGGCTCTGATGGAGTTAGAGTATGGTAAGGGAAGCTAGAGAAGCATATTAATATTCACAGTTAATCTTCTGCATGCGGACATCTCAATTTTCGAATTTGGCATGGGAATCAAATGCGTTTTGGTTTGGTCCTTTTCGTCCTTAAACATTACTCGTATCGTATGTATACTTATATCGAGCAACAAAAGAGGGTTCTCTTTTCAATTTGCAGACACACATAATATTTATTCACAAGCTGTGATATTGCCAGAGTGAGCTGGTGCTTCCCTGAAGAGTGGACCAGACCCAGACCATCATATGATGATCATCGCAGATGGTAGGAGCAGTTTTATTACTTCATTTCCATTTGGCGTGAATTTCGTTGTTGAATGTTGGTTGGACTTTATGTTAGCATTTATGGAAACGCTGCAGAAGCTGAGAAAGCCACAAGGATATAGAAGCTCCGTTTTTCTGAATTAATAAATTCGTCAATGGAGCACTACAGTGTGCTCTAAAAGTTATGGTGTCTTATATGGTTTCAAGCTGAACATAAAAAATTAAGTTTTTAAACCTAAAAAGGTGGATTCAAATTTCAACTAGGAGCCCAAAACATAACTCAAGCTAATGGAGTTGTTTTCAAGATTGGTAGTGGACTTTAAAATTTATCAGACTATAGGCTTTCCATGGATTCTTCGCTCTATCAGTTCCTATTGTCTAATCACATTGCAATGCAGATTATTCCACACTCGAATGTATGGAGTAGAGACACTCAACCTCAGTGACTAAGACTATCAGGCTGTACAACACAAGGCATTAATACAAGAAAAAGAAAGAAGAAGAAACAAACCTTGATTTCGTTGATCGGGACTGTTGTCTCGCTGTGTTCGATATTTCAATACAAATATGTCCGTGAACTTTTCGAGTAGACTGTTCACAGTAATGGACCCTAAATACCGCATGCATTTATATTTGCAAGTAAAAGTAGGCGATAAACATTTTCCCCCATACCCAAAACTAGAGGGGTATACATTACTTGCCTTACCTTACCTTACCACGCTTGAAAGTGCATTCCGTTAAACATTCCTGAATACTATTAATTTGACTGCACTATACGGGTATGCCTCCGGTTTGGTTGGTTTCCGCTGCGCTGGTTGAGAAGGAGTTCCCTTCCCAAGTTTCTATTCCTGATGTGTACCTTGAATGACTTTTCTTCCGATGCAAATCCACCACACACGCATGACGAAATGCAGTTTTGCGGTTGCATCCTTGCGTCTATTACTGCGATACGATTCCAAAGTCGTATGACCAAAGGCAATACTCGTTCCTTCTAAACACAGCACACCTTCTGCATCTTTCCAAAAACCATGGTAAACGTGTGATTTATGTGATCTCTCATAAATTTCACCGGATGCCGTTATGGCCAGGATGTCATTAATAAATTCGTTTTTGTCATACACCAGACCATTGCTGAAGGATATTCGTTAGGACTTCGGGGGTCCATCCTCCTAACAACACAAGTTTTGTATATAAGTAAGTATGAGCTGTTAAAGTTCCGTCTGTGGAGGTGGGTTCCAGTCGGATTATCACATCTCCGGCGGTAGGTGCAGTGGTCAGAATTTTAGATATCCCAGCAGGACGCATGCATTGCGAATACTATACTTGGTACTGGGTACATGCAGAAACAGCAAGAATCATGATGTAAGGTTTGTAAGCTGTAAGACACATCCTGAATGAAGAACTTAATCTGCCACAGACGTACACTCCGATGAACAGGGACAATAAATTCAGTTAATTGTAGTTTATATAGGAAGAACCAGGAATCAAGAATAAGGAACAATGCATATAAGACCGACCAACCTAACGCACGACCGCATGGAAGGCAGCAGGTTCTTAAAGTTGTAAAATGGACGATTTGCTTGAGGCATCTGCCTGGAATATATACTTTTATGAATTTTTGTCTTAGTTCTCCCTATTTTATATATGTATGTTTTTTAAAGGACGTTTTACTCCTTCTCCATCAGGAAAAAAGGAATTTTAAAGAATAAAATAATATATACTATATAGGAATAATATCTTTTCTTATAAGGAGATGGAGCAGCAGAACAGAAGGAGGTATAGCATGAAGCTATAAATTTCTCTTGGAACTTTCTTGTAAAATTTCCAAGTCCATTTTATGGTCCTTTCTGGGTCCCTTGCTTCGTAAGCAAGTCGGCGATAATAACTGAATTAGGACGTGTGTTACAGATAGTGTTTGAAATATGTTACCTTTTCTCTACCTTATATCCGTATATTCCTTTCCTATATACCCTGCAGATGCAGGCAGGAAGAGAGTTTAAGTTTCTTTCGAGGGATTTTTCTATATCTTATTCCAGTTTTTTTTTTTTTTTTTTTTTATTTCAGAAGAGAAGGTGATTTACAATTTTTACATTGTTAAAGATTTATAAGAGCCAGATGGAACATTTTTGGAGGTACATATCTGGAATAAAGTTAGGGTATAAGTCTTAAAATAGAATGGAGAAAAGATTAAAAAAGAAAAGAAACTACATTACATATATGTACATCTACGAGGTGGACAGAAAAGTAAAAATGGAGGATATATGCATTCCCTTGAATCTACGCCCGGAGTTTGTGTTGACCAATGCATCCACTTCCATTTTCCAGGTTCTGTATTACATTTGAATTCCACTTACGCGAATACTGTCATACTGTCAGAATGTATGGAGGATGTCCCAAAACTGTGACAGAATTTGAACTGTCACCGTGTTGATCAACTAACATTTCAAAATGTAGAGTTCCTCAGGGCAGTCATTTAGGGCCTCTTTTGTTAGTTGTAAGTTATTAATCAATTAATGATGTATCCTTGTCTGTGTGTCAAAGAAATTACTTCAACATCTTAAAGCAACTGATGTTTTTAAATCCGTCCTTGTTGTCAATGTAACGAGTTCAATATATTTTCCTGCGCATATTGCATAAATTCATATAAGACCATTTCATAAAAAAGGAAAACTGCACACTTCCAATAGGTCAAAATATGAATTAAAATTTTTTGTTTTGTTGGATGGTTTATTACAACAAAATCAATATCAAGCCCTTGGCAAAGGAAAAATATGCAATTTAAGAGTATGTAAATCTTTGAGCAGAGACCTCCATGTCATTCAATATCGATAACGATGACGATGACAAGATGATAGTGATGACGGTGATTTATATTACATATATACAAGGCAGCCACCCTTAAATTTTGTATTGCAAAAAAGTCAAGTGTTTTTCATATCCGAATATATTTAAATGTATAATGTTTTACCTTTATATGTTTACGAAGGTTGTTTCATAGGGTAGACATTAAAAATATCATATACAACTGTGAAATTGTGTGCATCAAGAACCAGGGCTGGACTAGAGGCGAACAAGAGGCGCCTTATGTCAAATTAGTTATTGTCTGTTTTATAAAAAAAAAGTTTTAGAATTTTAATAAGAGTTTCTTATCTTTAAATTTGAATGAAACAAACTTTGAGATATCATTGACATTTAATTTATTATTTTGAAGGCGATTTTTGACAATTCTGGCGCATAAGTCAAACTAAATTCGACCAATAAAATACTGATTATGTTGAGTTTTAAGCTGTAAGTGATTTGGCGTTTGTTGACACAGGCATGTCACTTTACAAATACCCAAGATAAAAATCTAATAGGGTCCTGGCCGATCTAGTTTCCCTCCACGTGACAACCCAACTATTGCAAAAGATTAGAAAATAATCTCATGGGAACAAGTGTTTTTGGTATCCATATCATCCGTCTCGGCCTAAAGTAAATTGTTATCATTGATCGATAACGTAGGCAAGTGAAATTGAAATTTACTGAAACACTGATGTTTTCGTATTCCGGATTGTGTCATTGGACCTGTCAATGATTTACTACCCTCGTTACAGAAAGCCCTTTCAGGAGAACAAAATCAGCGAAAATGTGAAACAAGTTACATTATTAAAAGATCGAATTTCAGAAAAACTAATAACTTTAACATTTTTTCAAACAAAATTACGTTTTACGTTGATTTGACAATTAATTTGACAGATGTTTCTTCGACAATATGGCTGAAATCATTTATCTAAGCTTTAAATTTATTATTTCATGCGGTACTATCTAAAAAAGAGAGTAAAATGGTGTTTTCTTCCGCAATTTTTTAACCAGTTTTGTATTTCGATAGAATTTTTGAAACAACGCCACTGGGTGGCGAGTAATTTGACAGCTGTCATTGTAAAAGAACTTTCAATAGCTTTGTATGTTTGGCTAATGTAGTCTGAAGATTAAGAAGCACTCTGAATGGGATTTTCTTAATTTATATAATCACCAGCCTAATTTATTTTAATCTTCACTTATACTTTGTCTAAGTTAAGAATAGTCTTTGCGCCCAGTCACACCATGTTATGTCACAATGACATAACATAAAGTAAATAAAACAACCCTACCCCGCTTTTATTCCCCCTCTAGCTCAAGTTAAACTTTAGGAAGTCATAGTTACTTTAATCCGTCTCTAAACCATGCTTATAAATAAGGCTGCAAGAATGATGAAAAGAGTGCAGACTCCAGATCGAATGAATCCAGCAATGGATGAATGCATCGTAAACATAAAATCAACAACATCGGACTCAGCTTGGGAGGAATTATTATCGGTTCATCCCCGCAAGCAGTTTTCTTGTTTTATCCAATCCATCCCTACCTCTCCCTCTCTTTGTGTAAAAAAAAAAAAAGTTTGTTTCTGGAATATTTTTTACGTTCCTCTTTTTTTTTACATCAAACTAACAACTCGCTCAAGTTCATTGATTTTCCATTTACGACTTTTGAGTTCAGAAGTGGGCTTAAGGCGGCAATGGTGTAGTTCATCATGTTTCGGATATGTACATACAATTTATGTTTTCATTGCTGGTCTCTTTGTTTTGTTTGGTATCGAAAGAAACAGAGAAGACCCCCGATATACAGTACAGTAGCAACAAGGATCCATATAAATACATGCACACAAAAGGAACAGGATATGTTCGTGTGTATGTGTATGTGTATGTGATTGTGTAGTGTTGTGTAAGGATAAAAGGAATCATGGGATGCATGTAGGTTGATTTTTGATTCCATTGATGAAAGTTTCCAATCGAATACTGAACACAACATTGAAGTGCTGTTTCAGCAGCAACATCCAGAAGTTTTAGTTGAAGTTTTTCTTTTTCTTTCTTTTTTATTTTTTTCAATCTTTTTTTTTTTCTTTACTTTGTTTTCGTTGCTTCTGTTTACAGTCTGCTTGTCTGAGAGAATGCTTTGCCCTATCAGTGTATTTTTTGTTGTTTCTTTTTCAACTTACTTTTTTTAGTGAGGATGGGAAGACGAGATAATTAAACATGAAGAGCCATTGATCAACAAAGCATTCACCTATACCCAAGTACTAACAAGTAAAACAACAACAAAATGATGAAACACGAATTTTATACTTGTTCAATATGTGTTGGTTAAAATTTAACAGAAAAGGAATGCGTGTTTTTCAATATTCGAACACTGTTTTTTTTCTATAATGAAACAATGAATTTCTTCTTCTTTTGCGAATTTATAAGAAAAAAAAAATACGTATACGCTGTGGTGGACGTGCAAAAACTTTTGGGAATCTATTTAGGAGAACACATAATGGAATGGGATTAATTTTATTTTAGGGCTGTTAATATCGGACTCCACATATGTAGTTGTTATGTAGGTACATTGCAGAGTTCTGTGAGACATGATAAGAGGTCCATTTTGGATAGACTTGTGGAAAATGCGGAACAGGCTGCAGGAAAGTGAGAGGTTAGGAAACTGTATAAAGTGGCTAAGAAGATTGTTGGATTGAACAGCAAGCTGTAAGGGACGATAGGAGATCAGCTGCAAAGATGGAAGGAATCACTGCTCAGTTATATCCACATTGCAGACTTGAATCCTGACTTGAACAAAATTCGTATTAGGTTGTCAACTTCATACCATTATTCCCAACGCAGGCAATATAATCGAACTTGCACAGTCGTCGACCCTGCATCCACAGTCTTTTATGAATCATCATTGGATAATCATTTCAGTGTCAGTCATCACCGCACTTCATGTTTATAGATTTTAAAAAGGCCTTCTTTGACAGAATCCAAAAAAACGAAAACTCAGAACCATAAAAACCCAAAATCCCAAAATCCCAAAATCTCAGACTTCTGAAAACCTACTTCCCAGACGAATTATTTTCCAATACTTTGAGGATAAACTAAACATAATGGTTTATGAAATATTCTGTGAAGAACAAAGTCTTATTAAAAAAAGTTATTAGGAGCTAACTTATTTTTACAAGTGGGGTTTGGGAGTCAATTCATAAGGCTATGGAACTTCAAGTTAAAGAATCTCTGTCAAAAGTTGTTTTAGCTTTTCAGCGCCTGAATGTCTTTAATAAAAATAATGTCACATATTTAAGTATCTCTAGTTTTTAGTCAGTCACCTTTTAAACATTAAAACCTTTTTTTGAACAAGTGATGGAACATTAAAGAAATCTATAAGACCAGTGTACTGAAGTGTAAAAATTCCAACACCATTTATTAATTTAGTTCAATAACTAAATTATTGTATAAAAACATGTCACCTGATCCGTTCTGTTTTTATTCAGTATCTCAAATGACTTTATAAATTTCTTCACCAGCGGAAAATACAACTGCGAACCCCAATTTTAGGAATATATTTTGTGAACTTATTCATCTGCTTCCTCCCATGACTAGACCATTCACAAAAAAATTTGCACACCTTTACGAGAAACACACTATACTATACTCATCCATCTATGAACAACAAGGAACAAAAAATCAATTTATAATCCTGTCAAACCCAAAACGACTAGGACTAGGGTCCTTTCTAATCAAAACTATACAAAATAACACCACCACACACGAAGGCACGCAGGAACAGGAACAGGAACTCAACTGTTAACTGCTAAATTTTAGGTTACAATGCATGGAAGAAATAAGCATATATCTTGCACACACCTGGTTTCGCTCCATTTTAGGATTCAGGTTGGCTATTTAACAGGCAGAGGCAAAGGCCTCTATATATAGGAACAGGCAGGAAAGCCTTCCGTTGGCAAAAGGGAAAGAAATTGATTGTTGCCAGAAGCAGACGAACTTTACTTCCATCGGTCAATCCCAATGGTCTGTGAATTTCTCTAGTCCAGGTTCAGGTCCCAAGTCCAGGCTATAAACTGGACAGGACACACATCGTTCCTTCGCCAGATATGCACACCTATACACAAGTGTTCTTCCGTACTATTTCATGCATCATTTGTATGCAAAATCTAGAGCCTGCTGATGTCCAATAAAACTCTCACCAGGGATATCCCTTTTTCTGGGATAGGCAATTCGCAATTCATGTACTCGCACATTCCATGGCACTTTGAACTTTCCACAAGGATTCAGTGCGGATGTATGAAAAAGACCCAATATGAGTATACACACACACACACAAATTCACGGAAGCCTTTTGTGCGTTGCCATCCAGCCAGGGATATGGTGTGTTGTTTATATTCCATGCATATTTCTCAGGATACTCGAGGTTCTTATACGGGTCTTACATTCATTTCCTTATTCACTTACTTACTATACTCGTATACTTTGTACTCGTTGGTAGTATAACGGGAGATATTGTGGGATGGTGTTTTAATAAATGGCCGCCTATTTAGGAAGGATGCATGAAATTACCATTAGGAATGATAGATTGAGGAGATCCTTGTTGAAGACACGCACAAAATCTTTTTTTTTTCTTTACTTTTCTTTTTCGCATATACCAGCTTGTAAGAGAAAACAGGAGGAAAGAGTATGAAATGGAAGATTAAATACGGTAAATTAACTTTTTTGAAATGAGAACCCTATATTTCAATCGGTGTAATGTTTATGTGTTGAATAAACCAGCCTTCCGAAGGGAATGGAGTAAATTTCACCGAAACTACAATTGTTTGTGTTTTTGTTGTGCTCGAACGGCTGGATGGATTTGAATGAAATTTTACTAAAATATCAATTAAGAAGTGGTTGAAGATATAGAATACATTTTATGACACAATGTTATTGCTGGTAGCCAGAGAAGTCAGCGGGGTAATAATAGCTTAAGAATATCAATCATTTACTTGCACGATGAATGTGCTTTGAAAAGTTGAACCGATTGAAATAAAATTGTACACAAAATTTAATTGATCAATGAAAAAGATAAGAGAGTATTTTTTTGAATAATTTAAACGTGTGATGGTACACAGGAAATGGTTGTTGATTTTTTCCTCCTACAACTTTTACTGTTTTATGTTTATTATATCATTTTAATTAGAGAATAATTACAAGAACACTTTTGTTCAAAAACAAAACATCTGCAGAAATTCTCCTTGCCAACTGTCTTCCAATGAGGCTGATGAAAAATCCACTTTCAGCAAAAAAAAGGCTTACATTTTGGTCCCATAAAATATAGAAAAACTAAGCTACAGCATCCCTTAAACTATTAAGGTAGATTTTTGTCAGCAATACACAATTACACTTGTAAGTACCTTAATATTTTTATATACATAGGTACCTATGTATATGGATTGATAGAAAATTATATAATTAAGCGTACAGACAGAATACCCCTCTTCATATATTGCCATCCGCAAAAATATCAATCGATTGAAGACTGACAATCCCATCCATTCATTTGCTACATCATTAGAGACCTAAACGAGTTAACTACACCTCCCTACCTTTCCCTAAATACAAATGACTCCAACAGATATAGAAAGAAAGCCAACCAACAAAAAAAAAAAAAGGAACTTAATGCCTAATCGAGTTAGGTTTTCTGTTTTTCCTTAATTTTCCACAGCCATCCATTCGAGAGTCCTTCCGGCCATCACTGCAATTTATAACAACGCCATCCAGAAGGTATGGGTTGGATTTTAGATACACAGAAGTACAAAAATACAACACGGCAGGACACTCGTACATCTAAAGTACCAACATCACCAGCGCCAGAGCCAGCGCCCAGCTAAAGAGGATAAGGCCACAAAATTTAATTTGAAAAAGAAAGACGGACCAAGAACGAAGAAACAACAGGAGCAGAAGCTCATTGGTCAACAACAACAAAAAAGAAAAACACCACAACATAATATCCTTAGACTAGCTAGCAAGGACATACACTGATGATTATACACATAGCCAACAAAGTGCAAAAGAATATTATTGAAGGGTGGCAGCAAATCCCCGTTAATAATTCCAAGGAATACCCAAAGAAGACGCACAAGAAGTGACTCGGGGAAATCTCATTTTGTTTCGAGTCCTTTGTATCCTGTGTCCGTGTGTTGCTGTCGTCTTGGTCTCCTGGTTTTTGTTTCCTTGTCAGTGGACTCCAATCGGAGTTATAAATTTTCGTCGAACAACACGGATGGAAGAACAAAAGGCTGATACCGGAGTATGAAAAAAAATAATGGAAAACAAATTATGCACTTGTACCTTCAGTGTAGCGTGAAATCCCATAGTGGGCCAGGCAGGACAGAGTGGGTGGTCTAAATGGGCACGGTAGGGGGTGCTGTGATAGACCTCATTTGGGTGGAAATTAAAATGCATTTTTCTTTTTCATGCTTCCTTTTCCGTTCTTGTTGTTTCTTTATCCAATTGTCGAGATTTTTTTTTTCTTCCTTTTTTTCGATTTTTTTTTTTTTTTTTTATTCAGTGTACTTTTGGTCGCTTAGTCCTTATCTCTGAATTGGAAGAGGATTATTTCGATGGAATTTTAATCATGAGGAAGAGATTTCATTTAATTTTGTTTTTGCGATTTTAATTTTTGTTTTTGTGATTTTGTTTTTGTATTGAGTTTTAATTGAAATTCCTTATTCCCTATTTTGGGGTCTTAATACATAAAAAGGACTTTTGCGATAAGAGTTTGCTAGATTAGTGAAAGAGATTTTTGTTTTTGGGTGTTGAAAAGAGAGTGTTTGAGATGGTGTTGAGATTCTATACTTGAAAGAGATGAGTTGGTTTATCTAATATCCTTTATTCCGGCTTACAGATGTTTTTTTTCTTTTATAGATTCATTGAAAAACATTATATGTATATTTTGATAATCTGCATGAATACAGAGGAAAGTATAGGGATTTTGTTTTGTGATATTTTTTTTTTAGGTTTCTTTTTCAACGAGACTCTTCCGGAGACTTATAGTCTTTAGTAGCTTCCTAACGCTTTGTTTATATATTTAATTAACAAAAAAAAGCTTTAAAATAAGGATTTATTCATAAAAGCACCCAAAGATACCCTTAGACTTAAATGGCTAAAGGAAGTAAAGGAACTTCTTAGATCTAAGTTGCCATTTTATAGTAGCAAAGCGTGAAACTAAGTGCTCACCAAAATGATTCCTCAACAAGTCCATTGTATGGCTCGTAAATCTGTCTTCTTGAAATCAGAGTGGGCTTGAATTTTGGGAATTTATTAAATTATTTCCATGCAAAGATGGGCATACCGTTGGAAAGAGGAGGTTTCTACGATCACATTAGTGAAATTTCAGCCTTCGAGGTGGTCGGGTCGCCGAGATATGCGTGGTCAAAAAACGAAAAGTTTGACCCATCTAGGACGCGTATTTAAGGAGATATTCGCATTTGAAGTTAGGGTTCGATTTTCCTTGATAAATTTTTGTAAAATGGTAAAGGTGGGCTTACCGTTGGAAAGAGGAGGTTTCCACGATCAAATTAGTGAAATTTCAGCCTTCTAGGTGGTCGGGTCGCCGAGATATGCGTGGTCAAAAAACGAAAAGTTTGACCCATCTAGGACGCGTATTTTAGGAGATATTCGCATTTGAAGTTTGGGCTCGATTTAGCTTGATAAATTTTTGTAAAATGGTAAAGATGGGCACACCGTGGGAAAGAGGAGGTTTCCACGATCACATTAGTGAAATTTCAGCCTTCGAGGTGGTCGGGTCGCCGAGATATGCGTGGTCAAAAAACGAAAAGTTTGCCCTATCTAGGACGCGTAGTTTACGAGATATTCGCATTTGAAGTTTGAGGTTGGATTTTCACTGTTCACACGTCAATGAGAAAATTTTAAGCAGATATTTGGATATCGAATTTGTTGCACCAAAAGCAACCAACTTCTTTTGGAATCATCAAAAACAAATCAGCTTCATTAAATTTGATCCACCATTATATGTATAATGTGCCTCCTCCTGTCACTCTGATGCTTCTTGTTTTGATTCGATTTCGTGGAAGGAAAAACACAGCTTGCATCTTCTGAAGTCTCAAGGAAATAATAATAACCATTTTCTATAGACAAGTGGAGAATTTGCATAATTTTTTCTTTGCTTCCTCATAATGTATTTACAATCAATTAATTCGAATGAGAAATTACACAAAGTGCAGGATGATTAAGAGGAGAACTCTGGGAACAACAATGTTCCTCTTCCTACCAAAACCAACCACAAAAAAGAACATCTATTTTACCTATACCAACTTAACAGAAAACGGTAAGTTGGAGGAGGCCGAAACAATTCCAAAGGTAGTTGGTATACTTGCCAGCAAAGGGAAGAAAAGAAAAAACAAGTCCGTTGAACTTTTACTAAATGAATATTTATAATTTTAATTGAAAAAGTTTTTATTCGCCTCCACTCGCAACTCAAACCTTTTTGTGTGATGTTGCTTCACTGCTATGCAATGCAATGTTTTCATTACCTGCCCCACACTATATTTACTCAATACTCTATTGTTTTAAATGCTGGGAGCGGTGGTGGTGGCGGTCCAGCTATAGTTGTTGTAAGCTTCTCCGAACGCCACGAAACAGAGCCTCCCAGGGAAGCCGCGCTAATGTTTGCGCCTTGCATTATGCAAGTGGTATTTGTGGTCAGGATACAATGCAGGTGAAGAAAATTCATGCCCTCGGGGTCCAAGCGAGGCGCTGGATGATGATGATGATGGGAAAAAGAAAAGTTTTCCTTTTTTCCGATTGAAGAAATCCTCCATCTGATGCACCCTTCAGATATTTCGAGACAAACGAAGACCAAAACAAAAAAGGACTCGACCCCGAGAAATAATGGGCTCAATGGCATGGAGTAATCCGTTTTTGATTTGCAGGTGTATATACTCCCCTCAGGTGCTGTGTTTCCAGCTTAAAGCAAGGGTATAGGTATAGGTACCTATAACCTACCACGTCCTGTATGATGGAATCAATTGATTGCCAGAAGGCTTTATTCAGTGGCGTACACAATGCAATTGCTGGTGCGAGATAAGTGCTGTTTTTATTTGTAGCCTCAATTTTCTCTACCAAACTCACAAATATCCACCCACTGAACCACCCACCCACCAAAGCGAACGGATGTTTTTGATTGGAATTTTCCTGATTGAATTCGAGCGAAAAATATTTGAAAATAGGCTTTGATGGTAGTTCCATCGTACGTACTTATAAAAGAAGCCGTAGATGAATTAGCAGGGGGTCCGGGCGGGATGTCGAGCGAGCGGTACAAAGGGAAATATGTATTGTATTGACTGGATTGTTGAAGTATGTTTCAGTAAATATACACGGACGTGTATCTGTATACACATCTGTGTGTACTGTGTAGTTAAATAAGGATTTTCAAAAGCATTGAAATATTTCAATCAGATCGATAGCATCGATTGCTAATTAAAACATTTGCAAAATTTCAAACATCATTATCGAGTATACCTTAAGCTCTTTTCGAATGCAAATGAGAACTCTGATTGACAGGGCCGGCTTCGGGATTATTGTGGTGTGCTGTCATCGAATCGCGAAAAATATACCATGCAACTATCTAGGTATAGAGACAAACGTATGTATTTTTTACTGTTATCTGGCGTCCATTATATGTGTCAGAAATTCGGAGAAATAGCGGATTAACGAAAATGAAAAATTAACTATACAAGAGCTTTCTAGTTATCTCATTTCGTCTATAAACTGTCAGAAACCTTATTATTTGTCCTAAGAAACTAGCTACCAAAACGGTTAGTTCACAATGAAGATGAACCTCGTCATTCTCGGTGATACAGATTGTTGACATTATTTGAATAAAGTCATTTAATCGTAAATGACTGAGGAAAAATATTAAAAAAAAAGAACCTGTAACTTTTGGTTTGAATAAGATCGGACATCAAATCATATTTAAGTCTTCATGACAGATTTATTGGGGTAGTTTGACATGAAGTCAGTTGACTTTTGATTTAAATTGAAGTGTCAACAAGCCAAGGACTTTAAAATAACTCAAAGCAAATATCGAAAGTGAAAGTATGAAACTAAAAATTGGCATTAAGTGGAAGATTGAAGACTGTCAAAAGTTGTCATTTTCCGAAAACGTCATTACCTGTATTCGCATTGTCATCTTTTGAAGGAAGACATTTAACTTCTAATCATTTGACGTCTCATCATTTTAAATGATTACTTCTTCATAATTAAAAAGAGACAAGTATATGAGCGAGATAAAATTCTGAGATGTCAAAATTAATCGCCTTAAAAGAATTTAAGATTGAATAAATTGTCCATTGTGTTAAAATTTTTACTAATAGTTCGATTTTCATACTGACACTGAACGATCCCAATTGGGGAAGTCGAAATTGTAATCCATTTTATGGTTTTGTAACGGGTGAATTTTTTGCTACTTGGTTTTTGACGTTTATATTTTTGACAGATCACACATGACAAATTCCACGAACATTTAACATTTCGATTCAGTATTGTTTGCCATTTCATCATTAATAGACTTGAGCCTGAACAACGTTTGCAAATTTTTGAAATTTATTATCAAAATTCGTGCTCTGTGAAAAATGTGTTTCGCAAGCTTTTTATCGCAAAATTGTCTTCAGCGACGAGGCTCATTTTTGGCTAAATGGATACGTGAATAAGCAGAATTGCCGTATTTGGAGTAAAGAGCAGCCAGAGGCAATTCAGCAGCTACCAATGCATCCCGAAAAATGCACTGTTTGGTGCGGTTTATGGGCAGGCGGCATCATTGGGCCGTACCTACTTCTTCAAGGGCGATGAAGGCCGCAAGGTTACGGTCAATGGAGAAAGGTACCGTTCGATGATAACAGATTTTTTTTTGCCGAAAATGCAAGAATTGAACTCGGTCGACATATGGTTCCAACAGGACGGTGCCACATGCCAGTTGATCTCACGTTTTGGCGCAGTCAATTGCCCACCAAGATCATGTGATTTGACCCCGTAAGACTATTTTTTGTGGGGCTATGTTAAGTCTATTGTCTATGGGGACAAGCCAAACACGATTGCTGCCTTGGAAGCCAACATTGAACGCGTCATTGGTGAGATTCCGGCCAAAATGTGTGAAAAAGTTTGCCAAAATTGGACCTTCAGAATGGACCACTTGAAGAGTAGCCGCGGGCAACATTTAAGTGAAATTATTTTTAAAAAGTAAATGGCAGAAATTGATTTATCGATCCAAATAAAAATTTCATTCACTTTTCACAAGTTTCTGTGTTTTTTTGAATTTTTCAAAAACCAAGCTCTTAAAAAATCACCCGTTATTTACATGGAACGGAGCCCTAAATTTTATCCGGATCGCCTTTGAATATTTTAACCAACTCCTGTTGGTTTTCAAAACCGACTTTTTTCATAATACTACATACATAAGTATATAGTTTACTAATTCATTTATTTATTTGATTTAAAATACACCAACAATATACATATGAATGCAGCGTCTAAAATGTTGACCATTAACTTCGGCCATTTGCGTTTTATAATAATATGTTAATGGGAACACACATATGTATGTATGTAATATATATTATTATGTAGTGTTTTTTGTTGGAACAAGTAAATTATTTACTTTATACATATTATTAACAGGAATTCAGGAATTTCAGACTCAATTTATTGTAACAAAGGATTTGCTCGCATTTAAAGTTTAATGTAAAAGAGTAGAACTAATTCCATTTATTAAATCACCTTTTTAAACAGCTTATACACATAATAATGTTTATAAATGTAAATATGTATTAGTCCTGTTTTAATGCATGAAAAATATGTAATGACAAAAAAGTTATTATGCATTTAAAAAACATTTGTACTGTTTAAATTTAAAAACAAAAAATGTATATTAATAATTTGTTATTGTTTTAAGTGTAAAAAATTGCTTAGCTCGCTACTGACTTTCGTCTATTATAGTCATTAAAAATTATTTAATAAGTAGACATGCATCGGGTGATTCATCGTGACATTTGATTTTCAATTGGCTTTTTTGACTGACTCCTATCATGACTGCTGATGTGTCATTTTTGTTTAGTATCGTGTGGCAATCATCATGGAAAAACTCACACGTCACAGCACAGTACAATCGTAGACTCCGTTCGCTTCATAATCAAAGGAATAAGTTATGGGAAAAATTCCTTCGCTCCCAATGCCCCTCTGACTACTACAAGAGTATATTGGTGCATACCATCAATTCAACGAACTCTACAGTTTTCTCTACCAACAGTATTTACACAAAACCCAATCTAACATAATTAATGATCCCAAATACTTCTTTCAGTTCGTTAATTGCAAAAGAAAATCCGATGGTTACCCTACCTCCCTATCCTTCAATAATGAAATCTCTAATGATAACCTAGATAACTACTTTGCATCATATTTTAGAAACTCAATCTCGAAAGACTCTTTTGAACCAACTTCGACCTATTTTGAGTATTTACCGAATTACTCGCTAGATCCTTTCTCACCCATCAACCGCATTACTTCATTAGATATAGAATATAAATTTTCGCAACTTAATGACGAGTTCACTCCAGGATCTGATAGCCTCCCCGCTATTTTTCTCAAAAAATGTTCTTCTGCGCTTTCAATGCCTCTATTAATAATTTTCAACCTATCATTATCCCAAGGAAATTTTCCTAAGATATGGAAAACATCTTTCATAACACCGATCCACAAAAAAGGACCCAAAGGTGATGTAAAAAATTACCGACCATGTTGCTAAACTTTCACATATCCCAAAAATCTTTGAAAGCTTTTTGTATGAACTCCTTAGTTTCCGTTGTAAGTCCCTTAATACCCCTGCTCAACATGGTTTCTTAAAAAATAGATCAACCACCACAAACGTTCTAGAATTCGTCTCATTTACTCTTAGAGCCTTACAAAGCGCGAATGAAGTTGATAGATTTCAGCAAAGCTTTTGATAAAATTTCTCACAATCTTATTGTATTTAAACTTTCCTCCTTAGGTTTTGAACATCTTTTCCTAAAATGGATTATCTCGTATACTTAGAGAGTCGAGAATATTGTGTGCGTTTCAGATCAGCACTCTCCAACCCTATTTTAGCGACCTCTGGTGTCCCCCAGCGTAGCCATTTAGGCCCTCTTCTCTTTATCCTTGCAATAAACGACATTGACATGGTAGTTAAACATTGTCAAATATCTCTCTGTGCTGATGATACTAAACTGTTTAAAATCATTGCAGCACCTGAAGACATGTCTCTCCTCCAGACAGATCTTGACAATTTCTTAACCTGGTGTACTAACAATTGCTTAGAGCTCAACATAAGCAAATGTAAGACTATGACCTTCTCCCGTAAACGCATCAAAACAACAACCCGTCTCTACCTTCTGCATAATTGTCCCTTACAAACAGTTGAAAAAATCGAGGATCTCGGTCTTTTATATGATCGTGAACTTAAATTAAATGAGATTATCCATAAAGCCAACTCTGCATTAGGTTTTGTTAAAAGATGGTCTAAAGAATTCTCTAACCCTTATGTCACCCGATCGCTTTACTTGACGTTTGTCCGACCCTTACTTGAATACGAATCTCAAGTTTCAAGAATAGAAAGCATTCAACGACGATTTCTTCGTTTTGCACTTCATTTCTTTGAACGTTAACATCCGTAACCTAAGATATCCTCGTCTCTTCTATCTACCATCACACCACACCTCCTATGACCTTAATGAACCTCTGACACGTATGCTTCGGTTGGTGAATTCAAATAACTCATTTGATTTCAATATTAGTACCAATAGCCTAAAACTCCCTTTGTTCCACCCTCACTCATAGTTAAAAGTTTAGATTTAAGTTAGTTTTTAAGTTTATACTTGTAGCTTGCTTTAAGCTGAATAAATGGGGGTCAAGTCCCCACTAAAATCAAATCAAAACAACATATTGTTCAGTTTAGATTAACGTATTCTACATCTTTAAGGATTTCGGCCTTAAATCGTGAAAAATCCAATTTTTCAGTAAAGGGGCTCTGGAATAACTCAATAGATATCCGAAGTTATGAGCAACTTGAAAAGTATACCAAGAGTTACGATTATAAAGGGTTTCGAATAAAAGGTGTTATTTTGAACAGACAAATATTTGGATAGATGTCACTTTTGAAGTTGTAATTTTTTGACATTTGATAAGAAGAAACCACGCCAATAATAAAAATGGAACGATACACACTTTTCGACAACGCATTTTGTCTTTGCTGATTGGGTCCTTGAAATGCATAAAATAATCTCGAATTTCATCGAAAAATCATATTGACTGATGAGGCCCTTACAATGAATCACCCTATATATGATTAAACTGGTGGAAAGAGTGCCATAAGGGTAACGAAAATGTCATTTTATTGACATTAACTTTTCAAAACCGTTCAAATATTTTAACCAATTGGGCTCATTGTTCAGTTCGTCATAATGAATTGTTCCAAACTGGTAAAGATGGAGGTAGTGGGTTCAAGCTATATAAAGAGTTTCTTTGTCGACAACCAGATGGCAATAAAAACATCTTCTCAACGGTCACAATGCCAAAAGTGCCTTCACTCTTATACTCGAAGCTTCTACTGTCAGATGGTCAGCCCTTTGACACAAACATTCAACATACAAATGTAATGTTTTACATAAACGGAATTCTGTAATATAATATATATTTTTTTTTTCAAAAAAAAACACGCTTCCTTTTGCACAGCCAACAACAATATTGCGACTGAATACATGATTATAATCCATCAACAGAACTGTACTCCTAAAATAAACCCTTTTTGTATAGGAACATTAATTTCAAGTAAATTTAATTAAATAAATTCTCTTTAAACACACATAAATAGTAAAACTTTGATTCAATCAAAAATTAAAAGTTTTGTCGTTGATGAAAAAGTTCCTTTTCATCCCGCATTAATACATTCAAACAAACATACATACACAGACACACATAAGAGATTATAAACTTTTCCTAGTTGTTGAAACTTATCAAATTGTGCATCAGACATAATTTTGGAAAATTATTTAAACATCTTCTAAACAATTTACAAATGTATGTATGAATGTTTGTAGGTATGTGTATATTAACCCATCTACCTATACAAACGGAAAAGTATACAAATTTTGAACTGAACGAAACATGGCAATTTCATCAGCGACACAAAACAATTTGTGTATATAATTTACAATATTACCATTGTTATGTTAAAAAGCCAATTATACTTCTGTCATTTTCATGAGAAACTTTACCAACACACACACACACACAAACACATAACTAAACTTTATAGAACATCATAGGTTTGTAGCGTTTTCCCTAAAAATAACAAAAGCAAACTATACCTAGACTGGAGTAAATATAGAAACTACTACTACGTCGCCAAAGACGTAAAGGACGAGGATGGGGACAAGGACGAGGATGAGGATGAATTCCCCCGAACAATGCATCCGGTAATCTTGTTAAAAATGAAAATTGCAACATGCAACAATATATACAACATCTATTGTCCTGAATTATTCATCTTTTAGCAATTGAGGAACGCTGAGCACTCTGAGTGAATGCACATCGTTTAAGGCATTCCGATTTTCGTTCCACGGCGGCGTTGGGTGGTGGCGGTGACGACGACACAAGCGAAGACGAATGCGAATGCGAACGGTTTGGGCTTGACATGAGTGTGGGCTTCCTTAACTATATGGGTACCTTGTACCTACCTACTCCCTTACTCAAGTTCCCCGGGCATCCTTTTGCATATCTTATAAAATAAACTTTAGTTCCTTTCCGCACTAAAGATGAGAAAAAACTCACACTCACACATACAGACACACAAACTATGCGATGCACATTATGAGCCCGCAAAAGCTTGTCGTAGAATCGTCCTTATACCATTGCTTCTTCTTCGGTCGCGACGTCGTCGTCGTCGTCGTTTTCGTTGTCGTATAGTCTCAAGACCCTGTGTGTCAGAGTCTCGACCCCCTAAGCTACTCGCAAGGGACAAATTAAAATATTTTGAAAACATCTTTTGTGCCGCCACACCACCCACCCCTCATCGTCATCATCGTCGTTGTCGTTGTCGTTCTGTTCCTTCTGATGTTCGTCACCTCCTCTTCCTGCTGCAGCATGCATGCATCAGTATACTATAAAAGTTGCAAGTTTGGTGCAAAGTTTGCTTCCGCAACACTGCTGCTTTTACAGCTCCCGCGACTGTTGCCATCTGTATCCGCGATGCTAGAAACTCAAACGCAGAGGGCTGATGTCCCCTTTTGCTTTGGCACATTCTGGAGGATTGGATGAGGATGAGATTCCAATTTGAAAAAAGTTTTTTTTTTTTTGTCTCTTGATTCATTCCTTCGCTGCAAGAACGCTTTGGATGCCCATTAAAAAATTAAATCATAAACGAAAAAGATGCAGGAACTCGAGAAAAGGATGAGATAAGCGCAAAAGAAACTTTTTCATTGACTTTAACAATCACAGAGTCAGAGTCTCTTTTCTTTTCTTGTTTTTTGTTTTTTTTTTTTGTCAGTATAGAAGTATCTAGATACTTCTGGTAATTCAGTGACAGCACGGTTAATTCCCGGTTGAGCCAAGTCGAATTAATGTTAACTTTCAAAATGGGCAACATTTTTCTTAAATCTTAGATGCTGCATATACTAAGATTAAACTCCTAACCTTTGGTATGACACTCATACGTCAAAAATGGTGTTTTTGACTTTTGACAACACTTGTAAGGTTTGTATGATTTTGTTCAGCATTTCATGGAAGTTGTGAAATATATTTATGTGAAAGCAACGATCTTTTTGTAATAAAATCTATTGAACTAATTTTCCATTCCATTTACAGTCTTACTATAAGTTCCTTCTATTTGCCCAACATACTTCCGTTTTCAGGAAGACCCAGTGTCAGTTATGATATGATTGACAAAAATATTGAATATGCTTCTTTTGTTATTACAGATTTAAGCAAATTAAAATAAATTTTATAAGATAATTATTGAAAAAACGAAAAGTACATATACGCCCCAGTGTACAATTTGTTTTCTAAACGGTAATAAAGCTAGTGAATCTAATTTTGGTCGGACTTTATACAATGAAGCATAATACAGATAGCCTAATTTTTGACTAACCTTTTACTATAGAGAAGTCATAAACTTCAAATTCTGTTTCTTTAATAAGATCATGCGAAGCTCCCTAAGATAAAGCACTTCATTGCAATTGCAAAAATCCTAAATAACTGACTGACTCTCTAAATGACACTGCATCAAAATTATGACATTGCAAAATCATGAAATTTGACACAAAGGCGCATTGTCTCATGGGAGAAAAAAGTGGTTACTTTTTGATATTATTCTAGCACCACATGACACTTTGACATTTGAAAATATAAATAAATTGTTAAAAGAATATTGTATCCATAAATAAAGTTTCGAGACTGAACGAATAACGGAAAATAGTTCTGACAGCTCATGTCATGCATGATGTTGTTACTAAACATCGACCGCAAATGTCAATCTTGATGCAATGACGAATTCTTTTTTATAAAACTCGGATGTCACCTAGGGTGGAATCGGCTAAGCTGATAGTTGACTATCAAATTTGACTATCATTTTGACTTTCAAATTTGATAGTATGCACTTTTTCGTCTGTGTAAGATGATCACATTTGTGTCACTTTTTTTGCATAGATTTGGTATCACTTATTTATTTAAATTTATTTGAAAACAAACCTCTGAGAATTCGGAAGGAACTTTTTAAAATGTAAGTAAATTTTAGTAATAAATTTAAAACTATAGCTTAAACATTTTAATTTATGCCTATGACCATGGCTAATTTCATGGAGCAGCATTCCGATTTGGCCAAATCATTTGCTTCACCATCTAACGATATTAATTTTGATCAAATTGACAGCTAAATAGATGTCATTTAAAAAAGTCAAATAAAATTTGACAGTCAAATTGACTATCACTTTACACAGACTAATTTTCTTAAATTTGACCGTCAATTAATCAAAAATCACCTTACACGAAATCACTAATGTAAACTTTGAACTATTACTTTACCTCAAAACACCTTTAAGCTTTTATATTGCTTTGCACCGCTATTTTTCCTAAAAACAAGTGGCAATTCCAAAATTGTCACAATAAAAATAAGTTCACTCGAAGAAACCAGGCATTAAACAAGTTAAAAGATCCAAAACAGCATCGCTGATGGCGGCGCGGTGGCGGAAGGAAGGCTGAGTTTAGCGCAAGTTAGCATTTCAATTTAAGTGATTTTCAAAGTGAATAACGAAGATGATAAATTCAATAAAACGCACTACCTAGACCTACCTTCTTTTCTAAGTATGAAAAATATAAAAGAAGAAGAAGTTTTTACAGGATCTGATGCTGCCCCTGTAAAGGATGTGCATTTATACATATACATATGTATATTTGTACAACTGTGGATGCTTTCGTCGTTTTTAATTTCTATAAATTTTTGTGAAACTCTACAAGTGGTGCACGGATTAAGGTGCAGATAAAAAAGAAGTTTAAGTTTTAAGTAATTGATTTTTATTCTGCTTATCTTTATAGGTATACTATACTCGAGTACTTATTTTTTAGGGGGGGAATTTTATAAAACTGTTATCTTAAATAATACTTAAAACTTCTTCAGATAAGTGAATATTTTATAAAGTCAGAATCAAAGTAGGAAAAAATAATTATTGATTGTGTGTTGGAATACAGTAAATTTGGAAAGTATACCCTTGCAATATCAAAAATGACATCCGACACTAAAGCTAGAGAATTTTTAATTTAAAATTCTATATGTAAAGGATCTTTTATTTTAGACTTTGTCTTTGAGCAACAGATCTTCAGTTTCACGTTTTTGCCTTAAACCTTGAGTGTGTTTATTTCGAGAACAAATTAATTAAATGAAATTCAATTTCTTATTAAGAACTCGTTCTATGTTGTGACAATTGAAATTGAAATGTCAATCTGTCAATTATATGTAAATTTTATTGATAAATTTGATATCTCCGGTTGACTGAAGAATCTGTTTTAAAAATTGACTCGAAGTAGATAATCCTGGAATGATCTCGCGCTCAAAAACTGCTTCAATATCCAACTCTTGTTTAAAGAAATAGGTACTGAAGTTGAAAGATTTTCAACCCTGGTTTAAACTACTAAGATTACTTTCACCACATGGTATATAAGAAATCTTCGACCATGGTTGAACCTTGCTTTAAACCTCGCTTTGTTTCCAAAAATAAATTCAAAAATATAGAAATGTCATATTTCAAAATGCATCGGGACGTTGACGTTTGTTTCATTTGGCATTTGTTTCCGAACTGGACTCATCTTGCCTCCATTTACCCTATAGTGAATTTTTCTTTTTTTAAATCACAACAAAATACACCACTCTATGTCGCGTGTCACTCTAAAAGTTCTCTGTTCTCTCGAACGCATGCGTTATTCACATGCAAGTATGGTATACTCCGAAAAATCAAAAATTTCTTCGTCTGAATACGATCACTTTCGAAATCTCAAAATAGACAATTTAACCTGAAAACGCTTTTGCTCTTCGGCACGGTTTAGTTTGCAATCGATTCTCTCGCCGATCGTTTTGAAAAAACCCCAAAATTCGCCAACACCCGCGCCCAACTTCTTAAGTCGCATTTTAAAAATAGAAAGAAAAAAAAAAATTCCTCTAGTGCTGGTGATCTCAAAAAAGTGTTTTTTTTTTGCTGTTGGTTGCTCTCAAGTAAAATTCCAAAATCAATTGTTGTTCTACATTCATTTATGTATAAAGAGTTTCGAAAATTCAAAAACCTATCCGAGTCCAAAGTGATTTATGTAAGAATTTTCTTATAGATTTTTTTTTTCTGTTTGAAATTGCAGCATTATACATAAAATTTACTGCACTGCTAAATACCTACAAAAAAAATTCGGTCGGATGAAAATCTTTGAATGGAAGTGATTTTTCATTTTTCAAAAAAGAAACAAAAAAAAATGAAAAGTTTGTGTTATAAATAGATCCTCACAATAGAGTGTTTAAAAGTGTCTAACGTATTTTAGACCGACCAACCGACCTGGTGCACGCGAGAGTGACGGTTTGTTTTAAGTGTGTTTTGTTTCTTTTTTTTTTTTTGTTATTTAGTTTACTAGCGGAATATTTTTGAAAAGTTTTGTAAATAATATTGTTCAATTATGTATCTCGAAAATGTTAATTAAGTGGGGCAAATCAAAAAAGAGAAATGTTGACGTTTCGGTATTTAAAATTGCATTTATTGAGTCTTAAGTCATTCATGAATATATTTTATAATTACATAGAGGTTCGAAAGTAGTAGAAATGAAAATAAATTCATATGAAAAGAAAAAATAGACTTAAAGTTTTCCGCTTTTACACCATAATAAGAAAAAGATCTTTCGGAAATAAATTACAATTGACATATTTCTAGACAATATTGTTTTAAAACTTCAAGTCATTTCCCATAAATTATCTTATTTTTGCACCAGCAAACAAAACAATCGCACGACTCAACTTTCACTTATATGAATCCAGGTTTTGAAGGATGGACTGGAAGGATGAACTTATATTCCATAATTAAAATCGTTCATGTCACTAAACATAATTATAAATAGCTGCAATTCGTCGTCCTATAGACCCAAGAGCCACGAGAACTTGGCTACATTTTTGACAATTTTTGACTGTGTATGATTTTTTGCGAATATACATAGCATTCTATATTATAGGAAAGCATTGTACCTCTAAGTGATATATAGCTTAGGAACCAACTCTCCTTCCATAAGACTAAGGTTTCAAAAAATAACAAAATCGTCTTTCCTGAAAATTAGCAAATATTGTTTGTACGTTCTTGTGGCACTAAGGTGACGAATTGCAACTGGAGCTGAAAGCTGTCAAAAAGTGTATTACTTTCTCTTTTTTTGCCTAACTTCATTGCACTGTTTCAGCTTTTCTTAATTTGATGTCAATTTTTTGCGAAAATATAAATCGATTAAAGATTTGACATAAGCTTTGAAACTAAATACATACAATACATATTTAAAGATAAATTCAAGAATGAAAATCTGATTCTGTGCTTTTATTTTTTGTTAATGTTAAATGAAGTTAAAAGCCAGCAAACTCCACATGCGTGTGCTTTATGTTACGTTCACAGTATTTCAAGTTTGTTGTTATTTATAATTTTGACAGCTATTTCGGTGTCTTTATCGAAGTCATTTAGTCCGGTATTACACGCATGTTTATCCTTGCATCAATGAAGTGCGAAAGAGAAAGGAAGAAATTAAAAATGAAATAGAAGTAAATTTGTCTCGGCATGCACGTACAAGCTATTCCCTGCATGTTTTTGACGTTTGTCTTTCCTTTTCTTCGTATTTTTTCGCATTTGCTTCACTTCGTCACTTCGTGTTTAAGAGTTAATACCTCAATATGAATGAAAGTGAACTGAACCGAACACTAATAATTACACTGAACAAACAACGAAAGTAAAAATAAAAGATATCTGTCAAAATAAAGCACAGACTAAAACATGCGGAAAGTTTGTGTGTAATAATGCGCGCATCACCGAATGACTCTTCAAAACAAAATAGCCGATTAATGCGCATTTAATACATGATCTGTGTAATACCGGACTTAGTTACTCGGTATTAAAAATAATTCAAAAGTTTCCAGCACCATCAATGACAGCGATGGCACAACAGCTGACATTTCGGCTTAACGGTTAGGTTTTTGCTTAATAGCTGAATGATTTTGGTCTACAAATTGATATTTAATAAAGTTTATACAAGACGTGTTATAAGGTGATTAAATATTGTGACAGCATAATTTTTAGACATATTCGACGAGATCTTTTATACTGCTATTGTCTTATGAATTCCTATACAAAAATTTGAGTTGTCAAAAAATCTTTTATGGATTTTAAGTTTGGTATTCCGCATACAAAATCTACTGTCTATAGTATTCGAAATACTGTCATCATTTTCAAATTAAAACATTTAACATTTACATTTTCAAATAATAAGAAAACTGTTTAATTTTGATAATATATTTTAGTTCTGTTGCTTATTCTAGACTGAGAGTCCACAGCAAATGTTGGGTTTTGAAAGATAACCGAAAAAGAAGGATATGAGTTGCAAATCTTAATACATATACAAAATTACGTGTCACGTTGTTTGTCCGCGATGGACTCCTAAACTACTTAGCCGATTTTAATCAAATTTGCACACCACTGATCCAACTTAAAATATAGTATAGCTTACATCTCAATTTACTCGTATGATTACAATATTATTTTATTGCAAATTATTTGTTTATTATTTGATAGTCACAATTATATGTTAGCTCCAAACGATTTTATCAGATAGTGACATCTGTGCACTGGATTGAGAAAGTAAAGAATTCAATAGATGGCGCTATGTCAAACGTCCAAACGTGTAGATTAAATTTATTTTGTAGTGAATCGAAATACAGTAAATTTTACTTATTGAATTTTTGGTGTTAGCGTCAAGTATTATCAAAGAGTTATATTTGAAATGTATATGGAATGAAATTTGGCACAGAGATAGATTATAGTCTTAAAAAGCACGTATGCTAATTTTTTAGGATTAAAGATTGAACAAGTTTTACATAAAAATTGAAGCAATCTGCGGTTATTGTTTTAAATTCAGCACAACGAAACAGATGTTTTCAAAAACTTCGGTTGTCCTGCCAATAAATCCACTTTTTAATAAACTTATACGAAATTCAACGGGCAATCTAGAAAAAAAATTATATGGGAAATCAAATAAGGAACAACAATATTTTTCCATAGCTTGAGTTTCTTTATTAAATTGGGGCAAGACGAAGTTTGCCGAGCCCTCTAGTGTAACTATAAAAATCCATGTCTTGCAGTTCCTAGTAGCGGCCTTTGTGCCGAAATAGCGGGTCAAAAAAAAATGATTTTTAGGAATAATGATGATAGCTTCATGTTTTTCTTCTTCGGTTAACTTTCAAAATATAACATTTGCTGCTGGCACTAAGTCTATTCATTTCGAATATTCATAATCATAACAACCTTTATAGAAGATTGATTCATAACAATTCATGATTTTACGATTCATAGCAGAATAACAGATCGTCAGTTTATTTCTAAATCTAAATATAACAAAAACAGAATTATTCGGTGTTGCTTGAAAAGAATCCCTCCGTTAAGGGGGGTTTAGCTCCGATTCTAGTATAAAAATTCTATAATTTCAAAGTGGTTATGTATGAAAATTTACTCCTTAATATGTATTAGTTAACTCATGAGGTTAGATATTTTAAAGTCACTCAATGGAAAGAAAGATGCCAATGCAATTGCAAGTTCAATTTGTACATGTACCTAAAAACCTCAACAAACTAAACAAGCCTAAGAAGTGTGTTTTTTTTTTCTCATTGTTGCAACACCTATCTTTTTTTTTAAAGATTAAATTAGTAAACAACTAAGGTTAAAACATACTCTTATAAAATAATCTTTAACTTTACCAAAATTTAGTTATAATGAAAAATCATGCCAAGCTTTTACGATAGGATTGTTCAGTGCGAAATTAATATGTTTGTATATGATACACTCGGGCGTATACGCATTTTTTTAACTTAAAGTTAGAGATGAATTTTCACTCAACCCTAAGGTCATTATTATGGTGATTGAATCAGTAAGAATAATCGTACATTATAGCCTGATAGTTTTAGAAGTTTGACCTCAATTTTCCTAAGAAAGTAACCGATTGATCAAATCATCGAGTTCTTAACATAGAGGGTCCGGCAGTGAGGTATGAAAGATTTGAAAAATCACAAAAACTGAAATTTTATTTGTGAATGTATTCTTTAGATGTTAGGTACCATTAAAAACCAATCAAAAAAATATTAATTACGTACAAAAAATCACATCCTGTCCATTTTTGTCACAACACTCCTGCAGACGTTGTGAGAAGTTCTGAATACTCCTCTGAAGCATTTGACGTGGAACTGCTCTTCGGTTATTGTCTCACTTAGTGCTTCGAGTGTATGTGATTTTTTTGTTTTTTGCATACTCGTGCTTTGTCTTAGCCCCATAAAAGTAAGTCACATTGTGACATATTCGGTGATCGAGGGGGCAATTCCACATCTCCTCGCAAAGAAATCAGACGTCCAAAGAATGTTTCTCTTAAAAAAAACCCTTGTTGCTCTTCATGTATGGCAAGTCGTCCTATTTTGTTGAAACCATACAGTATTCAAGTTGGTACGTCGCGTCGTCGTCTTCTCAGTCTTTCGGCAAAAAAATCCCACAGCATCTATAAGTAACTATCTGTGTGGACAATGATAGTCCGAGCATTTTCACGAAAAAATTACGGACCAATAATGAAATTTCGACTAATGCAACACCAAACAGTGACCTTAGGAGTGTGGAAATGTCGTTCTTGAAGCTCTTGTGGGTTTTCACAAGCCCAATAACGGAAGTTTTGTTTATTAGCCAACACTGATTCCGCAAACTCCATTGTTACTGAAATGGAATCTCGCAACAAGTCGATACTACCCATACTCATAACAATACGGTTTCCCCCACCTAGCTTGACGCCCCGTACAAATCTTCCATACCTCGCTGACGGACCCTGTACATACATACATAGATTCCATACATCCATACTTCCATAATCCATATCCATATCCATATATTAATATTATAATAATTTAATATTATAAATGCTAAAGTAACTCTGTCTGTCTATCTGACTGTCTGTTACTCTTTCACGCCTAAGCGGCTGAACGGATTTTGATGAAATTTAGTAAGGTAATAGATGGTAACCTAGAAAAGGATATGGAATAAAATGTTGACGAATGAAAATTGACATTTCTTACAATAAACAAAAACTACAAAAATCTCTAACAAAAATTTATTTGTTAATAAAATTGTTATCAATCAACATCACAAGTAAATCGCCAGAAACGCCAAGTTTTCAAATTATGAACAGTGGGAAGTTATCAGTGTGGGTCGCACCCAGCCTCTTTTTTAAAACATAATCTTAATTGAGATCATAATAACCCAAAATGAAGCTGACGAAGTCGCGGGCAACAGCTAGTATTATTATAATTTGCTTCATATTTTGTTCAATTTGTTTTTTTTTTTTAAATGTATGGAAACGTTATTTTTAAAATCATTCCCTAAAAATCAGCAGTCTATTCCTCCTAAACTTCAAAAGAAACAATTTTAATATTGGGTGGAAGTCCTGCTCCTTGGGTTAAAATTGTTGTATTGTTAAAACTTATGTTATCCTTTAGTTGCTCCACAAGACCTACCTTTGATGGCTTGTCATTAAATCATCAATCAATTATGATTATGATATTGCAAATTTTTGAAGAGATGTGTTTGACAAAGGGCTTCAAATTTGTTGAGGTTTAAGCTACATAGTACATTCAAAATTCCTCCATTCATCGTTTGCAGTTTTGGCGTAAGAACTATGATAATATTTATGTTTTTAAAAATTCCTTAAAACATCCGTAGGGATGAAAATGAAAACAATTAAAAAACAAAATTGTTTAAAATTGAGAACACAAAACACGAAACAGAAGAGAACCATAACTAACTGCAAAAATACTCATTGATCTTATATTAAATACTCGAAAAAGTAATAATTCGAAAACATATTCGAAATTGGTACCTCGACAGAGAACTCTGAAATATCCCACAAAACTTTCGGATTTCGAAAATAGCTACTCCGAAAACAGTGTGTCCTTAGCATCCGACAAAGTTAGCCGCAAAATAAAAGAATTCAATTTAAAATAAAAACAAATAAAACAATTTATTAATGAATCAAAAAATAATGAAAAATAAAACAAAAAAAAAATGTGATTTTAATTCCGGCATCATTACACGCATGAACCGCAATTAAATTTAAAGCCCCAAAGTAGTGTTTATTTATTTTAATATTATTGTTTTATACTTTAGGTGTCTTTCGAATGTGTACTCTGAAAAAACATCAATCCTCTTTTAAAATGGTGGCAAAAAAACCTCTTCTGATGGATGGATAAATAATTGTTTCATTAAAACCATTAAATGTGTGTTTTTTTTTGTTTGTAGTTTGTGTTGCCTAAAAATAGTTCGCAATCGCTTATAGAAAAATAACAAAACAAAAAACAAACATAAAGCCGAGCACACACTTCGTGAATGAGACTTGGTGTGGCTGGTGTTGAAAAAATGGTTCACAGTGTCGCCGCCGTAGGGCGTTGTCATGTTTGCGCGAATTACGAGTATTTCGAATACAAATCTTTTGTTTCAAGCCCCGATGAAGCGGTGCAGGGTGAGAGATGATGGTGCACACATAAATTCAATATTCAAGGAACAATTTCATTGTTTCACTCGCTCGTGCTCCGTACAAAAAAAAAAACAAAAACAAAATCACACACAAATAAATTTATAAATGTAAATCGAATAAAGAGCGCACAGAAAAACTATTTATAAATTCGCGGTAAAAGTTTGTTGACTCACGAACGTGTATTTCCCGGTGCTGTCTAGACACACACACACACTTCGCCGTTGGATGAAAAAAAAAAATATAATATAAATTATACAAATTGCAATAAGTTTTATGACATTAATTTAAATTTATAACATTTTAAAATAAAACAACAATTAAAAAAAAAAACATATTTCTCGACCGTGACAGGACTCGAACCTGCAATCTTCGGATCCGAAGTCCGACGCCTTATCCATTAGGCCACACGGTCACATGTAAATTTGCCGCAACATGTCTGTTATCAAGAAGCCGCGTGGGAGTATTCACAAAATACGAGAGTTCGAATTGGAAAAGGTTTGTAAAACATCAAAATAATAAATGTATAACAATCGCAATTTTATTACACCTACAAGTGTCAGATTGTTTATTTGATTAAAACACAATAAACGCTAAGAACTTGCGTTTGATTATTTACTTATAAATCTTAAATGTTGGCATTCGTTGTTCGTTATTCGTTATTCGTAATTTGCTTTGTTTGCCTTGAGACTGAAACTGGGGGAAACGTTGTTTGTTGTTTTAATTAAGATTCAGAGCTGAGATATTTATTTATTGTTATCAATTTGAGGGGAGAAGTGTTTTGCAAGTTGAGTGAGTTCAGAGTTGAGTTGAGTTTGAGTTTTGAGTTCTCACAATACTCGAACACCTTTGTGGCAAATTTTTAGAGCATGAGTAATTGAAGATTTTGTTTTATTTTAATTTTTACAGTTTGATGAATGTACAAAAAGTAGGTATTCTTTTTTTATTGTTTATTGGGAAATTTGTTTTGTGTGGGCATTTTTAGAATTTTGTTATTGAAGGAGAGTTTTCATTTCGGCAAAAAAAAAAAACAAATGAATATTTAAGACTGATGAAAGTTTTATTTAAATATATTTTTATTTGATTTTTAAAACCCAGAAAATTTTAAGATTTTAATAATATGTGCCCCTATATCAGAACTACTCTTTCGTTTTTATGTTTTCTATTGACATTGCAACTTTATAAACATTTTATAAAAAAAAAACTTTCAAAAAAACTCGAGAAGAATTTATTAAAATACACTGCCAATCACTAGGATGAGGCCACATATTTTTCAACCGATTTTCGGTCCGATACCTGTTGGAATTTGTTTAACTCGGAAAATTTTACTACATGAGAGTAGGTACATATTTTCTTAAAACAAAGTGATACAATTATAGGGTTAATTAGAAAAGACCGTTGGAATTTCCCTACATTAATGAATGAGCTACCTAAAAAGGATATAAAAAAGTGCGTCACTAGGATGAGGCCATTGCGAATATTTCGTTGTAGAAGTTGACAAGAAAGAGGACAAATCGATGCTTTCAAGGAAATGGGACTCTCAAGCCGAGAAATAGCAAGCAAGCTGAACGGAAGTAAGACAGTTGTAAACAACTATCTTGCTGATCCTCAAAACTATGGAAAAAACCAAAAAGAACGCACAGCCCAAGCAACAACATCCCGATAAAAGCCGTTAATTTTACGTATTGCTTCAAATTCTACTCAATCAGCTACTAAAATAAGGTCCAAAAGCGGAGTATCAGCCAGTATTTCGACAGTCCGAAGGATAATAAGAAAAGATGGTACTATCCAGAGAAGAAAACTCAAAAAGAAACCTGTTCTAAAGCAAGTACACAAGGAGCTGCGAATGACCTTTGCAACAGAACATGTCTCTTGGAGCAGTCAATGGAAACGCGTTGCCTTTCGGATGAAAAAAAGTTTAACCTTGACGGCCCCGATGGTTACAACTTTTATTTCCATGATTGAAGAAAAGAGGAACTAATTTTGGGAAGACATCACAGCCGTACATCAGGTGTTATGGTGTGGGGAGCTATCACCTACTATGGCAAAATCGAGTTGGAGTTTCTTTCTACAACAATGAACGGAAACAGCTACAAATGCTTGTTGGAACGGTCATTTCCGAAGATGAAAAATATTTTTGGACCTCTGCCTTGGATTTTCCAACAAGACAATGCCCCCATCCACACTTCCAGGGTTGTCAAAAGCTGGATTTTATCAGAAACCGTAGAGCTTTTGCCATGGCCACCCCATTCACCGGACTTGAACATAATCGAAAACGTATGGGCATGGCTATCTCGAAAAGTTTATGAAGGCGGTAGACAATTGGAAGACAAGGACTCCTTAATTGAAACTATCCGTGATGCCTGGGACGAGATTTCACTTGACTATTTAAAAAAACTTTATGATTCCATTCCCAACCGTCAAATAGAGGTCATATCGTAAAATGGGGGGCATACTAATAAATAATATATAATAAATAATAAATAAATGTTTGAAAACCAAAAACTGTTAACATTTCTTTCATTTTTTTGATATTTTATAAGATTTTTCATGTGGCCTCATCCAAGTGACGCACTTTTTCATACTGTTTTTAAGTAGCTCTTTAATTAATGTAGGGAAATTCCAACAGTCTTTTCTATTTAACCCCTTAATTTTATTACTTTTTTTAAAGAAAATATCTACCTACTCAAATGTAGTAAATTTGTATGGGTACGAAATTTCCAGCAGGTATAAAGAACGAAAATCGATTAAAAAATATGTGGCCTCATCCTAGTGATTGTCAGTGTATGTAATATTAAAAATTAAAAAAGAAGAGAATTCACGTTTTTACCACTGACCTAAAGTTTATTATTTCTTTTTTTTTTTTTTGTTAAAATACAGCTCACTTTAATGAAACAAAAATATTATTTCAAAAACAGAAAAACAAAATGAAATCTTCAATTAATATTTAGTCTATCCTTGAATCCTTTTTGTTTAGCACTGAGTGAGTGAGTGCAATATGTTCAGCACGAGCTTTTTGGAGTAATCCGAAGAAATCAGTCCCCATTCTTCCAAAAGATCAATTTTTTAGGTTTGCATTCAATCTTCTTATGCAGTGTTTTCTTATATCACGCTCCGTTTGGGCCATTAGTTTTCGATGGCATTAAGGTCTGATGTTATGGTTGTCAATCAGTAAGGATTGCACTATTCCTGACTTATGTTTAAGATCGTTGTCTTGGACAGTTGAAAAGATTTTTTGGGTAGTTTGCTTTAAAATATCCATGTACAACATTCTTGTCCATATTTCATTCAGTAAAAAACAGTAAAAATCGACTAAGGTGATTTTTGATAGTTGACAGTCACAAATTTTTAGTGACAGCAAATTGTCGTGGTTTTGTTAATTTTTCATATATTTTCATACAAAATTAACGTGTTTGTATGGGTGCAATTAATTTTTAGAAACGAAAATGGTGACAATGAAAATAAGTACCGTAGACAAGTTGCGTTTATTGAATCTGAATCTGAATTAAACGTGATCACAGATGATTATCACAAATGTGATATCATCTCAGTCGATTTCACCCAAGGTTTCCCATGCGACCAGGGCGCTGTTCCACAAAACAACTTATCAACTTTTCACTTTGCACTTTGCAAATTTTTCGTCAATTTGCAAAGCATTCTGTTCCACAGAACTATAAAATCTGAAAAGTGAAAAGTTGAAAACGATAAGTGTAATTTGCAAAGTCTTTGCAATTTTTAGTTTCACTTTGCAATTTCTGTTCCACGTACTTTCTTTTGTGCAAAGTGCAAAGTTAATATTAAAAAGTGTAATTTGCAAAGACTTTGCAAAAATTATGATGTTTCGTTCCACAAAAACTTACAATTCTATTTTTGCAAAGCGAATTTTGATAAGTTTATCAAAAGTTTGCAAAGAAAACGTTAGCTTTGCAAATGCATATTGATGTTACTAGTGAAGCTTTCATGATGTTAAGACGTGCGTTTTTATTTGACTATGGTGAAGACACGTGTGTAATAAGTAATTATAAAGACCATATTAATTTTTCGGGACTGCAAAATTATAATTTTAATGAGTGTTTTCGTTTAAATCCAATTCAAGTTGAATTCCTTTAAAGCTAAATGGGAGAAAGATTAGTACACAAATATCCTTTTATAAAACAATGCTTACTAAATGAAATGTCTTTTTTCTCCTTAATCAACTGCAAGTTTTTTTAAAGTTCCTATAAGGATTTATTGTTATCGGTTGGATTTATGAAATTGAAATTCTGTATTTTAAGGTTCCTAGAATTTGTATGACGTTCGTATGTTCATAAGTGAAAGTGAAAATTCCAAAAAAACATTGGTATAAAATGTATTCTGACTTTAATATAATAAGTTTTTACAAAATACAACTATTAATACAAATATTAAATCGAAGGTTTTTTTAGGAAAAAAGCTAAAATAAAATTTACCGAAAATTTTCAAATTTTTCACAACAAGCAGTGACATTGACTTCAATAGTATTTTATTCTCATTATTATGCATTTGTCAATACATACATAAATGATAAAATGTTGCCTAATATAAAATGGAAATATTTTTACAATAAATAAACTCCAAAAGTTCAAAAAAAAAAAATGGTAAATATTGTTTTTCCTTTAAAAAATCTCGAGAAATTTTGAAGTCTAAAAATTTTTTTGTTAATAAAATTGTTTTTTTTTTTTTTATCAATCAACATCAAAAGTAAGTCGATTAATATCAGGAATTACAAGTTTTAAAAGCATGAATAGTTGGAAATTATCAGTGTGGGTCGCACCCGGCCTATTTTTTTAATTTTGATTTTGCAAAGTACAATGCAAAGTGAAAAGTGATAAGACAAAAGTGCCAAGATGATTAAATGCTTTGTGGAACACTTTGCACTCTCACTTTGCAGGACAGTGCAAAGACTTTGCATTAACTTTAAAGTCTTTGCATAAAGTGCAAAGTCTTTTGCATATAGTGCAAAGTCTTTGCAAAAGTTAGCTTAGTGCAAAGTAAAATTTGCAAAGAATATTGTGGAACAGAAACACTTATCACTTTGCCAAAAAAATCGATTCGCGAAGTGCAAAGTGAAAAGTTGATAAGTTTTTTGTGGAATAGGGCCCATATGACATATGTACAGTGAATCCCCAAACCATAACGTGACCTCCACCGTGTTACACTTTGTCACGCAAATTATTGCAGTTTTATTTTTGCTACTAATGAACAATATTTTTCATCCAAGTACTTTTTAGCTTTTCTTCAGCCAATTTCGGTGCAGCCTTTTTCTTTTACCTTTCTTACAATCCATAGGCAATTGCTATCGGAAAATATTTTATTGGAGGCTTTTTAAGATAAATAACAGATTGATAATAAAGTACCTACAGATTGTTCAAATTTCAATGTGATTTATTCGAATGAAATGGCGTTTTGACAAGAAATATTCCGGTGCAATATTTTGCAACAAAAACTGTTTGCAAACATGCGAACGGTGAACTTAATTCGATTTAATTGAAATAATCGGAATTCTTGGCATAAGGACTTCGTCTCCTTTCAATTGTCACTTGAATCACATTTTTCAACAGTTTCTTGCCGGACAACCACTTACCGTTACACAATTTCGGATGAACATGATCATGATCGATTTTTTCCTCAAAAGTAAATTTTTTAAATTTAAAAATTCCGTATAACGTCGGTCGGTCGGTCACACAGTCAACGGACTTGTATACGAATGCAGTTCTCCAGCTTTCGACGTCCGTATTTTTTCCCGTTTGTTAATACAATCGAGATTTGTATGACATTTGTTCAGTTTGAAATAAAATGCGAAAGGGACACCTGTCAAATTGAGCACAGGCTAAGTCAACGTCTAACGCCATCTATTAAGTTGTGACATGAATCAAAGCACAGTGATGCTATTAATTTTTATCTTATTAACTTTTCCAATTAAATGCATGCAAATCTTTTTTTATAATAATGAATTTCACACTTATTCTGAAATTTAAAAGCTTCACATCGAAAATTCTTCTTTATATAACGTCCAAAATCAAAAGATCAAGTGATAAATGCAAAATTTCGTCCAAAAATAATTCAATGTTATATATTTTTCCAATAAAAAGTAATCACTATAAGTTAGCCTATGTCCCGCTAGGGAACACCAACGGACTTTGTAGGCCTGAGGACCTAAGTATAAGTTAACCTGTCGAAATAATTAGTCCGAAATAAAAAATGTATGTACCTATACCTACATGATTTAAAACTGATATTTGAACGAAAATGAAAAATTAAAATGTCATTTTTAGACTTAAAAGCTTTTTACCGACCGACGCAGACTTGACTTTTAAATTTTGCACCGTTCACGGCACGGAAATATTCCATTTTATTTCAATTCCATTAAAAACTATAATTGTTCGAGTACTTTTAATGCAGTTATGTATTTGTATATAGTCTAGTTTTATACACATAAACAAAAATTAAATTGTATATTTCTTAAATCAACTTACATACATCAAAATAATAACGGTGTTTGTAGATTATGTACATATGTATAGCACTTTTTTCTGAGACATTTTGGTTGTTTGCACTGCCTACACTGATACACATTCTGTCAACTGTCACCCCAAAAATATTATTGTTTATTTCGTTCAGCCAGAAACATAAAATAATTTCCTCCGTTATGAATAAATAAAACATGAGTTTCGGAATAGCGCATTTTTCTAAAGTGGCATCATGCCAGCGAATAATACCGCTAACCTATACACAACCTACAAAATATCGCAACAAATATATGTATGTAACGGTATAGTATTGGATTGGGCTTGCAGCACAGGTAGTCGTTGCTATTCAATTCTACAATGCTTATTGCACTACAGCGCCACTGACAGCCACAAATCGAAACTTTTCAAAACCCATACATTTACATTCACAATAAGCACATAATATACCTAATTGTACATAATATATTGCACTAATGTGGGGGTGGATGCAAAAGAGTTCACGGATGATTGGGAGCACACACATTTATTTCTTTTATCTTCGCGCGCAGCCGAACGTCAAAAAAAACGTCAGAAAAACGCCATCTGGTGACGTTTTTATAGCCTGCCCCTCTTGTTGTTCTTGTTCATAGAATAGAATTCAATTCACAGCCATTATAGTACAAGAATATAATGTAGGTATGAAGTCAATTAATCGAAATCGAGAGACACATCCCAGAATCATTTAGGCACGAATGGGTCTTGACAGCCGGAATGAGATTAGTCTTTTATTTTTCGCAGATTTTCGTATTTTACTTTCGATAAATTGATCATTTTGGCTATTGGCCAGGAATTATCTAATTATTCGGCATGTGGTCGAAGTCGAACATGCGGCTAAAGTCTTTTCTCTTTTTTTTTTTTTTTTTTTTGTTTAATATTAATAAATTTCACTTGGTGATTGATATGCAATTATGACGAGGTATGGGAAAATATTTTACCACTATTCGAATCTCGAATGCAGTTAATTTTCTTAATTTTTTATTTTGATTGTTGATTAATGTTAAATGAATTTATTCTAAGAAACAATAACCGAGCTAAGAAGGTGAAAATATGTATTTTTTTAGATTGAGAGTTTTGTTTTTCATTGGAATACAATAAATGAAATGAGAGCAATATATTCAAGAAAATATACAAAATTTTGTATTTGTAATCAAAAATTTAGTTTCTTCCTATGAATTTTAGATTTTCATTTTTGCAAATGTTTATTGAACATTTCGTGGGAATTATGAGGAGTTTACATTCACAACTGAAAATAGGTATCTGGCAAAATTTCTTTTCTAATTTGTGAATCGAATACGTTGTCAAATTTGGTGTGCCTGTCATTTTCATTCGTCTAATTTCTAATATGTGATGAATGTTAAGGTTTGTTCTTCACTTCATTTCATCCAGATTAAATATTAAAAGTAAAAAAAAAAACAGGATCAAAGTGACAGCTTTATGATAAACATATTTACAAAATGTTTCTTTTGTTTATTTAATTTTTATGGTATTTGATGCCTTTTGATAAGAAGCAAGAAACTTGAGTTCATTTACATAATGTACATAGTTTCTCGCTTAAAATTTTTCAAACACTTTGATGGACGTTTTGTTAGATTTTTAAAAATGTCTTTTAAGGCCTTAATCCTCTTAACGCTTCAATTGAAATATCAAATTCAAACTTTCACCACTTTTGACTGGCCTAATAGTTTCAAAAAATAATAAAAGTTTATATAAGGCACTAAACTTTTATTGCATTATGAATTTTTGTACTTTGGGTCCTATCTTAATCTAGACTAGCTATGCCAGTCGGCGTCGTTTGGTTTTTCTTCGTTTTCTTTTTACAGATTCTGGTCTCTGAAACCCGACCATTGATTAATCGAAACAAAAATTATCCTCGTTTGCTGCTAAGGATTGATTTATTAACTTCCCATAGGGAGTTATTGTAATCGGTCTGATTTGTCAAATTGAAATTTTTGACAAATCTGAACGTTTTATGGTTCCTAGAATCTAAATTCGTCATTTGTAGAGAGATGTCTGTGTGTGTATGTATGTACGTTCGTACGTTCGAGACCCCTTTTTTTGTTAATGGTTTCTCGAGAATGAATAAAGATATCAATACTAATTAAATTTTGTTCAATAGGTTATAACTTCATGAAATCTAGAAAGGACTTTTACAAAAATTTGTCGAACGGTTTTTTCACAATAGCAGTTTTTAAAAAAAGTGAAAATTTTAGTTTGTCGCATATATCTCAGGAACGAATAATACTATTGACTTCAAATAAATTTTATTGTGTAGAGATTGCCCACATGTGACACAGGTTTGGTATAAATTTTAAAATAATTTAACATACCGTTATTTTTAAAAAAGTAAAAAAAAAAATTTTTTGGTGCGAAAATATAAAATGAAGGAAAAATGATATCATCTTCAAAACAATTTTTTACTATGTGAAATGTGATCTTTGACATCTGATAAAATTTTTGAAAAAATTTAATTGACAGTTTTTTTACAAAAAATAAAAAAGTACAAAAAATTCTACCAAAAGTTGGTAAAAAATGTTTATTGACTTGAATATCACGAGAATGGGCAACAATATCGACTTCAAATTTATTTTAGCTTAAACAAAATACAATTATTAATATACGCTACAATTTTGAAAAATATAGAAGTGACAGTTTTTGTACAAAAAATAAAAAAACTTTAACAAACATTTTCCGAAAAATGTCAAAAGTAGTTAATTGACTTGAATTTGTCCGTAGTATTAAATCATTTTAACTTCGAATTTATTTATTTTTTGCATAATAGAATTGTCAGCTTATGGTATATTTTGACAAATGTCAAAATGACGGCTTTTCTACTAAAATAAAAACTAAAACTGAAATTTACAGAAAAGTGACATACATTGTTTTTCGGCTTATATCACCACTACAAACAATGATATTGACTTCAAATGTATTTTATTTTCAACCTACTCGTAATGCATTTTTCAATACCTAAAAAATGGTAAAATATTGACGAATATCGAATTGAAATTGTCACAAATTTACATCAAAAGTTAATCATTTAGGTATTATCAGGAACGCTAAGTTTTCAGCCTCTTTTTTTTAATTGTTCTCGTACTTATTTTAAAAAGGGGAACAGGTATCTAGTGTTTTAATTTTGACATTTTGGAGAAAAAAGATAACCTAACACCTATAAACGCTTAAGTCCCTCAAAGTAGCCTACTTTAAATATTTAAAACAAAAGTGCAGACAAAACTATTGCCTGTTTTTAGGTAAGAAATTTCGCATTCCATCCTAATTTATTTCATTGTTTTGGAGACATTATTTCTATCCGTTTCCGCTGCGGCAATTCTTTTAATTTTGTTGTCTTCCTTTATCAAAAGTTTAAATTTCAAAGACTTGTAATCTAAACACAATAACTTATTTTATTTAAAAAATATGTTTTTTTACTTTTCAAAAAAATCACTTACCCCAATTTTTTTCACTGAGACACGCCGACAAACCAGGAAACAATATTTTTTTTATTTGAAGCACTTAAAAAAATAGAATACACTGAAAACCAGAGCTACACACTTTTGCTTCAAATTAAATGAACTTTGCTTAAAAAACCAAAAACACAACCAGAAAACTTATTTCAAATTTGAATCTAACGATTTTTTTTTTTTCAAATGCAACTCAGAACAGAAAAAAACACTACCAACACTAACACTGACGAATGCGACGCAAAAAGATTCACGAAAACCAACGGTACTCGTACTGCAAGAATGGGGAATCGAAATCGAATGATATTTTAATTGAAAAAAAAAAAGAATACTTTCGCACCGAAAATCAACACTTTTCTTTCGGAAAAACGATCTACACTTGTTTAATTATGATTATTTCATACATTTTTTACCGAACATTGATTATATTAGGCGAAACTAAATAATTTACACTGCCCGATCGCGGAGACAACCGTCGAAGCCAAGGCCAAGGCCGAAGGAGAATTGAAATTTGGAACATACAAAAAGGAAATAAGAAATTACTATAACTAACCAGCAAAGCTTTTGATTTGGACAGAAAAATTTCCCAACCCAAGTTTATGAACTGTGCGTATGTATGGGAATTTGCATGACATGCAAATGCAATTATTCGTTTCGTTGATAGAAGTTGTATTTGTATGTGTGATATTAGCACTGATTTTGGATTTGAATTGGAATGACAGGGTGACCTAATTTTTAGAATTGTTTGTATTTAAAGAACGAAATACACTTCTTGCTATTGAAATCTATATTATTTTATATGTATAAAACAAAGACGGGTTTGTTACAACACTTATAACTCGAGATCAGCTGAACCAATTTTAATGGTTATTGATTCGTTGGATTTGTCTCCACCCCGAATAGGAGAATACATCTTAAAAACAATGAAAATTAACACACTATGGCTCATTTTTATATCTATGCCAAATAATATATTAAACAAATGTTTTGTCCTTCAATATTTTAAATTAAATTGCTTATGAAATTAAAAATCTTACAAGTCTTATTTCGAGTCATATTTTAAACCGCCGCTGTGTCACAGTTGACATTAAACATCAATATTTATTATTATCGATAAGAAAATACAAAAAGTGTCCTCCTGGAAGTATGATCAGGACAAACGTTTGCCACTTTTCAAATCTGAATTTCTTTATTGAAATAATTTAGACTTGCCAAATAGCACTGTTTACAAAACAGTCATAACATTGAAGATTGAAGTTTAGAATGGTCGAATTGAATTTTTGACAAAACGGCCACAGTATCTAAATCCATCGTTTTTCGAAAGAGTTGGTAACATTCTTAAGACTGTATTAGGTAATCTCTAGATCTACTGAACCGATTTTTAAAATTCTTTTACCAATAGAAATCTAGCTATATATTTGTGATAAATTGGATATGGAAAGAAGCAGAAAATAGTGACTCAAAATTGTGTTTAAGAGAAATACTAGGGAAACATAGTGAACAAAATATAAGGTCCATTTATATGTTTTTATGCTGGATTGGAGTTGATATTTTCATGTTATCTATTCTGTAAAGGCTTTTTGAATCTTAAAATCTAATCATATAAGTTGCTATTGTTCATGGTCTTATATGTGGTCCTGTATGTGAAGAGAAAAGTTCTAGGAGACGCTTTTATTTTGCAAACAAAAAATTAATGGCGTTTCCAGAATTTCAAAAGTCATTAATCGAATTGAGATTAAAAATTGCGCTCATTAGTAAAGTTATGAATGCCAAAACTTTATTAGAACCTGGATATGAAGATTTAAAGCAATTTCTTTCACAGAATTTGAAAAACAGGACAGAACAACGTCTGCGGGGTCAGCTAGTAATTTAAATAGTAGTTTTGATATTAAAATAACTGATGAATAAAAAAGCTCTCCATAAATTTATATGTATGATTGATATGATGATTTCATTATTTTTGACATTCATAATGTATAATCGTAATATTTGTTTTAAATTTTAATATCGGAACAATTTGACTTCAGTTTTTTATAAAATTGATATATATACATATGTAGTTCTGGAAATATATTGAACCCATTTGTGTGAATTTTCAAATTGGTTTCAATTTAAAACCTAAAAGATAGTTATTATGAATTATTAAAATATTAATTCAAATTTCTGATTCAAAATCAGGATATCAAAAGTCTTCCGACATTAGATGCCACTTAACTACCGACTTTGTTTTTTTTTATATATCTTAATTGGTCATATATCCAGCTATCCTCTTATCGAACCCTCCTTTTTAATACTTGGTCAAAATTTTACATTTGATGACTTTTCCGAAAGAAATTTGATGAAATAAAACCCTAAGCAATAACGAGAATTATTTTTGAGCCTAATGCCACTCCTAAAATAGAATTGATTTGAATTGAAATTCATTCTCATTGATTTTCCATTCCAAAATTATTGTGAACTCACTTCTCAATCAATCCAAATCCAACTCTAACCATTATCATTACCTGAATTAAATCATCAAATATCAAAAATTATAATAACATAATTTCATTCCTGATTGAGTTTAAAGCCCCCACTAATACTCTACTGGGTTCTGCGTGCAGCATTCATTCTCCTTTAATTCCATCATACCATTTAAAAATTGTGGCTTCCCATAGGAGAATTATTATTAAACATGGTTAACTTAATACCCCCTTCATCTGCAGTGCGTATATTAAAGGATGTCACATAGCATCACAATCCCACATCATCGCTGCAGCATTCAATTTCAATTAAGTTCAATTTCTCTGCATTCATACTACCGCTGCCGCCACTGCTGCGCCACACCTCTGTCCTGAAGTCTAGATGTCTCTCAGTTTTAATGATTTAACCGAAAAACCAGAACCAAAAACCGACCCTCTCTTATCGTCGCATTTCCATTCACAGATCCATTTAGTTGATGAGTTCGACATCCTGCAAATTGTTGGCGAGGGATGGTTTGGCAAGATACTTTTGGTGGAGCATCGGGCCTCCCAAACCGAGATGGTCCTCAAAGCTGTACCAAAGCCATACGTATCGCTGCGGGACTTTTATCGGGAATTCCATTACGGACTGCATTTAGGCATCCATCGAAATATCGTGACGACATACGATGTAGCATTCGAAACGGCTGGATTCTATGTATTCACTCAGGAGTATGCTCCTTTGGGTAAGAACTTTTTGTGTGCAAATATATAAAAAAAAAAAAAATAATATGTACATTATTGATTGACTTTGATTCGACTAATAAAGGTGACTTGACATCTAACGTTACGGATACTGGCATCGGAGAGCTTCATAGTAAGCGAGTGGCAAAGCAAATAGCTTGTGCTCTAGATTACATGCACACAAAGTAAGTTAAGAGATTCTAGCTGAATAAATTGTGTTGCTTTCACTTGTATCTTATTTTTAGAGACATAGTTCATCGGGACGTTAAATTGGACAACGTTTTAATTTACCGCTCTGATTTTTCTCGCGTTAAACTTTGCGATTTTGGAGAATCCTATCAAACCGATACAGTAGTGGAGAGGCGAAATGAATGGCTGCCTTACAGTCCTCCAGAAGTATTACAAATCAAGCCCGAGGGCACTTACAAGTAAGTCAAGGTATAAAAATCGGTAAGAGGAGTATTGTTTTATCCGGACTTTAGCTTGCAGTGGATTTGTTATATTAAATGTATTCAATTATTTAAATAAATAAAGCTTACAAGAAACGTACATGTACGTCCTAGAGTACCACCCTCAATGGTTCAGGAGAGTATTATAACTTTTGATACAAAAAATAAACGGAGCTTTTGTTGAAGTCTAAGATAAAAACAGAAGGAATACTTTAGTTATAGACTTCAATAAATAATTCATATTCTGAACACCGCAAGTTATGGCTCTGCAAACTATAATGCGCATTTTTTCTTTCAGAGCCGATCCTAGTCACGATGTGTGGCAATTTGGAATTGTAATTTTTGTTTGTCTCACTGGCTGCCTGCCATGGCAGAAAGCAGCTAGCGATGACCCTCGCTATGTTCGATATCTTACATGGCAGGGTACAATGATGCTTCCCATTCGACGAACGCCGAAGCTTTTTAAGCTGCTTGCTTCAAAGTCTTCAAGGATGTTTCGCAGATTCTTGGAACCCAGACCCGAAAGAAGGCCAAAGAATCTCGCTGATTTGGCTAAATTCATAGATGACCGGTGGCTGGCTAAGACAGCGGAAAAAGAAATGGCCGAATACGAGACTGATGAACTGTGTCCATCAATGTACTCGTTCCATAGTAGTCCTGATGAAAAACATCGATTGCTTCATACCCTTGTTGCGTGTGGCATCGAGTCGAATGTGGATAGAACTGCGAAGAAGAATCGTATCAAAGATTGGATCGAGTCGTCGATCATAACTGAGGAAGATGAGGTCAGGATAGAATATTGTAAATTGTATTCCATATACTCGAAATCATTTCTTTCCAGAACGAAGAAGAAACTGAAAGTGCATCAGCATCTCCATCATCATCGGTGTCTAGGGGGCCGGTGGCAGGACATATCTCGTCAATCCGCACTGTTGAGCCGGCCAAGAAGGAAATTAAGACAACTCTAAAAGACGCCAATCAGAAACACTTTGATCCTCGCACTGGGGCACTCCAGCAAGGACCAAGTTCCATGGGCACCGTCCAACCGAGTCCCTCTCCACTGGGCATGAATTCCTTAAACACCTCAACTGACAGCCTCAAAGGCAGTATACTAACTCTTGGTAGTCGCAATGAACTTCTATCGAGTGACTTCCATCTCTACGCATCTGAGACGAACATGAACGCGCTAGGTGAGCAGCCTATGCAACATATGGTTAGTCCGCAAAATGGCATGTCACATTCGCTTAGTATTAACCACTTGAGCTCTGACGCTCTCACACGCATTAATAACAATTTTGCCAGCGGCACATCCACCGTAGTGAAGAAGAATCTTCTCCAAAGGGACCCATACGATTCGGCTAAGCTAGCTCTAGCCAATTCTAAGTTATACGCTTCTTCGTCAGCTATTGATACTAACCACTTAAATGGGCCATCATCTTATTATGATGGTGGTCATCAGCCCAATGCTAACGGTAATAACGTAACTTTTATGGGGCTTGCTAATGCTTTTCAATCGCTTGCTACAATGCCAACAACTTCTGATCAAGCGACGATGACGTCACCATTTGTTTCATTTCATTCGCGGCAATCTGAAGTCAAGGACAGCGGCTATGGGTCAACCACTACTACCAATGGCGATGGCCCGAGTACGAAGTGGATGACACAAAAAGAAGACATCGCTGTCGCAGCAACAACTAACGATAGAATGCGAGATAGCAGAACTCCGATGAATGGAAAGGCTCAGCACCCGAGTAATCATCAAATAACTTCCGGTGGATTCCATTCGGGAACATCAATGAAAGACACACCCTACGATCGTTTTGCTATTTTGAAGAAGAAATAGTTAATCATGCGGTGACTCTTGTTTTTTGGTGGTGATATAAATTTGTTTTTAAATTGACAAAAAAAAAAACCCACACACATAAATTACCTAGATGTTACTATTTAACGATTAATAGATATTCTATAACAATAAATAATAAAATAATCTATTGGATACATTTTGTACTATTTAAGCTAAATAAAGTTAATGAGATTTTAGTTTTAAAAAAAACTGGGATTCATTTCTTCAAATTCTTGAGTAGTAATAACAACACATTAAATGATCAACCAAATCATCGTCATAATATAATTTTTAGTAGAGGACTCATTTCCTTATACATATCCTCATATTGACGAGCTGATAGTCCTGGTAACTAATACTGATTGAATTTGGTGTTAATAAAGGTCTAAACAAAAAAAATAATTTTCATCATATTTTAGCTGGAGCATCCTCTCTTAGCTTCATTTTGAATCATTTATTAACTAAACAAAATAAATCAATCAACTGTTCGAAAGATTTAAAAGAAGATATTGATGAAAATTAAGGACGAAGGTGTTAAATTAATTTTAACGTTCATCTTACTTTATTCGAATGGGAAAAGTTAAACACTTTGAAAAAAAAAATATTTTGCAAATCTGGCGTAGACTAAAATAAACTGAAAGCTTTTGGCATCTCGTAACTATACTGGGATTCAAAATTCTACACCAAAAGCATGAATTTATTGTTTAATAAAACATATACACACGCACTAAAGGAGTTTTGAATACACATTGCGAGCGGTTAAGAAAGTAGGGTAGGATTAAATAGGAGATACGGATGTCCATTAGTTTTAAGTGCAATGACTGAGTAAAGCATTTCACATACATGTAGTATTGCTAAAGAATCTGTAGGTATATTAAATTACTGGCTTAAGACCTTTGGACTTTAATTAATTCAACGTCTAGAATCGTAAGACTTAAAATAGGTTAAATTTTTAGAAGGATCGACATTTTTTTATTAAATAACTTTAATACTTTTATTCGTTTGAATAATTGAGAGGTAGGTATAATTAAGTCGTTTTTTTTTAATAAAACAAACATGATTATCAACACAATGTACACATATTTGTTCTTTAAATGTCAGCCTATTATGAAGAGTGAAGACCAGACCCTACAAATTTAGAAGATTAAAATCAAGAAACCGTTCTCAATATTTTAGACCACCAAAAAAGCTTTTCGCAATATTTGTTTTTACTACAGACAGGTAGGTATGTACGTCTCTACAATTACATACACACATACTTCATGAATGAGAATAAAAGTTTTCATACTTGACCAGACATATGGAAATCAAGAGGACTACCTTAAAAAATCTTGATGGTCTTGGAGGCCATTGAAGCTGGCAAATTAAATCTTTGACTTAGTTGGTACGTTTGGGAGATGACTAATAATAATATACAAAATATCATACGACAAATGCCTCCATTGAAAATACGAAAACTTACATCATCTAATTTTGTTGGCTATTTGTAAGACTCAATAGTACTCATAACATGGGTCTGGCTCTGGATCTATTTTTAAAGCAAAAATACAATTCTGATGAATGTACATCCTATCTATTACTTGAAAGATAAAAGTTCTCAAATGTAATTATGAAGGTTAAACTATCATTCTAAGCAAGTACTCTTAGAATATGTTTCAAAAAACAGGGAAATAATGTTACTTTGTTGAGAGCACCTGCTGCTACGTGAGCTTTTAACTAACTTAAAGGTAAATCTTAGTTTTTTTTTAAATCATATGCATATCAACCCATTATTAGTCTACCTCAGTATTTTTTATAACTACATCAGATTATAAAGAGAACCTTTCTAATCTCACTTAACTTAAATACGCACTTGAGACAGCTTGACCAAAATCCAACTGACTTCAACGTTTTTGTTTGAACTATTGGAAGCTGTTAATGTTCTTCCAATTTGCCTCAGGATTTGTTTCTTAATTATGCAATTCCATCCTTCTTTTGTGAGTTCTAGCTTTTTTCCCCCCAACAATTATTTTTTGTTTTTTGAGAAAATAGAATATCTGCCCGTGCAACCGCGCGCCTTTGATTCCTTTAGTTTTAACTTTGTAAAAAACTCAAGTTGCCAACTTTCGTTAAAATCGCTGTTAATGTTTTTAAAAACTTTAAGGGCTTCCCGAAGGTCATTTCATTTTAACTTATGCCAGTCTGCAGAAAAGGCCACCACTTGAAACAGGTAAATTAGCTCAACTCATTATTGGAAACAAATATATAAATAATTTCTTCGAAACGAACTTCACACATCAGGCCAATAGTAAATTTATATTTTATGGAAATTTTTGGATCAAGCGTAGTTTTTTCGGAACCTGTAACAATGTTACATCTTTTCAATGAACATCAAAACTGAAGATAAATCTCGTAACTAGATGCAAATTCATCTTGAGCACTTTTTAGAAGTTAAAAATTTCCACCTGGCCATTAAAAACACATAACTCCACTTTCTTTTATAAAAAGTTAGTTTATTAAAACTAGGAAACGTTCTCCATGATTTCTTTTACTTAAGTGGGATAAACCTAGAGCTGTGGGTGGCACCAATACCGGGCCTACCGTGCTTAACGGGTTTGTATGTGAACGAGAATTCTCCCAAGTAGTGTCCAATCATTTCTGGCTTGACTTCAACCTGCCAAAAACAAAGAAAGCTCAATTAGTAATCCACTTTGCAGGTAATGAAATTCAAGTTTCTACGAACCTGGCTGAAATCTTTGCCGTTGTACACACCAATGATGGATCCGGTCATCTCTGGAACAATGATCATGTTCCTCAAGTGAGTCTTGACGATGTCGGGTTTCTCATTTGGTGGTGCCTCCTTCTTGGCCTTCCTCAATTTCTTGATGAGGGCCATTGGCTTGCGCTTAAGACCACGGGAGAACCTCCTGCGAGCACGGCTGTGCATCAATTCGACAAGTTGGTTGCTGCGAGAAGGGAAAAACGATTGAGGTTAGCTACCGATTCATTAGATGGATTCAGTTCTTTCTTTTGGATACTTACTTGGGCATGTCCAAAAGCTGGTCCAAGTCAACACCACGGTAGGTGAACTTTTTGAACGCACGCTTCTTTTTAAGAGTTTCATCAACCTGAAAATCAGAGACATTTTTGGTTGAGTTTCGATTCCGATAGGAATTTCATAATCAGAGATAAAATTTCACTTTATTTTTATAGCAAACACAATAAGCTTTAGTTTTCAAGTAATGTAATTGAAAAACTTTAAAGGATTGCACATATTTTTAAAGATTTTTGAAGAAAAATTACCTCAGCCATCTTGACGTTTGTAAATTGCAGAACGGAAAGAAAAACAATTTGTTCAAGTGCTGCCAAAAGCAATAATTTCCAATCGGTTTAATTTTAGTTTTCCGGTACAAACGGTTGGCTATGCTGATGAGTATTTCTAACTGATACACTAAAAACATAAATGTTATTGGACACATTAGTTCCGACGCTACATGCGGCCCTAGTTGGAATTGATTTTTTCTTACAAAATTACATTTTCAAAGAGACAAATGCATTTTTGAACTTTTATTAATCGCTACAAACTCTTCTTCAATTTGAATCTATTCCACTTGAAGTTGTTGTTGATTCGTTTTTGAATTGTTCATCTTATGACCAGGAGTGATCATGGATGAGGTAGCCTAAGACTCGATTACACTTAACAATATTTGAAAAGAATTAACTAATTACGATTTAATTGAGCCTTAATCGCTCAAAAAAGTATATTTCTACATGTAAAGAAAGTTTATAAAGCATCAGTTGCACAATCGTGGTTCGACAATTCACCAACTTCGGTTTGTGAAGTGAAGTTCAGCAGTGTTTCAAGATTCGTAATGAAATAAAAGTCAATGTTATACTTTGATTTAAATTAAACATCGATAAACACATACAAATCTACGAGTAAAACCCGTTGAAACATAGATAAAATATTACATTTCCATTGTGCAACGACACAGAAACTAAATTTCTACACTTTTATTCAGTACAACATTTTGAAAAGTTCTTTTTAAAGCTTATGAAATGAACCAACGTCATCTCAGCTATTTAAGCTAAGTATTTTAATAGGTAAGACTGTGCCGGGATTGAATTTTTTTTTAGAAAATATTACTAAAAATATTAATGTTAAAATTAGGCAAAAATACTTTGTATTTGAATGGCTTTTTATATTTTAATACTTTGCTTACTTTTTTATATCTCACTTTATTAATTTTTGCTAATGGTTCAATATTCTAATGTAATTTAAGCCTTAACCTTTGAAAAATCCTTGTTGAGCAAACGCTACGAATAGGATTAAAAGGAACTTGTTATTATTCCTCAACAAATCATACCCGCATAGACTTAATATTTCCGATCTGGCAGTGTTTTGCGGCCGGATACCAACGAAACGGTTCAAGAACTCTCATTACTTCCATCCATACAGCTCAATCATTTTGGCATCTCTATGACATATGCCTTTCATTGAAAAGCGATATGTCAACATAATCAAAACAAAAATAAAAATTTTAAATTTTTATCTGCAACCCAGATACGTTTGTGTGTGATAATTTGATAAATTCTATTGCCATTATAAAACTACGTAATTGCCTTGACTACAAATAAATAAATTATTCTCCAAAGTAAGTACGCTTTGAAGATGTGGCATAATTAAATCCATAATCAAGTTGTTAGCGAAGCGAAAAATTTTGCTTGTTTACCTTTTGTTTGAATCTTGAATGCATGCTGACGTTGAACTAAATAAATTGTTTAAATTTTAGTTTATTTCTAGTTCTAGTTCTGCTGAACGAATAAAGAGGTGCAATTGGATTACCTTTAAGCAATGAAAAGTTTTATGCTTCAAAAATTTGGCTGAACGAAGCGGTTTTTGTTGGAATTTTATTTTATTTCTTTTGAGGTACATAATGTTAAATGTGTTGCAATCGAATGAGAGTGATTTGAGATGCTTACCTAACTTTCTTTAGTATTAAGTTTACAGGCTTCTTTCGAACGACTTGTGAAGATGATGTCTAGCTCGGGCCACGTCATGACACTGGCCAACAGTATTATTGGCGTGGGAATTCTGGCTATGCCTTTCTGCTTCCAAAAGGTGTGCAAAAATAGAACTTGCAATGAATTATCTTCAACCTAATGGTTTATATTTTAATTACAGTGCGGAATAATCCTATCCATAGTTTTAATCATCCTAAATAATCTTATCACACGGATCTCTTGCCACTACCTTATCAAATCTTCCCTGCTAACTCGGCGAAAAAGCTTTGAATTTTTAGGTAAAGTGATTCCCCATTGATTTCCGACTTTATTTAATCTCTACGTCTTTTCCAGGTTTCCATGCATTCGGCTCGTCCGGGAAACTCCTAGTTGAGCTCTGCATCATTGGCTATTTAATTGGATCTTGTATAACTTACTTTGTAGTTGTTGGCGATGTTGGGCCACAAATTGTGGCCAAAATATTCACTTTGAATGGAACCGATGGTCTTCGGACATGGGTCATGGTTTTGGTTACCCTGTTTTGCATCCTCCCCTTGGGAATGCTCAAGAACATCGACAGCCTATCGGCTGTATGCACAGCATCAATTGGATTCTATTTCTGTTTGATTGTGAAGATTATCCTGGAGTCGGAGAGACATATTCTGGCCAATGACTGGATGGATAAAATCGTCTATTGGGAACCGTCGGGTATTCTACAGTGCCTTCCGATCTTTAGCATGGCTTTGTCCTGTCAAATGTGAGTATCTCCTCGTTGTTACATAGTTTTTTTTTCGTCAAGGAACTACCCGTCAAAAAAGTGGTGTTTCCTTCCGAATAATAGAGAGTCGCTTTTCTTTTTATGGTGACAGTGGATGTAATTATCTACTGCAAATTTAAAGGTTGTGGTTTTAATCCCAGCTCTCGTCGTTCATAGAAAATAATGATTGTCCACTGTATTCAAATCTTTTGTATTCTTCTTCTTCCACCACTTCTCACGCTGGAACTGTAGTCGTAAAGATTGATTTGCAGTAAAGTATATACAAAAATTCTTACATTTTTACGATTTTTCCAGGCAATTATTTGAAGTTCTTGAAAGTGTCAATAACCAAAGTCTAGAGAAACTTAATGGAATTATCAAAGAGGCTACTTGGATGTGCACTTTGGTTTATATTGCAGTTGGGTTCTTTGGATACGTCGCATTTTGTACTCAAACATTCTCAGGTGAGTTTGCTTTTGCGTCCTTCATTTTGTCCTACCTTTTTTATTATTAAACAAAATCGAATATATCTTTAGGCAATATCCTGATAAACTTCACGCCATCATTTGGCAGTGATGTAATAAAAATAGGGTTTGTCTTATCTGTGGCGTTTAGTTTTCCCCTTGTGATATTTCCTTGTCGAGCAAGTATCTATTCGCTGCTATACAGAAGAGTAAGTTAACTTGTCTTTCTTAGAATACGAAACCAAGATAAAATTGTTCTGATCTTTCAGGGTCACGCCGATACGACGGGTTATATTCCTGAAATTCGTTTCAAAACAATAACAGCATTCATAGTTATTGGCTCGCTTTGTATTGCATTGTTAATTCCATCAATAGAACTGGTAATAGGACTCGTTGGATCCACAATAGGCATAGCTATTTGTATTATATTCCCTGCGGCATGTTTTCGAAAAATCTCAAAAAAAGACTCCACCGAGAGGACACTTGCACACGCGATTATTGTTGGAGGTTGTTGTTTAATGATTCTTGGCACGTATGCTAATTTAAGTGCCATCGATGAGCAGCGATCTGGTACAATGCATATTATTGGTGAAAGTGTTCCTAAAACTGTTACACCTCTGACAGTGTTTGAAAATAAATTTGAAAAGCCCGCCAAGGAACCTACCCAGAATGTTTCTTTGGATATTATTCCACTGCCAGTTGATACTAAGCCACGAGAAGAGAACCCGCCACCAGTTGAGACGAAGGCAAAAATAAGCCCACCACTGCCGGTGGATGAAGTGGAGCCGATAGTAATTAAACCATCGGAAAAGATTGAGACCGAGAAGAAGCTTCTGGTTGAACCAACCCCATTGCTTGCTAAACCTCCGGCTGTAGCGAGTGAAGCTCCAACAAATTCCAATGGAATTGCCAAGGAAGCAATCAAAAACGAAGACAAAATTGCCGCTGAAGAACAGCAACAGAAGGAGGGCGAGAACAAAGAACAGCTTGTGAAGGCTCAAAATGAGTTGATAAAAACAAAAGAACTCCTTGAACGGAAAGTTGATGAACTCAAAGAGGAACTGGCTAAGCAAAATAAACTGACCCAAGACTTGGTTGTGGAAAAACTAGGTGAGGTTGTTGAAAAAGTGGAAGAAATCGAAAGACAAGTGCATGAAGAGAGTAAAAAAGAAGAAGACCAAAAGCCGAAGGAAGCTGCACAAAACTCTCTGCCTAAGGCTTCAGTTCTGGGAATACTAACAGAGAATAATTATTACAAAGGGAATGCAACCAAAAAGGTTGAAAAGAAGCCTCAAGTTGAAAGTGTGCCTGAGGTAGTTAAAGAAGTTGCGGAGAATCCTGCCGACACTATTGTTGTGCAGGATGCACGAGTCCCATTACCTTTACCATTGCTGATTAATGCATCACAAAGCGATGCAAAGAATTCAATTGTACTGAATAATAAGCAACCAAAAACTGTTGATACTAATATTGCAAACAGCAAACTAGCTGCAGACACTCCTAAACTCCCGGATCCTATAAAGGAAAACTTAGAAAACAACATCGCAAACGTGCTCAAAAGCAAACTCCCTGTAGACGAGGTAGAATCAATTGTCAAAGCTACAAACAACTCTGCACATGTCCTCAAGCTCACATCCTCGAAAGAGGACGTTAACGAGAAAGAAAACATAGAAGCGATACGTCGCGACATTCTCGAAGTTAACAGGGATCACTCGGATTCGATTACAACAATAAAGCCTCAACGAGAAAAAAGAAGTGCATCCAATATTGATTTTGTCAATATAGAAACTAAGATGCAACAAGAAAATTGTCTAAGTGAAGTCAAAGAGGAAACTCTCTTGGCTCATAGTGGATTGGATGTCAAAATTCAAGGATTGGGACGTGATTTAAAGTCAGCCAAAGATGATGAGGCTTAGTGTTGTAAGGAGGGACCACCACAAAGTTATTTGAGTGAATCATGTATTCTTTTTCATCTGGTCATTTTTGTCAGTTCATGCTTGTTATTTTGTTTTTTGCTTCATTCCTTTTTATTTTATTTTTTTCAATTTTCATCACATTAACCCTAGAGACTGACTAAGATAGTTTTTAAGTTCTTTGATAATTACACGAGTTCCACTAGTTTTGCATTAAGTATTTACAAAATACACACCAATTAACTAGCGAGTATTTTTCAACGAAAATATATGTATGTGTAGTATATCTGCTCAATTATTGTTATGATATATTTGAAATAAATAGATACGTATTTTCGAAATGGGTAATTTTTATTTTAATCTAATTATGAGCTGTATGATAAAGTTGCTCAGCTCAGCTTTTTATTTTGTTGTAATATAAATAAGTTCCACAAAAAATGCTGTAGGTAAGTTCAGTGCATGTATTGAACCACAAAACTGCAAGAAACACTCTGTTAGTGTTCTCTAACAAATTAGATTAAAGTCTCGATCAAAAATTCGTCTTATGTATATATTCAGACAGTTTTGTAGCGCCAAAAACATAACGATTAAGCTCAAAAATTCTGTCCTTTTCCTGAATTGGATTATTTGTTTAACTAAGGTGTAATAGGAAGTTACATACCAATATGTATTGTATATTAAAACATATTGGTAGTGTTAGAAAAATATTGAAATACTAGCTGTTCCCCGCGACTTCGTCCGCCTCAATTTATTATTATAGCAATTAAGATTAAGTTTTAAAAAATATATATTTAAAAGTACTTCGTAAAGGATATTTAGGTTTTATTTTATTATGGCTGAAGAACATAAGGATTTTCTCTGCAACAGGATTTTGACAATGGAACGGAAGCCCTTTAAGATGAATAATTTTCTTTCCTTTTGCAACATTTTCCACTGATTCTTCGCTCATATTGATAGTAGCGTAGTTTTAACTTAATTATTTAATTAATTAATAATTTAATTAGCTTAAAACCTTCCTCGACAAATAGACTATTCAACACAAAAAGAATTTTTAAATTCGAACCAGGAGTTCCTGAGATTAGCGCGTTCAAAAAAACAAACTCTTCAGCTTTATATGTTAGTATAGAGATATAGATATACAATTAAGGTAATGGAGCATGAATACCTTGGGTCAATAGTAGCAAACTTTGACCTCTTGCGCAAAGCAAGTCGCAAGGAGAATTGATGGCCCCGTCTGTAAGGAAGGACGATTCCGCAATCTACCTCGAATTCAGATGTGTCGTGAAAAAAAATAAACTCGGTAGATTCGTCGGGCAGGTCACTTAGCTCGCATGAAAGCAGTGGAACCACCTCGGAAAGTTCTATGTAGTATATTTTATGGTAGGGACAGCGTGGCAGACCATCCTTACTTGGAGGGACGGTGGCGGCGCAGACCAAATCGTCCGAATCCTTTGCGCAACTGAATGGCGATTACATGGCGTTCATCACGATCGGGATAAATGAGAGACTTCTTTGGTCATTGGTTATGAATCATTATAGGAGAATGATCATTATTAGTCTTTGGTCATAAATGGTCATTGGTCATTATTAGTCTTTGGTCATAAATGGTGTTTGGTCATAAATGGTCATTGGTCAATATAGGTCATTGGTCATTACAGGTTATTGGTGATTGGCCTGTACAGGTCATTGGTGAGAGGTCAAAGGTCAAATGTCAAAGGTCAAAGGTCAGAGGTCAAAGCTACAATGACCTATATTGACCAGTGACCTATATTAACCAAAGACCATTTATGACCAAAGACCATTTATGACCAAAGACCATTTATGACCAAGGACTAATAATGACCAGTGACCTATATTTCGCCTATTGGTCGTAGTGTAATTTTGTATAGCTTAAAGTCTTCATCGATAAATAAACTATCCAACACAAAAAGAATTTTTCAATTCGAACCAGTGGTTTCTGAGATTAGAGCGTTCAAATAAACAAACTCTTCAGCTTAATATAGAGTATAGATGTACATACTTAAGGGAAAATTCCGAAGCGCATTGATTTCAAAGTTCGGTACATCGAATTAGGAGATACATAAAACGAGGTTTGTATACTTGAACAGAACCTTATATCGCAATTGTTATTCAATCTATGTAATTCGATACAATCGGGAACGCAGAACAGGGACACTGTTTTGATAAACTGTCTGTGCTTTTGTGTCGACTACACTCGATGATGCTGATCTCCCAGATTCATAACAGATCCCTTTGTTATCTATTATCCCAGGTATGTTTTCAATAATTTTATGTTACAACTACAGTGTACCTAGTTAGTTTTTTTCCAAACAAAAACAGGCTATTCTAGTAATCATGTAAATAATTATCTTTTTTTTTTCAAATTACAAAAAAAAAACAATCACATTTCTCTCAAACTTTTCGGCCTTTTGGATTAAAATGCGATCGTCAAAAGTAAGTCTACCTTCTCCAGCATAATTAACATTCTACGTATTTATGTATGTATGTATGTTCTTCTATAGTTCTTCCAAAATCAACGCAATAGCCAACGAAATTATCAACCAAATTTTCCAGTAAGTCAGTACAAAAAACTTATAAAATCTATAAAATTTCATTTTTTTTATTTTTTTTTTCAGAATTTTAATTCAGCAGAACTCTATCCCCGAAGACGTCGTACAGAGTTTTATTATCAACCATCCATTCCTGAAGAGTTCCAGAGTCGAAGCTTCGAACACCCTCCCATTCTGGACACTGTCGATCCTCTTTGTAATGAGGAGCAGAGAAAAGTAAAAATAATCGCACCAAAGAACTCGTCAATGCGTATTGTCCGGGATAGTTATTTCTCTTAAAAACAAAAAATAATAATAATCCAATCTCGTTTTATGGTTTCGTTTCATAAAATAGTTTTTATTGTAAATATGTATATGCTTAATATTATAAAAAAGAAACTTTTCAATCAACACGATAAATAAAGCAAGAAGTGATGTATTACATAAAACAACTCTTATTACTAAACACTTGAGAATGGGGATTGTAAGTTGTGAGACTAAGTTCTCCAAACTCATATTTTTGTGGTTCAGACAAACAGCTAAAAAACTAAAACTAGTAACAAACATTATTGATAACAACTATTTAAAAGAAAATTTATCGTCTTCTTTTTTTTAACTTATTTTCAGCTTCGAATTTCTTTTAGGGTGTCGGTCGTCTCGTTATACATATAAAAAATGTGGAGTATTTCAATTTGTTTTAGCCATATCATGTCTCATGTGGCAGTTTAATTGTATTCAAATCTAAAAGTTCGTTTTAGAACGGTTCGAGATCTACAATAAATCGCCTCCTATATGATGAAGATCATGAAGGACCTGAGGAAAACGAAAGTCGTTACAAAACGATCCTGTAAATTGGTTGAAAATTCAAACTTACCTCTAGGACAGTAGCAATGCTCCATGCTTGCGTTCGACAAGAGTCACGACAGAAAGCTCCTTTTTCGTTAGTTAACTCAGGTAATCCCCGCCAGTGGGATGTTTGAATTTCCTTCAAGTGTGCTTGTAGGATTTGCCTGGTTGAAACAAAATAAATAACTAAATGTCACACAAAAGTGGAAACCTCAGTATAATGATCTCACCATGTCTCGGCAATAGTCTCAGGTAGGAATCCACATTTCTTGGCGAAAATCAATCTAGCTCTCAAATAAAAACCAATTGGCCACACCCATTCGGGTCCTTGATGGTAGTTTGCTCCATGCGCAACTGTTGAATCTCCCGAATCATCACTGTTGTCATAGTTTCCACGGTAGTTCCAATCGTCTGGATCGAGAGTCTTCATACCGAGGGGTCCTAGAAGATGTTTTTTCGCAACTTCAAGTGCTTGCCATGCATTGAATGGATTAAAGAGTTCTGGAGCTACAACCATAGCAATGGGGTAGTTGCAACGCAGCTGGAAGTCAGTCCACTTTTGGGTTGCTCCTAGGGAATCCTTGTAAATCAGCTTCTTATTAGCCAATGGACCTCTTTCTTCTTTGGTAACGAAGAAGTATTTCTCAAAGTTTTCATGAATGCGATCTGCCCATTCGCCATAGGTCCAGGTAGTTTTTTCGCCTATAGAAGTAAACAGGTTTGTTTGGAAGCTGTAACGAATTTCTTCCTATAACTACTTACCATTCTTTCCGTATCTTTCAACAGATCTGTGAGGAATCAGTGCTTCTTTGCTGAGTTGTTCCATAAATCTCAAAGCAGCAACTTGAAGACCGACCATTTCTACAGCTGATCCGTCACGTGGTGTTATGGGTCTGCCTCGGTTATTGGCCTTTTCCGATGAACCCATCTTGTCCATCCATGTGCCACAGTTTGCAGCATTACCTCCGAACACAAAGCCAGTATCAGGGTTTACACCAATTTGATTGTTGAAGCCTTTGTCCTTCATGTGGGCATCGATTTCGTAACCCGCATTACGTTCGCGGTATTGCAGCCCTTGGAAGTGTACATTCAGAGCCTCTTGCATCACATCGTATAGGAATTGATCGTGCTCGCCAGGCGAACAATGTGGAGAGTCGTCTGTTGGGAAGATTCGGGAAACCTTGTCACGAAGTATTTCCTTTCCTTTGGGAGCTTCGCTGACGTATTGCTTGATGCTATGCAGCCACCACCAAACAGCATCACGACAGTTAAAGCGTGGATTAGCTCCACCATCGAGGAGATTGGGAATCAAGCCATGACGCAAACATTCAGCGAATCCAATTATAATGTAACGGGCTTCATTGAATCTGCCTGTAAGGAAGAGATTACCACGCAAGCCAATGAATGTATCACGACCCCAGCAACGTAGATAGCCAGTGGCGAAGTGAGGAAGACCAGCTGATAGAGTTACACACTGTTCTGGTGGTGGTGGAGGCAAAATGCTTGGACTGAACTTTGGTAAATTGGCCGTTTTGCATATGGAAAGGAATTGAATAGTGGCCAGACCCAAAGATTGAGCGAAGTTGCTTCCTTTGCGAATAAAGCTACGAAAAGAGAAGACTAAATAGAAGTTCACAATGAAAGATGGCAAATACATACTCTGGCATCAGGGAGTATGCATGTTCGACTAGCATATGATAGACTCCATTAAGGACAGCATCAAAGTAGCACGGAATTAAATATCTTGGAATTGTCTTCATCGGCTCAAATGAAAGTCTCAGCCACTTGGCGAGCTTCTTGCAATCCTGGAAACGTCTCAATCTCTGCGAGATATAATCTGAAATTTGTTTAAAATTGAGTCATAGGTCATGTGTCTTCTACTTATGGAACCTACCCATCATCCAATCGCCGTTCCTGAGATTGTCACACAAAGGATGACCCAGGTCATTCTTCGGAGCGATATCAGTCAAAATAGAAATAAAGCCCTGCAGACCACAATAAACGACTGGCCCGTATCCGGGAATATCATATGCGGCTCCTCCAAGTCCAAGATCTCTTTCCTCATTGTCACAGCTAAACAGAGCTCGATTTAGGTCAACGAAATCCAGATCAGCGATAATGGTTGCCAACTCGGCATGAACTGGACCGATTTCCTTCTGCAAAGCGAGCACAATGCCGTGCAGTTTTTCAAAACTGGGACGAGTGGCTGGATTTAAGGACACTCTGATTGCAACAACTGATCCAGGCTTAAGATTGACAAAGTTAAGCTGCGTCATATTGCCGTCGATGACTGGTTCCTTTGCAAATATTTTGGATTCAGCTAAAGAAATATGCTCACGAATGTTCAACTGGAACTGTTCGAAGCCGTTGATCACCTTGTCAGATTTCTTAAACGGTGAAGGATGGTCGAATGGCTTGGGACCTTTACTTTGAAGTTCTGCTTCTAAGATGACTTCATCGAGACAGCCCTCGAAACGCAATGGACGAACAATAGATGGTCCAGCATGAGGATCGGGGTACGCGAAAGCAGTGTGAGCAACAAGGATAATACTTTCATGGGTTTTGGGAGAGTGTCGAGTTACGGCAACGATATTGGGATCCATTTGATCGACGTAGACCTGGCTAAAGCCTTCCTCCGCCAATTGGCCATGGAGAATATTCAAAGCTCGTTTGGCGCTGATAATTCCGGTTTTGGGTGAAACAGCTTTTCCCCATTCTTGATACTCTCGTTGCTCGTCAACAACATGGACCTAAAAGATATTTGAAAAGTTATTTATCAAAATAGAAAACTTTACGCATGTGACTCACGTGATGAGGAACCAGCTCATCATATCCACGGTTGCTTCCAGTTGCGCAACAGGCCATCGAAACCAAAGCAGCCGATGGCAATAAGTCGTAGACCGAACGTTTTTCAATAGGTGAAGGATTGTCATGTGTTAGATCCATAAACAGAGCGTGTGCAATGTTTGGTGCTAGATGGCGCTTGGGTGAGACCTGGAAAGCTCCAACAGGCTCACCTCCGTACCTGTAGACGAGTCTGCCCTCTTCGTGGGAGTCCCAGGCTGATTGGGCCTCCCTAATCAACGATGTGATTCCCAGGCGATTAACGAAAACATTGTCCGTTGCATCGGAGTTTGTGAACAACTCAGCGACTACATATAAATCGGGATTGACTTTCCTTGCGGCGTCGAGCAGGTATTCAGCCACATGCAAGGGCGTTGAATGACAGTTGTCCAAACGGACACCATCGAAGATCTTCGCTGTGGTCTCAACGTATTTTCGCATATGCTCCCACAAATACGGGGAATCTTCAGGTTTTTCACCATAGCGCAATTTAACACTGTCTCCCCAGGAGATCAACTCCCTCTTGAGGTAGACGTTAGCATGGCCAGGCTGCTGTTCAGCGAAATCCTTCAAGGGATCAGTAGCTCCCATGACCCAGCCATTGTGAGCCATCAGATATTTGCCATCCTCGCCATACATGCGCTCTTCGATTTCTGCCGGAGTTCGTCTTTCCACCACGAGGTGAGTAAAGTATTGCATGAACACTGGGTACTTCTCCGAAATGACCCTGATTTTAGGACCATCCAGTTGAACACGCTCATATCGAACACCCGACAGACAGTTCTCCACAGCCGTGTGCAGGTACTCCCAAATCTCAGTGGCTACATTGTCATTCAAAGCTTGCAAGTGCTGACGGAAGGCATCAACACACTTTCTGATACGTGTTTCCTCATCAAAGCAATCGGCATGGAAAGTATTGAAGATATCCAAGGCCAATGTCATATTAATTGAAGACTTAAAGCGCCTATATTCTGGATCTTGAATCAGGACAATTTCCTTGTGGCGTTCAGCAGGTTGGATTTTCTTGCCAGGTGGTGGCTTGCTGCGAATCATTTGGTCAAATTCGTTCACAATCATTGGCAAATGACATTGATATAGCTCATGAATGTTCGCCTTCGGGAGATAGTTCGTTTTAAGCTGATGACGCAAGGCATCTAAATGGATTTCCTGATCGATGATTTTCGGTACTCCAACTTGCTCCAAAAGTCCCTCCTCAATATCAGCACCTGCCTTCACTAGGAGAGCGTCCAACAAAAATGCCGGTCTCAAATACGGACAAGTGTGACAGGAGTAGGTGCCGTTCGGATAATCTGCCAGCCAGTTTGACTCGTTAGCAGTGTGATTGAGAACAATGTCGCAAATTGAAGCAATCTATAGGTGAAATGACTACTTAATTAAAAACTGCTCATAAAGAATACATCTTCAACTTTCAACTTACCCCCCACTCTTGACGCAATTTCTTGATAACTTTGTCGACATCTTCGAAGGATACCTTTCCCTTGGGGCCAAAGTGAGGATTCACTTTGAGTTGATCGCGCAGAGAATAAGCCGAATGAGACAAACCAAGTTCTTGGATCGGCGTGAAATGAATTACATTATAGCCGGACTCCTTGGCAACTCGTAATTTTGCTTCCCATGTATCAATTTGACCCAAACACTTGGACAGAACCGTTTGACAACGAACCGAGTCCAAAGATATGATTTTTTGCGCCCCTGGTGGTCCCACATGAAGAGTCGGCTCAACTTGAACATAAAGAGAGCCACAAGGTTCCTTGGCATCGCTGAAGTTAACAAAAAAACAAAACGCTTGTGTAAGCATCTGCAGCTTTCTATTTCTATCTACGATTTCAACTCACCTATCTTTCTCCTTGAAAAAGAATCGGAAGGTTCCAGAAATGTTAACTTTCACCTCAGCATACGCATCAATATCCACCACATGGACATATTGATTCTTGGGTGAAGTGATTTGCTTTCCGTATTTCGAGTGCCAATCAAGAACTCGATTATCGGTACGAATGAATTCTTTTTTACCTACAAAGATTAAGGATTACGAGTATATAAAAATTTCATCTAAGAAGCCTTTAGAAATTTTAGAATATTAAGCTTACCATCGCCGGGATAGTTTGTATAGAGGATTATTTCCTTTCCCAGAAGAGACGCATCTGGATTTAATCTCAGCACTGAACCACGTTTAAGTCGGAACAAACTGCTATCCAAATGGCCCTGTTGTAGGGCTATGGTAACTATTTCCAGGTCGGTGCCCATTTCAATTTCACAAGTGTTCTAAATGGATTTCAAAGTAAATACATAAATTAAAATTAAATTTTCTAGTTTTTTGGTGTGAGTCGCATTTTTGAACTTAATTGTATTATAAAATTTCTCGTTGATAAATTGAACCATTCGGGAAATTAACGAAGGCGCGGCGGCAGATCTACCTAAGATCTTGAATTGAAAGTTTGGGCCTTAGAGGACCATACAACCGATTCAGTGATAACTAACCTTTGGTTAACTCAACTCTGGTTGAACTATAAGTAAGCATTGAAAATTCGAGAACAGGAGTATATCGTGCTTTTAAACAGAGAAAAAAAATTACAATTTTCGATGTTTTTGATAGACATAATTAGTTTTCACAGAACTATATAATTCTTCACGTACCTTTTAATCTAAGTTTCTGTTATTCAATTTTATAAATCCTCAATGAAATGCCCAAAATTAAGATTTCTTTTTGCCTTAAATTTTGAAAATATTGCTATTTAAAAATAATATTCCACATACGCCACAGTCCAACCTTTTAGTATTTCGGGTTTTTTAAAACTGTTCTTATATAAAATAAAACTTTTGATGAAAATATATTTTTTAAACTTTATACTTCCGTAAACATTTTAGCTTTCGGCATGGGGCGCTAAATTGATATTTCAACTGCAAAGTTGGTTGTTTTGCAGAAACAAAGAGAGCTTAAAGCGTTTACACACTGCATTTGAAATACATACTATGTACATTTATGTTATTAAGTTTTTTAAAGTTCGTTTAACAGATCTTGTACATACTTTTGTACACTTGTTTTTCTTTTTTCATTTTGTAAAAACTTTGTTAATTTAATACGCAAAAACAAACGAGCTTTGAACTTTTGTATTATGTATTATTGTTTTATTTTTACGAGAAATGTTGATTCTATTTTATTACAAAAATAAAATAGGTAAAATTAAAATCTATTTTGAAAAAAAAAAATCCAAAATGCTTAAAAACTCTGCCATTAGTATTGTCAGAAAATGTAGCGCTCCCGTTTAAAAACAAAATGCTTTATCCTAGAAATCACGTTCAAAATCCTTTTTCAAATCTCGAGGAGTCTATAGTGGGAAAATTGTTAAAATAAATTGACTAAATCGTCGGCAAATGGAGGATTCGATAAATCACAACGAAATTTAACTAGAATTCCAAGTCAGCAGCACCCTGCAGGCTTTTGTTCACATGTGACACGAGCATGTAGCGTCAACAGGATTGAATTATTATTTATTAATTGTTTGCTTTGACCTAATGACCAGTATTTTGTTTGTCGTACATTCATTGACTACGTGATAATTTTTCAATTCGCATCTCTTATCGTTTGATTGAAATAAAAATTATATATACGTACGGATGTACATATAAAGGGTGACCCAACAAAAGTGCACAATTTGATTTTATGACACTCTAACTTAACTGTTAAGAAGAAGTCAATATCTGCCATTGATCTTTTTCATCAAATTTTCATTGAAATTTTACCGTTGAGGATTTATATATATGCTGGCTTGAGCTCCTATGTTATAGTTCATTCCTGTTTGAGTGACCATGGAAGTCTTCGCACCATAGTACTTCGTGAAATTTGAAGTAGTTTTCGGTGACTAAAATTGGTTTCAAGTGCAAAGATCCTATTTTGTCTATGCATGGCTAACTGTCCATAGTCAAATTTGTTTCTTCAAATTAATCTGTGAATTGTTTAAAAAAAAGTCAACTTTAAATTTAAATCGCTCCCTCTTAATGGAACACCCTTTATTTTTATATGTAAGACCAGTGGCACGCTTTGTTTTTCTTTAATTCAAAAGTCACCGATAAGTAGAGAGTAATTAGGTATAATCTGAATGTCCAAAAGTCAAACTAAATTTGGCACAAACATTCTGGAATATGAAATTAATTCATTATTTTCAATTAATTTTTAATTTAAATGATTTATTAATAAAAACAATAGAAATTACCTACTCCTAAGCAGATGGTTTAAAATCCTTAGAATAATATTTATCACAGCAAAAAATCACGTATCAACACTCGTTCAGTGAACTCAAAAAACTAATTTTATGACAAACGCTTTAGGTATGCATTTTTGGCACTCGATAACTGTCAATTTATTCTACTGCTTATATACCCCAACTATTTCCTTTAAATGTCTAAAAAAAAAAGTTCTGTTTTATTTATTTCTTCTTTTTTTACCTGATTACCTGATCAACCTTTTCGACTTGAAAGAATACAATTTTAATTTTAAAAGAAAAACAACGCCAAAGTTAACATCTGCGCGAAATTCTTAATTCAATTTTAGCCATTTAAAAAAAAAAAACAAATGGCAGAAGAAAATTCTCTGATCACGAGTCAATGTCACCAATTTGTTCCTATCTTTAATGGTTGCAGACAAACGACGCGACGCTGCCGGCCACGCTATGTCAGCCGCCCAATCAACTGCATCACATTTGATTATTTTTAGCCCTTACAGACAACAAGCACATCTCTTACCCTCCACCAATTGTATTGATCGATCAAGCAAAACCTTATAGGCGCCCGTTAGTCGCTCTCTAAATCGCAACAATCAAAACAACAAAACAAAAATCACAAAATTAAACTTAGAACAAGGAACCGAATTGCACTGCTCTACACTTCTTCACACTCTGAAGCATTTCAATTGACACCTCACAAGTACAAACGTCGAGTTTGCGTCCTCTGCCGGCCGTGACAACAATCTATTGCATCACTGACATCGATTAAAATGCAATAGTTCATTAGAGAGATCAATTAGGCAACGGAAAACAATAAGATACCGATTAGAATTGATGCGCTGAAATGAACAACTGTTCACGCTAATATAACTCCATAATCATAATGGATGACATATGCTAATGACACTGACACATACCGCTTCCAAAACACTTGATTTGTTCCCCATCGCCAGAGCACTTTTTAGCCAAATATAAATCCCTATCAACAACTGCAGCACAAAGAGCCATGCGGTTATAAGTGACGACCTGGAGTGCGTGTAGAACTGATTTAACCGTTCGATCATGGCCAACGATTAATGAAGACTGTTAATGTTACTGTTCACTGCTCTGTTCGCTTTACAATTCGCCGCAAATTCAATTACAGATTACAGCGTACAGTGTGCTCTCTGATTTTGGCAAAATCAATTCGTTGAGCTCGTTTATATTGATACTATCTATGCTTTCCTGTCAAGTCTATATTTTTAGTGAATACTGAATAGTGAATAGTGATAAGGAGGGAGAGTCTAAAGCTGCCGGTGTGAGTGCTTGATTGAGTTAAGAAGATGCAACCGCAAGACCAAGACCAACGCGCAGTCTTACAGTCTTCGAGGCTAATTTATTGAGTTGTTCCGCTTTGAATCGAAACAATATTGTGTTATAAATAGAATTTGTTTGTGTGACGGTTGGCAGCGGTGGCATAAAATAGAAAGAACGCCGCGCCGCAGGTCGGCTGGTGATTGAACAGATGACATTTGATTGAAAACGATCGCAATTTAATTTACATTCCGGCGCGCATTAAATGTTTTTAAATTGTTTTTACGTTGTGAATTTGAATTGTATTTAAAATTAGTACTTTCTGTAGAAGCATGTTTTGTTTTTAAAGCACATAGTAGATGTACATAATTCGATCTTGAGTTTGTGGCGTTTAGAAAATTAAGTCTATGAGTGTTATATTATTATGTTTTAAATCCTGTTAGAAATCCTGTCCCTGTTTATAGATACCTAAAAAGGATGGTAAGCCAAGTTTTTAGACACTAATTATATTTCTGTACAAGTCAGAAAATCAATGGAATGGAATTTTTTTTTATTTAAAATTTTTGTTAAGGACAAAAAGAAAATGTATGGATAAAAAATAATTTGTACTTACTTATCTTCTCTTAAATTAATTATGAATTCATACTTGTTTACTTCGTCAAAAGTTTTTAAACCAAATAAACAATTCATGTTTTCAGTACTTTTGGTCCATTGAGTGGATATTTTACAATTAAATTTATTGCCCTTTAACTTTTGTAAACAATCCTCATTTAACAAGAAAATGCTATTTGTTGGTTGTAAATATAGAAAACTTTCTTTTCCCACCGCGTAAATTAAACTACAATTTTGCTAATTGAATTCAACACGCAATTATAGCCAATGAATGTGCAACCAACACCAACACCAATATTGACTATAAAAAGAGGATTGTTCATTTTTATACATTTGTATTTATATGTTTAGAGTGTCAGCTTTGGGACGACATAAAAAATGAACAAGTCATCTTACCCTCCAAACAATACAAAATACAATCAATTTATTTTATCGCTTTCAATAAAATTAATTATTTACTTGTCACCAATTCACCATCATTGCAAAGAGAGATACAAAATTCAAACTGAACGTGAGCAGTAAAAACATTGAAGTGCACGACAGTGTGGCACGAACTTGCTTTAAAATAGAACATTTACTTTATCTAGTGATCCACCAAAATTTAATAATATAATATAATAATATTTGAAATATAACTTATAACATTTTTAACAACTGTCAGAATGCATATTTGAAATGGAAGAATTATGTATCCTATAAAAGAGTCTATAACTTTTAAGATCCTTTGAGATGTCCACCAAAATGCATAAAAAAAATTGTTCGGAAATTCATTTATTATTCAAAATTGATTTCAAAATATGATTTTTATTATTCCGAAAAAAAAAATAGGATTAATAGGTAAGTTTCATTTATCAACATTTCTCTATTCAAATAAATTAATGGGGGAAAGATTAATACAAGTTTTCGACCACCTATTAAAAGATTTCTTTAGTTTGCCCATTTTTTATAAGAGTAGGCATACCACTTTGTAGGGGATGGGGTATACAGTTTTTTTAAATGAAAAATTAATGTTTTAAACAAAAAAAGCCAAAATGTAGTTTTTATAAAAAAATCCATTCTTCATAGAATATCAAATTGATTTAATTTTAAAAGAAAAACTTCATGGCAATACTGATTTGTGTCGGATATGAACTTTTAAAACTATCATTTATTTTTCATTGAGCTTTAATTATAATTTTTTCTAAATATTTTGTCACTGGAAATAATTGGTATAAATTGAAAATATTTCGGTAATTGATTTAAATTTATAGACAATTTTTGTAAAGATGTGTTCTAAAAAAGCAACTGAAAGAACTAATATTTCCTATACGAAATAGATTTATTAAAAGAAAATTAAAGTTGGAATAAATCAAATAATATAAATAGATAAGAAAGTAAGACTACTACTAATATTTCTCGAGTCCATTACTTTACCTTAGTATAGTAATTTAAGTAGTTAGAGCTTTCGCGTAGAGTACGGTGTCACTATCAATTTGATGTGTATAAAAAGTTTTGATAAGTTAGTATCGTATCTCATCACCTTTTCAATGTCACAAATTAATTTTTTTTTTGGTCTTTTATCGATACATATGTATTGTACATACATAAAGGTGTATGATGGAATTCAAAAAATAATCTCTCAAGATATAAAACAAGACAAGATTGCAGCTTTAATCAATTAGCAATATATGTACATACATAATTATGTACATAGTTGATTCAATTAATTATTAAATAGCATAATAATTTGACTGTCGGGAAAAAGAATTTTTAAATTTCATTAAATAGGAATAATTTTGATTTGAGAAAGTAGATACTGTAAATGGTTATCTCAAATATTATAAATTAATTTTTGATGAAATAAACAGCCAGGTAATGCAACAATTTTGTCAAGATGTAAATTTTTGTTGAGGCAAAAGATCAATATCTTCAAAATTATTTTTTTTTTTTTGAAAACTATATCATTTCTCAAGAACACGTTATAACCTAAAAATTGGAGTTTCCGAAACAAAACCTTAAGGAACTGTTGTTCACTTTTCTTACTTTAGATTGAAACTGCTGAATATTTCTGACAACACTTAACTTAAAGATATGTTTAAAATCACACAATAAAATCAATGACTTTTTTCAAATTAGTAGGCAAATAAAACATTAACAGCAAACTCTTGCGACAACAATGTACATTCCATATATGTAACTAATTATTTCCAGCAAAACTATAACTATCTTGAATTGGGATCAAATCAAAATAATTCGAGTAACCGCAAAAATCTGTTACGAGTAGTTAAAGATTTAAAATCTAAAATAACAGCAATTAAAACCACAAGTCTTGCTTTTATCTAACTGATTTAGATTTAGTTTTAATAAAAGATTTAAAATAAGATAAAACATATTGCTAAATCGTTGGTTTTTGAATGAATAAGCAATTTCTTCGTGCTCAATTAAATATCTTGAAATCTTGTGTTATTTTTGTTTCTTCCGAAAACTCGGAACAGATGTATGGCATCTTTATTTGGTCTGTATTAGTTTGTATGCATATACGTCATTCACTTAGTTATAGTAAACCGGCAACATTTTGGGTGTTTAATACAAATACAAATCTATCTATAGCCATTGTTGTGACTGAGCTTGAGCTTACGTAATCAGGTCGTTTACCACGAAATGCATACACCACACCACCCCCAACCTACCATACCACCAAATCCCACCCTGCAACGCAAACACACCCATTTTTTGATATCCTACCACTATCAATGCGTAGAATGAAATTGAAAGTTTGTTGACACACGAGACACTTATTCTCTGCTTCTAGCGAACCTAGCGATTCTATGAAGAAACATTAGAAAACAGAAAAACAATCTCACCGAAAAAAAGGAGATAAATAAACAAACAAAACAAAAATCTAAATACATTCTGCATCCGTTTCGTTTGGAACTTTAAAATAAAAATAAAAACACTTCAATGTCCCGATTGCATTGACACCATTTCGTGTTGCACTCTTGGCATATGATGCACTTGCACTTGTTGATTATCTAGTCTGAACATAATAACCCACTAACGCGAAGGTGAAAGCTAAAGCTTTGTTGGCTATTTTTGAATTAAACTTAAATCAAAAAATAAAATAAAAAATAGTTAACATCTTTGAGTTGAGCACTATCCTCTGCCTCTCGATTGTAACTGAATTTTCTTAACAAAGCATTTTCAATGGGAAAGTCCTTTCCATTTTTTTATTTTTTTTTTCGTTTTGCACTTCGGGTGTGTATGTACATAACTGAAGTGTATCTGATGGATGATGAAATCAATCTTTTTCGAGTTAGCCACTTATCAAATAATTTTATCTTAAGAATTGATACAATTTTTATTCACTTTTGACCTTCACAGAGGAGCAGCTTCATTTCGAAAAGTATCGCACTTTGTTTTTTTTTTAATTTAGTTTAAAACAGTAGAGATGATAACAAGTCTCGTTTGTTTTTTTTTTTTTTTTTTTCAAATATTGGAGGATTTCTACCCGTTTTTAAGTTAAACAGAATTTATTTTAAAATTTGCTCACCCTCTAGATTGAATTTAATTTATTTGAATAGAATTTATCGTGCGTCGAATTGAAGTCACAATTGCAATTCGCCAAAAAAATAGTATTTAAATCGGAGTAACAAAATTTTATTCAAACGTTCACTTCACCGCCGGATTGAAAATTGAATGAGAAAAATATACTTGAAGGTGACCTCTAAACTGTCAGCTGTTAAATGCGAAGCTTTTTTTCACTTCGACAATAACACGACGACGAACGGCAACGACTACGTATGATGTTTGCGCTGGCGTTCATTGTGTGGCGTTGGTGTGCTTCGTTTACGGTGTATACTGTTACAACACACCCCCAAAAGCCAAGAGTGCGCCCAAAATAATATAATCGCAAAGCAAAGTTCATTTTAAATTATTATGCCAAAGAGAGAAAGTGTCTCGTAGTTGAAGCGTAGCAGAGAGGAAGAGAGAGAGAGAGAGAGAGAGAGCGAGCGAGGAGCAGAAGCACGTGGAAAGGCATAAAAAGTGCTTTTTTTAATGTTTGTTTATAAAGCCGGTTTTATCAGCCCAAGTGTTGTTGTTACTTGTACTTGGTCATTCTGAGATTGGCGTGTCTGCCTCTGTATACAGGCGCGGGTAAGGAGCCGAATTTGGGAGGGAAAGTGGTGGTATATGATTTTGATACGGTACTTGACCTTTTGGTTTAATTAATTTTAATTGATAGTCTGGCCGTTAGAGTTCGTTTCTAAAAATTAAAGTAGGATTTTTTAAACGAACATCATGATAGATAGGTTCGTTTACGAAGCTCGAAAATTAATCTAACGGCCTTGATTTTTGTTTATGTTGCCGTTATTGCGCCCGTCTACGTTACGTGGTTTACATCACGTTTAGCTCATCAAATGAGAGACATATGTCAAAATTGTAAAGTGCTTGAGCATCTCGTTGGTGAAATATGCTCATGATAAAAAAGTGTGTCCCATCTAATTTGATGAGTTAACTCTAGATTAATTGAACACACATTCAAAGTTGACTTTGAGTTGACTACATAAACTAACTTGTTTCATAGTATTAACAATCTTTGGTTTAAGCACAGGTAAAATTCCAAACTTGTCAACTAGCTTGTGAACATCTGCTATTATATATGTATATGTACATAAATATTCATTGTCATTGCCTACGATTTTATTCGATCAAAATGTATTACGAAGGACGGTAGAGTAGATTTTTTTCGAAGTAAACAAATATTTGAGGGGAAGCGAATTTCTTATCGGATACTTGGTAAGGTCAATTTGTTGTTATTAAAAATATTGGCTATTTAAACTTAAACATCATAATATGTATTTTAAAATAGACTACTATTTTAGTGACAGCTCAAAAAGTTCTACTATGTGAAATTTTCTTTGAAAATAACTTTTATGCTTTGTATTTTATCTTTATGCCACCTTCTTTGGTACCGCACCTGTCTTTAACACTTTATAGTGTTAAATTAAGTAATTTATAATGTTGTATTTATATTTTATGTCGTCAGTTTGTTATGTTTGCATAATCAACAATGTATCAGCTACACAAAAATAAGCTTTTCTCTTATGAATTGTTGCGGACGAGGATGATAACAGTAAGTTGTACCTTACCTACAAAATATTTTTCCAACTAAAGGTAGGTTAAGTTAAACAACAAATATGTATTTGTATTGATAAGCTTATCAGTGGGTTAAAGATCAGAAAGTGTAATACAAAATTATAATATTTTAGCTTAACACATGTAACACCACCTTATTACTTATTATTAATCTAAAAAGTACCTTGAATTGAGGCAGGACTGTTGCACTTTTGACATACGTATTTAATCATCAAGAAGTGTTTAGTATAGAAACGAAGAGAGCCAAGAAATATTAATTTTGATACAGAGCAGGAATATATCAAAAGTCTAACACACCATTATATGAGGTACTTTCCGTTGAATAGGTAAATATTTTCCTAGACTTTTTATAACTTTTGTTTGCCATGACATATTTTCTTGAATTTCTTTATGTCCAAAGATAAAACTCACTTACAATAAGTCCAGAGGAATTTGTCAAACAATAGATAGTTTTTTTAAATTTTTGGTTTAAATTAAAACTCATCAAAAAATTTATATTTTGTTAGGGTTAGTGAGTATTATCCTTGCACGATGCAAAATTTTTCGAAATTATATTATGTTAAAGAACTTGATGAACTATCTCAAGAAATTTGAGTTTATTCATTCTAATTTCAAATTTCATTCTGATTAAAAAAAATAAAATTAAATACCAAAACAACTTCGTTTAGTCAGAAGAAAAAAATTTGTCGTCTTTTCAAGAAAGCAGAAAAATAAAAAAAAAAAACTTGAACTTTTATTACTGCTATTGTGGAGGGAAGGCTAAATTGTGTTTCGTTTACATTTGTATATACGTCATTTTTGCAATAATTACTCCAAGAGCTATAACTACATATATACTATAAATTAATGCGTAGAAAAAACTCCTTAACGAATATTATATGAGTAATCAGCTTTGCAAATTGAAAAGCTAAACAAAACTACGTCACAACGGTTGTATTTTTTAAATTTTAATATACTCAGAACTACACTAAAGTAAATGTAAATGTGAAGGCGATATTTTTATCAATAATTTTTCATTTATTTTCAAAAAAAGTGACACCACTTACATCACGTATCCGAAAATCCTATTTATTTTGGTACGTGATATTTTGCAAAATTTCAGCATACGTCACAATACTTTCGCATAAAAAAGATTTATTTTCATCATTTCCATCGAAAGCTTTTTTTGTGTGCATTTTGATGCTTACACACACCTTCTACACTCTGGCTTACCATTTCTTATGTCTCGTCTTCTTGAAATCATGAAATCAAAATATAAACAAAAGATAAATATATAGAAATGTATCTATGTACATACATACATACAACGAATGAGTGTATGTAAATATAAAGATACCAAAGTTGATTCATTTGGGAATTTTCATTCAACTCCAATATTATGTACGTAGAGTAGGTTATTTCAAGGACAAATGAATGATATTTAAATTTGGGACTAAGAATATATTTGTTAGTTCTGGAATGGTGATTTGCTTAGTTCACTTGATGTTGATTTATTCAAGAATGTAGGCAATAAGTAATGTACATTCTTGTGTTTAAATATAAAACATGGAAGATTAAAATAATGACATATTCTATTTATGTTCGTTTTCCATATTTACATAAATACATGTTTTTAATCTTTACCCCTAATACAGATTTTTTTTATTTACTTTAAATTCTTTTTTACGTATTACAAAATATTACGTATACGCCACAGTGTACGTGAATGTGAATTTTTAAGATATGTTAATAATTTCAAACATCATTGTATTATTTTGGAGGAAAACATGAACGAGGATGGAAAATAGTAGTTTCGATAAAAAACCCATTTTCGACGAAAGTGTAGCTTACGATAATTTTGCGGTAAGGGCTCGATATTTGATGATATAAAAAAAAATTGTATTGCCCTCAAAAGAAAATTACATATTATTTAACTTATTGATTCTGTGTTTTCAAGAAACATGTTTCTAAAAAAAAAAAAACTATTTAAAAATCAATCAAGGAACAAGTCTTTAATGCAGGTGTCTACCTACCCATACTAAGCTTAGTTTAATACACGGAGCTAGATCGGGGGGTTTATTAAAGGTTTTGAGTTTAAGAGCGAAAGTTATGTACGTTTTATAAAAAAAATGCTTTGCTTTGAAGAAATTAGGAAAATCATAGGTCTAAGAAAAAGGCCATCTTCCGGACTAAGTACAAATATTCAAGGATCAATTAAGGGTCTTATTACTGATCACTGCAGGAAAGATACCTCAGCATTTTAGGATTGGGGATTAGTGCGTTCTGCAGGTTCTGCAATGTGTGCAACAGTGCAATAACGACGTTTGTAAGCACAATATCCTTATGCGTCAGAAAGACATATAACTATGATAATCCATACTATCCATACTAATATTATAAATGCGAAAGTAACTCTGTCTGTCTATCTGTCTGTTACTCTTTCACGCCTAAACGGCTGAACGGATTGTATTGAAATTTGGTATGGTGATAGATGGTTACCTAAAAACGGATATAAGATCAAAATGATCACGTCATCGTACCTACTTAGGGGGTTGAAAGTAGGCAGAAAACTAATTAAGTTAGTGATTTTTAATCGTTTGTTTTAAAAGTTTACCTCATTCACGCCTTGACGTCTGAACGGATTTTTATAAGACTTGGTTAATTTAAAGATAGGATCCTAGGCACGGACACAGGCTACTTTTTACGGCGGGAAAATACCTCATTCCGGCGGAAATCTAGCGTGATCGTGTCAGGTTGATTAGGTTGCTTTTCAACAAATTTTGATGTGAAGTTGAGGACCGGAACACGATAGTGGGACATTGTTGCAGGGGGACTTACAGCCGGGAGGAAACAAAAAATCTTATGCGGACGAAGTCGCGGGTAAAAGCTAATATGTATTTTAAATACAGATTAAAATTAATAAGTAAGGAGTCGACACATTTTGATTAAAATGTTTTGTTTTTTAATTACAATACTGGAAAGTGATGGTCATGGCATGACTCATAATACTCAAAAACAAAATCCACGATTCGTTTGAAAACAAAAATCTATCCCATGCATACCTTGGGTCAATAGTAGCAAACTTTGACCTCTTAAGCGCAAAGCAAGTCGCAAGGAGAATTGATGGCCCCGTATGTAAGGAAGGACGATTCCACAATCTACCACGAATTCAGATGTGTCGTGAAAAAAAAATAAACTCGGTAGATTCCGTCGGGCAGGTCACCTAGCTCGCATGAAAGCAGTGGAACCACCTCGGAAAGTTCTATGTAGTACATTTTATGGTAGGGACAGCGTGGCAGACCATCCTTACTTGGAGGGACGGCGCGCGGTGGTGCAGACTAAACTGTCCGAATCCTCTGCGCAACTAAATGGCGATGGCATGGCGTTCGTCACGATCGGGATAAATGAGAGACTCCTTTAGTCATTGGTTATGAATCATTGTAGGAGAATGGTCATTATTGGTCTTTGGTCATTGGTCAATGGTCATTATTGTTCTTTGGTCATAAATGGTCATTGGTCAATAAGGGTCATTGGTCATTATTAGTGTTTGGTCATAAATGGTGTTTGGTCATAAATGGTGTTTGGTCATAAATGGTCATTGGTCAATATAGGTCATTGGTCATTATAGGTTATTGGTCATTGACCTGAACAGGTCATTGGTGAAAGGTCAAAGGTCAAAGGTCAGAGGTCAAAGGTCAAATGTACAATGACCAATGACCTATATTGACCAGTGACCTATATTAACCAAAGACCATTTATGATCAAAGACCAATAATGACCAATGACCATTTATGACCAATTACCATTTATGACCAAAGACCATTTATGACCAAAGACCATTTATGACCAAAGACTAATAGTGACCTATATTTCGCCTATTGCTCGTAGCCTAATTTTGTATAGCTTAAGGTCTTCCTCGATAAATAAACTATCCAATGCAAAAAGAGTGTTTCAATTCGATCACGTAGTTTTTGAGATCAGCGCCTTGAAACGAATAACGGAAGCCCTCAAAGATGAATAATTTTCACCGCTTTTGCAACATGTTATATAGCCTATAGCCTTCCTCTACAAATGGACTATCCAACACAAAAAGAATTTTTCAATTCAAACCAGTGGTTTCTGAGATTAGCGCGTTCAAACAAACAAACTCTCCAGCTTTATATATTAGTATAGAATATTAGTATAGATAAAAAATTATTCATTTTCATAGGATGAATAATTTTATTGAATTAAATTAACAAAAAATAGCGTTTTTTGATTTTTAATAAATTAAATACTTTCGTTTTATTTTATCAGTTTTTTTTTATAACAACCCTGTGTACTGAACATCTTAGTTTGTAATATCTGAATTTGTGCTATAACTAATTTATAGTATCTTACTAAATTATTTTTTTTTTGTTTTTTGCTTAAAATTAAACTATTTTTTATTCACGGTAAATACTAAGGGTGCCGATTCATCTTCTGGCTGATCAGCTTTATTCACAGTTTGTCCTTCAATATCTTCATAATCGATTGACGATGAACGAACCAATTTGAACTGAGCTACTTTTTCATTTTTCGTTATAACCAATGATGCTGGTCGACCTTTAAATGAATCAATTAAATGTTTAATAAATGATAATTCAATAGAATGTTTTTGTTAGGACATACCTGATGGAAGTTTACTATTTTTTCGTTCCAAGGGCATTGTTTGTTTCTCGGAAACATACTCAATGTGTGGCAAATTATTGTTTCCCTGTTTGATTGAGACACGTTTGTCAGTCTTGATTGATGTTCCACCAGTGAAGGATGTCGACTGCTTCAATATGGAATCACGTCGTTGAATTAAAGGCGATGGTGGAGTAGAGAATGCAGTGGGCAATGTTGGTGTTTGGAAAAAGCCAGTTTGTAGATCTACATCTGTGGGAGAAATGTTTTATTTTTATGCAGGCAAAAAAAGGACGAATAAAAGTTTTGATTTTGTTCTTCTTAAATAAGTACCTAACCAAAATGTTTCCTCCGACCGACGAAATATGGATTCTGAAGCATTTTTTGTATTAGGTGAATATAAAGCAGGCAGCAAAAGATAGGAAAATCACAAAACATCAAAAAATAAGTTAGCAATTTTTAATAGCCAATGTCTTGTTTTCGAAATGTCCATTTTATACAATGGGTAATCGGTGCTCGGAAGATCCGAAGCACATATTTTAGAATTTGGTTGTTAACTTAACTTGTGATGTCTCCAAAACAGACAATTTTTGTTTTAATAAGTTTGTAGTTTGATCACCAAAACATGGCTTTATAAATTCAGCTTCTTGAAAACTATTACACATAAGTTGGAGGCCTTAGAGGGATGGCTTAAAAAAATACTTTTGGTGTACAAAAATGCAAGAATTTCTAAAGCCATCCACAAATGAATTGTTTCAATTTTAATTTAAGCGGTTAAAATATAAAATTTGTTATTTTTACATATTTCATCTTGAAGCTTAATTGAACATCAAAGACTCGGGAAGTTACTCAAAAACTTAAACGCATAAACATATAGAAAATATTTTCACATTTTATCAGAAGATTGCAATCTTTTCTTAATTCATTCTTTGAGAATAATTAATTGAATTCAACATAAAGGTGAAAATTATTCACTTCATTTGCAACTGGGATTTCAAAATTCGCCAAATTATAATTCCACGTTTTAAATTGCTTGCATTCACAAAACTACAACATTTTTAATTTATTGCAATTAAATTAAATCAAAAACTTTCAATAAAACTTAAAATAAATGAATAAATTCAAAGCCTCAAAAGATTGCGATCAATTTGATTGCAGAAAATAATTCGTAATAAATCATGCTAAATGATTGGTGATTTCAAAAATTGAAGTACATACGTATCAGTAAATTCATTAAAAACAATTGAACCAAAAAAAATGTCATTCACAGAAGATTTCATTCTTTTAGGAGTCGAATGCATCCCAACACCAAAAAAAATATGAAATATACTACCACCGTTTTTATGGTATTATTTATCTATTTATATTAAAAATAATGTATAACCACTTAAATACAAAATATAAAAGTGAACACGAGATGATGAAAACACCCGTGAAAAATAAAAATACACACACATCCGCCAAAAGCGACACACTACATCCCAGTAAATGCACATGCAACAGCGTTTTTTTGGTCTATAAGCACACACCAAACCATTTTTACTTATTTTAAACAAAATAAATATAAAATTCAACTTAAATAAAACACCACTTTTGTTTTGCTGTGAAATTGCAAATATATTTTATTATTATTATTATTTTTATCTAATACTTTTTATGTTAATTTGTAATGATTGGTTTATCTTTTTTTCCAAGCTCATGCTTTTATTATTTTTTTTCTCTTGACATAAGTATATTTTTACCTGTCATAAAATACAATTGTTATAATTAAGGTTTTAGAAACAATAAGTAAAGAAAAAATAATGCCAGACGTTAAAAACAGCATTTTACCAATTCCAATAATTTTTTATAGCCAAAACAAAATATATAAAATCGTAACTTAATTGTTAGTTTATTCTCATAATAAAGTTAGTTTGTTTTACATCGTTTTTTTCTTTTTTAACACTTACAAAAATATAAATGCATAAATAAAGGCAAATAATAAATATTTAAAGGAAAACAAGACCATTGCAAAGAAAATATTATATCGTAACCTTTCCATTTTTTTTTTCGTTTTCCAATTAAACTTTGGTTTTGAAAAACTGTCAAGGTACTGTGTGTATGTGTTTTACAATTAATATTTATTACTTTATTGTAAGAAAGCCACCACATAAATAAGTACGTTATTTACAAATTCATTATAAATATGAAACATAGCAATTAAGTAGTTATAAGTATAAAATATAATAGATAAAGTGAATGTAATCAACTATTTATAGGAATGTCTTGGTGTTTTGTTTTTATTATTATTATTTTTTTTTTAATAAAATGTCTAAAATCTATTTCTTTATTGTTCGCATAGCCTTTTTATGTTGCATATAGAAGAACAATTATTATTATAACAATACTGCTTGTATACTTAAACCAATGATTATGTAGATTTGATATCTGTTTTCAACCATTTTCTTTGAATTTGGTGTTTCAATAAGTTCAAAATCCAATTCTAGATTATGAAATGAAATAATGTTTTTCTAGACACAGACATTTTTGTAACATCCCAAAAAGTTCAATGAGATAATTTAAATCAGCAAGAAACTTAAGCGGCTAGCTAAACGTCAAAAGAAAATAAGTATAAATGCTTTCACAGGAAATGTGAATTTAAATAAAATCCCAATCAATTACCTATTTCCTTTTATGGTTTCATTATAAAAGTTAATAAAACATACATAGGAATAAAAAAAAAACATCAATAAAGCGCTGTGTTTCCTTTATGCAAAAGAGCAAAGCTAAATGATTTTAATAGAAAAGGACTTTGTTTGGTATAAATTTCCACTTCTAAATAAATAAAAAGACTAGAATCTGTTAAAAATTTCCTTCTGCAATTGAATACTCTAATAAAACTTTTTACGAAAAAACTTATCCTCAAAAAACCTCAAGCGACAAAAGTCGAAACCATCCACAAATTTTGGTTGCCTTTTGTTTGAAATCATATACATACAAATTTTGTGTAATCAAACTGTTAAGGGTACATTTGAGTCTAAATGAGAAAAAATACTCACTTTAATTTGGACTTTACAGTGACAACCGTTTCCATCAAGCCAATAAAATTTTAGAGATACAATTAGTTCAATCAATACATTTTTTTTTCAAAAAGCCCACTTATAAATTCACTATTGCAAAATAAGATGCTATATACATATGTAGTTCTTTTTCTTTTAATTTGTCTATAAAATAAAATGATTCTTAAAATTCAAATGATACTTCTACTACAAAAACAAATTGAAACACCAACTAGAAAATAACCCATTAACTTTTCTTCCACCAAATTAGTCTACCAAACACTACTATTTACAAACGATAATATATATAAGTATTGATATTGTAAACTGCATTATTTTAATAATTTATTAAGTCATATCCTACAATTTTGTATCATCAACTCCATTAGCATCAATATTTGGTATAACAACAACAGTTGGAACTGTGGCATTTCTTCTTTGTTCCTCGTCATAGTTAGCGGCTCTCTGTGCAGCTGCTAACAACTGTACAGATGCAGTTGTACTTGAATCACCAACCAAACTATGACGCACTTGATACATATCGATTTCTTTAAACTGCCCATTATTAATGTGGCCACCCACATTTGCTAAGGACAATGTACTACCACCATGATTATTATTAAAATGCAAAGAATAATTATTAAAATCATTAATTAGAGGCGAGTGCGGATGAATGTGATGTAAATGATGATTCATATTATTGTGATTTAGATATTGGCCATCATCACACGGTGAACCGAATTCAGATGATTCTCGAATTGGTGCTAATTGTAGTTGAGCTAACATCTCACCTGTTGGTAAGCCAGTTGGACTTGGTCTTTCACTACTAGCGACATCTTCGAAAGCTTCTTCATTGAGGGTTTGCAAGGCACCACAAATCATTTGTTCTTCAAGAGTGACCTGAAATAATAAAAATGTTAAATTAGGTTGATATTACTATTATTTTCCTTTAAAAATATAATAATAAATTATGGACTTTTTACAATCTAACAAAGTGAAATGTAAACTGTTTAAAATAATTTAAAGACTACAACAATAACAAATTAATATGTACATAATGTAGACACAACATCGCAATATTGGAAACAAATATACAAAACAATAAAATGCTCCATTGAAGCTGAGTTCTGTAATAAATAAAAATTAACATCAAATAAAAACTCAATCTTATGTGGCTGATGAGCAATGAAAATTACTATGTTTATTTATATTTAAAATATCGAGATGTCTTTTAAATAATTACAAGACTATTGTGCTATTCCTGCAATAAATTTATGGTTCAGAGTTGTAATTCGTTGATTATTTTACGTTGTTTTGACCCATACACAGAATCCATAAGAACACAATTGAAAATTACAAGAGTTTTGAATATTTCATAACTTGGTTTGTCGAAAAAAATATTTTTATTTCCAATACATTTTAGTCGACATCGATTTGAATTTAGAATTTAATTTTAACACTGCATACTTAAAAAAAAAACATAGAATCATCACACTTTGTGACACCAATCTACAATGTTGGTTTTATTTGGATTTTACGCTTCATTAAATAAACAATTAAAAATATCTACAAGGTACTAGCTTACTTTTTAAATTGAAGAGAGTCACTGCTAATTCTCTTCCTTAGCAGAAATTCAAATCATACAACGAACCTTCTTGGTTCTACGACAAAATCAAAAGGTTTTCAGTTTTGAACAAAAACAATTAAGTAATTCATAAAATTAAACCTTTGTCATACAAAATACTGACATTATTCACTTTTGTGATGAAACATAAAAATACTTCACAAATGAGGTGCTTAAGTCCTCGAGCCTTCAAACAAGTAAATACTTCATTTCTCAATTTACTTATTTTTTTTCAAGTACCTACAAAATTAATCCAATTAACAAAGTATTATAAAACAAAATTTAAATATACAACATCCATAAAAGAATAATAAATATTTTATTACAAATAATATACATCGAACCACCAGAGATAGAAAAAATAAATTAATAAATCTTTCAACAATTATAGTTAATCAAGAGTAATTATTGTTATTTTATTGGACTGAATATTTGATTTTCTTTTACCTGTATGTATTCGTAATCATGAACTTTAAGCTGCGTTTTGTGACAAATTTTTTTGTTAAGAAAAACAAAAACAAAAAGTTGTCTTTAATTATGATATTATGTGAAAACATAAAGAAACATTGCAAGACATTTGAAATAAAACAATGGATGTTTTAATTAATACTTCAATGACACATTCTGATCAATGAGATGTTTTTATCCAATAGTGAGGCTCTCCCAAATAAATCAATGCATCAGCGAGGAAACTGCAGTTATTAGTTATATTTTTCGTTTGTTTGAGAGACCTTTCTTTTGTGTTGAAAAGGAAAAGAAGAAATTGAACATACCTGCTTCTCCATGTGACTGGAACTGGAATTCTTTCGGGAATGCGGCGCACTTGGAGCAAGGGTGTGAATTTCTGGAGCTTCCTTAATATTTTCGGTGGTTATGGCCGGTGTTAACTTGGGTTTTCTCTGCATTTTTTCACAATCTCTCAATGCTGTAATCAACAGTCGAAACAGTTCCCAATGACCAAATGAAAGACCTAATACCTATTGAGATGCAAAATCAAAAGAAGTTTAGACTCTTTTCATATTGTGTTAAATTGCTTTCATACCGATTTTAAATCATTTATATCACAGTGTTTAAGAACTCTTCCAGATATAGAATTCTCTTTTAGAACCGGAGCTAACTTTGGCAAGGCGGGTTTTAAGTCTTCAATGCGTTCCAAAAGACCCACAACACCATCCACAGTCAGTTCTGACAGATTTATTTGTAAGATGTCTTCCTGGAAAATTAAGAAATAAAAAAAACATTAAGAAAGAGTAAAATTAAATAAAATAAAAAAATAGTAATTTTAACTTACTGGGAACGAATCAATTGGCGAATGGATCGCAGGAGTTGCTGGAGTTCGAACATCGGGAATAATACCAGGTTGGGGATGTATCATATTTGGATTGTACATCGCTTCATTTTGGAATACTTGGTATGGTGCATAAGGCGGTGCCATATACGTTGACTGCGGCATGCGAACTGGCGGTGGTATATTTGGTTTTGATTGGATGACTATAGCTCCTTCATCTTCAATGGCTTGTTGATCCTCTGTTGAATGAATTAATAAGAAATCCGGTCGATTCAAAGCCAAATTTTAACTTACCTTTTAATACTTTTCTTAAATATGGATCTAGATTAATTGTAAATGGAAGAAATATTCTAAGGTCGGCAACTAACAAATCAGATTTGTGTAGCTGCAAAAAGGCATCGAGCTTTCGCTCGTCACGATCAAGTTCAAGTAACGCTGCTGCTTCTCGAAGGCATCCTAATTTCGGCCGAACCCTGGAATGATTGTAAAATATTGTTAATTCTTTCTTAAGTTTTATTTCGACCAATATTACTTTTCATAGACACTTTGCAATGACACAGAGTCATCTAAAGAGTCCATTGCATAATCATGTTGGAGGACGATCATACTCGCACGCAATGGCCATTGTTCAGTTAGATTAATCCATGAACTTAATCGATACCAACTAAAATCTATTTGGAATGCTTTCAAAAGTCGAACTGAAATAAAATGAAAACCGTTAAGATAAGAGACGTTTTTGAGTTATTTTTTTCTTAACCTGTTATATAGATCACATTCATTAATCTCCGCATACTTCTCGGATTCACATCGCTAAAGTAGTCGTCTGTTAGCATAATTTTTGACATATCTAGGACACCCTGTGGATTCTGTCCCATACGGTGTAGATTTGAACCAATAGAACTAGCTACAGACTCTGATAGGCGCAGTTTTTTGCTACCTCCTCGATTGGGATTCAATGGAGCTCGAAGTTTTTCCTGACTTGACATAATTTCAGATGCATTCGATAGACGACGGGCTGACACTGAATGCCCCAACGTTGGTTCATCTGACTGGAAGTCGGCATAGTTCCGTTTGAAGAGTAAAGCAGTCATTTGTGCTCGCTGTACCTTCCGTAATCCGGAATTTTGTAGATAAACAGGCAAATGGACGAGATTCCTCAGAAAATCATGACCACCAATCCCACCTTCAGTAAAAAGACGACGACTATTAGCCTCAGCTGCTTTGGCGATAACATGAGGATCGACTGCTATTAGCAGTACGAACGGACGATTCGGGGCAGAAAGTAAAGTCTGAACGGCGTTCAAAACAGATAGAATGCGTTCGGTATCACAAGAGTCTAAAGCGTCTATAACGCCTACAAGTCGGCTTTGTTGGTTTTTAAAGGCATCAAGGCACTAAAGGGTTTAAAAATCTCAAATTAGTATTTGATTACACAAAATAGTAAAACAAACTTACCTTAACCATTTCAGTCATGAGGGCTACTTCTGCTCCAAGTGCTGACAATGGTGCTCCTTCATTGTGTCGCACCGATTTCCTCAGATGTCTTCCTTGTGAGATGAATAGCGAACCAAATGCTTTGGCAAGAACGTGCAAATTTGTGGATAAAACTGTGATCAAAATGGCAGCTATGACGAAAATCGACATTCGTACGCTGTCGCGGTCCACCTCGGGATGGTAGGAGAAGTATGAAATGATCAAACATATTCCCGCGATAAATGTCAAGAGTCCCAGCTCAAAGACCAATACGATTGGGACACAACACATTCGGCGCCAGCGCCAGCCAGAAGAAGCTTTTACCGCCCTAGGTTGAAAGGCACGATAAAGGCGAGTTGCAGGCCAGCCATAGTGTGTTTCGATGGCATCGAAAAGATTCGATAACATCTGGGCAACAGCCCCTTCGCCTGTCGGCGATGCACTACTTGCCTCGGCAAAGTGAAACCTAACTGGTTTTGCTTGTGCATCACTCTGTGCTCCGGGCGGATGGCAAAATGCTACTTGAAGTATCAACCTCAGCTTTCCGATTCTTTTGACTATTCCGTGGTGTATAGAAAACGCCCAATACATGTCCATTCTGTGATTTGCATACCTTATCCCAGCTGCAATCAGGTATACCACAACCAAGAAGAGCGACCCTGCTCCAGCTCCCCAAATTGTAGACCACGTTGATAAGCCAACCACTGTGCCTAATAATATAGCAAGATGAAGGCAAACTAGGAACAGAAGACCACTTGCACTAACTGGGGGCTCGGCCCACTGATGGGCAAAGTTATTCATTTCCTCTCGAAGCTTATTAAGCAAAAAACTTTTGCCACTTCCCCATTTGGCATAGAGACCAACTGTAATGGGAGTGGTAAGGGTAGGTTCACTGAGAACATCAGCCAGCGCCGAAGAGTACAGTTCATAGCCAAGCATTCCTTCCGAATCTTCGTTTGTGTTTAGACGACGAGAACCGAAGACCTGACCCAGAATGGTCTTTTGATGAAGAGTATCGATAGCGTAGGGCGTTTCACCAGCTTTATTTGCTCTGTACAGGAGTTGACTGTTCTTTGGATTCCGCAGGAGAGCCTCCACAATCGCCTTCGAACGAGCTCTCATTGCTATATGAAGGCAGGTGTCTCCTCGTTTATCACTAGCTGTTACCTTTGCTTTACGGTCCAGTAACATTTGTACTATTTCCAGGTTGCGATTACGAACGGCTCGCAACAATGCAGTATCACCATCTTTCGTAGCCAATTCCAAATCACCGTTAGAGGAGAGAAGGATTTTTACGATTTGTGTGTGCCCCTTCTCCACAGCTGTATATAATGCAGTCTTTCGGTCTTTGCCTTGAATGTCAACATCAGCATGCTTTTTCAACAAAGCCTCAACGACTCCTCGATGGCCTCCTTTTACTGCATGAATAAGCGGTGTGTCTCCTACACGGTCTTGAATATTTATATAAGCTCCTGTTCCAATCAGAGAACTCACAATATCCTGCAAGCCCTCTCGACTCGCTATTGCCAGCGCTGTCATTCCATCTTTATCGAGGGCATTTACATTGGGTTTCTTTTCAAGCAGGGCCGAGACACAATCAGTGTGACCAGCTGAGGTGGCAACTAAAAGCGGCGTCCATGAGTACATGCCAGCTGTATCAACATTGGCGCCAGCTTTAAGCAAAATTTCCACAACCTCAGCATTACCCTTTCGACAAGCCCAAACTAGAGCTGTAGTTCCATATTTATCCCCAACATTGACCTTTGCCCCGCGTTGTACAAGCATTTCGACAATTTCTTTGTGACCACGTCCAGCAGCCCATAGCAATGGGCCAAGGTGATAGTTACCGTGGGCATTGACATCGGCATTTTTTTCCAGTAGGAGTTGTGCGATTTCTGTGTGACCTCGGTAGGCTGCCCACATAAGGGCTGTCCAGCCACCCTATAAAAAAAATATCAAATAATTTGAACACTTGCAATATTAAATTTAAATGCAATAAACCAGCAGATACAACGGATATTAGACCTGAATATAAAATTAAAAATACATGTATCACCTAATACATATGGCGTTTTCAATTAGCAATCTGGAAGCAGAAAAAAGCATTCTGAACGCGTTCAATTGGGCAAAAATGACAGTTCTGCTTCTTTAAAAGAAGAGATTTCTCTTCTGGATTTGAAATCAGAAGCAAAAACAGAATCACTCACACTTTCAAAGATTTTAAATGTCACACTTGATAAATGTCATATTTTTTTAATTAACAAATTGTGCAATTGATTGCTTGAAATTAAAATTAAAATATAAAAAACTGGAAAATAATATTGAAAATATCTTAACAATAATTGTTTTTTCCGTTCATAAATACACATAATATGTAGTTAACACATGTCACACTTTACGAATACAGTCACGCCGAACTTCAAATTTTTCAGAATTCAGAAAAACTGTTCAATTGGGATTCTGCTTCTATCACCTATTTTTACCGCTTAGTTTATGACAGATGGCCAATCAGAAAAAACAGCACGTTTGCATTAGCTTAATTTGAATTAATAACACAATTGAAATTTCAATTAGGTAGGTATGTATGTTTGGAAACTGGAAGCAATTTCTATTCTGTCTAGAACAGAAATCAATCATCAATTAAAAACATCTTTAGTTAATGCAATTTAGGCCAATTTTAAAATACTGAGGAAAAAAAATCGATTGTGCAGTTTTTCAATGTTTAATAAACTGGCTGTCAATTATAGGTTATCAGGCTGATTTGTTCGTTTAGCTTAAAGAATTCCTGACAACCATGTGGTCTGCTTTTTTAGACCTAAGAACATCTGAAGTCACCACTTTTCAATTTTATTCACCTCAAAAACATCAGAAGCTAAATATTCATCATCTTTTCTTAAAGTTTAACATTCAACTTACCATATCCCTGTGTTCAATATCGGCTCCATTGTCCAATAATATTTTTACAATATCTAAATGACCGCTCTTGGCTGCACACAAAAGTGCCGTCCAATTATCAGCATCCTCCGCCTGCACATCAGCTCCACGAGCTATGAACTCTCGAACAAACGGAGCAAGACCACGTCCAGCTACAACCATAAGTACAGTGGTTCCATTCTAAAAATAAATCGCAATCATTTTGTTTCTTTATTCATCCTTGCATAATTGGCAAAGTCAATCAATACATACCTCGTCGCGATCATCAATGGCCAGATGACGGTTGTCTAAAACCGATTTAAGTCCTGACAGATCATTTGACTCAATATACTGCAGTAGTGCTCTGTGTCCTAATGAACCCATAGAATCACCGTATCGATTAAGGTTCTATAAAAAGATATGAAATAAAAAGAAAGCCATAATTAGTTTCACCGAGTTCAAAGAGCACATCACATCGGAGAAAGATTCATTATAGTTATTTTGCATGTTGGTATAAAAGGTTAAAGTTAAAAATAAGTCTATAGGTTAAGTTTAACTCTTGTCAAATCTGAGCATTAATTGTGTTATTTTTGTTAACATTAATAATATTATGCGGGGGGCAACACAGGACACACTGTTAACTTAAATTTCAAACAAAAAGAAGAATTTCATCATCAAAAAATTTATAGCGAAAACCGTTCCAAGTTAAGTCAAGAATAATTATTTGGAAAACACATAAAATATGGGGGGTAGTGCAAGGGAAGGCGAAAATAAAACTGCAAGTACATACTTACTATTTTTGTTGCGGAAAATGTTGATTAAAACAGAAAGTTGAATAATCAAAAACAAACGAGTATTAATAGAGTAAGGTACTATGTGAAAAAAATAAAAACAAATAACAATAAAAGAATTCGACTTCAGAGACGTTTGCGGAATATCAAACCTGGTACAGAAATTGTTGAGTCATTGACACTTTGCCATAACGCAACGTCTTGTCTACGTCTGGCATTCTCCAAATAGTTTATTGTAAAACGTGATTCCAATGACGTTTATTCGGGAGGCATGAAACTTTTGGGTGGCGATTGTACAGAGAAGATATATATTTGTTTATCTCATAAATACAACTTTACCTATTGATTGAAAAATAATAATATGACATTTTGCAGACGAAGCCACTTGTCATGGATGCGAACTTCGTAAAACTGAAGGTAGTTTGCATGTTTAAAAATATTTGGCCTAAAGGCTAGTAGAAAAATTTAACTTAATTAAAAAAAAAAAATCAATTGTTCAAATAACATATCCGCAGTCAAAAAATAATTGAAAATGATAAACTAATTTTAACACTCAATTTCAGCACAGTTTCGAAAAGAGCTTGACGCTGTTATTTTAAACACAATGCATTTTATATTATTGTTAGTAGCATATCCAAAATATATTTTTGACACCTATTCTCGCTGCTTCTCTAATAACAGTTGCAAGGCACTATTATTTATATACATACATAGCTGTATGCGAAAGAAATAAATGCTTCATTTTTGATTTAACTTTTTTTTTATTTTATGTATTTTAAAACGCAATAAATTGAGTTTATAGTACTTCATAAAAAAAGTACCAAAAAAACACTTGTAGAACGTAAACGTCATATCTAGTTTTATTTTTCATTTTGACTTATTTATCTTAAGTATTGGGCTTACGTTGCGTTGTTTTTGACAATCGGTAGCATGTCATACTAAAAAAGTGGTTAATCAATCAAAATAAGTTTGTTAATTCTGAAAACTCACATTAAATGTCTGAAATGACTGTTAAAATGTTTTTATGATCATTTGTCAAAATGAATTTAATTTTTTTTTGTTTTGACGTTTTAAAAATAAGCTGTGATAAAACAAAGATAAGATGTCTTATTTAAAAGACATTATCTAAATTTTAAAAATAAATAATTTACATTAAACAAAACAGCCGACTATTGAAATATTAACAGCCTATTCACACTTAACTAATTAAGGGGGTTTTTGGCAAACAAAATTTCCAAAAAATTGTAAAGCGATCGAATCAAAAATTATCATGTATTTGTTTGACATTTCATCCAATTAATTCTAAATCAAAAATTATCAACTAAGATATTTTTAACTGAAACATTTATGGTTTTTGGTAAAGCACACAATAAATTCTTATAATTTTTAATTCTAAATATTTTGAAAAATAATCATAGCCCTAGAATTGAGATAAAACTATAATACTTCGAATTAAATATTTGTATGAGGGTTTATATTTATCAGTATATCTTTTTAACTTTCACAATTTTACAAATATAGATTCCCTAGTTTATTGTTTACCCACCAGAGTGCGCCACCAGTATTAATTATTTCCTACATAGAATTAAATAAAATGCAAATAAAATTCAAGCAACCCATAAGAATTTCGTTTAATATAAATTCCTCAAATGTTTGTCTATGATGACATTGAATCATCATTTGAGCACAAATGTACATACTTGTACTAGATATCTTACATACCCTACATTATATCCTAATTGTGAATGGATTAATCAAGAAAACTTGACATCACTTTAATTTAAACGTTGAAAATAAATTTTATCTACATATATCAATTAGCAATTAAACGAGGGCTAGAGTTTATAATATCAATCATTATTGCATGACAATTTCTAATCGTCATTTGACAATTTTATCCTATAACACGATAATAAGTGGTGTTCAATGTCAAGAGAGTTTAGACAATTTTTAATTAAATGGACAAAAAATGCATATATATATAGAATTCACATTTGATTAGCGATATCTGTCTCTGACTGACTAATAATCAAAAACAACACAAAAAAGAGATCGACAACGGATGGAGTCCAAAAGTTCAATATATGTCATGAAATTGAAATTGACAGATTGCAGACGATTTAGTCTGAAAAGTAATTAATAGTCATTTTATTATACCTAACAAAAACAATGTCAATTAACTTAACGATGCAGACAAAACCTAGAAAATATATAGGTACTAGTTGGCTTCATTAAATAAGTTTTCTTAAAGTTTATTAACTTAGATCAATTATTTAAATTTGTATTATCATCTAGAGATAAATGCAAACATGTTTACTTTTCCAATTGCGTGCAATATTTAAGAAAATTAAATTATTTCCTTATTCTATGAATAAATGATAACTTTTTTGTTGTCAACACCTGTTTAGTATTTACATAACCGAACACCGAAGGGGTTTTTTTTTTTTCATTGAGAAAATTATTCTTTAATGAAAAACAAACTGAAAATTTAAATATTATTTCAAAGCAAACCTGTAAACTGAGATTCTATTTACTTAAACAACTCGTCAAAATTGATCTTGTGTGTAGCGCTGAATACGTTCATTCAAAACGGGATGGATTTATGTACTGCACACATTGTCACAGTGAAATGCCAAAAGTAGTATTTACACGAGGTTATTGTTATTAGTAAAAAACACTTATTTTAAATATTGAAAGTAATTGAATGAAATGCTCCTATCAAGAGCATCTTTTTATGCGATATCTCTATGAAAAACGTGACTACTAGCTTAACACAAGCAAACACTGCACAAATTTAAATTTTGGAAGGAATCTGTGACCAAAATAGATTGATATTAAGTGAAATCATATGAAATCGGAATAGCACGTGGTTTTAAAATTGGAAAATTAATGAAGTAAACATAAATAATTTTTGTGTGTGCGGTATTTACACATTCAATTTGTTTTGTCAAGTTGCAAACAATTAAGCACAGTGCGCACCCGATCAAATTTACACTCGTGCTTTTAATATTGTTTACAAGGAACAATTTTATTTGTATTCTTGTACTGTTTAAAGTCATATTAATTGCTTTATATGATTGTTCTATATCGGTATCAATGTTTACATATGTAGATACATTTTTAATATTTAATATTCCAATGTTAAGAAGATATACTTTAACTCCATGGTGCTGTACCTCAAAGTATAAATTAAGTGGAATACTACATTGTAAACTTTTTTACTCAATTAAACCTTGGACTGTAGAAATTAGTTTAATAAAAACAATACTAAATGCAAAACAAAAATTAATTAATTTTTAAATTCCGGCGGATGGCAGATAGATTATGCTCCACGTTTTGCAATTAGCATCAAATATAAACTTATATGCTTATGAGATGAACTATGTAAACAAAGAAAATATTTGAAGAAACTTACTGTAAAAATACGACGTCAGGATTATGGTTGAATTTAATTTAAGCAACATGCGCTAGACTTTAATTCAAAACTAGAATAATCTAAATAGGAACTATTTGGGAAAAACAAAAATCACCAAACTTTACTCGCGCAAAGATTTTGAAAAACAAAATTGGTATGACTATAAACTGCAAAGATTTCGATCTGTTTAAAATTTTTAAGGTCTTTAATTTTATCTAAATACAAAGTTGAATTAAAAATCCAAAAACAAATAAAAAGTTGACATTTTGTAAGCAAGTTGTCCAAAATATACCAATGACTCACTGAAACTTATTCGTATTATTTTACTTGAATAAGATCTAGACCAAACATCACATCTTTCAAGGTAAATATGTTAGGGGGGATTTTCTACTCATTTAACGTCAGTAAAAGTTTGTAATTTTGTCAAATAGATGACAGCTTTTGGATAAGCTAATAAACGTATACGGAGCTGATGACAGTTTTGTCTGAGTTTACATACATACATAGGACAGACAAAACAGAAAGGTAATTTTATTTTAATTTGTATTGTACATTTTGTACATAACATGCATAAATGTTTAAATAAAAAAAAGTTGTTTTTTCCCATGTTAAATCAAACACAAAGTACGAGTTAAAATTGAGGCCGATTAATCATCTATGGCAATTTTGTGCAAATTATGTTTCTGAACGCAACCTTTTTAGTTATTTATTGTTTGGATGCTTTCATTCGATAATTTGTATTTTGAAAAATGAGAAAAATAAAATCATAAATACACATCAAGGGAATTGCCATATTGCAGACACAAAAACGTAGTTTTATATTAAACGTCTGGAGAAATAAAGTATCCACATACATAGAGTATCAGAAAATTTTAAGAATTTTGCCACCAACTCCTTAGTTAATATTTACCAGTTGCTTTAAAGACAAAACAAAACATTTTACTTTTCATTAGACCAATTTTAAGATAAACTTTAATGGAAATCAGACGAACGCGACAATTTGTTTGCAAATTTTTTTATTTTTTTTTTTTTTGAAAGTCATGTTGTGTTTGAATACAATGTAATATGAATAATTAAACAAATTAAGGTGAATCTGATGATATAGTTTTGTGAAAGAGAATACAAACATAACCTACGCACAATCATACGGCTATCAGCATAACTGCTGACTTAATCAAGAGAGCAATTGAAATTTTTCGTGAAAGAAAACAAACATTCGATGGAAGAGTAATTTTTTATTAAATTCAAATCTAGCTCTTGTTAGGTATAGGTGCTAAATTAAAAAAATAACTCAAAACTGTCAAAATGGAACCATGTATAATTTGTTTTTCATGAACCTACAAACAAAAAAAAAAGTATACCTACACATATTCAATATAAGTTAACATAAGAACTTATTTATTTTTTAAGCTAAAACAAAAGTTAATTTAAGGTTTATTCAATTAAATTAAGACCCAATTAACTTTATAGGATAAAAATAAATCCATATCTCTTTAATTTCAAATGTAAATGAAAAGAATTGTTCAGCTATTTCAGTATATTACTGAAAAGAGTTTTTAAATTTTATTCGAAATTTAACTATACTTCATACTTAAAAATTGTCTTTTAATCTAAAGGACAAACAATGGGTCACCTTTCAAATATCATTAATTTTTAAATGAAATTAATTTTATTTTAATTCATGTTTCTTGTTCAAATATCACTTACATCTTCCCAATATCTATTTTAACTTTCAAGACGTCTTCGGTTGATATGAAATATATTGCCTTTTCAAATGCGTCTTTTGAAGACAAGTGGAAATCAATTAATTAAGTACTTGAAATTCAAGCCCTCTTTTACTTTATATGACCACTTATGTGTTTCACTTGCTTTTTATTTAAAATTTTTAAACGTAATAAAAAAAATATTTCTTATGTTAGAAAATAATGTTATTTATAATTTAACATTCGAAATATTAATTGAAATACTATCGGCATGGGATTTGAAGGTTTAAACATTTTAAATCGTAGGACATTTACATCATTGATTAAAAAATTATTTTTTAACTTACATATTTATCAAAATGAATTCGCAACAAAACAAAAATCTTTACAGTATTTTAATCTCGTTGAAATGTCAAAAATTGATCAAAATTGATTTTTTGGAAAAGTTAAGCTGATTTCTGAAAAAGTTCTCCAAACCGTAATATGCACAGAAATAAATCCAGGAACTTGCCTTACTCATGAAGACAAAAAAATTATGGTAATCTTAAAACTATTAAAAAAGTCCAAAGTGTCTTTCTCGAGGAGTTTGGTCAAAAAATTAAACGAGCCATATGACGTAGTAAGCTCGATTTAAACAATAACAAGTGACTTAAATTAACCAATGCGTCAATGTTGTGTCAAGGTCACGGCCGTTAATAAATGCCCTACATTTATTTTTCCTTAAAACATTTTTTCCTTCAAATTTTCACATATGTATGTATGTATATTCTTAAATACTAAATTTAAATTTAAAATAAATTTATTTATACATTTTACTAACTTTTTTCGTTTTTCCTTTGCCAGGTGATCGCAAGCTGTTAAGACTTAATCTCGAAGCACTTAATATTAACTCATCCAAACTTTTCGAAAGTTTCATTCTTAATTTTTTTTTAAATTTAACAAAAATCAAAACAACTTAATTAATAAATTATTCAATAAATAAAACACGAATGTTAATAAAATTAAAAAAAAAAAAAAATACATATACTACTTATATCACAGAGCACCAACGAATTTACACGCGACGAGAGTTCACTTGTATTGTTTCAAAAATAAATTAATTGCACTTAGTTATAACGTAATAATAATTTTAATTTAATAATATGCACATATAAAATAGAAACTTTTGAATATTGTTCGATATTATGTATTAACAATTAATTTTTGTACTGACAACAGGCATCAACTGATTCGACATCAGTTTTAAGTTGAAATGTCTTTCCTCACTTTGTTTTTATGATGTATCCACCATCATTTAGTTTTTTGTTATTGTCAATAACAAACTAAACTATTGACAATCTTAATAAATTACAGTTATAGTCCTCTTCAAATCAAAAAGCCATTTATACGAGTCGTAGATAGATACTCTTTAATTATAATTAAAATAAAAACAAACAAAAAGACACACTGGATACAGAGTGAAAGAAGAATTTTGTATTTCCTTTTCTTTTTCACAACGAAACACACACAAAAAATAAATAAAAAACAAAAACAAAAAACAGAAGCAAAACCATGAACTTCAAAGAAAAGACAACAAGTGTGTGAACTTAAGGCACAACAAGGTTTCGGACAGTGGGACACAATGCACTTTTTATCAAATCACCGCTGCAGTGGCAATCGGTAGAACTTTCTTATTTTGTTTTCTCAAGGCACAAAGATACTTTATCTGATGTTTTTTTTTATTTATTTATTTTTGTTTTATAATTTGTTCACTATGAAAATGTTTTTATTAAAGTTTTTGACGCGTATTTGTATCTGGCCATATTGCAGAGCAGTTTGATAATTTGAAAATAAAAACAAAAAAGTATCTGCGCGAATTGTTGTATCTCGCACCTTATATGGGGCGCGCAAGCGATATCTTAACGCTCCAAAGGTGGTTACGCGAATGACGGTACACGGTACTATCTCGTACTCGTATAGGCCATTGCCAAAGGCCATCATTTCATTTCGTGAAAATGTTGCGCAGAGCAGAGTCAGAGTCAGAGTCAAGAATAAGCAAAAGAAACTCGTATTCTCATGTTGATAGTGTTTGTATATATACAAACGGGCTCCATGGATGGATGGAACAGAGAATGTGTTTTTCGCGGTCTTAAGATACTCGCATACATATTCTTTTTTCTCTTAGGATATCTAGATACTATAACAGAGATAGAGCGGTATGTACCTACCTATGTATCTTTGATTATGTTTTTGTTTTTTGTTTAATCTGCGTTTTTTTTTATCACACAAATAGTGTTTGTTTTTTTTTTCGAATAGAACCTCCACCAACCGTGAGTCCGTCGTCGGTCGTTTGTAGCTCGTCTAAGCTGCAATTGTAACCATATTTTCATGTCTCTCTAATATCTACCCGCCTTAGCCATTCTATAGAAGACAGAGGAACACTATACGCTAAGTTGTCGACACAACGGCGGCAAGAAAAGATCCCTGCTAAGCTAGAGATTAGTCCTATTGACTAAGAGACTTAGAACCTGAAGAGTTTAGTCTTTTTTATAAGGACAACAACAAGAAGAAGTGGAAACCATAAGCCCATTTAATCTTTTTGCGATCTGCACTCCAAAGATAAGTATCTTTAAGTGCACAGATGGGACATAAGTTAAATAAGCTAGTTATCAAAAACTTGCATAGGTACTCGTACTTCCGACGAAATCGACTACTACGCGACCGACGAACGACGATGACGCTACGGGTGGAGTATACGGTTTTAATGTGCACCAGTATCTATACCTATAACATAACAGACATATGCATAATCAGACTTTTCAAGTGTCCACTTTACCACTGAAATAAAATAATTGAAAGCTGTTTGTCAATTTGCAATGTAAACTATGGAAACTCGCATGCAACTAATTGAGAATAAAAAAAACAAATGCAATTACATTTTATATAAAAGTAGCAAGGTATATACTCGTATAAAATTGAGGCACTTAAAATGAGTGTGGATCTATCGATTGGTGATAGTTTTGAGCACTTATTATAGTCTCCTTGGAGCACCACACAGAAAAATGCAAGCACATCGACCGACTTTAAACGAAGGCAAAAACTAAGTAGAAATGATACTTTTTAACCAACTCAACGTGAGTATAATTTGATGTTTTTCAAAGGGTGTTTACTTTCAAGGATGGCAAATAAGTGAGTAGTTATAGATATCATAGTTTATGGGCGCCAAGGCGGGGCGGCAGCGTTCATGTCATTCTACTTCTGGTTCTGAACATACGAGTATGACGTTTTGAGATAATTTTGACAGTTTTTGTCATTAAGGTATAATTATTTAAGTCCGATTATGAATTAAGATAGATTGGGGTGGGGAATGTCAATATTAGTAATTTATAATCAATTTAATTGCACTATCATCGTTTCAGAAAAATATCCAGATAAGATCAGATTTAAAGTTAATGTTAAACAGAGGTATGGGTACTATATCAATTATCATCACTGCTTGTTTCACAATTTCACATAAGAAATCATATGTTATTTCTGCCAACAAAATTAAGTTAAATAAATAATTGCAATTGATTCACTCTTAATTGATGGCCGAACGATTTTTTGAAAATGTCTGCTTTATCACTGGAAGTTTAATTTGTAAGTAAATAATGATGGCGTTTTCAAACACATCTTAAACCGATTTTGAGGTTTATGTACGTTTGTATTGGTGAAAATTGGTTTCATTTCACAATTCACAATTTCATTTTAACACAACTAATACGAGGGTTAGTCATTTTGTGGGATCTAGAAGGCTTTTAGGGTCTACACTCTAGGCAATGAATAAAACATTATTTTTCTGGTAACAATTGCCTTTATGAGTTTTAAATAATTGTCTAACAGAATAAAGAATAGGTATTAATTATTATTAATTATCATTATTTAAGTTACGTTCATTAATGCCAAATATAATATTTCCATGAACTGTTTTAAGGCTCATTCAACTGAAGCTTTATAAAAAGTTACTTAAAACAGCAATGTGTTATTTTTAATATTTTTAAAATTAAGGCAACCCTCAGACTCGGGAAATTTTCGAGTTTTTCCGCTAAGAAGACTTTGTCACAGCTCATTCAGTAGCAAGGAATTTGACGTATAACATCTAATAGTTATATACTCGCAAAGTCAAAGTTATTAAACGTCATTAATTCTTCTTTTTTTTGCTGAAGGTTTTCATTCGAAAATGGAGTTGTATGTATATTTCGATTCTTGATGCAGGTTCTTTTCCACAAATTTCTACATGACCCAAATTAGCTGTTAGAGCATAACTGAACCGAATCCAGCTCACTTCCAACCAACCAAAAATATCAAAAATCAGTTCAAGTCTCGAAGTTGGACAATCGATTAAAATAGATTATATAAATACGATTTTGTAGAGCGTTTGAGGTTGTACTTGGACTTATCTGGTTTTTGTTTTGTTAATTTATTTATGGTAAGATCATACTTGATTGAATTTTTTTCTTCCAAAATTACTGAACGCACTCATTTTCTCCACTTGACTAAATATTATTGTCAGTGACAGATAACTCAAAAACTAGAAACAATGGTGAAAAACAACCTATTATTAGGGGCTTAACATTTTACTAACTAGCACTTTTATTATAAAAACGGGCATCTGAACATGTCCAAAAAGTGACAGCTCGTGAAAATAAACAAAGCATATTGTTGGAAATTCAATGAGATATTCCAATAAAAAAAAATGACTTTTCTTTAAATTTTACGAAAAATGATAAGTAAATACCCACAAAGCAATGTGTGTATTAAAAGAAATAATGCCGTTAGTCGGTTAAGATTTGAGTCATAAAATTATTGCATTATATTTATAACCACTGTTTGCGCATTGATCAACAATGATATTAACTCGAGTAGTAATGACTTCTGTTTCTTGCATTGTTTTATTATAATCTGCAGATAACGCGAAAATTATCTCTTAATGATCAAAAAGATTGAAAAAATAAACAAAACCAATGCAGGTATATAATCATATCATATACAATTTAATTTATCGTACAAACAAAACATGTGGTAACCTGGTTTATTATTAGCCCATATTCAATTAACTTTCCTGACACTAGATGTAATTTTAAAATTTTATCATTCATTAACTTCTTCTTCTAGTTAATCAATACAATTTCTTAGAAACTAATTGGAACACCCTGTATATCCGTGCTTTGATTAAATGACAGTTCATATGCATTCATCCGGTTATGTTTGTAGTTTTGCCTAGATAAAGTCCGTTGATCTATAAAAGAAAAATAATAAAACAGAAAAAAATCGGACAAAAAACAAAACAAAAAACTGGATGGCGTCTATTAATACAACAGGTGGGTCACGCCTCATGGTGATTTCCAATAATTAGGCCCTATGCAGCGAGAAGTCATCAATTTTTCCATCACACTCGTCACCATCATAACCGCCGCGTAACGGCTAAAGTTGGTTCGAATTTACATCGAAAATATGATAATAAAAAAAAAACCATAATTGACTTAAGATAATGGAAAAGTTTTGATTCCGGCAGGAAATATCATAAAATGAATTCCCAAAGTGCGAGCATGTTTTATTTTTTGTTATTCAGTATTTATTTTTTCTCTTTAAGGTGAAATCTGCAATGCAGCCTCGGGGAAGCCCCCGTAATTGTCAGTGTGATTCAAGTTTTTTTTTTTATTTTGATTTGTATTTAATTAAAATGCCAATTCAATAACACAAATAAAAAAAAAAGCCTAACGCATGCTTTGTGCATAAAATGCACTGGAAAAGTTATTTTTATACAAAGAAATGAAGTACGACGACGCAGGTATACAGATAAGCATAAAACTTATGGCAGCGCAACCGATGATACTTCTTGTGGATGGACAATGCACCAAACACCAAAGATGAGCACAAAAGTTTCAAACTGGTGCGACTGGAAAGCGCAAATGTGGGTCGTCGAAGTGTCATACTGGGTGATAAATGCTGCGATCGATGTTGTCAGTAAATTCTGAGGATGAATATGCCACTTTCGGGTTAAATTAATGTGAATTTCTGGATTGCAGTTAAAGAGGACTTTTAATTCGGCATTTAGGGTGACCTTAGTGGTGAAATTTTGGATTTAAATTTTCGTTTGACTTTTAAGTGCTTTTAGGGCTCGTTGCATAGCATTTGAATTTATTTTTGATTAGTTTTGGGACAGAGTTATAATTTATAAATTTACAAAAGTCCAAAGTATAAAATGGTGAACTTGTATAAACATGTGTCAATTCATACGTTACGGTCTTAAAGGAATACGAAAAAAGTAATGTGAACGCGTTCACTAAGAGAGAATCAACAAATAAATTTGCTATTGAACGCCTTACGTAATACCAAGTTCACACCATAGTTTTTTTTCTGCGCTGCGTTCAGCTCCTTACAGAATAAGGGTGATTTATTTTGTTTATTTTCACTGGGAAACTGCATGAAATTTCAATAGAAATTTAAAAAATCAACAAAATCAAAATTTTTACTCATTAAAATAATCAGCGATAATTAATCAAAGTAGGTAAATGTAATGTTTGGCTCCAAGCTGGGACTCTCCAATCAATTTTGTATGGTTTATTTTTTCTTTGATATGAAATATTTATCTATCAAAATAAATTGCACTTTGAAGTTTATAGGTTTTTTTTTTTGTATTGATGAGAGAAAAAACACTATAAATTTGTTTATGGATTTAGAAATATAATATAAATAAATAAATAAAATATCTTTGAATACAAATTCATAACAAATCAGGGTGAAGTAGTTTTAGTACTTAGAAGAAAATTAAAATCATCAGTTTGCAACTGACACATTTTGATGGTGATCATCAGTTGGTAATGCCAATTAAATTTATTATTGAAGTTTAAATATACGAAGTTGTCAATCAAGTTAAACATTAACATAGACATTCATGGCAATAGCAATGGGATTTCAAATATGTCTGTTGTTTACACGTGCATGGGTGCAGGTGCATAATACATAATATTACCACCAATTTGTTGTCTTATGGGAAAAAGAAAGTTTTAATTTAAAGTAACTATTGCATTTTACAATGTGATAACATTGATGGAAGTATACAAATAAAAAAACTATGAAAAAGTTTAATTTAACGTTTTAGAATTAAGTTAAAACCAAGTTTATGATTTTCAATACTTGTAGGCTTTTGAATTTACAAAATATGCTGTCAAAAATTCAATTTTAAAATTCAACTTACTCAAAAATAAAACTTTGTTTTTGTTAATTTTTTCTTTAAAAATTGTCTATATGTATTTTCAAACAAAGGATGGCTTATGAAACGTAAGTAGTAATTTTGTTGACTTTAAACGCTTTAGTGTTTTTTTAATACTTAAAAGAAAACATTTACTGACATTGAGTGAGATAAGAAATAAATATAAAAATAAATCATTCAAAGCCAAATTTATAAATAGAATTTATGAAAGACTTTAAAAATTCCAATGCATCATCTGTCATTTCACCAGAGTATTGGCTGTCACTTTTGATGCTCTCTCTGTTTTCTGTTTTTATTTCCGCATACTCAATAGCGGTTTTGTATAATGAATGCACATGATTGATGTCCATAGTTTTTGTTTGTAATTGATTTCGTTCCTGTCTAAATAAAAATACTTCTTGGTGCAGTTTACAAATACTCCAAAAGTTCATTAACCTACATACGAGTATGTTCAGGTACATCCTGATTAATTAATTTTTACAACCGTTTGAAAGTTAATTTCATATATATTTTTTTTTAATAATAAATCATTTTTGAACGTTTTGTCAAAAGTCGTGCACCACGAGCACGACTTAAGTGAGATTTGTCATCATTTGTTTGTACGAGTTTCATTAATAATGGTAAGTCATTAACAGGATGACTTAATTCATGTTTTTAGGATTATTTCTTGGAATTTCTCTTTTTTTTTAATTTTTGACTTATTAGGCTGTTTAATTGATCTTAAAGTTGTGAAATTTAATAATTCTCAAGAGTTTTTAAAAACAATAAAAGTCAAAATATTTACATTGAAAAATCACTCTTCACTTCATGTGTCAGAGTGTAATTTTTCCGGATATATTGTGTTCTAAAACCGACAGTTGTTATAACAGTGTGAAAGTAGCCATGTTTTTTTGTGTACTCACAGCTTACTTTGAAAAATTATTTCTATCTGGTGTCAACATATCTTTTGATTTTTCAACGATGAAAATTTCAATTAATGAATAAATCTAAGACAGAACTAGATTTTTAATTGTTATACATTAAATTCTTTGCGTGATAGTATACTACTTTGTAGAACAGATTTGTTATGTTATACGCATACATTCAACAGATAACTTTGCATTTAAACAATGTCATTGAGTAGGAAAGTTTGACATTGAACTTTACCCAGTGTAAACCCAGATTTCCCTGATGTTAATGTTAACATCGAGAGGTATTTAAAAACAGAAAAAAAAACAAATGTCATTTGTTATAATGATTTTGGAACTGAGAAAACGATATGTTTCAAATTATTTTGAATACATTTGAAAGTGCCTTATTTTGTTTTTTGATAATAAATTTTTAAATTTCTGTTTCGAAAACAAATAATTAGCATTAAGTAACCAAAATAGAATTCCTTACATTTGATTTCACTTATGCTGTTGCCTCAACTCGCTCTATGAAAAATCCTACAGCTAGTTAAGGATGATTTCAGGGCTACAGGACTACAGTTTTTACGAGATTGAGTTCAGAATTTTCAAAAAACGCTTTTTTTAAGACGTCCGCAAGGCGATTGACTAGCTCATGCGAACAAAACTATTATGAAAGTGTGATAATTTGAATAAATGATGGCAATTTCCAGGAGCGATAAATTGAAGGCGTTAGAATATGACAGTTTTTAAATTAACATAACAAACAACTTTTTGTTTTACAAAATTGTGAACCTTGTCATGTTGTACCTTAGATATTTTTTTGTCACCTGAAAGTCAACATGCGGGGAATTAAGATGGTGCTTTTCATTACTTCCACTTACTTTAAATTTTAAATTGTAGGTTTCAGAAAACATTTAAAACAAAGGATTTTTGTAAATTTTTGAATAGAAATTACTGTACATCAGAAATCAAAGAGCAGCACTGTTTTTTGTATGTTTTAAAGATTTGAGATTAAATGTTTATATTTAAGTTCAGAATTTTCGATTTTAAGTGTTATTTTTGCTTGGGAGCAAAGGTTTTTGACAGATTTCATACAATAATACATATTTGGAATATTAAAAACTTATTATAAAAAAAATAATTTACTGTTGAAGTAAATAGTATATATTTAAAAAAAATACGTGAATTTAAACTAAACTAACCTACATACATATAAAAGTTAGATAGTTAGATGTATCAAAAATTCACACAAAAATCGTTTTAGTAATAAAAAAATCAACAACCACTACCAAACATCTAATTATATTAAATATCATTTTAGTTATTAATAGAAACAAAACCAAAATAAAAGAACACCATTCGAATGAAACTCAATCCAGTAGATGATAGAAAAAGCTTAAGGAGCATTGTTTGGTTTTATGGTCACCGAGCAGAAGATATCATGATGAGGATTGAAAGAAGGAAGAGTGCATCAAATCGATTATTCGTTCCAGAAATAGAAAGAAGAAGGCTTAGTGAGTGCAGATGATCCAGATCCAGAGAAGACAAACAACAACAAAAAAGACAAAAACTCAACAGACCATGCTTTAAGGTGACATGAACATGACCACATGGAGTAGAATGTATATTGATGTGAGTGTATTAATTTCTGTATATAGCTTATAGCCTGCGGGTAAGGATGAGTCTATTTTTTTTTTTTTTTTTTCAATTTCAATCTTCAATTTAATTCAGCCTCTATACAAAAGACTATAAAGTGCAAGCCAAACCCGAAAGCGAGGTTTAGTTTGTTTTATACCGCAGAGAACCGCCTGAGTCCGAGGGTAAACTGGCTGAAACGTCTTGTGGGACTATGGGCATCTGCCGCACTCGAAGACACTCCATTGTTCCCGGGATCGCTTATTAGGAAGGTTGGCACAATTTTTTGCAACGATACCACTTCCACACTTAACATGGCATCCACATCGGGTTCAATAACTGCGCCATCACCAGCAGCTCTATTGCCCACTACGGGCGATGCCTCCGATGGCTGATGATGCGATTCTATGAGGGGTGAATTGGGGTTTGCTGATGCATCTGTAATCCCAGTCCCAGCGCCAGCGTCGTGGATGCTGCGTACCAAGGCCCTTATATGGCTGTAGGGGCCTTGCTGGTCGTTATTGCTAGAGATGATGGGTTGTTTATTGATGAGGTGGACATCTTTCATGGCGGTGTTAGTTTTCTTGGATGTTCCTGTGTCGTCGGTTTTGCTTCTTTTCTATATCGATGTCGGCACTATTCGAGCCTAGCACACATCGATCATATGTTGTTGCCGTGGTGATGTTTTTCTGAGTAGTTGGTGTGTTAAAATGCGTGATTTCAAAATGTTTGAATTTTGTTAGCTTTCATAATAATAAAATATGTAATAATAATAAAAAATGAAAATACATAATAATATTTGTTTTCGTTTTTTTTTTTTTGGTTCGGAAAATTTTGTTTTGTTATAAAAATTAAATTTATAATATTTGTTTAGTATTAAATATATTTTTGAGAAGATGATAAGTTTTGAGTAAGGTTTTGCAATGAAAAAGATGTTATATGCCGCTCTGGTTGGTTGACAGAGATAGATTTCCAGAGTATAGAATATGCCATAAGGTATTGTCTTATCTTTCTACAGAAATAACAGAAAGAATACGAACTGAATACGATTTTACGATAGATAAAGATTAAGGTACTAAAGCAGTAAACAGATAGCAAGATAAGGTCGAATTTTAAACACAACTCATAAAATACCAACAAAATTAAGAAACGTGACTCTATAGAGAACTCAAGGACCTATGTAAGTAAAAAATTTTAAGAGATCGGAATTGTCGAAGAGAAATGCCATTTTAGTTGCAGAAATTTAAAAAAAAATCGTTTAAGAAAATATATTTTATGCTTGCCTAAAATCAATTATTATTTCGTTATGCCAGCGAATAATACAACAAAGTTTTTAGAACTTCAGGTTTAACTTTAAAAATATGTGTAATTCTTATTTCACGGCCCACATTTATTTGATACCCAATTTTAGATTTATTTTGCAAACTCAAAAGTGCAAAGAAATACTTGATATAAAAAAATATTTAATTTATTTATTATTATTTTATATTTTACAATTAAAATGTTCTTAAGGCAGACACACCCATTGAATTTTTTATCAGCATAGATCGCCCTATTGAAATTAAATTAATAAAAAAAAAAGATTTATCAGTGTTTTAAAAAAATATTCTGCACTAAAAAATTGAACAAATTAAGTGACCCATTTTTAATTGACAAATTTAAGTCACAAAAATCGTACAAAAACAAAGATTTTGATGAAAGTCAATCCATCCATCAGCTTCCGTTTTAGAGGAACCAAAATGTAAGTTTCATCTTAATTTCAAGTTCAACTTTTTGATGATTTGTTCATTTGAATTTCAGTACTTAAGTTTTAAACAAAAAGAAAGAATTGTTCGATATTTTAACATTGAATAAATCAAAATCATTTTTAGCACCAAATAAAATATAAGTCTGTTTGTAAATATGTACATACATAAAGGACAATCTGTTTTTGAATAAACACGTAAGGTTATCAAACATCAATCAGTATCAATTCTAGACAATTTTTTATTTTTCATCATATCTCATGTCATTTTATATTTTTAGTATCCAAAAAGTATGCTATAATTTTTAAACATCCAACGGATTGCTGCTAAAATTATTGATAGCATATTTTTAGGTGTTCCACGTGTAAAAGTCATACGTTAGATTTAAAAAAGCATTGGAAAGATGTTGAAGATGGTGGGGTTCTTTTTTTTTTGCTATTGTCTTAGTGTTTTTGTTTTAATTGTTTCTATTGTTTTACGGATTTTGAAAGCTGAGTCATTTGAATTTGTTTTAAAATGCTTGCCTTTCTTCCAACTTACAAAGACTACATTTTAAAAACTAACATTTTAAAGTTGAAGGCACTGAAATTCCACAAACAAAATTTAAAAATAATATTTTGAGCTTTTTTTATTTTGTATTTTTTAAATTGAATATTTAAAAAACAGACACAATGCGTGTTAAATTAATTTTCCGTTTTCCGTCATCATTTCTTATAAAATAAAGATGATACATTTTCTTAGCTCAATACTTTTTATGCGAGTTGAAATTTTTGTTTTATACACACAAATTCCTGAAACTTCGAAGCCTACTGTTAACCAGTCAGTTAAGTGTAAGTGTTGCCCTTTTCTTTGTATTAAAAAAAAAAAAATTTATTTTTGTTTTTTTCAAAACTAAGCAACAATTAATACCCTTGAAATTCAAGTATCTAAAAACTGTTTTTATTTTTAAAATTAAATTACATAATGCATTTTACTTTTGAAGTCATCATTTATTTTGTTCCCTTTAAATATTAGAATGACATTAGATGACAAAAAAAAACTGTTAGTTTAAATAAATATTTCACAAAATTCTTGGCAACTGCAGGAAATTTCTTTTCTGACAGTAAATTTGTTGTATATATTGTTTATATACTGATAAATGTAAAAATTTATTCATAAAACCATTTTCCTTAAGTTCCAAAATTATAATTAATTATTAGACACCGCTACGTGTGGCAATGGCTTAATTTTTAGGTACTCATTTGAAATTTTAATCTTAGCGTGTAAACACACCTTAAAACTCTAAATCATTACACAAAATCACATTTCATATAGCTAAAAAGTATTATATATCTATTAGTCATCAGTTCATCACTAAGAAAAAGAGAAATAATTCAACAACAGCGTAATTTACATGCTAGCAACATAACTAATCTTTTATAGGCTTTAAGTAAAGTTCAGATAAATTTCAAGACCAAATTCTTATCCCGAAAGTGATAAAAGAAAAGGTGCTACCAGTGTCGTGCTATCAGTTTTTTTTGCTATCGGTTATTTGTATTTGAACATGTTATCGAACTAAACAATTATTTCTCGTACATAGCCAATTATTATATTTTGTAAAGATTTAGGATTTAGATTAAGGTGTTTATTAATTTCTTAACTTCCGATCGTGCTAAGTAACAAAGTAAGAACATACTCTCTCCATCTCTCTCACTCGCTCTTTCTCTCTCTCTTTTTCTGGCTGTATCTCTCTGAAAGTAAACAGTAAAACTCAAACAAACCCCATCGTGCTCTGTGTCTATCTGTCATCATCTTCACAATCTTAATTGACAGATCTTAAAATCATTATAATTATTTATAAAAAAATTTCCTCTCACGAGCAAAGTTAATTAAAATTAAATCATCTAGAAAGTACTCGTACCTACTATAAAATGATATGCAAATACCTGTTCACACATCGAATATCTCTTGACACATGATGTGCATATAAATACATTTACACAACTTGGAACAGATGTTAGAGAAAAAAAAAAAAACTATTTTATTGCGCAAACCCCAAAATTATGATGATAAATAATAATTTACCTCATTGTCGGCAATGTGCGGCCGCAATCGTGCCTTAAACATTTTTTTAAGTATTTTTCCGTTATTTGGATCCGTTTTGACGCGAGTTTAATTGACAGCTTGACAGTTCGAAAATTACACACTTAAATTTTTTCGAAGTTTACACTTTCGAATTCAATAATATTTATCACGCACTTGATTTATTGAAATTTTATATTCACATAAAATAATCTAAACCAACAGAAAAAACAGAATTATCTGTCAAACGCTCGAAAAGGAAACGAATTTTCTAAAAAAAACAACAAAAAAAACACAACAAGAAAATCAGAAGAAGAAAATGACAAAATAATAAACAATCGCGTGTGACAATTTCGATCGAAACTAATTTACTGAGGGTGCGATCGTGGATGCAAATTAATTTAAAAGCGTTCCCTGGCAAGAATCATTAGTTTTTAGTTTTCTTTTTTTTTTGTTCGGTTTTCTTCTTTTTTTTTGTCACAAGAGGGGCGGTTGTGACTGCCTGTGCTGCCGCTGCTTAATTAGTTTACAGAAGCAAACAAAACAAAAGAAAAAATATTCCGGCATTAGAATGAAAAGGGTTGGGCGCACCGCACCGTTACGATAACAAAAAAAGTCCCCAAGGCATACAACCAACTTACTACACAGAATTAGATTTAAAGATTATTAAGGGGTACATATTTGTTTATATATTTTTGTCATTTTTCTAATTTTTTGTTTAAATTTTACACACAAATTTTAATTAAGTTTTAACTTCCTTAATTTGGTGTGTGCTTGCAGCTGATAGCCCACTAAATCCGGTTTATGATGCGGACACAGAGTAATTTAAAGCTCCACTTGCATTGAACGCACTTATTTCCGGTAGATAAAAAATGTATCATCTGCAAACCGATCAAAGTGTAAACAAACGCCAAAAAAAGAACATTGTTTACACGCTGCTTCTATCTCGTTTCGTTTCCCCGATAATTACATAGTTGCACTTTAGAGAATCTTTTTATTTGAAGGAATCCGAGGGTGAGAATTTCTTTACGAGATGTATAAATATGTTCGATGCCAGAGCCCGCCAATGTTCGACTAACGGATTTAAATTGTCAGCTACAGCAGAAAAGGTCTTAATAGGTTCAACAAATGTCAGTCTCTAGCTCAGTGAGAACGACTTTGTCACTAAAATCAAGTCACGAGAAAAAGGCAAAGCGAGGCGAAGGCGAACACGAACGCGAACTAGACGGAGACCATCAAGGCGTTCATTTGAAGTTTATTACTCGTCATATCTCGATTTACGAGTAATGGCGAATTTGAAGCAATTGTTTTAGTTTTATGATATTTTGATTCTTCCCGCTGCCGCACCGCCCGCCAGCCGAAGCGCGCCATCACATCGCCACACCAAAGTGAGATGAAATTATTTGATGGTATCTTCTCACCAAAAATGATATCAGTTGATGAGTTAGAAGTTAAAAGACAAGCGAGGAACTTTATTTTTTTTTTCCTGCATCTACCATAAATGTGGGGGAACAATAATTTTGATTGCTTTGCGATAAGTGGATTTTGTATTGTTGATTAAAATTTTTATTGATACCCGCAACAATCAGTCATGAGCGGAATCGTAGTTTGGCTGTAACTAGTTTCATTTTGATCTTAGTGAATTGGGTTTATAGTTTTGCTCTGATTTATATTTATGTATTTGATTGAGTATTAATCAGTTTGCTTGTGTGTGAGTATGTGTACTAGAATTGGAACAATTTTAATGACAGCACATTTTTAAACAAATTTTTTGTTTGCTGTTTAGATTTATTGGATAGTCAAATCAATGTTAAGTGATTAACAGGGTGGTGCACAACAGACTAGACGATTGGATTTTAAGTCCTAAATTGTTAAGTGGAATGTGAATTTATTAAGGACCTGACATTTTTTTAGCATTTTCTTTTAATAATCATGATGATGGATCAAACGTCCATTTGACATTTCAATATTATGTATGTAGCTCCGAATCTACCATTCGGAGAATTTTCATTAATTCTATTCAGACTATTGATACTATGTTCACACTAAGATGTCGTCCTTAGAGTATCCTTATCTGCCCCAAAATATGTCAAGAATGATTGAGGATTTATTTATTCGAAGCTATTTCACTGAAAGAGTCACAGTTAGATGGAGTTTAACACAGACTATAGAGTTGCATAATGCTGTAGGAAAAACTATACAATTCCGAATAATCCGAATGAGGGCCGTCCTTTAGAGAATGCAGTTTTTAGATTGGTTCAACTTGAACTTCTCATGTTGTCAGGAAAAATTTTCAACCACCCTATGGAATACGTATTGTATTTTAAACATATTTTTTAAGTAGGTTATCTCTTAGGTAATGAAAAGATTTTAATCTTTGATTTATTTTTTGGCATTTTTGCGATAAATTAAAAAAATAAGGGGGATTCTAGAATCCAATGTAGTTGATGCCTTTAGGACTTTTCCGTAACTTTTACTTTTATTGATTAGTTTTCAAAACTTATAAAATGACAGTTCTTTAACGAACATGTGATTTTTAACATTTAAATTTGAAATCAAAATGTGATTGCAGAAAATTTTTCACATTTTTTTATTCTGTACAACTCAATTTGACATCTCATCGGAATAAATTTTGAATTTTGCTCTTACTGTATGTGAGAAAAAGACAAAAAATCAAAGGGTAGCATTAAAAATTGAGTCAGAAAAAATAAGACTACCGTAAACACCATCAAAGCTGATTTTGTATTCACCACAAATTTCATTCCACAGTACAATGACAACAGTATTGGGCTTTTGACGCCCAAATTTGATAGTCATATTTAAGGATTTTATATTTGTCATACAAGAAATAAAGTTTAAAACCTTAAATTCAGTTTTCACACAAAAAGAACCAAATAGGTTTCTTATGGCAGTAACTGGCGCTAATTTTTTTTTTTTTCTGTATCACAGCCATAAACAAAAATTTACAATCAGCTCTTGTTTTGCTTAAAAAAAATATATGTAAGAAAGATAAGATAAGAAAAATAAGAAGAAAGCTAAAATTTGTTCTTCCAGAAAATAATTTTTTTCTCAAAACTAAACCTGTCAGTATACTTTAAAGATTTTTTAATTCAAAATGAATAAAATTACGAGAAAACAGAGATTTTCTTAGTAGTGTTGAATGTTTTAAAAAATTCAATTACTCATTCTTAAATCACACAATTCATGTAAAATAATGTTAGATACCACTGTAATCTTTTGTGCTGTTATATAAAGACAAATCTAATGACAAAATGACAGCTGAGACCTTGTAATTGTACATTAAGGGCTTAAAAAAAAAGTTCTCGAAAACTGAACTTAAAATTTTTTCGTTTATAACAATGTTCTATTTTCTTTTCTCTTATTACTGGTCGAAGCAAAAAAAAAAAACATCGCAACAAATAAATAGAAAAAAAAATAATATTTCACTTGAACATGAACCAGTGAAGCTTAAACTGAATAAATTTCTATTCAATGAAATTGGAACTGACGACAAATTGTTGCAATCACAGCAAAATATTCAAGAAAAATCCATTAGTCACGGTTATTAGCAAATTAGTCCGAAATATTTGGATTAGATTTAATTTTCCAACGCGCAATTAAGATTTAAAAATAATAATAATTCGAGTAAAAATAAATAGTTTTTTTTTCTCTTTGCATAAATGATAAAGCTGCGGCAAATCTAAGAGTATTTTTAATAAAATGTTAAATTTTATCAAAATAAAAATCAGCAAAAAGACGGAATTATTGCGAGAGCATTTTTAAACGAAAAAAATAATGATAATGATTGTAGTTTGTATTGGGATATGCCCATACTCACAGATAAGCAGTTCATAAACTGATAACCGCTTGTTTAACTGAACGTCGCGTCGTCTGGTTGGTAAACGGCTTGAGTGTTATGTCAATGATACGTATACGGCCAGGGTTGGCATCCCAGACAACTGCTGTCAATTTATTGGCCATTATTAATTATTATAGAGATAAAGACGCACGAAAACAAATGACTTTTTGTTCGTTGTCACTCAATCAACAGTCTATAAGTCACTTCAAACTCGATTTGTTAAGGATTTGTTTCTGTGTTAAGCTAGCACAATTACTATAAAAAATTAAATATGATGAAAAGTGATTTTGATTGATCAAGCAGAATTGAGATGGAAAAAATAAATAAATTTGTTTAGATTACTAGCTGAACTGTTAAACGTTGTTCGTAGTTTGAAAACAAAACAGAAACAAAGTAATAAAAAATTACATATACGCCCAGGTGCTTTATTAGTTTGTATCGAATTTACTTGAAAATTATGTACCTTTACTTTCGTTTTTAAAATTTTTGTCTAAAACGTTGACTTCAATCCGAAAGATTTTGTTAAAAAAAAACATAGTTATAAAACAAATTCTATCACTGTTTCTATTATTTTGTTCATGATCTTTAATTGACTATTTTAATAATTAGTAATATATTCAGTTTCAGTTGATTTTAGGGGATTGTAATTAATATGTGTCATATTAAAAATTAAGTCAAATAAAAAAGTTTTTGTATTTTCTTTTTGACTATTAAGATATTATTTGTTAAAGTTGATTTTTACCACCCTAGTCCATCCTTATGAGAACGAATATCAAATTTAATTTCATTTGCTTACATTTTTTGATAAATATCAATGTTTATTTAAATAAAGGAAAAGTTAGCTCAAATAGTAGCCCAAATTGTAATAAATACTCAAGTCATACTTTTAATGCAGCGATAATGATAGGACAAATTAATAGTTGTATATGGAAAGTGTTTTATTTATAGACATACACATACATATAATTCAACTGTACGAAAGAAAATATCGCTCAATATTTCATTTGAGCTATTAATAGCCCAATTATGTTTGGGCTGTCATTCTGAAACTGTTGTAGAAAATTTTGGAAATGGATAGCTCAATATCCGATACACAAGCCTGGTTTTGGATGTGATATGATTTATGTTAATAAGTATATCAAAATATTTGCTCAGATGTCCTTTTTTGTTAAACAATTTTATTAATTTATAACTCCCTTAACTATCCTTTATAACTGTGTCTACTTTATTATGTAAAATTATTGTGAGGGAATAAAAACACAAAGTGAAAAGTAAAAATAAATACTCTCCCATTTTCTTTCCTCAATTATTTACTTATTGTCCAGTTGTACGAGTTTACAAAATAATCCTTTTTTATTAATTAAAAGTTTTAATATTTTTTAGTTTCATTTCCCTACAAATTGCATGTTGTTAGATCAAAAGTACGAAAACAAAACAAGCACTCAACTCGCATAAACCATATGCTCAACCTTTCAGTTTAACCTACATTTTTTGTTGCAGTTGCAGCCTTGGCAACCAGATAGCACAAGCACTCATTCACATAAGTACATATGTATATGTAAATTCTAGTATGTACAATGTACGTGTACCTGTGCGTATACCTGTACACATAAACGTCAAGAGACAGCATTTGCAGACCACTTAGGTATCAAAAACTTCAATTTAACGAGAAGAGATGACAGAAACAAAAAAAAAAAACAAAAAAAAACGGAACTTTACCTGCATTGAATTGCTTCTTGCAAACGAATTTCGAAAAATTCCAAAATACGGTAAAATACTACCGTAACCCCCTGCACTGTTCAAAGTACGACGATTCCGATTTACATCAATCGGATGGTTGTTATTGGTCCTTGGATTGAGGGGTGACATCTCCGAGTATGCCCGCCCGATGTCTCCAAGTTGAACACGCTTCATTTTCACAGAACTCACAATAATTGTCATGGAACTTCAAAAAACAAAAAAACCAAAAACACAATAAGTTCCTTCCCAAGAAAGAAAAAATACCAACACGATACTATTTTAATCTAATAGTAATTCAAAACATCCCGCAATGATTAATCGGAAACATTCTAACAAAAAAGAAACATTGTCAAACATCATTTTATACGAGTACATATCTACTTTTTGAAAATCTATTTTTATATTCGTCGCGCACCCCCAACTGCGAGTTGGTACATGGTGGTGTTTTTAGTGAGTTGTGTTTTTTGTCTCCTGGCGCTGCACTTTATTTGGTACTTTTTTTTATTTTTCTAGCAGTTTAATTTTGACATGTGCTTATCCCGTGAATTCTTGTTCAACTGACAGCAGAAGCAAAATAGTGAACACGTCCTCCGCGATATGAAGCGCGACTATTGTCAGCCGGCTGACTTTGTTTACTGATCTCGCGCACTGATACCACCGTTAATCAAACTACATAAGCTCAACTCAGAAGTCAGAAGGAGAGATACCTATACCTTTAGTTTATATATATTTTTTTTTTAACTTTTTTGTAAAACAAAAATAATTACAAAAACAAAACCACTACATGAAACATGGATGCGAGATAGTGTAAATCGCGAAGTCTATTTATCACTGCAACAAAAATACACGGGGGTTAGAGGGGCTAAAATGTGTTCATTGATTAGTAGCAGTAGCAACAACCTTATACAATGCGAATCACTTGAATAGGCACATTCGCATCATAGAGACTTATTTAGCCCGGTTAAAATCGACACACAATAATGGCAACTTCAGAATAATTTTGACTTTGTAAAAATTGATACATTTGAAAGCATCATTGTAAAGAAATGATGGAAACAATTTACACAATCATTGTGTCTATATTCGGTGCTCAAAAAAATACTACTATAGTTGTATGTGTACAATGTACACATGCATCAAATTATACATACTACACTGTATATTCAATTCTAACTTGATACTTTAAAAATGCTGTCAAAAAGAGAATAAACTTTTTTTGTATTTGACTTCTTGCGTCCTTTCACTGTTTTTTTTTTTTATGGTGGTTACTGTTTTCTTTAAATTTTAAAATGAAATTAAGTACTACACCATTTATACTGCAGTACGTTTTATAATAGTCCTCTTCAACAATACTGTTCCACATACTTCTTTTTCGTTTTGATTCACTCTCTCATTAGGACCAACAAATGCAATATCAACTAATGACAATGATTTTGGCACTGACTGGCGCTAGCATCTGTTAGAAGAAGAGAATTGATTAAAAACTATGACATCTAATGGAATTGACTTCTTTGAACCATCATTAGTTTTTGTACTTTGAACGTTTCCTTTTTTAGAACATTTTTGTTCTTGTCTTTTAAACTTACTTCATAATTATTAAGAAATATTCAAAAAATCAAAAAAGCTTTTACAAAACTAACGAACAGCAATTGATTTCAAGTTCTAAACTAATCTAATCTAACGAACCGCACTGTTTCTCATTTGCCATTTTCTAGTTCGGCCTAGTGATGTGTAAAATTGGAAGTAATTAAACAACAAACTGATTGTCTGAATGTTGAATAGGATTGATTGATTGATAGATGCGAAATTAAGAATTTTAATATCAAACATACTATTCGGTGACATATTACTAATGATGCTGTACTTGAGATCAATTCAATTTATATAACGTTCATATGTATGTATATATGTACATCATATGCGCACAATATTATATATGTATGTATTGCATATTTATGAATGTATTGCACATCCATACCTTGTGCTTGAACCTTCTAATCTAAATACTGACGTATAGAAAATAAAAAGAGGTATACACTTCCATTTTTAATAAACAGTTATGCATATGTACATATTGTGCATAGATTTATACTTGTATGCTGGTGATTATAAAAGTGGTATAATTCAAGGATCTCAAGTAATTTTTAAATATTACTGTTATTCAAATTTACTTGAATATTTAGACACAGGCAAAAAAATGGAGTTTTATATTTGCTTGCAAGTTATAGATTCAAATATTATTAAAATGCTTTGATGGATCGCATAAACTTGATCACTTTAAGACACAATTCTTACTGAAAAATACTGCCAATTTTTTTTTATTTTTGTATTATAATGAAACCCTGTTGAAAATTCAAATTTCCAATATGTACTATGTATGTACATATATACTTAGCTTGCTGAGGAAATTAATCTAGGTAAATATCAACACTATTGGTTTCTGAGAACCACCAAATCACTAAAAACCGTAGTTTTTCTTTTGATTGGTTCTGAAGATAGATGGGAGTAAAAATTGTTTCTACAAAAAGCGACCAAAAGCGTCTAAATTTTAAAGTTACAAATTGACAGTCCATGGTAAGAAACAGTAATGTAGTAAATATATTTTAGAACGTAAATCAGTTTTCAGTAATAATTTTAATTGTGAGAAAGATCGTGTATTTTTAAGACTAGAAATTTTAATCGATATACATATTTAGGTTATATTGAATGCATAATTTGTATATTCTTTTTAAACCAATATGTACTTTTTTTTATATTCGATAAGTGTTTTAATGAAATCAATACAAAGTCCCTTAAAATAATACAAAATATTCAAAATACTGCACACTTTTAGGAGAAGCCAAGAAATTTTATTCTCCGCCAAAATAAATTGCATATCTTTTAGTCATTTCTTTATTTTAGGTATACGCATACAATGGAATGCAACCAAGTTCAATATCCTTCACCTACACGCTAGACACTGAAGTTCTTGACACTTTTGTTTATACTTTCTCTTTGAGACAAAATAAAAAAAAAACGAAATACTTTAATTTTATTTGTTCTCGCGTCATAGAAATACATTTTGCCAAATTTTGCTAAAAAAAAAAATAAAACAATATCAAGACATTTCAGTCTGTTCTTCAAGATGCAGTCTACCCAAGAAAGATGTGACTATAAAACTGAGGGTTTCACTTCAATTTAGAGATGTGTAAACAGATTCAACCTAACTACCTTCTATTAATAAACCCTATTTAAAATAAGTTTATTGTCTCTTATTGGTTTCACATGTACAAACGTCTTATCATATCAGTCATCATAAGAATAATTATACTGAGCATTTTTCTAGATGCACGCGCTTAATGTTGATAATGTGCACACTTGTTTTTTATAACTTTATAGTATCATTTTGTTTAATGTTAAAATAATTTATTTGTTTTTACTTTTTGTCATTTTTTGAATACTTAAAGAGAAATTAATCGTTTTATGGGTATGACTAAAATAAAAGAAAACAACAAAGTTTTTGCACCTTGAATTTGAAATTTCGTCAGCCTCAGCAACGATACTTCGAAATTTCGCATGTCTCGCATGCTTTTTTATTTTGACCTCATTTAACTGTTAAATTGTAAGGCAAATATATATAAGTAGGTTTATGATGGATGTGCTTGTGCTGTCTTCAATTAATATTAATACAAAACAAAAATATATTATTGAGAGATTCTTTCGGTACCAATATTATACATGATATGTTTTGTTTTGGGGGGAAGTTTGTTGGCTGACAGATGGATCGTTGACACATCAATCAAATTTTGTTTGCACTTGGATTGACAAGTTTAACTTAATTTTTGGCATTGGTTTTTTTTATGAACTGTCAGTCAGAAAATAATTATTTTTAACATTATGAATGGTTCTTGAAAATTATAACATTTAGTAAGTTTTCGAAAAATTATCGGAAGTATTATCAAATTGACATAAATTAAAATAAGATTGCCATCAATAAGTATATATATATAATTATATTATTATATTATATATAATATATAAAAAACGCGTAAGTACCTGATTCTTGGAACTTTTACTCAAATACATACATACTTTAAAAATATTGGTAGTTGGATTTCATTTTGAGCATTCCTGGATACAAGAAGAAGATTCCCGAAGAGTGGAAAAAAGGAATAATTGTCAAGCTACCAAAAAAGGAGACTTGATGAATTGCGAAAACTGGAGGAGTATCGGCGTTTTGCCTGCAGTCGCCAAAATATTAGCAAAGATTGTTCTAGAACGCATTAAAGAACACCTCGAAGCATCGCTCGACGCTGAACAAGCAGGCTTCCGCACTGGGTCCTCCTGCATTGATCACATGAACACCTTGAGGATCATAATCGAACAGTGCGTCGAATATCGATCACCACCTAAACAGGGAGTTTATCTGACTTGCTTTGCGGAGGAGGGGTAAACCGGAGAAACTCATTGTTATTATAAAAACGACTTATGATGGGTACAAATGTCACGTCTTACACGGAGGTAGGTTGTCTGAAGAATTTGAAGTTCAAAGCGGGGTCAGACAGGGTGATATTGGTGATAAGTGATGAAATGCGGACTGCTTTGACAGGAAGATAGACTCTGACAACTTACCTTAAACATATTGACTACTCAAACGATGTATGTTTGCTTTCCCAAAGGATCATGGATCTCAATCAAATGGGAACAAGGGTGGAGAGAGAAGCATCAATCGTGGGGCTGAAAATCAATACGGGAAAAACAAAGATGTTCAGCCTCGGAAGCTCGCAATCATCCGCTCCGATGAACATTGGTCAACAAGCAGTAGAGAAAGTAGAAAGCTTCCAAAATCTTGGAAGTATTGTCTCTACTGAAGGAGAAACCTAATTAGACATCGCGATGCATCACCAGCCGCATGGGAAAATATTCGGAGGAACAAATCTCTTAGCTTGAACACAAAGCTACGACTGTTTAACTCTAACGTCGAAACAGTTCTGCTATATGGTTGCAGCACCTGGAAAATAACAACAACAATAACCAGGAAACTGCAAACTTTCGTTAATAGGCGTCTTATTCGAATCATCTTACGGGTTTTCTGGCCTAATCGTATCTCCAACGAGGACCTACATAGGAACAGGTCAGGATCAGGAACCCATATAGATAACATTATACGAAAGCGCAAGTGGCAGTGGATTGAACCTACGCTTCCAAAACGCAATGCAGTGGAAACCACTCACACAAGAAGGAAGAAGAGTTAGTAGACCGAGAAGCACGTGGAGGAGAACAGTTGAGGAGGAATCTGCGGAATTGATGGGAAAGAGCTGGAGAGAGTTTAAATACATCACTGGAAACCGTACACGATGGCGCGTAGGAGTAGTTGAGGCCCTATGTCCAGCTAGGGAACACCAACGGACTTCGGAGGTCTGAGGACCTAAGTAAGTAAGTAGGATACTAGAGCGCAAATACATATCGATACAAAGTTTGTCATTGGAAAAATAAATTCATATATTACATCAATACCACTATTTTAAGAACTATGACATTTCTTTAAGATTCCATTTCCGATTGTGTGTTCTTTGGCTATGTGTCAGGGCTCTGTAGCATGCTTTTAGTAGCAAAAAGTTAAAACATAAATTTTTAATTTAAACTTAATATTACTTGAAGAGCATTCTTGTTTGTTAATAAAATTTTCTAGGCACAAAGACATTTTGTACTGAACTGACTATGTATTTCCAAACATAAACACAAAATAATTAGTATTTTGTTTATTTACCAAAATTTTCACCTTGGCCTAGATCGATTTTCTTATTAAAAGTTTGAAATATTATATTTTAAAAATCAATACAGTACTTTTAATTATTATACCACTAAAATACTGAGATAGGTTCCAAAAGAAAAAAAAACTGTGGAATCTTATCACAAATCTATTGGTCTTGAGCTAAAATTAAATAAAATATTATTGTATTACGATATTTTCTTGATTAATAGAAGTCATAAACACTATCTAATGTATACAAGGAAACTCTATTGACTATTTTACTTTCTTTAAAATTGTTTACAGAAACACTTATTTTTATTTATTTCAAGAATTTTCAACTGCCAAAAAAAAATAAGTACAATTTAACTAAATTACTTAATTGTTACGACACATACATTTGATTCGAAACTGATATTTTGGTTAACATTTCTCTTTTGAAAAACATTTTGATGACCGGTCTTTTAAAGTTAAATCTTGACTTACACAAAAGTTAGAACTATTGCCTATGAAAAAACATGACAGTTAGCAAACTTAGGCTTTGATAATGACAAGGAATTTCAATAATGAGACGCTTCGTGTGCAAATGGCCTTAGCTTATTACACTTTCTGATGAAGTTCAATGAGACAAGATACGAGTATAAATAAGTAAAAAAAACTTACCTCTACGATGAATTTTTTAAACATAATTTAACCGGTTTCTCAAGATCTATTAAACTAAATTAAATTCTTATACATGTGATCTTTTAAGTTAAACAAAGTATGGTCAGGGCACTAATTTAAAAACTGATTGGCAAAGAATTATAAGCTAAAGAAAAAAACTATTAATTTCTAAATGGAAAAATTTCATATAAGCTCCGACATACAAATACGAGTACGTTTGTATATAACTTAATTTAAGAACAAAAAGATTAAGATAAGATAGATCAGTAAGTTATTATAGCACACATGTCGAAATTGATTAAGACCACTTTTTCAGACAGCAGAGCTGAAATCAATTCGAAAAAATGTATACAAAATCATAATAGTTCGCACATAACACTTTGATACTCAAATGTTTGTAGTACTTGAAATTCTAAATATATTTTTCATCGAAATCAATGTGAAAATTTGCTCACACATCACAATATCCACCACAGATTTGTTCTTGCAAAAAATCAGGAATTTAATATTAATTCCGTTGATTCAAAAATGCATTAACAACATGACCATTATTTGTGCATAGAAATTCAAAAATTTCAAAAATTCACTAGAAATAGATTTGCTGCACTATGACGTACGTATTACATACATCTACAAGCAACACACTTCACTTCGAAACTCATCTCATATTTACTTACACCAATCCGAGATGCGGTTGATAATCTAGATACTGCCTCGACAATATAAGACACCGAATAAATAGACGGCTCGCTATCCATGGTGTACCCGACAAGACGTAACGATTTATAACAAATTCAGCTTCCTGAATTTTAAAATCGTTAAACCGATAATATTGATGATTCTTTTTCGAGGGTTTGTTTATATTTCAAAAACGTGCATAAATTAATTGAAATGAACTTTCCACGCGGCGCGGCGGCAGTTGTGATACTTATTCGAGCAGAATCCAAAATAGTATATCTGCGACGACGGCGGCGATAGTGTAAAACTCTAAGACTTGCGACCATAATAATCAATTGGTTGGTTAAATGTGTGTTTATATTACGTGCTGCTGTTATCAAGAATAACGCTTTTGTTTTAATTGTTTTGTTGTTGTTTTGTTTTTTTTTTACGGTTTTATAAACGCGATTAGGTTACTCTGGCATTTTTGTTTAGAAAAGATATAATCGTATAAATTCAATTTTGTTTAATCGTTTATCTTTTTAAATGATGACGAGTTTCTGTTCTTAGATTTTTCATGTTTATTGTCTACTTTTGTATTTTATTGACTCTTTGCTTGCTAAACTAATATAAATTGTTTTATTACAGTGAATAACTAACTGTAGAACAAAAAACATAAATGGTACGATTGGGTCGCACTTACTTGTTTACTTGTTACATTGACAAGTATTCACAATTCATAAATTCTTATATATTTTATATATGTATGTATGTATACTCTATTTAATTTTACCTAAGAGTCAAAAGCCCAGGCAGCTAGTGCTCAATTACATTAGCATGTAAATTTAAATTTAATGTTAATAAATAATAATAATAATAATATTTACAATTCTGTCACAAGATTACAGAAAAATGTATTTGCTAAAAGCAGCGCCAGAAGTGTCAGTTAACATAGTTAACGAGTACAAGGAACTAAGACGTGGAAGAAAATGTTAGTTGAGAATGACTGCGTTTTCTTCTATTGAAAACTAAGGTACTTACTACCAAGTGCCCTTTCGAAAGTTGTCAACAATAACCAAAGCCTAATCAATTGACCGAATTTGTTTTCTATTGAATTTTCATTAATAATCGTAGCACTAGTAAAAGCTGTATATGGAAATACACCTAAGTACTTAAATGCACTGAGAACAACAATATAATTACTTCTTAATTTATTTCAATTATTTTTTTAAAAGGCAATTATTTTTAAGTATATAGCAATATGTATTCCAATCATTCGATATAGAATTATTATTCTACAATCTACATAAACATCAGATCGCTTTACAATTGTGAGCTCTTTCAGTAAAATTTGAGAAGTGCTTCTCTTAGCCCTCAGTCACAGTAGTTGTTATCATGTGAAAATTCCAAAACAAAAATTTACCCAAGGGCTTAACACCAAAATACCCTAAAAATGTAGACAAAAACCGAAACATGCTATATTTCTTTCTTTGTTGGATTTTAACTTTTCTCCAAAATATATGTGTATATCTCAACAAGTTAAGTTCAGAAGATCTTCCTCGAAAGTCCGTAAGATTTATCTAGCCTGACTGTGTTAACTCAATCATTTTAATTAATTTTGTTTACAACAGGATCTGTTTAGGATTCGTCCCAACCTTACCAAGAAGCTAAGCTCTAAAGAATGAACAACATTTGGGATGGATTTCTTCACGACTGCTAACATCCGTTGGTAGTTATTATTTCCATGTTATTATAAATACTTAGCAGTTGAAGCGCAACAAAGTAAACGTAATGCATTCAATAATTTCTCTGTATTTCTCTATTACTAACAGCTTCATAGTCATTGTATACATGTCATTCTAAAAATGTGTTCGTTTAAATTTAGAAAAACTGTTAAAGTCTTACGATTTTACTATGTATCTATCAAATTCAAAACTATTTGTCCGACAAAGCTATTTAAATGATTGATTGTTTATTATAGTAAAGAGTGTGTTTCATTTCATTTGACTGCTGATTGGCATTAAATGTTTTTTTTTAATGATGTTAAAAATCCATTTAGCATTTGAAATACGAACATTTTTTTCTTTTTTAAAATACATATTATTCATTCATAAAAATGGTATCGCGTTAATTTTTTTATTCGAATAAATATATTTTCGGATACCCGTATAACTATTAAGGAATGATAATGATAAGTAATCACATGGGAAGAGAAATTTCGAAACCAATTTATTAAAGGTATTTTAATTAGCTTTTAAAGATTTTAGCACCCCATAAATAAATATTTTTTTCTCATGTCACTCAACATACTCGAGCAAGGTTAGCGTTTTATGGCATCATTAGAAGCTTAGTAGTTGCTAATGTCATAACCAATAACAAAGCTCTATAATTTATTAGGTACTTGGTAATCCATAATCCAGAAAATAATTAAAACATAAAATTTTTGAAAGTAAACAGAATGAAACAGTGGAAGACTTAAATTTCGAAAATTTAGACAAGAACTACTTCTATAAGCTCTAAAGTATTCAAAGCAAGGTTCTACCTTTCTTATTCTAACTCTTCCTCGACTTAATGGCCAAAATCCAACTTTGTCTGCCAGTTTGAAATATACGAATCTTTATTTTTTGTTTAATAATAATTCGCGCACACACATAAGACTATTTTAAAATGCCAAGGCACAGTGTGGGCATTAAAAATGGAAAGAAGGGGTTAGAAAGGAGTTGTCAGTATACATTGGTTTTGAATTTTTCAACATTGTAATGACAGGGAAAGACAGAGCGTGGTAAGGCATTCCATATTCGCGTAGTACGGCCGAAGTTGGGCAAGAAATTAAATATTTGGGCCTTCAGTAGATGATCTTGTGGACGTAATATAAAAAAATTGAGAATGTTCAAAGAACAGATAGCTTTGACACTAAAATGGTTATACAATTTTACCCAACTGAAGACTTAAGTGTTATTCTACACCGTGGCACACTCGACCTCCACAATAAATATGATTTTAAGAATCCTTATCAATTTATTTTTTATTTCATTTCAAATTGTGTTCTCATTTTAGTTTCAATGCATCAGGTCCCAATCGCAGACGATAGTGTATTTTGTCTGATCAGCTAAAACCGATGATTGAAATCGTAGAAGTAGAGGATGGAATGTTATTGACGCAGAAAAACTCAATTGGCAACCATATTCCAAATTAAATTATTATAAACATATATAAACAGGTAGGTACATACACATATGTGATAATTTATAAAAATAAAACAAATTATGAAATCATCTCTATTAGATACTAACTTTGTCATTAAATGGATCTCTTCAGCACCGGAAATGGCATTTCTCTCTTTTTATTATGTTTTTTTTTTTGCAGACAAGTTTTTAATTTCTGAACTTAATTTCAGGGACATACTCTTCAAATCTGTTCACAGACTAAAAAAAAAGTTGGTGATTTTTCCTGGCAAAATAAACAAAAAAAAAAACTACAATATTTATCGTGTTCATGATTGTTATTTTCAAGGTCCTCTGCTAGACATTTTGGCGCCCAACATCAACATATGTACATACGAGTATGTATGAATGTATAAAAGAAAATTCATACAAGAACCAGTAAAAAAAAAACAAAGCTGATGGGGACGCAAAACTCGTACTTACTTCCAAAGACTATAGCCATGTAAATATGTATGCGTCTTCATATTCCCATACCTACATATATACACGCAGACCTTGAGTAATAAACAACCTCCAAGATAGAATATTATTGGCCTTTAAAAACCTGCCAAAAGGGTAGCTATTGGACATACATATATGTACGTATCTTAAGAGAAGTACAAGTGGAAGGAAGCATCGATTCATCACTATCGATTTCATTCAATTTGAAAGTCAAGTTCTTTACCTGGACAAATAAAAAAGAAAAACCAAAACAATCAGATACAAAAATAGAACGGTTAGTCAAAGAAAAAATCAATTTTCTATTCTTATCAAAAATCTTATCAACAGAGTGATTGATCGGGAAGCAACTAAAACTGTCACTTGTTTAATTTTATATTTAATGATTTAAATTAAAACAAGACAATCTGATTAAGTCCAGTCGTTAAATTATGATTTCATTTTTGATCGATTGCCAGAGCGCCAATCGAAATTTAATTTTGGCAATCAGTTTCTGTTTCGATGCTGCATTTCTTCGAAATAAACCCAAACATTGAATTTATCGACGCAAATCGTTGACAAGTACCTATTTTTATAAATAAAAAAATATACACAAATTATAATATAAGTATTCCAGTCTAATTATAAAATTGCTGAATGGGAAAAGGGCAACATCAAAAGCAAAATAAGTGGGAAGACAACATCAAGAAATAGTGGAAGTAAAAGCGAAGTAGATAAAGAAGGCAGAGACCTGTATAGGTAGTTTGGTTTGGTTTGGTTTTGGGGCGAGATTTCTGTCGGGAATAAATGAGATGCATTAAATGAACTTATGAAATTAAAACAAGTAGTTTAAGTTTAAACTTACCGCAACAAACGATGGACATTCAATTTGAATTTCACTTGGTTCAGTTAGAATCTTTATTTTTTCCTTCCTCCTTCTCTCTTCCCTAGTTCGTTGTGTAGTCAAATTGCGGAATGGAGAATAATTAATGATTGTAAAATTATAAAATTATGATTGGACAAATGTTCTCCAAGCACGTTGTCGTCGTTGCTTTTGTTGTAAAATGGTTGGCAATTTCTTCTTTCAGATCAAGAGTAAAAACACAAAACTTCTTTCTTCTTAATAATAAATTGAAGTAAATTTCTTTGGTTTAATTAGTAGATTTCACTTCGCGTCGATTTCAATTGAAACAAACAAAATAAAAAGAAAACAAATAAAAAATTAAAACACAAAAACTTTTTCTTTTCCTGTGGAATTTTTTTTAGTCACTTTTTTCTGGTAGACACTTTTCGTTTTCCTAGGTTGCACCTTCTATTTTATTTCATATAATTCACTTACTGGGAGATTAATTTTATATCTAAATTGATGTTTGCCAAATTGGTAATTGTTTACAGAAATAAACAAACAAAAGAAAATAATTAATTATTCAAAAGTAAAGCAAAATGTTCGCGTTTTTTTGGTGCTCATAGCGAAAAGCGAATGTGAGTTGAGATTTTTTGTGTTTGGTTGGTTTGTCGAACAAAATTTGTTGGAAAAAAAAGTGACAGAAGAGGAGGAAGACAGCTGATGGCGATGTTTAAGGTGGAAATGTCAGATGGAATGACGGAAGATTGGTGAAATAAACAGAGACTGAGGTGGATTGCGATTAAAGAGTTGTTGTATCCGATAAATGTGATTTGCACAATACTTTAAGCACTAAACAGATTAATGAGTTTATCGAGTGTCAAAATCTTTTCTTAATATTAACAAATTTGTTCATTTATTTAAAAGCAAGTGACTTAAATTTTTGGAAATTATGCCTATTCGAGCAAAGTGCTGTGTCTGCGCGTAGGTAAACATTTTCTTGTTAATCTAGAATCAAATAATTTAATACCTACTTGCAACTCCTTCTTCTGCTTGAGCTGAACAATGCAACCTCAATCACTCATCCGAAGCATAGATCATTAACTTGACGATACAAGTATGAAGATGTCTTGATTTGCAAGTGTTCCCCTTGTCGGGATATTATACCTATTTTAAATAAGCTCTGATGTTACTGATTAGTATAAGTTACATTTTTCTAGCTTTATGAGTTAAAAGATTCTATGGTCGACGCCGAGACTTTAAAAAAAAATAAAGAAATTTAGATGTCAGCCATAGACATAAAATAAAGAGAATGAAATATTTCAGTTTCGCATAATTCATTTATTTAGGTTTAAGTTACATCAAATATAAAACCTATTTCGTATTTTTAGGTAGTGTTATAAAAAAATAAGATCAAATCAGTATAATTAATCCAATATTTTTGTCCTCTTAACATAAACAAAAATTAAAAATTCAGATTCATTTGACACTTAATACCTGTACAAATAAAACAAAAATAAGGTTTAATTTCAAAATCTTCAAAAAATAAAAAATGCAAACAAACCTATTTCGTCCACCTCCACGGCCACCACCATATCCACCGCCGCCGCCACCACCACCACCTCCGTATCCACCGCCGCCCCCGCCGTGTCGACCACCACCGCCGCCTCTGCCACCGCCGCCGCCGCTACGACCTCCAAACGATTCCATTTCATTCGCCCTTTTCTCTTTCATGACCTGGAATCGCCGAGCCATTTCTCTGAGTTCATCAGGAACTTCTTGTTCGGCTTCTTCGAGAATGTCGATTAGCTCTTTAGCTGATCCCCAATCGGATCGCGTGAGAAAGCTCAACGAGGTACCCCTCCTTCCGGCCCTACCTGTGCGACCAACACGATGGACGTATTCTTCAATGTTGCGAGGAAAATCAAAGTTCACCACATAACTTCCATAAAAAATAAAACAGTGAATATCACTAAAATTCAAAAGCACAACAAAACTAACGTTATATCTTCAATATCTAATCCTCGGGATGCTACATCCGTTGCGATTAGAATCTTTACTTCTCCTGAAGATATATCAGCGATAGCTTGTTCTCTGTCGGCCTTGAATAACAAACGTTATTTGAATTACAAAAAAAAAAAATTTAATATAATTTACCTGATCCCGAGATCCATGAATGCATTGACACATTACACCTTCCAATGATAGATCACTGGACAAATCATCAGCTCGTACTTTCTTGCCGCAAAAAATAATTGCCTTGTCATGGGGTTCCATTGACCTGATGAATTCTTTAATCTATAATCAAAACAAACATTTTAGTGTAAAGAAGACCTAATAGACGTATATAATGTATTTACCCTGTAACACTTATCTTCTTCGTCCATGATCTCAATGACTTGAGACACTGAATGGACAGCTGCCAAGTCTAGTGTGCCGACACAAACCTGAATTGGATTTTTCATGTAACTTTGTGCCAAACGACGAACTCCCGGTGGCCAAGTGGCACTTGTCATCACAGTCTGTCTATCTGGACGAATGTCTAGTAAGACTTTACGAATTTGCGGTTCGAAACCCATGTCCAGCATGCGATCGGCTTCGTCCAGAATCAGGAATGTTATACTATTAATATTGATAACATTGGCTTGCACCAAATCATTCAAACGACCAGGTGTTGCAATAATGATTTCAACACCAGATTCAATATTTCCGATCTGAGCCCGGCGATCTCCACCACCATATACACACACCCTGATGGAAAAGAAGGAATGTCAGTATGAATTCGGTATTTATAATTTTTAACTAACGCTTTCATGCCACGGAAAGAGTACTTTCCGACTTCCTTCTCAATCTGTAGGGCCAATTCTCGAGTTGGTGCCAAAACTAGAACATTTGGTCCTCCACGTTCTGATCGTGGTATCGGCTGATATTCAGTGTGAATCATAGCCGGCAATAAGAAAGCCAATGTCTTGCCAGTTCCAGTTTGGGCAATACCAATCATATCCTCACCGCGCAGTAAAACCGGCCAAGCTTGTGCTTGAATAGGAGATGGTTTTTCGAAACCCTTTAAAACCCAAATTTTAATTGAAGAGAAAACCAATCATTAAAGTATTATTAACTTACCTGTTTACGTATTTCTTCCATTAAATCAGGATACTTCCCAAAACATTGCTCAAATTTCCACACGGGATTGGGAATAGGATCGGACGATTCGGCATTCTCCTTGAATAATCTGTCAACTTTTGTGTTGTTGTTTTCGTCTCTGATACGGGCAACTTCTTCGGGAGAGCAATTTGTCACCTCTGGGGACTCCTCGTAGAACTGTTTGATAAGTTTTGGGCATTTTGCCCAACGTTTGGCACGTTCTACCTCCTTAAAATAATTATAATAAAATTTAAGTGATTTTAATACTCGTAATACTTTTTCTTCATCTGCAATGCACTAAATTTTGGTTTATCTGCCCGAAAATAACTAAAACTTAATAATACAACAACTGCAAAAAAAATATCAGACATATTATAGGACCCACTTTCTTAGTTTTTATGTCAAATTAACTCAGACGTTCATGAGTGGCCCAGGATTAGCTCACAATATTTCTAAGTTAATTTAAGGTCATGATTTTTTTGCACAAGTCTCTTATTTTACATTGTACTTTTCGTCAAGTCAATTTTTTTTATAATTTAAAGTGTGTGCATCTACATATTCATAAGATTGCATGAATATCTATTTTGGTGCCAAATCACTCCCAGACAATTTGGCAGGGTCGTGTATGGCTAGAAACATAAGATAGCAGACAAGCCAAGTGGTCGTAACTTACCGCGTTTTTGTTTAGCTTATCCCAATCAATAGTGACTGGGGTGTCGTCGACTGGATCTGGGACACCATACCCGCAAACAAATTTGATTTCTTCCGATTTATCCGAACGCCTATATCCTGCACCGCCACCGCCACCACCACCGGAGTTCTCAGAAGTAACATCAAGCTGTTTGTTGATAAACTTAACGGCATCATCAACAGAAGACTGGCTATCGCCGGATACAGTGGCTGTATTGGAATTTCTATCGATATTCACACGAACAGAGAAATCCGATTGAATGCGCTTGATGTTGGCTCCAGCGCGTCCAATAATCGCACCAATGTCATTTGATGAAATCGAGATGTCCTCTGAACATTGGCCAGAGGAACGACTTTGATTGTAGTCCCTATCATTCCTGTCGCTTCTTTCATACCGCCCTCCTCCTCCACCACCTCTATTATTCCGGTCTCCACCTCTATCATTCCGGTCACCACCTCTATCATTCCGGTCACCACCCCTATCATTCCGGTCTCCTCCTCTATCATTTCGATCCCTTCTGCGATCAGAGTAATCACTGTTACCTCCACGATAACCTCCGCGGTCGTCGTCACGGTCTCGACGCTGATGATTCGAAGAGCGACGGTCATCATTGTAGCCACCACTACGCCGAGTACCGTTGTGGCTTGAATGCTGCGGAGCACTATTGTACGATTGTGAAGAATAGTTTTTTGATGATGATGTTCCATTATCATTGTCCCAATCTTCCTCAAAGTCTCCCATATTGATATTTTTAGTAAAATCTTAACTTTTTCAATTTATAGTAAATTTATAAATGCAAAAAATAAAAACCTCCCGCTTGCGAAAAGGAAGATTTTACATGAGCAGTTTTTTCTTTTCTTGTGTTTTTTTTTAAGTGAAGCCCCGTTAAACATACTTAATTGTATTATGTTACATGTTACGTTACGTTACGTTACAAACGACTTTAGTTACCGGCGTTAAGGTGAGATGATAATGTCGCGTTTAGGTGTAGTGCCCACTTGACATTTAATTATATTTCAGTTTAATGCTAGAGTTACACGCATCTTAATTTGATTTCTGTGAATTCACATTTATAAGGCACATTAGTGGAGAATATAAGAAATACCATAATGTAGATAGTATGAAAACTGACCCACTTATCTCGCTGAAGGCGTTCTTTCACTTAATTGAGTTTATAGAATACATTGATCCGATTCTAAATTCCTTCATTGCAGGTGCATATACAAGCAAAAATAAGAAAACAACTTTAAATCGTTTATTAAAAATATGTATATATACATATTTATATATATATATCATTAAAAAACGATATAAAAAGCGTTACACAACATTAATATATAATAGACACAATGTAAACCTATATTCAGCGTTTATAAATATGACTATATGATCATTCATACAACAAGATAAAAGAAACGAGAACAAATATGATTTAATTTTTCTCTAGAAATTACTATTTTATAAATAATGTTTTTTTTTGTTTGCACTATTTCGTGCAAGATTAAATTCAGACTATTGAAATAAGAGCCAACTACGTGAAAAACTTAAATCTATTTTTAATAAATAAATTCCATACAATACTTTTGACATTCTTCATGTTTTAATGTTAAATTAAAGTCAATTGCCCATATTCCCTAAAGTGGAAGTTGCGACTTGTACGAGGTAATTAAAACATCATTGTTATATCTTATTTTATGATATCTAAATTGTTTATTTTATCTTTTTCCATCTTCCATTCATTAAAATGCATCTTTTTCTTGTGAGCAAACATATTTGCACCGGAATTGAATGTTTTTGTACAAAAAGTACATTTGTACAGAACTTCACCTGTATGTAAAGTCATGTGTTCCTGCAAATATTTTAAATGTTTATTGTATTGAATACATTCTTTATACCTAACAACTTACTTTGAGTGAAACAGCTCTCTTGAAGGCTTTTGGACAAATGGTGCATTTAAACGTTCTTTCACTCAAATGAACATAACGCTTATGTTTGAGAATTGAATTTCGAGATGGTCCAGTCTTGCCACAAACATCACATTCATGGATAGTTCCTTCGTCTTCGTGCAGTCTACGGTGCGCACGCATTGTGTGCTCATTTTTCATCCAGGTTTTACATATTTGACACTGAATTTTTGGCAACGATTGTCCCATATGCTCGAGTTGGTGTTTTTCAAAAAACACACGACTCTTGAATACTTTTGAGCAGATATCACAAACATGTGCGTAAGATTTCAGATGAACAACTCGAACATGGACACGCAGAAGGGATTCAGTTGCATATCTATAAAAAAACAAAATTAAGTTGTTACTTTTATTTAAAGCCTATCATGAGCAACAACTTACGGCTTTCCGCAATCCTGACACACGTACTTCTTTTCATCAGGACTTAGGTGAGTTAATCTATGCTGTTCATAACGATATTTTTTTATAAAAGTCTTCTCGCAATTTTCACATTGAAATACACTGGAATGAGGCTCCAGATGGCTTAACATGTGGGCTTCTAGCTGTTTTTTGTCTGGAAAAACTGTATCTAGAGAACATTTTGAACATCTTGAAAAACAAAAATAGCTGTTATTTTTTAGTGCTACATATATAAACACACATTTTACTGCTTACTTAAACATCTCTGGATTTTTATGCCTGAGAACATGTTCTGCAATTTTGATTATTTTAAAATACTTTATATCGCAGCATGTTATATAACCCCGAATCTTGTGTTGGCCTTCATAGTGATTGAACAACTTCATGCAACAGTCGAAATTTTCTTTGCATAGTTCACAAGAGAGCTCAAAAAAGGAGTTTATTAATTTTTCATGGGTTTCTTCTTTATCCGTGGGTTTTCTTCTATTTTTTTTAATTTTTCGTTTAATTGAAAAGGATTTGTCACAACTTTGTGAAGTTTCTTTGTTTTTCACAGGAACATCTTGGACATCATTTATAAGTACAGTTTTTCCTTCGGAGGTGTTGCTAATTGTTACGTCAACATTTTTTGATAAATCTAAGAACGAATTCAAGTTGAATGTTGATGTTTATTTTACTTTTCAAAAAAGAATAACCAATCTTATTGGACCTTACATTATAAGCCTTAAAAAATTTACTAATTAGAATGTGAAACAAGTGTATGCAATTTAGTTTTTTTTTTTTAATCTATTTTATCTTCTTCACAACATGAATGGGGAAGTACGAATTTTAACCAACCTTACATATGTAGCACAATGTACATAATTAAAAGATAGGATTAGTAAAATGAATCCAATCAAGATATCTATCTAGTAAATAAATGAAACACACTCGGGTTTTGATGATATATTAGATAACAATTAAATTATCGGAAAATGTGATAAATATTTTTTCCTTTCCAATTTGGTGTTACAACAGGTGGTTCTTTATCATTCGGAGAAAATTTTGTGAAATGAAATGTCATCAAGAAATTATTCCAAAAAAGAATATTAAATCGTGTTACCGAAGTGTTAGATTAAAAAGAAAAAACTGAACAAATTGTGTGTCTTTAAAAACAACGGCCCCATAGAACTAGTCTCGGGCGTATAAGCACTTGTCTTAATGTTTGAAAATAAAAGTTATATTGTGATAAACTATATTATGTAAATAAGCAAGGTTACATTTCCCGGACCGGCTAGTCGGATTTGGAAAGAGGGATTACTTTGTAAATGGTATGGTAGTTCCTTATTGGATAACGTGATTGGCATCATTTTTTAAATACTAAAGTTTGAATACGATTCAAAATCGAAATTCAGTATACAATATGATTTGCAAACAACACGGTGCCTTTTAATTAATCTGGTGCAATTATTAATACAAAAAATAGGCTGGTCTTACCTTCGCCCTTACATACAAGAACTTCTTCATTTTCTTTAATTTGTATATTATCATCATCCACATTATTATCTTCACATGCATTTGATAAAACTACTTCGTAAACATCACTCTTTGTGTCCACATAAATTATGGAATTTATACTTTCTTGAATTTTTTGTATTCGTACGAAAAACTCATGAAATTCATTAACCTGACTCCAGCACTTGGAACATATTTTATTGGAAATTTCATCATCTTGAGTAACCTACAAATTGAATATAATTGCATTACAAAATAAGAATAAAATTTATTAGAAATTAGTTGAGTTTACAACCTCTATTATGGAGTAATAACCGAGAACATCAATAATTTTGAAGGGTCCTTCTGGATCAAGGAATATATCCAAACATTCAGTTCCATGTTCTAAGCATAGACGGCATGTTTTACTAACAGCCATTGCAGATGGAAACCTTTATTAAAACAATTTTTTTGCACTTTTTTTAAATAAATTGAGTTTAGTCAGCGAACAACGAATTGGAATGGGGATTATTTTTTTTGTATACAAACATTTTATTCGTCAATTCGTGTTTGTCAAATTTTGACATTTACAACCTTAAAGTGTTAACCCAGGAAACATCAATCAGTCACACAATGATTTTAGTGAATGTGTTCAGTAAATTTTTGATAATTCGGCTACGTTCAGATAAGTTTACACACAAAGTGCATTCAAATCGATCGACTTTTTCCTAAACTTAATATAATAGCAGAATTCTCATAAATTTAAAGGCTTGCCAATAACTTCAATGTGCCATATGCCTTACAATTACAAGAAAAATGATCAGTGTAAATACCGCCGATTATCTGGTTTAAGATCCTATTTAAATAAGAAAATAAATTCCTGTCTGATAAGACGCCGCTGCGCTGGACCCTTTCATCGTACTGGTTATTTTTTATGATATCTATTTTATGGTGTTTTCTTAATTAAAAAAAAAAAAATAAATTGGCATAATTTAAATCGTCTTGTTGTTAAATTTTCATTCACATTCAATTCACACATTAATTTATTTAAAAAAGATGTAAATCATATTTATTTAACCAATGAATTTATGTATGTAGATTCAAAAATTGATTGATGTATTTTAAAAATTTTGTCGTTAAATATTTTTAATTATTAATTCAAATTGAGTATCTTTAGAACTTGTATAGCTCAGAAAGATTTTGTTATCAGAAAACAAAATACATATATATTTATGTATGTAGGTACGTCTGAGAGTTTATTACTAATATAAAAAAAATATCCAAGAAATGCGATCATAGTTTGTACAAAGAATTTTATTTCATTTGGTGAATATACATTTAAATATATAATATATAGGTTATTCTCTTGTTTGAAATATAAAATTATGTTTTTTTAACAGTCTGACTCTTTACACAACATATACTTTGATGTTAGTTAATTTATTATATAAATATTCATAAAGTTATGAAGTGGAAACACTTAATTGCATGTGAATACTTTTCTTTTATTTACTTAATCTTTTTTCCCCTCAGCATCAATACTTAATAAGAGGTTAAGATGTTATGTGTACAATATAAAAATAACATTACAGAGAAAATGTTTTTGGTTGTAAATCCAAATTAATCTCACACTTATAAAAACTTAATGAGAATCCAAATAAATCTCATGCTTATAAGAATTTAATTGAAATTTAAAATTGAATTAAAACAATAAAGGAAATTCCTTTAAATTTATGTATCCATTGTAAATATTTTTTAAAAATTTTGAAAGCACCAAACAAATTGATTCGTTTTATCCTAAGTTTTAGAAAATTATAATTCCAAGTACATTTTTCTTTTTCTTTTAATTTACTTGTGACTTGCAGTTAAAGCATTATTTCCCTTGTTATCGATGTTCCCAAGAGTTGGGAAACTTTCTCGCATAGCATGTAACTTGTAATGATTATCAGCGTCGAACACCAACAAGACTTGTTTGCACGTTGAGCAAACTTCTAATTTATTATTTGATTTCGTTTGATCACCTGGTAGGGACTTAGAACGCTGAGAATGAACTAGGTAGAGCTCCTATAAATTGTTTTTAAATAATAAAAAAAATATATAGTTTTTGATATGATCTAAGCATTACCTGTTGTTTATTGATGTCTGGCAAGAGTGCTAAGAGTTCAGGGAAAATTATATAAAACCTGTCCTTAAGCGCAGCTTCGCAATGCTCATAAAACGAATGAGCTTTGAGAACTCCCTCGCGGAATCTTTGAGATATCTGTCGAAATTCCTCTAAAGCCTCTGGGGTTTTGAGAGCATCCCTAAAATGGCCGACTAGTTTCTATATAAGGATTTTAAAATTAATTTTTATTTTGTATTATTTTCCTCAAGAATGTTATGTCTTATGAATAAAGTACATCCATAGCGAAAAAAGTAAAATTACCTGATTTCTAGTGATAGCCTCTGGCGGTTGCATGTAGCTATGAGTTGGTACAATATTGTAACTCTCTCCCAATGAACTAGTAAAGGTCAAACTATTGGGTAACTTAGCTACCGAATTAAGAGTAACATTTTGGTAAACGGGAGATTTTATTTGTGCGGGGAAACCAGGTGGTGGACCTTCTCTTCTATTCACCAATTCTTGCTCATTTATTTGTTGTTTAGAATTTTTTACATTTCCATTGGCAAGTACTGGTACTGGTTTAATCACGTTTGTGTTCGCATTCGCTGGCTTATTTTCGTTGTTGTTCTCTTTCTTTTGTTGTTTATTGTTACTGGAAGGTGCTCCAGGGGATTTTTTCCCTTCCGTGCCCGCATTTTTGTTCTTCTTTTCTTTTTTCTTACTGTTTTCCGTGAATGTGCTGTTGTTGTTATTAATACTAATTGTATTATTGCCACTATTCCCATTTTGCACATTGTATTTGGAATTTTTTTGCTTAGAGTTCATATTCAAAAGTGGAGCTGGTGCAACCTTAGACTTCCGATTCTCAGATTCACGTTGTTGCTTTTGCGACTTTGTCCAACTTGGTGCTGCTGGTGCAGATGTCTTACTGCCCATTGCAAGTGCTGGAAAAGCCATCGAATCCAAATTTGGAGCACTTGCTTCGAATGCAGCTTTCTTAGCTTTAGCTTCTTGGGCTTCTTTTTGCACAAGTTGTAGCTTATGAAAATTGTTCGGGTTTGCTACCGACACGTAGTCATCCATTAAAGAACGGTGCTTAGCTGATACATTATCATAATTAATGTTAGAATTGGATGCAACTAGATCTTCTCTGAAAGCAGCATGTGCTGCTGCTTTTGATGAGCTCGGTAAAGAGGGAAACTCTTTCTTATTTGAGTGATTAGGTTTTTTACTAGTCGCACCGGAACTTGTGCTTGGACGATTCGAAACATGGATTAACATGCCTGTCGGTGTTGATGATGGATTTTTCTTGATTACCGAACTAATTGATGATTGTTTCGGACGACTTGTCGATGGGCCAGCACCTGTAAACAAAAAGGTATTTCCTTTATTGTATTTGAAAAGAATATAATAATCTTACCGCCACCACTTTCAGCGCCACCTAATGCAGGGAAATTCTCTTTTGTTCTGGCTAGACCCGCTGAGCCTAATTTAGCTCGAAGTCCCATAGGTATAGGTAAAAGATTTAAAGCTGGAGTTCCATTACCCAAAGAGGGGAATTCTTGTTCATTTCGTGCATCGATTGGTGGTGGCCGTTGAGTATACACTTGTGCGGGTTCTGGTTGTGGTTCTATCTCGTTTTCATTATGGCTAATAAATAAGTAAAATGAATAAAGAAATACAAAACATTGATATAATCCTACCCTCTTGAGCGCAGACTAGCTATGTGGGGTTCTGTTTGGCCTGAACGTCCCCGTGGTCCCAATGTTATCTCTAATTGAAGAGTACGAGCTTGTTTAGCTTGTTGTTTGTTGAAAGATTTTCCATGAATATTCGCCACGTGAGCCTTATAATCAATTTCTGTGCGAAATGCACTCGTAAATTCTTCAGTAGCACATCTACCTTCTTCGCAAAAGTAATGATCTTTACGGAAATGCTCTCTCAAAGAATTATAATCTCTGCAAATGTAAATATGCTCTTAAATACATCTTTTGACTGTTATTTAACTTTGCCATACCCATAAAACTCATTACTTCCATCTGCATCACAAAAGTGGCAAAAATAATGTTCTCGCCGCAAATGACGAAACAATTCATCACGATCTAAATACCGTTTGTCACAAAACTTACACAACGGATGTCCACGATGTGATTTGTTATCTGGGTCACCTTTACGACAATGCAACGACAATTCGGCAGTCGAATAGCATCGACGTTCAAAGGAAAATATTTTCAAATTATCAGTGCACAAATCACAATAGTAATGACTGTGTTCTTTTCGGACGTGTTCACGGAGGGATGTAAATTTACGAAACACCGGATGATCACACCTTTGTTGGGTTAAAACGAGGTTTAGTATACTTAGTCTATTATTATTTAGAAAAGTTTCAATACTTAGGACATGGATGATCTAAGAGATTGTTAAATGCCTGTTGAATTGGTTTTGTGTAGAAGCAAATTTTATAGTTCACATTAAAGAATTCAGATCGATTTTTGGCTTCCAATTCACGATATGTTAGTTTGTCGTAAGTAAAAATGACCTGAAAATATTAAAGCACAAGATGTATGTAGGTTTTTCGGAAACTACAATTTTTCTTTGGTTCATTACATTATTTTTTTTTTTAAATAAATTGAATCTATCAAAGCAAACTTGAAAGATTTGTAAAAGTAAACAATAGGAATTTTTACACTGGCTTTTGTGTATACAGATAAAACTCACATTTACTGAACCAGGCCCCAGGCCTGAAAAAACACACAGCTTGCCTGCAAGTTTTAGTTCAGGTCTTCAAAACCAAAGCTTTTTTTCGATCCTAGGAACAAATTTTTAAAACATTAAACTGTACTATCTAGAAAATTTGGCTTTTGTTATTGTGATTTGCATCAAACCATTCAAACTCGTTATTCTTAGAATTTTTAAGCTTAGTCTTTAACTTTTGTAAAGAGAGCCAGAGTATAGAAGGTTCTCTTTTATTATCTTGACACTCTCTCTTTACCATCTATCGACAGTTTGGCCTCGTATCAATGTGTTGTTGCTTCTTCTTAGAGTATAAAAAATAGATTTTTAAAAATCTATTTATGGAACTTAAAAAGTTATTATTTTATACATAGATACATGTTTCAGGATGCAAAGCTTTTCCGCAGCGAAATACCAAAACCTAGGTAGCTGCCATTTTTATGAATACTAATTTTAACAGTATTTAAATACGAGACTACAAAACTATTAAAATTATTAACTTTGCTATACCGGTGACCTACCAGTTCAGGGATTAGCAGTGTCAACATAATTTTATCATTCAGTTTTTAATAATTCAGGATAACTTTTTTTCTTATTGCAAATTATTTACTATTCATAAGATAAGTCTTAATCTACGATCGATGTATAGATGTTTATTTACCTTTTCCAATCCTTGCCTGCAAATAGGACACTCATTTTGTTTACACAGAACTCTCATCCTGGTCGAGCATTCGTAGCACACTGGGTGATCACATTCTCCAATAGAATAGATTTCAACATTTTTGAAACAGACAACACAAGCGTTATCGGAATTATCTGCATTCGATGATGTTGAATCAGATTTCTTTTGCTGATTGTTGGTGTTGGCACTCATCGTTTCTTTTTTTTTGTACTACCTCACAATTTGTTGAAACGAAACACCTTGTCCTTGATGAAAATGAAAACTGATAAGAATTTTTCAATTGGTAGGAAAGCGAGAATTTTTGGGAAATATCAATTTGTTTATGCTGAGGAAAAGAAATTTTGCAGCAAATAAGTTTAACAAAGTGAATTCCAATTTCACGATGCGATTAAACACAAAATTATGAGGAGGGGATTGAAAAAAAACTTCCTAACTTGTGTGGTGTGGATGGTGGTTTTCCTTTTTCTATTATGAAGTTGGCAGTAATATCACATTTTGACAAACGTGGTATGACAGGTGTAATTCAGCTGAGTTTTTGTTACGCTGATTTTAGGGGTTGCACACAATAGGCGTTTTTCTTTTTTAGATCTGAGCACGTCGAGTATGCTGTGAGCAGATTTGATCAGAGCTCTCCGATATATTTATGAAATACACTTAGGCACTGAACTGCCAAAAGAAGTCTATCCCTGTGATACCACATGAAAAAAAAAAAAATGAATTAGCCGCGGTCATCTCTTTACTTTATTCGCTCCGTCATTTTATTTAGAGCTCATAGAGCATGCTCGGAGCTAGCTCCTATTAAAAAAAAAAAAAACAACTTGATCGCTCTTATGTGTCTGAGCTAAAGAAGAAACACCGATCTTTTTTGACAGTTCAGTTCTTTGCTCTGATCTTAAAAAGAAAAACGCCTGTTCACACCGATTGCAAATCTTCGAGTAATGTCAATTTTGACAACTCTTTCATATTAAAAATGTTAAAAAACAAATATGCAAGTAGGTGGTTATGAAAATAAAAAAATAGATGGGTACATACTACCTTATTCTAGGCAAATTTATACTAAAATAAAGGTAATAGATTGTAGAGAGTGTCTGCAACTTGAATTGCTTGCCCGAGAGTAATTTCCGAAACGTTATGTTTATGTTTTTTTATATACGTACAACTACTCATATCTGTAAAATAAAATAAAGGTGGTCTTAAGATTATTGGAAAAAAGCATCTCTTTTTATATGTGCCTATATAATTTTTAATCAGCAAATATGGATTACATCTATATTTTATTTAAAAATGAAATTTTTATTAAAACAAAATGACACCCTATACTGAAATTACAATACGTGTTTCATGTTATCCTATAAGATAAGATAATGCTTACCAACAACTATCGACAAAGAAAACGATTAGTGTAAATTCCAACTAACGAGTAAGCTGTCACATCGCCCATCACTTCCTCAGCAGTACCATGACCATCTGTCATTCTTTTTCCACTGACTCCCATTTTGCATTCTCCTTCCTTCTTGACGTTTGCATTCAGCAAATTTATGTCGATGGCCTTTTCGGAAGGACGTTTGTGAATTGCGAGTTCGACTTCTCCGTACAGAAAAACGAGAAATATTAAATTTTCCGTTTTTATACCTTAAAAAAAAACAACTATTAAGTTCAACTATTACTTATTCTTGTGAAATTTTTGTGAATCTATTTTCGACAATTAAACACCATACAAATTCTTTTGGACGCCAAAATTGAATTCCATCATAATGCGTTGTAAAATAATTTGCTGTTTACTCGGGAAAGTTTGACACCACAGCTAGGCCTTGTGCTTGTGCATCTGAAATAATAAAAAACCAAAAGATACGAAAAACCACCACCAATCACCTCACCAGAGTGCAGAGTAATTTTTTCTTTTTCAATGTTCCACTGGCTAGGCCACTGACGCGCGCCCAGGGATCTTTAACCAGTTTCTTTTTTGTGTTTATGAATTTTGTGGTTTGTTAAAAAATTCTGATTGAAAAAAAACTATTTTCTTATATTTCGCATCCGAAACTGTTTTGTGTACCTATTTGAGTATTCCCAGTAAATCGCGATCGCAGAAAAAATGGGTGTCAACAATTTTCTCTACTCCAAAATTATTTGTTGGTCGTGGTCGTAGTGTGGTGGTGTTTGGCGATGGTGATGAATTCATGAATCCATGAATCCGAATCCGTCGTGGCTGTCGTCGTCGTCGTCGTCGTTGTTGTTGGGTAGCTCGCTTTTTGTTCGGTGTCCCTATTGAAGATGTTCTCCATAGTGCTTTGGTGGGTAACGCGAGCTGAGTTGTAATTGTTTCATCAAGGAAAATTTGTAAATTAGTTTATAAAAGTCCAAAAAGAACAGAATGATTCCAATAATAATTTGATTCATTCATTGATTTTGTGTGAATATTCTCGGTGGTATTGTTTTTTTTTTTATTGTGTCGGTGGTAATTTCTTGGGGTATTTGTGAATTCGGTGTGTGTACACAGTGAAAGTTCTCAAAAAGTAGTCTCCCAAAGTGAAAATATAAATAAATAAAGAAAAAGAAAAAAGAATTTGTTTCGCTAACAGACTTGTTTATACTTTGCAAAAATGCCTGTTCTGATAGGAATTGCTGATTTTGTTGAAGAAACTAGAGATGATTATAATTCACCGACGACGTCGACTTTTGCGTCACGGATGCCCGATTGTCGACAGACAGTCTCAATACTCGAAGAGGTGAGTCCATCAGTCCTAAGTCCAGAGATGTTGAATATGTACATACATGTACATTTACGTATACGCATTGATATTTTATACCTGATGTTTTTCTTTTCTCTACAATAAGTTTAGGTGCCTAGATAAAAGCACCTAACTATACGTACATATACCTAACTTATCAGCTTACATTATGGAATCTTAGTCAATACATACTTTAGTGCATAGGTATACAAAAAAATATTAAGCTTGTTTTATTTTCTTGTTATCGAAAACCACATGTACATTCTATCAGTTTAAGAGATTGATTTTTTCTTATTGCAAACTCCTTTTATGAAGGCAAGAATTCATACTTTTAGTCTAAAACTAATCTCTGAAATATCTAGGTTTTTAGGTATGTATCAACTATAGGTGCGTTGTACAAGGTCATCAGGTTAATATTGTTGGATAACTCTCAATGTAGAGAACAAATGCTGTTGCTCAATTAAAATGTGTTAGTCTATATTGTTCGATAAACTAACTAATCTTTAGTTTTAGTAAACAATAGATAAATCCGAGTCAATGATAAAAATTCAATATAATATTATTATTATATTTTGTATTTATAATTTTATAATGTAAAAAGTAAAAATCTAATATTTTCCTGCCTCAGGTTTTGTTTTTTATTGATGCTTGTCTTAATATATGTCTCTATAGTGACTGGATATGTTAAGTAAAAAGATGTGGACAAAATACAAGCGCGGTTTTCAAAACTTGTGAATACTTGTGAAAACTAGCAACAGAGTTATTCATTATCACTTTGTCAGTACTAAACAAAAAATATTCAGTAGCTTTATTTACTCCTTATTTGACAATATGATACAATGCAGTTTAAGTAGAATTATAAGAGCTCTTTGACTTGTAACAAACTAAAAGTTGTTTTGAACTGATAACGTTTTTTATTTGAATTTTTACAGATTTTTTCTTGGACAGTTTTTGAGATAAGCAAAACACATATAAATTACATATGTACATCGTACATACATATGTATGTAGGTATATAATGTACCTTATTTTTATTTATTTAGAAGTTTCATTTGCTGCTATATAACAAACTTTATCTTAACGTATTCAAACAATACATCCCCTTCGGCTGTTTTCAGAAGTATCGAGTAGAAAAGAATACCGCCCGATCAGAATTTTTATAAAATTATTTATTTTTCCACAATTGTTATCAAGCAGTACCTATCATGTCATAAGTACAAAATCACATTTATTTCAGAGTTTCTTGTATCTACATACATATGTATATATTAAAATTTCCTTTTAAGTGGTTTTTAATCATAACCACATACTGTCACTGTACTTACTTGCGGTTGATATAATTTCATTAGGGCATTGCAAGACTTTTTTAAAAGGCCAATAAATTGAGAATACCGGTTTAAATATTAAATTTCTATGATTAAGTATGTATGATACTAAAGCATTAACTTAAATTACATTTTTAAAGCATAAAAGCTGCAAAAAGAAATTGAAAAAAGGCTCGTTTGATAATTGTGTGTTATCTGTAGCATGGTAAACCAAATATAAGTTCAAGTAAATTTAATTTGACAATTGTCATTGATCGATAATGTTTTGTTATTAACAATATTGTTAATAATTTTAATCCTTACTGTATCGAAAAAAACGATAATTCGAGTTACCTAGAGTCTAGACGATAATATAACACGACAAATAATTATGAAAATATGTTAAAACCTAGCTAATAATAATATGTATTCAAATAATTACTTAACTGAGAATGGTCTTAGGTGCACTAAAATAACTAATAAAATGACATTCAATAAAAAACCTGTCTTAAGAATAAAAATATTGAGCTTAAATAAAATTAAATGTAAAGTAAAATTCAGTCCATTGTAGTAATGAAATATTTTCCAATATACCGTTAATTCGGTATTCGATTAATTTTTTATAAGCAACTTCTGTTCTCTTAGAGACAAACAGGTAAGTTTGCTGTATATTTTCTTCTCGCTTAATTTAGTTTCTTGACTAGCAAGGAAAAGATGCTTGTAATTCGCTTCGATATTCCCTAAAAATTATGGTGCTGCCATAAAGATACCTGTACAGCGTATACAATTTGGCGATATGATGAGATAACAACACCATTTACTTACAAATCTGAATGAAAGATTTTTTTTTTTCATTTTTCAAAACTTTTGACAAAGGCTTAGCATTTAAAGTTTACCCTGGTTTATTATTTTTAGTTCTCATAAATATTAATTTAAAATCAGCACCATGCCAAGAAAATTTGAAGCAATTAGCACAAACGAACAAAAAATAAAAAAAAAAAAACAATAACAATTTCCCAGCACGGCATTAGCATACACCACATATTTATAATATCTAAAAGTCCCAGACACCTATAATTAAGGTTTATAAAGGGAAACAAAAAATAAGTATGTACGTACAACATAAACAAAAACAAAGACTCATGTTTGTCAACAATTATTTTATTGACCTTATTTCCAATCGTTTAATTTTTTCGCTTTACTCAGTCCTGTTTTTTTTTCTGTATTTACAATAATAAGTGACTTACAGTATGTACGTGTCTGTTGGACAAGTCATTATGATGAATTTTTTCGACAGAAAGAAAAAAGAAATGATTCAAAAAAATAATAACGACAACGCATATATATGAGTGTACCTGGGTATAATATGGCGAAGTTGAATGAAACGTCGAGTCGTCATTGCAATTTGTTGCTCAACTATTCATAGCCAGTTATGGGTTTGTTTTTAGATTAAGATTGTTTTTATGAGACATATCTATCTGTGGATTGTTTATCATTAAGGTGGCCATATTTTTTTTTATTTTGATAAATAGTGCACATACTAAAACCCTACATTTTTTAAACGCAATACTTGTACTTGATATGAGGAAAATTAACTATTCTGAAACGAAGAATTAGTGTAGAGTATGTAAATCCTGAAATATCCCAGGCACTGGCATATGAATGTGTTTTATGTTACATTTACAAATATATGTAGCTCTTGGAGTTGTAATTCATAGGAGAAGAATTGTGTAGGTTATTAATTTAAAAACTAACGACCATTGAGTTTTATTCTAAAAAAAGAGCAAACAAAAACTTTATTTTAATACTATTTTAAAGTATCTGCACTATTCAGTTTGTATGGTCACCATAAAAATCATGGGTGTGTTTGTGAATAAATAAATGAAAAGAAATTAAATTATTTAGTCATATATTTGACGGCGGAAGTTGCATGATAATGGCAGAGGTTGAATTATTATTATATTTTTTTTTCATAGCTAAATTTGTTTTCACTATAATTCTCTTATTTTCTATTTTTTGTTTTGTTTTTTTGATTATTGTCGATTTTTAACTCTGTAGCTGTGATAGGATACTTCATTTGTTTATTTATAGTGCATGCAAGACATAACAATAAAATATTGGCATTGGAATTCAAGTGTTAGTTATGGTGATGTGTCAATACATATGTAATGATTTATTATTTTTGTAGAAAGTTTTAGAATCAGATCCAGGATTTCTTAAAATATTGAACAGGATTTAAGATTTAACTATAAAACATACTTGAGGAATCGTTCAAGCACACATTTTTGGTTGATGAAAATCATGTAGGTCTTAAAATCTAAAACATGTATGTAGGTAAATACATACAATGTTTCACAACTCGCCTATTTAAGATCATCTCTTGTGGTTCATCTTGTAGTTCGCCAAAATGTTTGTTGATTTTTTTTTGCGAACAAAGCGAAATGATAAAACTTTACCAGTGTAGTAAGAAAAGTTATAGTTCGATTGGATTTTAGAGGTTTAATATTTGAGCCGGCTTTAAAGCACTGAAAGTAATGTTTTTTTTTTGATACCACATGTGTCTTATAAATCTTCTTATTATTTGTCTACACTAGTCTCAAAGACAATTTTTTGTGGACATGTAAATTCATAAAAGGTGGGAAACGGTTTTTCCCTACCGGCGTTCAATACGGATGTATACTGTACTAGTATATTTGAATGTAGTCCGCAATTTGTGTTAATACATATTTGTATGCCCCGGGCTTTGTTGTCAGATGTCATGAAAATATATCTACCATAAAAAATGTAGTTGTAGTTTTGAAAAAAAAGTTTTCTCTTCAATGTTTGACAAAATTAAATTAAATTATTAAAATACAAAAATATTTGATTGAAAAGGGCTTGAAACGTGGGTTCTCTCTTCAATATGGTAGCTTTATAGCAAAACAAAAATATAAGGTGTGAAACTTTGGTGGTGTTAAGATTAAATTAATCAATAAATCTAATTATAGAAATTTTATTCATTTATGACGCTTAAAACACATCAAAGAATTCGTGGTAAATAATCTTATCAATTTTGTTCAGTACGTAAACACCAACATTTCTTGCTGAACACCTTGCAAGAATACCTTATCTAGTTTGAATATATTATGAACTTTATTCAGGGCCATTAGTAAATTAGAAAAGAAAATAGGTATATGAATAATAATGTCAAGTCTTGGTATCACAAAATCCAGAACTTCAATCGTTTTTATTCACGTTAACATCTAAGAACCCACACCTTCCTTTACCAATTGGTATCTCACAACGAAGGCTTTTTAATCCTGCAATCTGAAAAGAAAAACCCAAAAATAAAAAAAATCGATTTTACCTTGAAAGTTTTTAACATTAAAAGCAAGACCTACAAAAACAAAACTATTTCCGTTCTTGTGAAACTTACAATTTCATGCTTGGACATTTTTTGTGTTTCTATTTTGTTTTTTTTTTTCGAAGACGCAATGGGGATGATGATGATGATAATGACGTGACAAAGCAAAGACATCAACAAAATTGCCGAAGGTGCATATGGCAGCGAACATCACCGTTGTGTTGTCTTGCATAAGAGACTTTATGACGCAAGTGCTTGTTCAAGAACACTAACCACTCGGTATCCATTCAGGTGGAAGTGACAAGTTGATTCAAAAAGATGCAAATAAAGTGCAGTCCTACTGCTGCCAGTGTTTTTCAGCCCCGCGTTGTCTATGTTATAGGGTACCCCAAGCGAGGGGTTTATTTTTAAGTTATTTTACGCGACTGCCACCAACGCCATCATTTGATTTTGACAAAAACAACTTCCCACACGAAATAAGTTAAGTTACGTTCACACTTTGCTCATCTTATTTGTCATTTTCTAGGTATGTAACTACGAGGCGGTGTGTTCTCCCGACCCTTGTGGCACGCTTACATGTAGGTACTTTATACTTAGCTTGCTAAAATTTACCCTCCTGTTAAAAGTCAATTAGTGACCTTTAAAACGTAAGACTTTTTAAAAGCCTACAAGTATTTTTACGGAATCATTGGATGAAGCCTCATGTTTTTATTGTTGTTATAGTAGTGTTAGTTTAATAAACTACATTGATTTTCTTCTTATAATAAATGTTCGAAATGTAAAAACAGTGAATAGGAGGTGCTTCGAATGATCTTTGTCGGAGATTTGTGGTAGCGAATGGATTTTCAAGTAATTTCATTATAGGAAAAACCTATCCCTATTTGGGGCTATCTTCAGTTACAACGTCTACTTTTACGTCCACCCTAAGAACCAATTACAGTGCATTAATTTCCCAGAGTTGTGATTAAAATCTTGCTGAAACTTATCTCGATATTACACTTTTATTCTCACCAGGGAATTACTTATCAGGAACGAGAAGTAACAAAAAAAAACCTTTCCCCTAAGCTTAAGACCCATTAGGAACTATATTTTGTATAATCAGGTCATATTTTGACACAATTACACTTGATCCGATAGTAAGGGAAGTTATTCTTTACTTAGTCCTGTTTCTCAGGTGCTATTACACGTTGAAACCAGATTCATAAATCTATTTTGACAGTTCTCTGTCATTTTTATTTCAAATTGAAATAATTTCGGTTATCTTATGTTTCTATTAGTTTATGTAATTTGTTTTTACTGATTAAGTTTGGAATAAAAAATAGTATAAAAAAGATTTATAATGTTGAATTAATGAATGTAGTTTGGAGTTTATGCATTGCGACCTAAAAGATCTATTGTGACTCCTACTAGTACCTACTGGGGAGGTTACCATTTTACTGTTCTTCCTCTAATTTTATTTCCCTTATGTAAATCTGTTTTGTCAAGAAATTATAACAACACTGTTCAGTTTTCATTCACTTGGTGTAAAATGTGTTTATCTGATGTCACACAATTCGAACATTTATTGTTATTAAAATTATTGCCAACTCCATTGGTGGTGGCGGCGGCATTTGTTTGCTTTTCATTGACTTCAAAAAGTTGCAAAAATATTTTAATATGTAAATAGCAGTTTTACTTCTGTCAATTTACAACACGGAGTAAATTTGCGGCGCTTCCAATGTACACTGTACAGACATTAGTATACTAATATTTTATGCCTTTAATTGAATATTTTTTCCTTATTAAATTGGGTTTGCTATTTTTTCTTATTCTTCTCTATTATATACAATCGGGGTAAGACTGTATAAGAGACTCATTCTAAGGGACTTGGAGATGACAGCAATGGGTCGAGTGGAGATAATCCAAGTGACACTAAGAAGAATTTAAATCTAAAGATTGTGGCTTTTAATAGCTAATTAAGGGTAATTGGGATGGCAAGAGAATACTGAAGATGTTTTTTTTTTTTTTCTCTCTCCCTCTTTCTGTAGTAGATAGAGAGGAAAATTGGTTGTGTGATTAAAGTGAAGGGCTGTTGTGGGGTTATGATTAGATGGTGCTTGTGTGTACAATATGGAATGTAATATTGTTAAGGAATTGGATTAAATAAGTAGGGAAGGTCAGATTTATAATCAAGATCAAATCGGGAAAATTAGTCGATAAAATGTGTACGTATTTGGTTATGGTTGGGAATAAAAGAGTTCTTATGAATCCATGCAAGTTTTTTGTTGGCGAAAAGGCTTTTAATAAAATGTTAAATATGTTTAACATTTCTTTGTTTGTTATCTTATGAAAACTAGGACTAATAGACTTGCAAATATGTATACGAATAACATAGATTTCAAAGAAGCGAAGGAGCACTTTAACTTTACTCCTGATCAGGAACGTAAGCTACGCGATATAAAATGTACCAAAGTTTAAAATTGAAAAAATAGAAAATTGCTTTCGATACTCCAATAAAATTAAAACCTCTATCCACAGCATGCTTTCAATTTACCCTTTTATTGGTAGTTATGTAAAACACGGCTTTCTAGGGATAAAATTCGATAGGATTTTTACTCTTAACTCTCTAAGATCGAGGAAGAGAAAAGAGATCCTTTTGTGTGCTCTATAGCAACATTCTAATCGCATACAAAGCTTTCTCTGAACAATGTGATATTACTGTAGACAAAAACAAAATTCTATATTTTATTATACCAACCAATTTTTAAAGTTTCAAAGACGGGTCTTCTTTTAATTACTCTTATACAATTTGATTGATTTTTATAGTACAAAAATCAGTATAGTCATATTTAAATTGAAAAGAGTAGGCCTACATATCATTCCCTTTGATTATTAAATTTTGCACTGTAAATAATTAAATTGCAATGAAAGTTATACAGTCAACTTGGACATTTGCCAATACCAGTACAGAAAACTAGTAAGTTCTTGCTCACCTTAACTGTTAATATAACTCAAGAAAGTTATTTTCCAACTTAAATTGAAAAAAATGTGCCATAAGGTGCGAAAGGGTACTGCGTTTAAAATTATTTACCGTGAATTTTTTTCCCCATTGGAATTTAAAAACCAAATTACACATTCTATCAGTACATTTTCTCTTAAAAGCTTAATTATGCTGTCATATATCTTTTTAATTGCACAATAAAACAAATGTTAAAAAAAGTTCTATTAAGGTTCGTTTAATTTAAGAATTTCAGAACATGCAATACCTATCCGGTGTAAAAATCTTAACAATCCAAATACAAAAACTTTTATTAATTTAACTAAAAATAGCAAAACTAAAATCAAATATATGAATACTCATTTGTCACTGAATCCTTATTAAGAGGTCGTTTGTTTTTAAGCGTTTCAAGTATCCAATGCCAATCCACCAAGAAAAACAATACAAACATATTTATTAAATGCATTCATCGAAAAACAACCAACAAATAAAACGACCAATTTAACAACAAAATACTTCACTTCAATTCTTTATCTCGAAACATTCGTACGAGTATGTGTGGTTTATCAAAACGAAAATTATTACACCATAAGCGAATGCAAGTCGGTTGACCTTGTATTTGACTGCCGCACTACGAGTACGACGAAAAATTGCATTTAAAAATTATGTCATTCTAAGTTAGCATGTCGGCTCCGGGCTCCGGGCTTCGGACTCCGGGCTCAGGCAATCAAGGCATTTATACGTACTGTATAACATATTGAGCCTCGGACACCCATAAAAACAACAACAATGCCAATGATATTCAATTGATTAGAACAAATTATTCACAGGCCAATAGTATAACGAACTATACTAAAACTCGCCTCTCTAAGTGATATGAATGGCTCCTAATGAAAATGTCCAGTCAACCACTTGTTCGTTTGGCTTGGTAAAGTACTCGATTACGTCATAGCTGTGCGATTTGGTGCACGTACATGTGTGCATAGCTAAACTATAGAATATAACCATAAGTAAGGTATAGATAGGCTTGGCAATCATACAATTCTTTTCTTCTCTAAGAGCTCTAAGCCTATTTTAAGCGATTTAAATGGCCACTGCTTGCGCTGCTGGTGTTTACTTTTTATTATGCTCAAGTGAGGTAGTGCGCATCAGATACTAATTTACAGTAACGATCAAATATAATGAAACGTTTTTCAATTTGCTGAAAATTCCTCAAAAAACTTGTATTTTCAATAATATTATTATATTTCAAATGGAAACGTCAAACGATCGCGTAGGAGTAGACTTGACGCCCTATTTCCCGCTGACTTACGTCTTACAGTGGTTTTTCGAAGTGCTTAATTTGAAGTTGTATAATAATGTTTTAAAAGGATTTGTTTTGGCTGAAATAAGGGTTTTGGCTTAAAACCGGTTTTTGAAACGATAAGTCCACGTCACGAAATAATATTTAAAATTTTTCTTTTTATGGATTACGTTAGTTAGTTGAAGTATCTGTTAAAAAAAATGTAGATTAAATTTTGTGGAAAAATCAAGCGTAAATTCTGTTCTGTTAGTGATGAAGGTTCTGTATATAAATTTTATTACCATATTCCGCCATATTTGCGTTCAGTAAGTAATTTAATATGGAATAAAAAAATATGAAAAATATACACAGCTAACCCGCCTCCCCTTCGCCAACCCAAAAAAATAAAACAATATTCAAAATCAGGAAATTGAATTCTGTCATTAATTTCATTTAAAATTTAATTTTCCCGCAAAGTAAGTAAGTTAAATTTTATTGGGATATTTTTTGTTTTTCAGTTAACAATTACAGTTGAAACTCGATTAACCGGGATTCGATTAACCGGGACGCTCTATTATTTATTTAAACTCTTTTATCCGTAATAAACTCTACTATCCGTAACATGACAACAGGGCTCCATTTTCCACAAAACAACTTATCAACTTTTCACTTTGTACTTTTCAAATTTTTCGTCAATTTGCAAAACATTCTGTTCCACAGAACTATTAAGTCTGATAAGTGAAAAGTTAAAAATGATAAGTGTAGTTTGCAAAGTCCTTGCAATTTTTATATTCACTTTGCAATTCTTTTGTGTGCAAAGTTAATATTGAAAAGTGTAATTTACAAAGATTTTGCAAAAATTATTCTATTTCGTTTTCATTCCACAAAAACTTCAAATTCTATTTTCGGAAAACGAACTGTGATTAGTTTATTAAAAGTTTGCAAAGAGAAAGATCGCTTTGCAAATGCATATTGATATTACTAGTGAAGCTTTCAAGATGTTAAGATGTGAATTTTTACTTGACTATGATGAAGACAAGCATGTAACAAGAAATTATAAAGACCGTATTCATTTTTCGGACTGTAATATTATAATTTTATTGAGTGTTTTCGTTCAAATCGAATTCAAGTTGATTTTCTTTTAAGAAAAATTAGTGCAGAATACTTAAATAATATTCTCAACACAAACAATAGTTTTTGATTTTGAAAAGTGATGAGACAAAAGTGCAAAAATGATTAAATGCTTTGTGGAACACTTTACATTTACACTCTCACTTTGCAGAAGAGTTGCATTAAATGCAAAGTCTTTGCAGAGAGTGCAAAGCCTTAGCCAAAATTTGGTTAGTGCAAATTAAAATTTGCAAAGAACATTGTGGAACAGAAACACTTATCACTTTGCCAAAAATTAAATCAATTAAAAAAGCGAACAAGTTTCTTCACTTCTCTAAACTATCGGAATGGTAATTACATTTGTTGAATAATAATTTCATACTACAAATTTATATTTTATCAATACGATCTAGTTACTTGTACAAATTTAGTAGGGAACTTACTATAAGACATATGTTATGTACATACATTATAATTTACAATATGAATGTTTGTATTGAATATTAACATTCAATATTTGAATAAACTTAAATTTCATCTCTAGGTCATTTTCTTCAAATACCCAATATCAGTTCATCTGTAATGTGGAGGGGCCTTTAAATCTGTGGTTCCCTACAATTGTGAAACAACAGGTGGTACAGCCGGCGGCGTCAATTTACAAATGTCAAGTTATCAAGCTGAATAACTTGAATGTCAATGACAGATGTGGCAACCTAAAAAGAAAATAACTCAATTCGGCTGACTAAAAGAGACCCACACGGTGGTGATTCATTTTGTTTGTTTGGTACGAATTAGGTCTCTTAAGCGTCAAAGGAGTAAAATTTTCCAATTGTGCAATGTAAGGTATTAAGACTTTTTCACGCCACTGTCCGGGTATATTATGACTAACTCGTAGTATGAGTATGACATACCTTTGCACAGAGCTCTGTCAATACAGTTTCAGCGGCAGCAACGACTCGCTTCGAGAATAATAAAAGTTAATACAAACAGACCCGTCCATTCCAACAATACGAAGCATGAAATAAATTTCACGAATTGCGAATCGCACAAATATTTACTGAGTGCGCCCGACTCGAGCTTCATCAGAGAGGGTGGTGGACAGAGATTAAAAACTGCATATCAATGAGGTTAAACAAAGTAGCCGGTGGGCACCGCCTCGGTTTCAATTTGGATCTTGGATCTCAAAATGAATCAGAGATAGGTTATTTCTGTTTTGTGCTGTCTACATACATATCTGTATGATGGGTGTGTGTGTTTGTTTGTTTTTGGTTTCTTATGGTCTCTCAGCTTCTCAGTTTTGTTGTGCTCTGTCTATAGAAGCTCTCTTTGTGTTATCAACACCAAATTGATTCAAAAATAAAATAAAGGTTCTTACACTCCACGGCTCAACCTCGCGGTCATTGTGTGCCGTTTGATGTGTAGAATTACAAGTTTTTGAGGGCATTTTTTTGTGTTTGCACGGTGTGGATAACTTGACTTTAATCTGTGGCTCTGGGTCTTGTTCTGGCTGTATAAGTTTACTCCTAGCTCGCAGCTTGAGCCAAACTCGATAACTTGACAGAGACGTTGAACTGCATTTTCTTTGTTTGTAATTTAATTGGTTGGGACTGGGAGAGATATCAGTTTGCAATACAACAATTACACTGTGTGCAGAACACAGAATCAGCCAGATAGTTAATGTCATGACTGAGGTTTCCTTTTCGCCTTCCTTCAATGTTTGCGCGTCATCATCAATGATGCTCAAACAAAGTCAACAAAAGTAATTTGCTATCAAAGAAGGTCTAAAGTAGAGGTACATATACCTATGTACATACATATAATCTGAAACTTAGAAAAATATAAACATCACTCAGCATAGTGACGAGCAATTAATATGCAATTTGACAGAGGAATCAGTTTTAGATTTGGTTACGCATTTCCGTTTATTTAAATGGACTTATGTTCCCAAGGGGTGAATAACTTTTAAATTATTCATTTGCATGTTCGTTTTTGATAATGGATATCTTTGACACTTCACAACAGAGTTCAATGTTTTACACTTAAAGCTTGTAATTATTATCACCGAGTGCTTCGAATTGTTTTATTTGTGTCTGTTTGACAGCAAAAATACTTTGATAACACAAGTAGTGTTAGTTCACTATATGCAGTTTATTTTTGCCAAAGGAATTGGAGCAATATGTAGGATATGTTAGCACTGTAGATATGCTTCGGTATGGATGTTTTATTATTAATTATTATTATTATAAATTTATTTGTCTAATACATCTTTTTAAATAAAAACCGGAAATCTAGTAATTTGATAAGAAAACAAATTGTGTGAATATTTATGGATAAAATAAAGTTATCTTATATTTATGATTGTTATGCTATTGTGAACTGTAGTACTGATAATTTGCTCAAACTGCAAAGGGGTTTATTGTACGTTTATGTTTTGTTTACACAATGAGAGTAAGTCGAAATTATTTTAAATCTTACATACTCTTTGTAAAATTATTTTATTTATTGATTTAGTCAATTTGTAAGCCCATAGTCGACGATAAAATTTAGTTTGCATTTTTTCGCTGAAAATATTTTTGTTTTTTTTTATTGAGTAAGGTCTATTAATGGTCTTTTCCCTTTTTTTAAGTTAATAATAATATTTCTTTAAAATCATACACCTTTAATTTAGTAATAATAATTCGACTTTTGAGGCGACTCATTTTGACATCATCGCTTCTATTTACTAGAAAATAAAAATACAACAAACGATGAAGCGTCGAAATGAGGAATAAGGATGGATAAAACTTTATTTCCATCCATACTAATATTATAAATGCGAAAGTAACTCTGTCTGTCTGTCTGTTACTCTTTCACGCCTAAACTGCTGAACGGATTTTGTTGAAATTTGGTATGGTGATAGATGATAACCTAGAAATGGTCATAGGCTATAAATAATCACGCCATCGTTCTTAGGGGGTAAGCAGTAGGCAGATAACTGAATTGAGTTAGTGATTTTTAGTCGTTTTTGTTGGGACTTTTGCTCTTCCACGTCTAAACGGCTGAACGGATTTTGATGGAATTTAGTGAGGTAATAGTTGCTTACCTAAAAACGGATATAAGATCAAAATGATCACGTCATCGTACTTAGGGGGTAGGAAGTAGGCAGAAAACTGAATTGAGTTAGTGATTTTTTTTATGGTTTTTGCTGGGAGTTTTGCTCTATCATGCCTAAACGGCCGAACGGATTTTGATGAAATTTAGTTAGGTGATAGATAGTAACCTAGAAAAGGATATGAGCTATTAATATTCATGCTATCGTACTTAAGGCGTAGGCAGAAAGCTAATTAAGTTATAGTGATTTTTAACCGTTTGTTTTAAAAGTGTAACTTATTCACGCTTTAACGTCCGAACGGATTTTTATAAGACTTGGTTAATTTAAAGATAGGATCCTAGGCACGGACACAGGGTACTTTTTACGGCGGGAAAATACTTCATTCCCGCGGAAATCTAGCGTGATCGTGTCAAGAAGCGCATGACACCATAGCTACTGAAATGATTTTGATGTATTTTTTTAACTGAGTGTTACTAAGACTTCAAGTTAGTATTTGATCACTTTTCTAGCTTAGAGGTTAGGTAGGCGCCATAATTTAGGGAATTTATGATAAAATTTTGATGCAACTGTCTTTATTTAACAGTTTTACTTGGATCGAAACTTAGCGACATTCCATCACACTACTTAACTTATAGGGTAGGAAGGTACCAAAATTCAGACTACTTTTTACTTCGGGAAAATATCTCATTCACACAGGAACCTATACATAGCTACCTATCTACAACATTAAAACTCTGTCTAGAATCACATTAAGCCTAAACTATTGATCTGATTTGTATACGCTTTTTTTATGTTAAGACGTTAAATTTGGGCGAGACGAACTTCGGCAGGTCAGCCCTGTCAAATGCCTTTTACAACAATAAATAAGACACAAAGTAAAAATCCTTAAGTTTTATTCGATTTATGTGTAGCGAAGCGCACCGGTGATATTTTTTATTCTAAATAGAGAATAAAAACAGAAGTGTACAAGTATACAAATTAAACTTAAACCACTTTTTAAACATACGTCCTTGATTCTCGCAATCAGTTTAGAGTAAGAAGTAAATTTTACTCTAACCACGTTTGTAGAATTTGTCCGTATTTTTTATTTAAATTCCATTCTTATATCAAGAATGTAATGAACGAAAAGTACACTATAGCGTATACGTTCTTTTTTGTTCCCAATTTAGGCTGAGTGAAATGTGAAAGACATCTCTTTGAACTGGGTCATAAAACGGTTATTCCAACAAAAATATAAAATTATCTAATTCAATTATAAAACCGATCTTACACAATACCCATTACATACAAAATATTTGTTTATTTTTTTTTTCAATTTAAATTCAACAATTTTAGAAAAAATTCTAACTTACAATTTGTTTTTATTAATTTTCAGCGCTTGGAAATCGATAGGGAAGGATTAACCAAACTGAAAAAGGCTGTTAAAGCCATTCACAACTCTGGCAATAGTAAGTTACAAATTATACCCATACATTTTCAGTATAATAAATTGACAATCATTAATTTTGTCATTCAAAGCTCATGTTGATAATGAAATGTTCCTGGTGCGTGCCCTCGAACGGCTCGGTGGCAAAGTAATCGACCAAGAAGAACCCGACATTGGAGCTGCATTCTTAAAATTTTCAGTCGTCACGAAGGAGTTGAGTGCCCTCATGAAGACCTTGGTAAATAATCCTTTTTTTTTTTCATTTTGCCAGTGAGCCAGCTAGCAAGCCAGCTCTCTGTGCGCACTCAATCAAAACAAATAACAAAATTTCCAATTTCGAATTTTCAGATGCAAAACATAAACAACATTATCATGTTTCCAGTTGACTCGATGCTTAAGTCAGAGTTGCGCGGTGTGAGGGGCGAAATGAAACGGCCTTTTGACAAAGCTGCAAAAGACTACGAAGCGAAGTTTATAAAGATTGAAAAAGAGAAGAAGGCCCAAGCCAAAGAGGCTGGCATGCTGCGAACCGAAATCGATGCCGCCGCTGTAGCCGAAGAAATGGAGAAGGAACGACGAATATACCAGCTCCAAACGTGCGAGGTAAATGATACTCTCCATTGAATTGTTGACAAACAAAAGTAAAAAAAAAACATCTTTCAATCCCTATAGTATCTGCTTAAGTATAAGGAAATCAAAACAAAGACTGGTATCGAGCTGCTGCAGCACTTCATCGAGTACTACCATGCGTTGAATAAGTAAGTCCGACCATCGCATCGTTGAGTCGTAGGTTGACCAGGATTCAAGTTAATACCTGTTTGTTTTTTACTCATTCTCTTACAGCTACTTCAAGGACGGGCTGCAGACCATAGATCACTTTGGCACCTACATCGCCGATTTAAGTGCCAAGCTCCAGAGTATTAAACAAAAACAGGACGATGATCGGCGCAGCTTGCTGGATCTGCGAACATTGCTCCGAAGCACGCCTGACTTTGAACGAGTCGAGAATGTGACCACGGACAAGGGAACAGGTTATTCTTTGCACCAGTTACAGGGGGATAAACATCATGGCATTACCCGATCTGGGCATTTGCTCAAGAAGAGCGAAGGCAAAGTGCGTCGAGTGTGGCAAAAGCGACGTTGCCGAGTCACAGCCGACGGCTTTTTGGATATATGCCATGCCGACGAAACTAAAGCACCCACTCGAGTGAATTTGTTGACATGCCAAATAAAGCCTGTGCCGGATGATAAACGCGGTTTTGACCTAATAAGCTGTGAGTGACTACTAATTGATATTTCAAACAGAATAGAATTAAAAAAAAAAACATCTTTTCTTTAATTCTTGTAGATAATCGTCCATATCATTTCCAAGCTGAGGACGAAAGCGATCAAAAGGCGTGGATGGCTGTGTTAGTAAATTGTAAAGAGAAGGCATTAACGAAAGCATTCCAACATGCGAACCCACAAATGAGTCCTAGTTTAGTTGAGCTGCAAAAGACTGTTATAAGGTCAGCAAATATACTTTATTAACATATACTCTATTTGGGGTTTTGTTTTCGTTCAAATTTATATTCGTAAGTGTAAGCGTATGTAAAACATAACCTTTTACATTGAATTCAATATTGTGAAGCACAAGGCATACAATTTTGAAAAAAAAGTCTTACGTTGGGTTTGAAATTAATATTTTTAAATGCTAATGACTTGAAAAGAATCTAATTATAAATGTTTTTTTAATTTTTTGTTTATAACATATTTGTATCCAATTTATGTTATTTATTTGCAAATAACCACTCCCTTATGAATTTTACCCTAAAATTATGTCAATTATTATTAATTATGTTGTAAAATTTTATCTTTCTTCCAATTTTCCCTTACTGTAACAAAAATCCAATAATGAGAATTATTTGTAACTTGATGATATTTAAGCTTCTATTTCTATGTTATAAATATATTCGAGTATTAGGTTCACCTGCAACTAAACTTATTCTAAAAATTATGTGTTAACACATCTTCCCTCATATTCTAATACACACAGCTACAGGAAAACATACGATTCCCTGTTTCTTTTAATTCACTTTAAGAAATCAATTTAAACCACAATGCAGACTAGGAAAATAAAGAAATAAATTATAAATTGTTATGATTAGTTTCAACGGAAAATCCAATATCTTCTGATTGACTTTTTATACGTTATTTTTAGTTAAATCCTAGCAGAACCTACCCAAGTTCTTTCTTCACGAAACATTGGCTCTTGCGAAAAATATAAAAATCCTACAAGAATAACTCTTTTGAAATTTATTTTAAACAAATGATATGTGGCGTGAGGACAATTTTTAATATTCCATTTAGTAAAACCGAAAAAAAAAATAAAAAAAAATGTTTAAATTCAACGGGTAAAATACTGTCTTAGACCCTTTTTAAAGAATCTTTTGTTAATGAAGCTTGAAATGCTAATTTTTTTCTGTCATTAGAAAAAGAATCCATACAAATATACAATAAGTGAATAGTTAGGTGGGTTATGAACAGCGATCCTCACAGTAAACCTCATTAGATATATAAAATAAAGCTATGTCTGAGGAGTGAAATAGCGAACTGGACTATAATTTTTGGGCTTTCTCATCTGTATCATAAGCAAAATGTACAATGACGACAATATCACCTTCATACTGATATAATTGGTCTTCTTAAATAAACAAGCCCGTTTTATATTCTTTCAAAATCGCATGAGTTTATTGAAAAATGTTACACATGTATGAGTATGAATACACAAAACAAAATAAAATAAATTGCTATCAGTCTTTTCAATATATATGTATGTAGTTTGAACAATATTTATTTTTCTCTCCCCCCGTTTTTTTCAAAAGTTATTTAATTAGATATATGTACATTAAAGTTTTCGACAATTTCACCACCAAAATAACAATTTACGATTAATAAATAAAACAAACAACAATCCCAGTTTATAAAAAAAATGTATTCCATGACCGAGTGGTCCATGATAATAATGCAACTGTCCATGTCCGTGACATTGCTTCCGGTTTTGAGGAGAACAGTAATGGAAACAGCAACGATTGCAGCATACACTTTGGAATCGTTTATGATAAAACAATGTTTGATGTCGGTCCCTTTGACTTTCAGCGCAACAAAACTTACAGTTCCAATGGCCGATGCGACAATTGTTGTTAAATAAAAAATACATGTTTATTTACTTGTGTTAAGCTTTGCCTTGACAAAAGAAATCAAACAACTAAACTGACTTGAGTGATGTTTGTGTGTTTTTAAAGCAAAATTTTATCTTGAATATGATTGAGTGTTTTGTCTTCCAGATTGAGTGAGTTTTTTTAGCTTTGAATCATTAAGACAACAAATGATCGTTTAATATTAGTTACCTAGTAAAGATTGATGATGTAAAAAATCTGGGTTTGATATAATGATAGCTTTAACTCTAAAATATACATATATGCTAATATACAAATTAGTTTGTCTATGGAATTTGAATTTAAAAAGATTTAAGTTAAAATAACCTAACAGATTGAAAAGCCATAGGAATTAAATAAAGAACTTTAATTTAGCATAGAGCAGATATTTTATTCTTTAAAAATAAAAATGTGAAAATTAAAGACAAATATATTTAAAGCTGCTATACCGTCCCTGAAAAAAGATGAGGTTAAAAAGGGTATCCTATCAGATTTCTTAATGAGTAAAGTGAATTTGTCTGAAATCATTTTTTCGAACTAAAATTCAATACAATGACAACATTTTTTTTTATAATTTTTCTAAAACCAATTCAAGCATTGTTAACTTTTTTATTTACATTTCCAATATTTGGAAGAAAGAAATATTTCACAAAATATGTTTATTCATGATAATCTTTTTTTTTTTCAATAACCATAAATCTGCTATTTTTTTTTTTAATTGAAATCAATTAAATCGTAATCGAGAGAATTTATATCAAGAACAATTTAAAAAAAAAACTATATTTTCATTCACCAACCTTTATCTAACTTTATTTATTGAAGCCCTGAAAGGAATTTTTCAGATTGTAGTTTCTTAAAGAGAAAATTCACCTATAAACAAAAAGACATTTCCAAAAGTTCCTATACTCTACAAGCCACAGACAAACAAAAAAACACTTCTTTATTTCCATATCATATGGTATGGGAATTTTTTACATTTGAAAATAATTTGGAATTCATGAAATTTATGAAACCATGACTAGCAAAAATAATGATGCAACTTCCTAATCGGATACCTACATAACGAGTACCTACTTTGTGCTATCTCTTGTCCATATATTAGTTTGCTTTCTGTAAAACAACAAAAATCACTCAAATAAGCGAGCCCTCTTTTAAAAATAGATAATCAGCTTTGATAAACAAAACACTTTTTGGCCAATGACGCACTCGATCATTGTGTAATGTGTGTCTGTGTCTTCAAATTTGTTTAAATATTAGAAGTTCTATACAAATTTATTCAGTGAAGCAAAAGCTTAAAACAAGTGAGCACGAAAAGAAAACAAAGTAAACTTAACAGAATGGCACCTAAAGAAAACGCAAACAGTGAACCTGTAGGTTCAAGCTCAAATCCTGAATTTAAAAGTAATCGCTTCCATCATCACCATGGATTTTTGGGTCATAAAAATCGAGAAAGTACCAATCTCCAAACTGGAACCCATGCTGTAGATGAATCCGATCTCCAGAGTCATAGATGGCATGGGCATCGTCACTATGGATTTTTGACTCATCGCCATTCTGACCATGAACATAAACTTGATGGTCATAATGGGCATTGGCATTCTCATTTTGGACCGCATCAACATTATCATGGACCATCCTATCAACATCACTTTGAACATCATCGTCTTAATGGACCTCCGTGTTTTCTGAGGAGCTCAAAAAGGATACCCGAAGATGAACGTTTTGAACCACCTTCTGGTTTTCAAATACACACAAATTGGTGGTGAAAATAAACTATTTGTTTTGAATAATGTACAGCTTAAGTTAAAAATAAATAAAAAAAAAAAACTGTGTTGTGTTATTGATCTTTAAAGTTTATGAGACACGTGACCATAACATTCCCTATTTCATTTGAAAAATGAGTAGTAAACCGATAGCCCAAGTCGCAAAAATATTAAACAAGATACTTTTTGTATGTGGAAACTTTTTTAAGTTGTTTGGTTTAAATAAACTTCTTTTCCTGCTGCACTTAGTTGTAGTTATAGTTTTTATCAAAACTTATTGAAAATTTGAACTGTTAATATTAACACATTCAGATTTTTTTATTTAGTTATTATTTTTAAATATACCACGGATATTGCCTTTTCCGAGGAATTGACAAATCTTCCAAGAGTAATATTCTTGTCATGAAAAGTGCTCTCCCGAAAATTAGCCGTATGAATTCGGCATAAAAACTGTAGGGCCTTCCCATCCCTGACATTACTCGCAAACAGGAATGGTTGAAAGTTGTAAATCACCAAGCTCTAGTTCCTCACGAGCTGTAGCGCCACCAAATTTATTATATCGACTCGAGTGTAATTTGATTCGAAACATTATTACTTTATGAGGATTAAAAACAAAAATTGTTGTTTCAAACGATTTAAAAAAAAAATAATTATTTTGAAATATTATTTATTTTTTTATAAAGTCTAACCGTATAGGTCAAGTGAAAAAATAAACTTTAAACACTTTTAACTATTTTCAGATACGTCCAAAATTTACCAGGAAATGACCAATGCTGTGATTGTGGTTCTCGTAATGATGTCACATGGATAAGTTTAAATTTCGGTGTCCTCGTATGTATACAATGTTCGGGGGTGCATCGGGATCTTGGAGTGCATCATTCAAGAATACAGAGCTTAACATTAGACAACCTGACAACAGCGAATTTATTAATTGCTCGTGCAATGGGCAATAGTACGCTTAATGAGATTATGGAAGCAACACTGGGAAGAGGAAAGCTTTCACCAGATAGCACAATGTAATATTAATTGATTAGCTATTTAATTTTATTTATTACATTATTTATGTAATGCTTTATTTGTCAATTTGTTTCTTCACTAATCGAATTATGTACATATAAATACATATGTACATATGTATATGTATGACGTATTTACTATACATATAATGATTATTTTATTGGTTTATAATTTATCCAATTTCGACAGGGAACAACGCTATGACTTTATCCGCGCCAAATATGTCGCAAAACGATACGTAATGCGAACATGTGCCGATGACAATGACCTTCGCTGTGATCTTGAACAAGCCATAGTTAATGCTGATATGAGTCAGCTTTTGCAAGTTTGGGCTGAAGGAGCCGATTTGACATGCTGTTTGCCATCATCCGATGATGGAGAGACTGCCCTACACTTAGCCATTTTACGCGAAATGGGCTCCACATTGCATATAGTTGATTTTCTCATACAAAATATGCCACCAAAGGGCCTTAATAAGGCGACAAATCCTCCAGATGTCATAGACATGACTGGAAAAAATACTGCATTACATTTGTGTGCTCTGCATGATCGGCGCGAATGTTTGAAACTATTGTTGCGATCTGGAGCAGACTACGAGTTAAAGAACTCACAAAATAAAACTCCTTTAGAAATTGCCAAAGAAATGGGTCACAATGCGTGCCAGGAATTGGTATACAAAAACACACCTTTTTCGGGTTCACTTTAGATTTAACGTTTTAATTTTTTTTGTCAGATTGAATGTGCCATAAGAAGAGAAAAAAGTGCTTTTGATCATATCAATACCGACTGGAATCTACCAAACGATGATGGTTCAACAGATTTTTCAGACGACGATACGGTCATAGATGAGAGAGTGAGTATTTATTTCCTCCTTAATTTTAATCAGCAAATATAATGATGCATGAAATTATTGAATTTCTTTTTCTTTTCTTGCAGAAATCACGTTCCCGACCACCAAGTTTTGCTGGAGGTGATTCGCCTATCTTGCGTTCACGTTCATCGACATGTGATTCAATACAAAGTGGTTCTAGTCCAATATCAAACTGTCCAAATCGACAGTTTCAGTTGCCAACAACAACTGTACCCTTCAACCAGGCCGGCACTAGCCCAAAGCAACATATTCCCATTGGACAATATTTGACCAGTGGGGGTGGTTCCAGTCCTGGTTCAACTTCGAGCAGTCAACGAGGTGGCCTTGTTCAGGGAGCTAGGAAATCAACTTCAACTGGTAAATAATCTACTGTTTTAAATAAATTTTCATGGACGCTTTATTCGTATTTTTCGTTATTCTCTTAGCAAATATGAACTCGTTGAAAAAACGTACAGCACCTGCTCCACCTCCTGTATCTAACTCCTTCTACGGTACCTTACCCCATGCGCCTAGACATTCACAGAATTTCGATAACAATGACTCACGCAACATAGTTAACCATAAGAATCAATCAGAAGTAGTTTATAGCACGTTGCCACATCTACGAAGTGTCGACAGTGCACGGGGCACAATATTTCATTGTGATAATAAAGTATACGAGAGGTTTGATCCAACTATGGTGCAACAGTCTAAAGCATCTGGTTTGCACGATACTGGTGGTGTTGGTGGAAGCAGTCAAAGCCTCAAACAAATGACAACTTTTGGTCACAAACGTTCACCGAGTGGAGAATCTTTAAATCGACATTTGGCTGGAGCTAAGCTAGTTCTACCACCAACTGGGGAAATTCCACAACTAAAACATGTTGATAAATCTCTTTCAAGGCCGAAAATTCCTCCCCCTGGTCCACCAAATGGTATGTTGGAAAACAAATAAATTGATAAAATAAAAACAAAGCATGTCAATCAATATCATCGATTTTCTTTTTCAGAAAGAGAAATATCAAATGGACAATCAAATGAGAGCATAAGTTCGATGGATGAGGGGCCAGTTGCACCGCCCAGAAAGGTAAAAACTCGTTTGCATTAGATTAATTACATCCACAAAGTGATGGATGTATATAGAGTGTAATCAAAAATTAAAACAGTATTACAGCCAGTGATGGACAATGTAAATAACTATAATAAATCAGTCTCGAAGACTGAATAACGTGAAATATAACTAAGGATTATAATAAATTTATAGGTATGTTCGACATTGTCTCCATCGAGTCTTGAAACTCGAGTGTCCTTAAATATTATAATTCTTCGTCCTTGTGTCTTCATTAACTGCGAAATGCGCATTGTTTGTTGAAGTTGTGGTGGATAGTTTATTAATTTAGCTCAATATGTTCCGCAATAAAAAATCATGTATCTTTAGAAAACTAGGTAAAATGTTCCGTCATTATGATTGGACAACCACTCCAGTCTCAGTTTGGGGATAGTGCACTGATTTGATTATTTTATTTTTGAGACTGAAAATTATATATGGTTTAATTTTGCGGAATAACAAAATCATATATTTTTTTTATAATTTGGAAGACATCGGTCTCTTAAAACTTGTATTTTTTAAATTTAATGTTTAAAAAATGATCAGTGGATACATTTAAAGTATATTTAATGGTATCAATTTTTGTTGCAGCGTAAAGCTGGAAAATTAAAGAAAATATCGAGTCCTAGTGAAGAAACGGTATTTATACTGAAGAGTTGTGATAATGCAATTATATCTAACAAAATATGCAAAGTGTGTGGCTCTTTTTTTAATTACTTTATAACTAGAATGCAATACTAAATAATTTATTTAAAATATATACATAATGAAATAGCAGTTACATTATGACATTCAGCCGCTTATCATCGTATTATATATACATATGTGTGGTGTGTGTTGTGCATACTTATCTATTATTCGAGAACTAATTGGGTAAAAAAAAACTTTTTTATTTTAGCTACTCAATCAAAATTACACTGAGTATGAACCATGGATGTCAGAAATGGACTCATCTGGAGGACTTGATTATTCTGCTGATTCAAATATCTCATCAATCGATAATGACCGGCTGAATGCATCACCAGATAGTAATCAAAAAGGAAAACAATATAATAATTACGTAAGTACAAAGTTTTATATGTACCGGTTTTTTTTTTTTTATTTTAAAAATAATGACAAAATGTAATGAATAAAATTATATTTAAAGAATGGCCACCGAAGATGCCGCGCTCTCTACGACTGCATTGCTGACAACGATGATGAATTAGAATTTAAAGAAGGTGAAATTCTCATCGTTCTTAATGAACGAACGGATGATGAAAATTGGATGGAAGGTGTCATCGAAGGACATCCCAGTAGACGAGGAATGTTTCCTGTTAGTTTTGTTCATATGTTACCCGATTGAAATTCACACTCCAGTAAGGAGTGCACAGATATTTGATAAAAATAATATTATTTCCTATGTGTACAGAAATTCAAAAATACATATATAATTATGTTATCATAGTAGTTGTCCCTGTTGTGAATTCAAAATTTTATAATCTCTTCATGGCTGAATTTTAATTCACTTTCTTTATTTTTGTATAGTACTTATTTTACCATAGTATAGGTAAGATAAGTTTTTAACTTAGCAGTTCTCAACTGTAGCATTCTTATGAAAAATATTATATTATAAAAAAATATTTGCAATGAATTAAATTCTTAGGATGTGAACTGTCGAATCGACTTGTATGATTCTTATTTTTAAATTATTTTAAATCCATTTCTTGATAATAAACAGAACACAAGTTTTCAATTATTACCTATTCTTTTTGCAACACTTCTATTCCATGTCCTTTGAAAAAAAAACAAGAAACAAAATACATTGCTAAAGTTTTTCCTTCATCACAATTTGTTGTTTCTAAAAATAAAAGGCAGTCGTGAAGAATTTATAAATTAACTTGGATTTGATTGAGGGGACAGATTGCAAATATATAAATTTAACTGCAAATTTTGTGCGTATATTTATATTTATAATGTATTATTTTGTATTATTTTATCTTTTGTGTACGCAAATAAATTATTATATCCTTATCGTAATTAAATTATTATCGTAATTGTTTGTCAAATGTATTGTATTAAAAAGAGTTTTAAGCAGCTTTTAACTGTATTAAAACAAAATGCACAATTTTCCTCAAACTATAGTTCTATATTATATATATTTTTTAAATAATTTTACATCATTTATAAATTATAATAAAAATCAATATTCCTTTCCGTAACTCAAAACCTATCGTTTATTAAATTTAATCTTCAATTTAATATTGCTATTATTTTTTATATTAATCTAAGAATTGTAATAAAAATTTAGAAATTCATTAATCTTGAACACATAAACATTATGTAACTATATTAAATTAAATTCGACTATATTAAAATATCCTGTTTATAAAAACATAATATATATATATATATATATATATATATATATATATAAATAAATATCTACAAATAAGTATAATATATACATATATAGAAAAAAAAACACTTCATCGTTAAACAAAATTGTATGTAGTTTTTCTTGGTCACACAGAACATGTAAATGCATGTAAATAAATATTAACTTGGAGCAGAAAATAGTAAAAAAAAGAACATTAAAAAATACAATACTAGCTGCCATACAAACAGAAAAGTTTATTGTGTTATGAAAAGTAAATTATGGAAACAATTTAAATAAAGTTGAAACATGTTACATTTTCAATGTTACCCGAGAGTTATATAAAAAAAAAACTATATATAGACAGAAAATTATGTATACAAGGAAACAAAACACAAAGAATCGAAATATCGAAAATATATATACATATAAAAAGATTTAAAATGTTATAATTAAATAAAAAGGCAAAGTAAAAAAAAAAAACAAAATATCAGTCATTGAACAAAATTTAAAGAAATTACTATGAACTAAATTTACATTTTACTTATTTCCTATTTATTTATACATACTATAATTATATAAATATATTTTAATGTATACTTTTTTCCAGTATTCGTATTTATTAACAGCATTCACAAAATAAATTTAATAAATTTAAAAATTATTACAAAAATACATGTATAGTAAAAAAGAAAAATGTATTAAATTTGTTTATATTCAATTTCAAATTAATGTAAACGAAAATATATATTGAAATAAAATGCCAATGTATTATTGAATTAAAGGAAAATATACCTCAGTATGGTTCTATTATACTAAACTTACATTTTTATATTTTTCAGGAAGCTTTACAAATGAGGTATCTGTTACCAGAAGTAGAAATTGTTTCTTATTTAAAAATGTTATGCATTAAATCAACAAAAGTGCATATAAACAATAGACCATGTACTGTTTTATGACCTATGAGTACATTTATGATAATAAAGCGTTAAAGAATATCGCTGAAAACTTGTTTAAACTCTTACTTCCCAATTTCATTCAAAAAGTGTTTAAATTATAAAGGTGAGGAAAATAAATATACAATATTGACTTCTAAATGAAAAATTTGACGTAAGACCCGAATTCACAATAACAGGTCCATAGTTTCGTTGATTTAAATTATTTTGTTTAATTTATTTATTTAACGACATTTTCAATCCCAATTCTTTCTTTTTCTGACGCCGGAATATTTTTCGGGGAAGTTTATTCATTATACATGTTTGAAAAAATAATAATTTAGAATACGGAACAGGTATTGTTCGTGTTTATCAACTTAGTTACAATTAATAATGTGTGCATTCATGGTAAGATGAATCAAATTTCTTAAACATCAACAGCTTCTGTTAAAAAAAATCATTCATTTTTACCATACATATGTATATATGTATACGAACCTTGAACAATATTTGACTCTCAATTCTTACATCAATAATTTTTATTACAGCTCTGAATTATAAATCTCATGAATTTAATAAAAAAAAATCCATTTTTAAAAGCAGTTTGAATGTGGTGTCAATAAATCTTATAAGAGTTTGAGCTAAAGTCGACATGTTTCGGTCTTTTTTCATATTACTCATCAAATGGCTCAAAAAGATACTTCTCTGAACTCACTCACTTGCAAGACAGTAAATGTTTGTGAGTACTGGCAGCACTGTTCTTAATTTGACATTTCAACGCGCTGCCATCTATTGTTGAACTAAGCCTAAGCACCCTCTAAATGGTAGTCGTGTGTTTTTGTTTAAGAATTTTCTTCTCATAATTCTTGTTTTATCCTCAATAATTACTTAAATAAAACCAATTGTTTATTAAATTTGTAGATCAGTTATTAGTTTATGTAATTAATCACAATTAATAAACAATAAACCAAGTGAGTACTGAAAATCTTCACCTCCATCCAACCACTCGCACAAAACGCTCACTTTGCAAAAAGAATAAAACAAAAAAACAGACTGCAAAAGAACCCTCAGTTTGGTCAAAACCAAAAGATATTACATCGAAAACAAAATATCAACATTTATTAACAACAACCTGAAACATAAATTAATTTTTCATTTTATATCCATAAATATAAAAGCATCAACTTAAAATTTGTAATTTGCAAAAATCATTTATTTTTCTCCCCTGGCAGCTGGGCTGCATGCAAAAAAAATAAGTTCTTTGCACTCCTAAGTTATAAGAAAAGGAGAAGGAGACGAGAAGATTTGCTAGCAGGAACACCCGTATAGTATCGCAATTTCCCCAAAAGGTAAAATAGCAACCGGGGGAAATTACTATGAGCGCTTCGAAAAAATACAAACAAATGGAAACAGTGGAGGACACAGAAAACCTTAAGCAAAGCAAACTCACATCCTCCGACGACGGAAGTAATAATAAGTTCTTCGTTCGACAAAACGCTGGCAACAATATGAGCAACTCACAACAAGTTCCATTTGGATCGGCCAACGGCGAGCGACGTCCAAATTTCTCGATGCTAAATAACGCCCAGGTGGCGGAGAATAGATCGACCTTTTTAAACAAGACCTCAATAAATAATATGTCCAAGCCAGGAGATGTCAAAAAAATTGTTATAAAAAACTTTAAATGTAAGTAAGATGTACACAGATTCAAATAAGAAAAATGTATATTAATTAATGCTTGATTATCATATGTCCCGGGCATCGGCATGAATGATTCTAGATGTATTCAAAAATATTTTCTTTTTTTTTACCTAATGGCCTTCTATGATTGGGTTCATAGGTAATCAAACAATACTCAGTGAGGAAAAATAACTTGAAGGCATTCGAGAATATAAAACTATTTCTATTTTGGCTATCCGTTTGTGTTAAATACATTGTAGTTAGTTAAGTCTTTGATTTCCACATGCGAAAACAGGTATATACATACCTACATAAGATATCGTGCAGACGAAGGATGTGTTTTTTGTATGTACATATGTATGTAGTATGTCTTTCTATTAGAAGTACAATTATTGTAAAAATTTTAATATTAAAAAAAAATATTAATATTAAAAACTTAATATTGTGTGTAGAAATTATCTATTTTTTTTTTTCATGTTATATTCACTTGTTTTATCTGAATATCATTAGAATAGATAGTCAGTTTTATCGTAATGAATTTCCATGGTACATTTCTTTGACGAATCCGAAAGGCTAATTTTGTACGCTTATGAATTGCTAATTTAGTATCAATCTACTAGCTCGAACACACCTATAACTTTGGGCTGACAATCTTATGCACTAATCGTGAGAACTCGGAGACTAGTGAACAATTTTATCAATACTTTAAAGAAGCTTGTCGAAACAAATTTAGTCTTAAATCATTAAACTTTAACATTCTACACTACTCATCGAACATTACCAAATCACCCACCACTAAATATTATATATTATTATTATTATTATTATAATTTATTAGCAAGCAATTAAAAATTACATGATAATATAGGAGTTTCGAACCTAGCTGCTGAGACTATTGGTTCTATTGTTATTAGTAAAATTAAATTTTTATATCTGTCTTACTGAGGAGGTTAGCGATTAGTTCAATATTTGTATAATTGGGGTTTTTAAGAATTTCATAAATGGATGTGTTTTTACATATGTTTTGAATTATTGGGGTTAGTACTGAACAATTTTCTAATAAATGATTTAAATTCATAATGGTGTTGCAGGAATCACAAATTGGTGGACTATTTTTTGTGAGAAGGTATTGATGAGAAGCTGCAGTGTGACCTAGTCTAAGACGAACGAAGTTGGTTATTTTATGTTTGGAAATATTTGCAGGGTAAATAGGTTTTATTCTTTCAGGGTTAGATTTTTTGTAGTGGTGATGGTAAAGGCTCCAATCTTGTTTTAGATTCGTTGTTGTGGTTTGATGTATATATTTTAATAGATCTAGTTTAGTGAAGATATTAAATTTATATACAGGAGCATTGTTTGCATAGTTAGCGGCCCGATCAGCGTTTTCATTTCCAAGAATTCCAACGTGTCCAGGAGTCCACATCAGTTTAATATTCTTGGGTGATTTCGAAAGTTGGTATCGGATTTTGGAGATGAGTTCAGTGTTGTTGTTTGGATTTTTTATTGCATTAAGTACCGAAATACTATCTGAGCAAATAACATGTTTACCTCGGAGGTTCATGACAGTTTTGGTGGCTTGTAAGATGGCGAAAGCTTCTGTTGTGAAAATTGATGCTATATCAGGAAGATTACCAATAGAGGTAATATCTCCATTATCGAATAAAACGGCAAATGACGTGTTTTCTGATGTCTTTGATCCATCTGTGAATATAAAGTTCCATCCATCTGATTTCAAATCTGATGAGATATTTGAAAAAAGTTGACAATAGGTTGTGTTGGTAGTATTTTGTTTTTTGTAGTTTGCTAATGTCATTATTATAGATTCAGGATTGATGAACCATGGAGGACATCTTGGGGTGGTACTCTGTTTCCGTTTTAGTGGCAGATCAATTAGTTTGGCTTTGTCAAGAATGGTCATGATTGCCGATGGAGTTCTCTTTGGAAGTTTGGAATTAATTGCTCTTTTTATATCTTGGTCGATAATTGAGTTTCTGGAAAACATAAGCTTGGCATGAAGTTTTAACGTAACTATGTCCCTTCGTTCCTCAATGCTTGGGAGTCCTGCTTCTACTAGGATATTTTTAATAGGTGTAGTAGGAAAGGCGTTTATACTTCTTCTTGCAGCTTCATGATATATAGGTTTTATAAGGTTTAATATTGATTTCGGGCATTGTCCATATATATATAGTCCGTAGTCGATTTTGCTTAAAACTAACATTTTAGTAATATTTGCAAGAGTGTTGATGTGTACATTGCTTCGCTTACAGGCTAAGTATCGGATAATGTTAGTTCTCGCAGCTAGGGCTTTCTTAAGTTCTACACAGTGTTGTTTCCAAGAGTACTTATTATTAAAAACTAGGCCTAATATACTTAGACTACTAACATTTTGGATTATTGTATTATTAAGGTTAATTTCAATATTTGAACAGCTTATTTTTCTACATACGTGAAGTAATTTACATTTTTGTATGGACAGTTTTGCTCCAGATATTATAGACCATTCTAAGATATCTTCTAATGCTAATTTAAATAATATTTCACTTCTCTTGAGATCGTTAGTTTTACACAAGATGTATATATCATCTGCGTAGATGCAATGATCTAATAATTTATGTTTCTGTAAAATTGTATTAATGTCATCAAATGCAATAATGAATAGAATAACCGATAGTGGTGATCCTTGAGGGATACCGTTGTGTAATGGGTGGTTGGACGAGTACAAATTATTAGTTCTTAAGCTAAATTTTCTATTTGTCAAAAATGATTTTACATAGCCATATATATTTCGTCCAACTCCCCATTTTAAGAGGTTTTTTAATACGATATGTAATCCTATTCTATCAAATGCTTTCTCAAAGTCGAGTGAAAGTATCGAAATATGATTTTTAGCTGATAGTGCTTTTGATACATAATAATCAATGTGGAGGAGAGCATCGACGCATCCTCTGTTAGCCTTAAATGCAACCTGATTGGGACTGATTAGTTTGTTCGTTTCAGCGAACCATAAAAGGCGTTTCGCAATAATTTTCTCGAGAATTTTGGATAAGCATGGGATAAGTGAAATTGGTCGGTATCCTTCGATGGTGTTATTATCTTTATTTGGTTTTGGTATAGGTAATATTGTGGCAGTCTTCCAAACCTGCGGGATAATTGAATTGTTTAGAACATTGTTATAAAGGCAAATGAGTCTATTTTTGATATCGAGTGGGAGATTTTTTAGCATAGGATACGATATTCTATCTCTTCCGGGTGTTTTTCCTTTTACTTTGCTAAGCGCGGTTTCGAACTCAACTAATGAAATTGGTTGTTCAATGCGTCGGGCAGTAGGATTTATAGTGTGCTGAAGAGGCACTCTATTAATATAGTCTATTTTTTCATTTATATAATCATTTGAAAAATTTTCGTTTCCTGAGTTTTTTGACCAGTTCTCAGCTATTAATTTGCATATTTCTGGTGGATCTAGAATATTGTTTATGCTATTAATAAAAAGTGGGATTGGATCTGCAGTTAACCGACGGATATTTTGCCATATTTTGTAGGGGGTGGAGTTGGGATTTATAGATGAAGTAAAATCATAGAAACTTTTTGTTTTACTATCTTTAACCATTCTGCGGAATTTAGCATTGCATTTTTTATATTTTATCAAGTTGTGCGTATTTTGATTTTTTTGAAATTCTTTTAATGAATTCATTTTTTCTTTTCGTAGTAAAGATAAGTCAGAGTTCCACCAAGGAACCACCCGTTTGAGCTTGATAGGTGTTGTTTGGGGAATTGAATAGTTTGCAGCTGTTCTTATAGCTTTTTGTAGTAAGGCTGCTTCTTTATTGTTGTCATTAGACATAGGTTTATCAGACAAGTACTCTTTGGTTTTTTCTTGAAAAATCTTCCAATCGGCGAAGTCAGTTTTAAATTTCAAATTTAGTACTTTTGATTCAGTTGATTGTCCAAAAACCAACTTAGTGGTTATCGGAAAGTGGTCACTGCCATGTAAATCATTCAAAGTTTTCCAAGTTATTTTTGGAACAAGTTCTGGAGAACAGCAAGATATGTCGACGTGTGTGAATGTGTTGTGAGTCGAAAGATGGGTAGGAGAACCATCGTTAAGAATGACTAAGTTGGAGTCTAAGAAAAATGTTTCTAATAAAGCACCTTTACTGTTAGTGATTTGAGAACCCCAGAGGGTGTTCCATGCATTTACATCTCCTCCAAATATAATGGGAGGGTTTGCTTGTCTTACAATATTGTCTAAATCATTTTTGCTGATGATTTGTTTTGGGGGTATGTAAATATTAATATATGTAAATTTAGTTTTTAGTTGTACCTCAACCGCTAGAACTTGTAAGTTTGAGTTAAATGTCAGAATCTTATGTGGGATGTTTTTTTTTAATCAGTAATGCTATACCTTGCTTGCATGTGTCATTGCTTGGCAAATTATGAAAATAGCCATGATAATTAATTGGGGGGCGTGGAGTGTGATTGAAAGGGCAATGTGTCTCTTGAAGAGATACAATCGCGGGGTTGTATTCCTTAATTATAATCTTGAGTTCATCAAGATTATTAAAGAATCCCTTCATATTCCATTGAAGAATATAGAGGGCAGTGTCAGAAAGGGATCGTTTCCACGAGCTTGTTTTACCTAAAGTAAGAGAAGTGTGGGAGCTTTGATTTGTTAGTGTGTTGTCTGTTATAGGTTGTAAAAGGTTTAGGTTGTTTAAAATCAGTTGTTCAGTGCATTGACTCTGCGCTTCGGACATTGAAGCATCCGAGCTCACTAAGGAGCCCGAATTATTCAATGTCCGAATCGCAGAGTCGTTTCTTGGAATAACATTATTTTTAGTCCATTGTGACATCATTTAATTCAGAGGTTTTAATGTAATAGTTATTGTTATCCAGGAGTTCTTGGGTAACTTTTGATATTGGTGAACCGGAGGGTTTGAGGGGGGGTTTATGTGTAGAAGTATTTGTAGTAATTGTATTTGAGAGAGCTTGATTTGTTTGAGTAAGGGGAGTTGAAGTATTTGTAGTAGTTTTATTTAAGAGAGTTTGACTTGTTTGAGAGATAGATGAGCTTGTGTGTGTTGCTGCGATAGAGGGTTTTGTGATTGTGTTGGTGTTTGAAATTGTTTTTTGTGTAGAGTTGAAGCTTGATGATGAATTTGTATTTTGGTTGTTGTTATTATGTTTTGATGTAGACAATTTTGGTGGGGAAGGAAGAGGCAAGTTTGGTTTGGAAGATTGTATTGCACTAGTTTGAGGAGTAAGTGTTGGATTATTTGTTTTTTTTAATTGCTGGGAAAATGATTCTGTTAACGGTGGGTTATTTGCTGTTATTTGTTGGTTATGAATTTTTTTGGCTTCTGCCATCGTGCATTTCTGTCTAATTTTTATCGTGAGTACCTCCTTTGCCTGAATATAAGAGGGGCATGATTTGGAAGAGGATGGGTGAGCGAGTGAGCAGTTTGCGCACATTGAACGTGTGCATGGTGATGGAACATGAGGTGGCAGATTACAAGAATCGCATTTTGCGGTTCCAGTGCAACGATTCTTTGTATGACCAAGGAGTTGGCAGGTGCGGCAGCGCATAGGGTTTGGTATATACTCTGTGATTTGAGCTGAGTAAAAGCCAATATCGACAGATTTGGGTGGTTGATAAAGATCAAATGTGAAAAGTACCAAGCCAGATGGCTTAAGCACTCCATCTTCGCCTTTTTTCGTGAATTTGTATACATCTATTACTCCCTGTGGTTTCATTTCACTTATGATTTCCGATTCAGTTACACTGTTTAGGCATGGAGCGAATGCTATTCCCTTGGTTTGATTTAGGCGATCATGTAATTTTACTGTTACTGGACAGATACCAAGGAGATTGTTGGCTTTTAAGAATAGATCTGCAGTTTTTTGCGACTTTGCGAGTATGAGGAGACTTCCATCGCGAAGTTGGGATATGTTTTCATAATCTTTACTTATAGAATCTATGGCTTTTTTGAGAACGAAAGGGCTGAGGGAATTTATGGGTTTTTCTTCAGATTTTGAAGAAATGATAATGAAACGAGGATTTTTTATATTGGAATTTGAAGGTAATTGGGGGAAGTTATTAAGGGGTATTGAACTGTATTTGGGTTTTTTTCTGGGTTGGCGGCTTGGGTCAGGATCTGGATCTAGAATCCCAAAGCGGCCACCAATGATGGCTGGCCCGTGGGCCATATTCGCACTTTAATTGGTTCACACACGTGGACACAAAAGAAATAATCGATTAGAGAGAGAATACGGTTTGAAGGCGAAAAACCGGTTTGCGCACTTGGCGGAAAGAGAAAAAATCACACACTGAGAAACGATCCTATCGATTTAAGAGTTAGTCGGTGACTGAAATATTATATAAGAATCATTCGAGTAGATAAAAGTGATACTATAAAAATTCATCAAAGACAATAGGTATACTTGGTTCAAATAAAAAGCGTAAGCGGAGAAACATTAAACTTTTCTTTAAAATATTAAAAACCTTAATTTTAGATAATCTTATTTGAGTTCTTAGCATGCGAATAAGTTTAATGAAAGATATTTAACTAGAGCCCTAGAAATTATAGTATAGATTTTACCCCCTAACTTTTTGTTAGAACCGTTGTATTGGTTCTCAAATTGGATACTTACCCTGAAAATTAATAAGTTTCTATTGAAGAACAATTCCCTAATAACATAAAAATGTTTTATTTACAAAATTATTATTTTTTTAGTGAAACCAACACTACCAGAAAACTATTCAGAAAAAACATGTGAAAAATTGCAAGAGGCTGTTCTTGCAATTCAATTATCTAAACCAATTCAATACTCCCTCGAGGAACTCTATCAGGCTGTGGAAAATATGTGCAGTCATAAAATGGATGCACAACTTTATGCCAAATTGACTGCATTAACTGAAAGTCATGTTAAAAAGAATGTTGATTCATTCACTGGTGAGAGTATGGATAAATTGGTAAGTTTTAAAAATTGAGCCTGAATCTTTACTTGAATTTTTTTCTAAACTCTTTTAAAAAAAGGTTTTTCTTAATAAAATCAACGGCTGGTGGCAATCGTTCTGTCACCAAATGATTATGATGCGTAGTATATTTTTGTACCTCGATCGCACTTATGTCTTACAAAACCCGACTGTTCATTCTATATGGTGAGTATGTGATATTTTTGTTTTACAGACTCTTTTATCAAAATCAAAACCACATATTTTTATAGGGACATGGGACTGGATCTCTTTCGAACCCACATTGCACTCAACAGTTTAGTACAGAAGCGTACTGTTGAAGGTCTGCTTCTGCTGATTGAAAAAGAACGAAACGGAGATGCCGTAGATCGTGCACTTCTTAAAAGCCTTGTTCGGATGCTTTGTGATCTGCAAATCTACTCAAGCGCCTTCGAGGACAAATTCTTGATTGCAACAAAGCAACTTTATCAGGCTGAAGGACAACGTAAGATGCAAGAGTTGGAAGTGCCTGAGTATTTGCAACACGTCGACAAGCGCCTTGCCGAAGAGAATGAACGTTTGTTACATTATTTGGATTCGAGTACAAAGTAAATAATGTGGAAAAAAGTTATTTTAAGAAGATTCGTGATATTTTGTGTTTGATTCTAGATATCCACTTATTTATACAGTAGAAAAAGAGCTCCTTGCTGAACACTTAACGCTGATTTTACAAAAAGGTTTAGACACGTTATTAGAGGAAAATAGACTGACCGAATTGACACTGCTTTACAGTTTATTGAGTCGTGTTAAAAATGGTACCACAGAGCTATGTGGTAATTTCAATGGATACATAAAGGTTTTGTTGAGAATAAATATGCTTAGTGTTCATATGAATTAATAATTTATTGTTTATTTATAGAAAAAAGGACGTACCATTGTTATTGATCCCGAAAAGGACAAGAGTATGGTTCAAGATTTACTTGATTTCAAGGACAAAATGGATGTTATAGTGCGAACATGTTTCGAACACAATGAAAAATACACAAATTCATTGAGAGAAGCATTTGAGTTCTTTATAAATCAACGAGCCAATAAACCAGCTGAATTAATTGGTATGAATCGGAATGTCTGCTCGAAACTTAAATATTATGTTCACGCTCATTTTATTTTTTTTAAGCTAAATATGTTGATATGAAATTAAGAGCAGGCAACAAAGAAGCCACAGAGGAAGAACTAGAACAGATTCTTGATAAAATCATGGTGCTGTTTAGATTCATTCACGGAAAAGATGTATTCGAAGCGTTTTATAAAAAGGTTTGATTGACAAATTCTTATTGAGACTCAAACGAAGTCTGTGGTTGTTTCTAAAACTGAAATTTCTATTTTTCGTGGCCGATAAGTAAAATTTATACGTGAAAGCTTAAAAGTAGACAAGTTAGAATTTCTTATAGAGCAACTAAAATTACCAAATTATGATTTTTTTAAGTTTGGCCACAATGGAACTTAATTGCATGCATTTGTTTCATTCTCCATAGGACCTGGCGAAACGACTTATTGTTGGAAAATCAGCCTCAGTTGATGCAGAGAAGAGTATGCTGTCAAAATTAAAACAAGAATGTGGTGGTGGTTTTACTTCAAAACTCGAAGGAATGTTTAAGGACATGGAACTAAGTCGTGACATTAATATTGCATTCAAACAATATGCTGTGAATTTAGATAGGGAATTCACAAACATAGATTTGACCGTCAACATCCTTACGATGGGTTATTGGCCAACTTATCCACTCACTGAAGTTACAATGCCACCACAACTTGTTAAACCCCAACAAGTATTCAATAAATTTTATTTAGCCAAACATAGCGGTAGGAAATTGCAATGGCAGCCAACTCTTGGACATTGTGTTCTTAAAGCACAATTTGATCATGTAAGTTTTTGTATGAAAGTACTCGTATGTTTTGAAAAAAAAAAATATTTTTCCGTTGCCTAAAATTTCAGGGTCCAAAAGATCTACTCGTTTCCTTATTTCAAGCACTTGTCTTATTACTGTTCAACGACAAGAACATCCTTAGCTTTGAAGAAGTTAAAGCAGCGTGTAACATTGAAGTAAGTTGCTAAATATATTTTTTTAATAGATTTTTATATAAATTTTCAATTTAAGGACGGGGAGCTACGAAGAACGTTACAATCTCTTGCCTGTGGCAAGGCACGTGTATTGACAAAAATCCCTCGCAGCAGGGAAGTTGAAGACAAGGATCAGTTCCAATTCAATAATGAGTTCACAAATAAGCTGTTTAGAATTAAAATAAACCAAATTCAAATGAAAGAGACGGTAGGTAAAATATTATTTTATCTAGCAGTCTTATAAAGTGTAATTTTCAGGCGGAGGAACAAAAAGCCACAGAGGAACGAGTGTACCAGGATCGACAGTATCAAATTGATGCCGCTATAGTTAGGATAATGAAAATGCGAAAAACATTGAGTCATAATCTTTTGATAGGCGAACTATTCAATCAGTTGACTTTCCCCGTAAAGGTAAATTGATAGTATTCATTTGGTGCATTAAATTTTTGCTGAATCAAAATAAATTTTTCTTCATCTACTTCCATTAGCCTGCTGACTTGAAAAAACGAATTGAATCTCTTATCGACAGAGACTATATGGAGCGCGATAAAGATAATCAAAACCAATACAACTATGTCGCTTAAAGGAAGGACTCATTATTTTTTGCAAAATAAAAATACAATTCTTTAATATAATTTAAACGGAAAAAAAGAAACGAGCGAGAAAAAGTAAATGATTCAAATGAATATAAATGTGAAACTACAAAAAACAAAAACACGAGAATTCATTAAAAATATTTAAAACCAATTTTCCATTGCGTTATTATTCTGAAAGAGAAAGGAAAAAGCTTCGGTTATTCAAGTTTTCTTTGCACAACTCCAAGGGTATATAAGATTATAAAAAGTTATGGTTTTTGGAACGAGGAAATTACATCCCCTCCGGCTCTTTTTTATGGCACAATAGATTTTATCTTAGTTTAATTTATTCAGAAGTTTTGTCATTTGGGTCATGAATTTTAATGTTGGTGCTTCAGGATCACCATTTCTTTTCCTCTAAATACTAAGATTAACCTTACTATGGAAGGCCAGGTTATAAAAAATAGTAAATAGTAAAACTCAAAATATTAAAAATCATTCTATAATCTTTTTATTACTTATATAATAAAATATACGATAAATGAATACATTACATATAAATATGTACAACTCTAAAAAAAAAATCATTTTGGTTATACTTAAAAGTACATGAGCTTCTAATCTTTTTTATTAGAACATACTTAATCAAACGTCCATAGACTTATAGTAAAGGTATGTAAAATTAGTTTTGAGTTATTTTTGTTTTATTGATCTTAATACTAGTGATGAAATTAAATGATTAAAAATATTTACAAATAAGTTTTGTTCAGTTACCAGTCCATAGGGAAACAACGGTCATAATATGTCCAAACGAAAGGGAAAATATATTTTATTTAAATTGAGCTGCCTCGCACAATGCATTGGGTCAAATAAGGCCTCAGAATTTTCAGAAATATTAACAAAATTTATTCTTTTTTTTAATGTTTTGATTTTAAACAAATAACAATAAAATTTTTTGGGTTCGCAATTTTTTTCGCATAATTATTATTTAGTTCATACATAGCTATATTCTTCTCTTTAAAGTATTACCCTGACGTGACAAGCCGAGCTTTCCGGAATAGCCAAACTGGTTTCAAAGTATTCAAGCAATACGAAACAAAGTTTATTTCCAAGCTGGTTGATTTGAGTGAGGTTTTTTAAACATTTTTTTGTATTGGTTTTTATCATCTTAAATCAAATGAAGAAACTGAACAAAACTTTAGAGCCAAAATCTGTTTTCTTTCACTTTAGAATAAAGTTTAGTTTTTTTTATTTTATGTAATTCAATAATACATAATTCAAAAAAAAAAAAAACAGACTAGTTAAGTCCTTGCCAATTAAATAATGAGTAATGAGCGTTTAAGAAATAATATGAAAAATTAAATAATATTTTATAACATTCTCTTAATATAATGGCACTTAGTCGAATTTATATTTTCACTTAGTTAATGAATTTGAAGAAAAAATCATTTATTTACCGCTTTAATTTAAATCAGGCACTAGTCACACATTTTTTATTTTCGTTGAAATTTAAGGCGCGGAATATTACTTAAGGCACAGATGCAAATTAACAAACAAATGTATTTCTAACTGTCCAAAGAGTAAGTATTTTATTTTTCCTTGTAGCTTGATTTCTCTTAAAACATAGGAAATGTTTTGATTTTAAATTTCTGTAAATAAAAAGAAACTTTCCTGCTGATGAATAACTGAACAAAATCATTAAAGAAGACAAAGAACAGATAGACTTTTCACGAATTGTATAACATTAAATGTCTTATTCCGTACATAATGTACTGTCAGCGCTTGCTGTTAAAGCTTGAAAACTTCATCCTGTTTTTCTACACGGTTAATTTATAAATACAGGAGCAAACAATGTGGTATGTGTTAAGGCACTAGTAAGTACAAAACCCATCGTCAATATTAAAATTAATCTAAACATGAATAACCTTCAAAAAGGTATATATAATTATAACGCAAAAACCCAGCGTTGTGCATTGTTTAAAATTATTGCACTTTTTTCTCTTATGTTTTGAGGTTCTTTTCCAGAATGCAATTAAAATTACTTTCATATAAATATGATAAATTGATATTAAAAAAAAAATAAATTCATACATGTTTACAGAAATCAAGATATTTTTTCGTCGTTTAAAAATTATTCCTAGAGTATTAAGACTTGACTCTATTGGACTTATTAGTTTCAACAGAAAAAGTAACAATGCATGTATAATCAAATAAATATTTCACGTGAAAAAGCCTTGTATTCTTAGGACTAATTAAAAATTGTTTTATTTTCCTCTCATAAATCAATTTTTGTGAATACCTAACTTAGCTTAAATTCTACCTTAAATATAAAAAAATAACATGCGTATTTCAAACAATACACATCATCATAATATATATTAAGAAATATACACACTTGTTTACGATTATATAACTTAGATTGGCCTTACGTTTAATTAACGTATCAAAAACTTATATAATGGAGTTTATTTTTTAATCAGTTTTACGCTCTTGAAAATAAACGATACTAGACACATACTTCGTCATATTGTAATCTAAATTTATCATCAGCGGAAGCTAATTTGTGTAGAGTCTTTTTAATACGCAAAACTGGTAAACGCACATTGGCGTTTTGATGCCAACATTCTTTCATTAGTTTTGACATGCCGGCAAGCAGCTGAAATAGTAAATAAATCATAAATTAATCATATGCATATTTATAGGGAAAAAAAATTTAAAAGAATTATAAAGGAAAATTGTTTGATAAAACAAACTTTTTCTTTCGTTGTTGCTGCGGAATATTAATTACTTTTGTTGCAATTTCTTTATTTTTTATTTTTGCGACAAATAAACAGTATTTAACTGTTGCACCTTTGCGAAACACATTAGGTTTTATAAAGGTTTAAAAATATGCAGAACTATTACGATAAACACAATTTTAAATTTAACTACGCGTCCTTAAATGGTTATAATGTGAATAAAATGTACTTGTCTAAATATATATATATGTATTTATATCTAGAAAATATTAAATTGTATAAAACATTCTTCTTTTTAATTTAAACTATATCAGTCTATATAGTTCAATAAAATGTCAATGAATTTAATGGCAGCTCGTAAAAAATCAGGGCTAAGTGATTTGCAATTTCAAACAATTCTAGTGTGAAAATGACAGCAATTGATGAAACCTGATTCGAACGCTATATAAGAGAAGCACTTTTCATAACCAAGGGTTACTCTTGGAGAATAATAAATCTGAAACCGTTTTGGAAAAGAGAAATTAAAACATGAAACTAATTTTGGGAGACTATGATAATGCAATAGAACTATTATTAACAATAAAAGACTGTATAAATTAATGAAGATGAATAGTATTTTGTTAAACTTCAAGATACAAATTATTGAACATTTTAACTGACTGCAAAATTCTTAAAATTCAGAGAACAAAGGTCTTAGGAATGAAATTTAAAGCTTTAAATTGCAAAAAATTTCAAATTAAAAAACAAACAAAAATAAAACATACCGGGTCCGAACTCCAGCGGTTTGGTATCGATGGACGATGATTATCACTGCACACTACTTTTTTCATGTCTTCAAAGCTCGGATCTGAAGGAACAACATCATAGTATGGTACTTTATATTCCTCAGCTATTCCACCCGATATTGTCCTTCTACACACTTCCCAAAGAACAAGACCCAACGCATAAATATCCGCCCGACGAAGTGCCTCAAAACAGTGCATATTAATACTACAAAAAGAAAAAAAAGAAACAATATCAAATTGAATCAAGGCCATAATTTAATGATTATTGTCAAACCTCTCATCGAGTACTTCTGGTGCCATATAACGTTTTGTTCCAACTTTTGGATTGTTTCCAAGATCTAATTTTCCAGTGACATGAGAATGCGTGACAGCCAACCCGAAGTCAGCTATCACACAAGTGCCATTTGGTTTCACTAAAATATTCTTCGATTTCAAGTCACGGTGTGCGATTCCTGGTTTACCCTTTTAATTGTTAAAACATTTAATTAGCATTTAAATTAAAATAAAACAACAAACAAATCCACTAAAAAATGTACCTCTTTTCCGAAAATTTCAGTGTGTAAGTGAACCAGACCATTTGCAATGGACAAACATATCATTATCATATCATAATGGCTAAGGGCGTTTCTGTTCAAATGATCAAATAGGGATCCATGCGGATAGTAGTGAGTGAGTAACCATAATTGAGTGCAGGAATTTCTTGATATCATATCTGATCCTATATAGCCAAGGATATTTGCATGTCGAAGTAATACAGTGCTACAAAATATATCACCAAAAATTAGTTCAACGAAATTTAATTATTGTGAAATATATTGAACATACCTGTAAATTTCAGTTTCTCTCTTCCAGGATTCTTCATCACGACTGAAGAATATCTTGACAGCAATACTTTCACCATGCCATATTCCTCGCCAAACTTCTCCATACTTCCCTCGGCCGATACAATCCACTAATGTTATTTGTTTAGCCAAAGTTCTTTGGACTAATAATGGAAGACCACTTCCAGAGCCCGATGTCACAGAATGTTGAAAGTATTCCTTGTAAAAAAATGCACAATTTATTTTAAACTTAAAAAAGTTTATTTTAAGTAACATACTTTAAGAGTACTGTCGCCAGCACTTGTTGCCCTCAACATGTCATCACTAACCAAATAAGATTCCGGATCTTGTTTGTTTCTGAAGGCAGTCAAATTTTTCTGGTGTTTCCGCCGCAAATAATACAGGACTATAGTTCCAATGACAACAATAACAAAGACCGGGCCTAGTATAGCAAATGATAACTTAACCACACCATTTCCCATTGGATCGACTTGAGGCACTTCATCTGTGTAAAAAGATTGAAACACCACAGGAATGAAACTCATTTACATTCATTTTACAAGAATTTAACTTACTTTGAAATACTGGGGGTAATTCTGGAAAATCCCCTCCATTGCAATAGTCATCAGAACAGCATACCACATTGATCTGTACCACAGCATGCCGTTTTCTCGGTCCGAGATTATTCAATGTATTCTGATTACAAATCAATGGCAATTGTTCCGGAGATGTGGTACAACCACGTGAGACATTTTCTTCACCATACGCATTTCGAGTCCTTGATTTCCAACACTGTTTAAACAAAATTAAGAAATTATTAGTATACATCAATGCAACGGTTTAAATATCGGCATTTAGTTACTTGTATTGCATTCTGGCACATATGAGCATCATGTGTTACATTTTTGCAGGGCGATTCACACGAGTAGCACTTAAATCTGTATTTAAAAACAAAATTAAATTAAAAAATTGAACTATATTAATTTAAAACAACTCTACATGCGTAAAAAAATATTGAATTTGCAAAATTAACAAACAAAAATCAATTAAAACTATTTTAATAAAAAAAAAAAAAAACAGAAACATGAAAAAAGGACAAAACGAAGCAGCACACCAAAAAAGCATCGGTATCATCAATCACCAATGATTTTATCATCGAATCTGATGCTCTTTACCTTCTTCTCATTCTTCGTTTTGATTTTGTATGCCTCCTACAGGTAGTAGCATATGCAGGGAATATATTGGGATTTATTAAGATTAAGATGTAAATTTTAGATTTATTTTTAAGGGATAACTACAAAATAAGTGTTTCTATGTACTAATTATGTGGCCCTGATTTGTCCATAAATATTCGTGTGCAGTGTATTATTTTTTAAATGCAATTTTTTGCCGGAAAGGAATTGTAGAAAATAAGAAAATAAGCTCGCTCTAGCTTTTATTAATTTTGTAATTTTGTAATTTACTTATAAGTTAATAAAGATTATAATAATAGTAATAATAAGAATTTTATAAATAATTTGGAATAAGTTAATGAAATACGCAAGAATTATCTTTTCTTTGATTTCCGACTAAACAACAATATTTTGCACATGCCTCCAAAGACGAAATGAGTATAAAATTAATAGAACTACATTTTAAATTCAATTGGAACAGTTGAATTTGGAAGGTAGAGAATAATAATGCCGAGTAGTTATAGCCACCAGAATTTAATAATACTAACTAATGCTTTGTTAAAGCTGTGATAAATTATTTCAATTCGAAAGTGCTTCCTCAGTGTTGGGAAAGCTATTGTTTCTTTTCTAAATCGAACCAGGGTTTTTAAGTAAGGTTTGGGCACAAACTGTCATACCTTGACGATAAAAATATGACGCTGTTGCCTGGAAGTGCAATTCCATGCATATGAACTAGCCAGCCAAAGATGATTAAATGAAGCTTGGGCAATACATTCATGTTGTTGATCTTAGTTTTTTTATTTGATAATTAAATTTTCAAAACAAATCTACTGGAGTTCAGTAATTCAAATTATGTATACTTTTTTCTTTTGATACAATTTTCTACAAGCTATAAAAAATTGGTTATCTAATTAGTTTTCCTTTAATGCGACCGACGACAACAACGATGCGACAATTTGAACGAATATTTATGGATAAAAACACAGGTCCCTTATTCTCTATTATTTTAAACGAAACTTACCTTGGATGCTTCTGTATAGAATTTTGCAGTGGGAATTCCCTAGCACTTGAATGGCTCACTTCTAGGTCCATATTTTCCTGATTTTCTCCCAACAGCCGCCCATTTATTTCGCCTACAATTTAATGGTGAAGAAAACAGATTAAAGTAATGGTGCAACTTGAAGAGATATTTGTAAAAAAGAACTTTGATAATTTAACTGAATTAAAACACATTGTTTTAATTAGCACGTAAATACTATTCATATATTATGCACAAGATCCTTGTCCAGCTGAGTTCTGATTTATTTTTTCTCTCTCATAGTAAGTGAAAATAAATGCCACCCTTTTTTTCAAACTAATAATTTGTGAATTGTTTCAAATTCATTTGTAAACAGATACATTAGCTATTTACGAACATTTTTAAATTGTTATATTGAATATTTTTAACTAACCTTTAGCGATATTTTGAGTTAAAATTGAAATTAAAATTATTATAAATACAATGGCAGCCATTGTAGTTACCTATCAAAAAATCAAATCAAAATAATAAACGATGTACTATTGAATGCATGGGAATTTTCTATATGGATTTGGGTAATTTGCTGAAGAGTGTGTTCAGCGACTTAAGCTATGAATGTTCTAAAAGCCCTGTTACACTCGAAACTCAAAGTTTTGAAATATCGATTAGGACTACCACTCATTAGGACCGCCGGAGCCGTAGCAGTGTAGTCAGCAAAAATATGCCTTCTTCTCATTATTTGTAAAATATTTAGAAAAACTTGAACAACAATTTCAAAAAATTTTAAAACCTTTGATAGAAAGTTACACACAGTTAAAGTTTTGGCAAATAGTTGGCTTTGCATGATAACAAAAGTATACATTGTTTGGTACGATGAGTAATTTCTATATAAGTAAGTCATGTTATTTATACTATTTATAATTTAAGAACGGCTGAACCGATTTAGCTTAAATTTTGCACAGAAACAGTTTATAGTATGAAATAGTCTATAGGCAAGTGTATGGTTTTCGTGGATAGATTTTCTTTCAATCACGCCAGAATGTCTGAACTGATCTGGATAAAATTTGGAACAGAGATAGATTAATTATAGTCTGGAAAAACATAGGTAAATGTTTATCCCGGTAAAATGTATTTTATTTAGGATTAAACATTTACCATGTTTTAAAGCAGCAATCTGCGTTTTTTTTTTTTTACATTCAACACAACGAAACAAATGGTTTAAACAAGTAAGACTTCGGTTATCCTAAGTCTCAACCTACTTTTTAATAAAGTACACCGGGCCACTACATGCTATGAACAAATTGCATGAGAATTCGAATAAGCTACATAAATAAAGACGAAGTTTGCTGGGCCCTCTAGTTTTTAAATAAAGAAAAGTATTTTAAAAATTTCTACCAAAGAGTTTTTTGTTAATTCGGTTTCTAGATTCATATTTTTGCCTCATAAATTCCAACTAAACCCTCTGAGTACAATTGCAACGAATTTAACCCGTTTAAAATGAATAAAGGTGTATAAAAAGTTCATGAATCATTGAAGCTCAGTTCCTTGCATGTTTTGAAGAAATAATTCATCATGAAAAGTATAATATAATGTAAGAACAGTTTTAACAAAATAATAGTGGATTTACATGTTTCTGCATCTGCAAAATGCAGAAAAGTAGAAAGAGTCAGATATACGTTCAAATCCAAAAGTGGGAAAGAATACACAGATGCTAACCCTTTTTTACTTTCTATAAATTGCTATAACTTGTTAACAGCTGTAAAGCATATGTTTTCCTTCAAAGTTAATTTGTATTTTGTGCGAAATTTGATTTTTTTTGAGAAATTTGAAATTTTTGTTAAATTTGGCCTTCTTTAGGCATCCTTCCTATTTGGGGACGAAGAACAACGAAACCCAAAACGAAAAACGGTTCTGGGTTCATCAAAATATATTTTATTTTGTTCGTAAATAACAATAATAATAATGAAATAAAACTAATATTGAATAATACCTACTAATGATAATAATAATAAAGATTACGATAATAATGATGACGATTTCTGTGGAATACAATTTCATGCTTTTGTTGCTGCTGTTGTTGTTGCGGCTATTGTTGTTATTTCTGTTGTCATCATCGTCGTTGTGTTGATAAATGTGCTCGTCGTCGTCATCCCTGCCGCTCGGTGTCATCTCGTACACCTTCTCTTCCAACTCGGTAACTCCATCCTGGTTGAGCTGGTGTGTCTCCATCTCCACCCAACCATCACTACTCTCTTTCTACAGCACAATTTTCTCGCCAACAAACTTAATTTATTTGCATCGACCCCTTCACCTGTAGTCCTATATTCTCTTTCAAATATTGCTAATCACGATAATCTGAAAGACAAAATACAAAATCAATTACATATAAGAAACAAATGAGAATTTAACTTACCTCGGTTCTCTGCCATTTCCATTTTAATATTTTTTTTTTTTTTCTTTTTATTTCATGCATATTTTATTTCATCAAAAAAGTTATAGGAAATGTGGAAATTTCAAACATTTACAAAATGCAGAAGAAGATACTATAATAAAGATGAACATGTTCGTCTTCACTATAATCTTGACTTCTGCATTTTTCGAATTTCCTATAATGCAGAAATGGAGTTCTTCTGCATTTTTTTCTTTTCTCTCTATCTAACAAGTATGAATTTTCTATTTAGCATCCCTTTATTTTTGCAGAAACCAAATGCAGAAACATGTAAATCCACCATAAAGGTAATCGCAAAAAATATTTGCTAGTGAAGTTACGGCCGACTCCTATGCTGATAAGCTTCAACGCGCGGTTATTGTGTCTCGATAGTACTCCGAAAAGTGTTTTGCATTTACACCTTTAAAATACAGACTGTCAGAAGTGACATCTGACAACCGACTATACTTCATATTTTTGATTTCTCTTTTGTGATCCTTACGAAATACAAGACTTAAGTATTTTTCATTATAATGTACAAATTAAATAAAACCCTCACAAAACACTTAAATTTAAATAGACATTTCAAAAACTATGTTTCCACCTGGTCTCCTCTTGCAACTGCATTCAACTCACCGCCTTATAAAAAAATAAATATAACGCGCAATGATGTGGTAAGAACTTTTCTGGTGGCAACAACATTGTAACTCTATTGATCTATTGATGTCTTTTGGGATTGTCCAGGGATTGTTCAATTTACCAGAATTAAAGTCATTCGAAGGATTCTATTTATTAAGAGATAATGTAGGAAACAAAACTGACGACTTAATCCAAGAAGCGATTTCTCAAAAACGTTCAAGAAAAATGGTAAGCTAAAACTGAACGCTAAGTTTGGCGATACAAACAGCTAAATCATTATAACAAACTTTACTCATGTCATAGGTTGAGATTTTCGATGAACTATCTGATTCCCTTTGCAAAGTAGCTGATCTTGCTGAATTCATAAGAATCGCTCATCCCCAGAGTAAGTATTCGCATGCAGCTGAGGAGGCTTGCATAACAATAAGTGGAATTGTTGAGAGGTAAATAGTTCTGAATATTACAATAAAATATAAAAATAAAAAAAAATATTTTAGCTTGAACACTCATAAGCCAATCTTCAAGGCGATTCAGAGTGTGGTCGAAAATGGTGATGTCATGCCAACAACAGAAATCGATCGTCATGTAGCTAAACTCTTCTTATTCGACTTTGAGCAATGTGGAATACATCTGCCTGAGTCCGAGAGGCAGAAAGTAGTTCGCCTAAATGATGCCATTCTTCAATTGGGTCAGAAATTCATGAGCGGTGCTGTTCATCCATCAGCGATACCTAGGAAAAGTGTTTCAGAATCGGTAGCACAAATGTTAGTTAATTTATCGAAAGAAGTATACAATTAATTTAATTAACTCAGTTGCTTCCAGATTTCCATCTGACGGAGATAGTGTGTACATATCTGGACTCTATACAAACTCGTCAAGTGCACAAGCTAGGGAAGCAGCTTATAGACTCTTCCTTCGTCCTATTGAAAGCCAGGAAGAACTTTTATCCGATCTCATCGCTTGTAGATACGAACTGGCCAAAACTTGTGGCTTCGAAAGTTATGCGCACCGAGCTTTGAACTCCAGCACGGTGGAGCATCCAACTATGGTTAAGGAATTCATTGAAGAATTATCTAACGAGCTGCGACCCAGAGCTGCAAGTGATTTCGAAATTATGGAAAATATGAAGGTATAATAATTTGATAATTTGATAAGACAAAAATTATGTTTGAATTTTTCAAATCGAAAACAGTTACTTAATCAGTAAGTGTAAAAGGCTTTAGGAAACAGAAATTATGTTATTAGTTATGCTCAGTTAGCACTATAACCAGAATATACATAAATTCAACAATCCAAATGATTTAAAAATAACTTTCAGAAAAAGGACACAAGAAACCCAAATGCCCTTTTGGCTGCCTGGGACACACCTTATTTTACTTCAGTGGTCAAAAGCAAGTGGCTTAATGCAAGTTCCAATGAGTTTTTGCCCTACTTCAGTTTAGGCGGCTGCATGGAAGGCTTAGACAACCTCATGAAATCACTGTATGGGGTCAGTCTAAAAAACACCGAAGTTGAACCTGGTGAAGTGTGGAACAATGACATTTATAAACTATCTGTTATACATGAGACTGAAGGCCTTCTGGGGTACATTTACTGTGATTTCTTTGAACGTAATGGGAAGCCAAATCAGGATTGCCATTTCACAATTCAGGGAGGGAAAAAGCTCCCTGATGGCAGTTACCAGCTGCCAATAGTCGTTGTAATGTTAAATCTAAGTCCAGCGCGATGGACGGGTCCGACTCTTTTGTCTCCGTCTCGTGTGGATAATCTCTTTCACGAAATGGGACATGCGATGCATTCGATGTTGGGCCGAACCGAGTATCAGCATGTGACCGGGACTCGTTGTAGTACTGACTTCGCTGAGGTGCCATCCGTTCTTATGGAATATTTTGCCAGTGATCCAAGGGTGAGTCTGATACAAAATTTGATCACCAAAAAAAAAAAAAAAAAAAAAAAAACATTTTTTTCTACTTTAAGGTACTCAAAACATTTGCAAAACACTACCGTACACATGAACCAATGTCGGAGGAAATGTTGCAACGACTCTGTGCATCGAAAAATCTCTTTTCAGCCAGTGAAACACAATTACAGGTGAAAATAGTTTTGATTTCAAGATCTCATTTACTAAATCAAATTCGGCGCAGGTATTCTATTCTGCTTTGGATCAAGCATATCATTCACAAAAACCAATTCAGGGTCAAAATACAATAGAAACGCTTAAAGAAGTTCAAGCCCAATATTACGGCCTTCCTCATGTAGAAAATACCGTAAGTTTTACGAAGTAATTAAGGTTTTAGAGTATAAATGTGAGCTTTGACATCATTCACAGGCTTGGCAACTTCGATTTTCCCACCTAGTTGGTTATGGTGCCAAATACTACTCTTATCTTATATCAAAGACAATAGCTTCTTGGATATGGCAGACATATTTCGAAGCGAATCCTTTTAACAGAGAATCCGGTGAAAAATATAGACAAGAAGTGCTAGCTCATGGCGGCGGTATTCCGAGTCGACAATTGGTAGCAAATTTTTTACAAAGAGATGTAACTCCTAAGGCCTTGTCGCAAAGTTTGATTCATGAAATCGATGTTAATAATGAAAAGATAAAAGAAATGAGTAAAAAGTTTAAAACATCACTTGGCCAGTGATGCATTAAAAACTGTTATGCTAATTTCTAAGTCATAAATCTGTTTAATAAATTTGAGTATTTATTGTTCAGTAACATTCCTCTTTACTTTTTAATAGGTTGGAGCTTTTCTTTGGCTAAGTTTTGCGTGAGACGTAAAGTTATTGGCTAGACAAATAAAAATATTCCGCAATCATACAAAATTTAAACAATGCAGATATTATAATCCAGTTTTATAGCTAGATCTACATATTTCCTGATAAGTGTTTATTATTAGAATAACAGTTAAAAATATTTCAAAATGTAATTTTTAACTATGTAGCTGCTTTTGTTCTAGTCGATAGCTCGAGCAGAAAAATTATAAAAATACGAGGTATTATTTATTCAAGTCTATCTACAAACACGACTTACTTCTGTTCCACATAAGTTCCTTTTTTTTCATAATTATGAAGTACCTTAACGGATAAATAGAAATATAAAGAACCATGTGTGTTGTTATGTACAACATCTCTTTTATGTATTGATGTCGTTTTTGTATCATCTGAAAGTATAGTTTTACTCCTTCCTCTCGGAAGATTTATGTAGGGAGCTGTATGATGTTAAATGAATTGCTCCACTTTTAAGAACTGCATTAAATAAAGCACTTCAATTTTTTTCGAAGAAAGTGAAAAGTTAAAAACTATAAAATGACCTTACCTTGATTTAAGGAAAACACTTTCTTTCACAAACATTTACCTTCTAAAGTATTATTTCGTTTTCGACTTTTTTCAGTGTTGCATGTTGTTAAAGGTTGCTATAAAAAAAAGTGCAGACTCAGCTTAGGAGTAATAATATAGTAGTTTTGGTAGCACTTATTCATTATATTCTTCTGTCATCGCTTAAAAAAAGTCCGCATATGTTTGGTTGTTCTCGTTCATACAAAAAAGTTATGACGATTACGATTTACGAAGCGATTATTAATTAATGTAGTGTTGTTATTTGCACAATCGGTAAGTGTTCAACGAGTATATATAAAGAAAATTATTTTTGCATTAAAATCAATGTATAAACCATAAATATGAGTGCAGGGAAAAGTAGAATCCACTTTAAACTCCAATAAAGTGTTTGTGAATTCCCATTTTCCCTTGTTTATCATTAACAAATAAAAAGTATTCCTCAGATAACTGAAATCCTTTGAACAATACTTTTCAATTTAAACTTTCACTATAATGTGGTTAAAGTGTTAAAATTATCAAAAATATAAGCTACTTTACAATGCTTACATCTTAAAAGTCGAGGTCAAAAAGTAAAAAAAAAAAAAGACAAGAGGTGATTCATTTCTCGAGTATTGTTATGGCCTAAGAACAACAACAATGAGTTTTACCGTAGGTATTATCTGCTGAAAAACAAAAAGTACTTTGCAGATTGTTTTATTCGCAGTTGGTCTCAAAAAAGGTGAAACTTTCGTCATCATCAACGTTATCTTTTAATCGGTTGATTACCCAAAAGCCAAAAAAGTACCCTGTTTAACTTTTCCTACATCAACATCAGAGAACAAGAGAGTTTGCGAAAGAAGGCCCCACTGCCTGATAGTAAAATCAAATCATATTTTGAGATAAAGTCGAGCATGGATTTTCTTTGGTTTTTTTCTGGCGAAGCAACTGCTACGTTCTGACCTATTAAACTCTTGACTATTAACGATAAAAGAAACCGAGAACTATCCGGCGTTATCTTGTTCCGTGGTTGAGGCATAGTTTTCTTGTTGTATTGGAAGTTTGTTGTTTAATAAATGTATGCAATGCGAATGCGTTCTAAATCGGCGTTGCTTGAAACTGTGTCAGTAGTACTATAATCGAATTTTATAAATAAATTATTAGGTCTTAGATGTTCCAAACAATTTATTAGGGAACTAATCGGATTAGGTGCATGTGGTTTTTTTTTAATTAAGGGCGTTATATGTTCTGTCGAGTTTAACCAACGTTCGTATTATAAGGAAATAGATACATTAAAAAAATTAAATACCTGTCGTTCTCTTAAGAGCAAATTAAAACTATTTTTCACTTATATGCATAAACCTACTTGGTGTTCTCATAACAAAACATGACACCTTTAATAATTCTATTTATATTCCTGTATAACAATCCAAATCTTATGTGGTTTTTGTAATGAATTATCAAGTTATGAAAAGTTAGTTTTATTTTTATTCATCTTGTTTTTCTGCTTTTTTTTTCTTCTTTCCGGAGTAAGAGTGCAACTTAAACTTAAATAAAGAAGTTGCCTTTTGTTCTTATGACAAAAGTGCTCTCGACTTTTCCAAAAATCTAAAGAAGTGAAACCTTTTTTGTTAATTGCTATTCTTAATGAAGTTTACCTTAATTTTGGATAAATAGGTATTTCTTTTTTTAAGCCATGTGTAATGCCTATGTTACACATGAACAAGACCCAATAGCCCCATGCTCTAAAACTATCATTGCTTTTACAAAGGCAAACTCACAACAGATTACATACCTATTATTTATTTTAAATGTTTATTATTCATCATATTGATTTATGTACATTCAATTTTGTTTGTGAATTTTGAGGTTGCAACCAATATCATAGACAAAACTATGCAAAGCCATGAGAATTAAAATTCGCACGACTATGTTATATGAATAAATGACAAGTCACACAAAAACAAAGAAAAGGTATGTTTTAACAATCCGTAATAGGTCCTGCTAGATAATGAATTACACAGAAGACATCAACATTATCGTACAAATAAAAAAGATTTTACGATCACCTAATCCAAATCGAAAAGACAGTACAAAATCTTAAGCTGTAGTGTAAGTAGACACAAGGTATTCGATTGAAAGCTCAGTTAGGGTGTTATTTTGATTCCTATTTGATTTTGAAATGAATGAGCAAATTCGTGTTAATAACTTCAAATTCAATTTAAAAAACAAAATTCAAGCTAGTATTTAAAAAAAAATTAAGCGAACGAGGCAACAAGGTTGAGTGTGTGCCAAATGAAAGTCACGTAAATAAGTAACAGCTAAATAAACACTTTTGTATAAGACTAGAGATTGTCGCACCATAGAAAATTCCATGTTTTATGTGTATTTTAAATCAAAAAAATAATTTCATTTTAACAGTATAAGCTGAGATATTAGCTTCAAACAAAAATATCGTTAACATTAAAATTTGTATATAATGACCAAAAGAAATTTGAGTTTTTTATATATACAAGTACATTTATACATAGTTTGCCATAACTGCACTGATGAAAGCAAACAATACCTTAACTTTGTTTGAACGTCTTTTACAAAATTTAAAAAGAAAAAGGAAATAACAACGTTGTATTGGTTACTTCTTGAGTTTTCAACCAAAAAAATGTATTAAAGCTTTTTACTAGTACATGATAATAATAATTTTTCGTTAAAAAAGAAACACTAAAATGAACTTGATTACAGCAATCTAAGTGAGATTCAAGTTCGTTAGTGAATTGTGATAAGGAGCGCTCATAACTTAAAAGCTAAGAATTTTATACATATTTTAAGCGTATCATAAGAATTCCCGATATTCATATATTAATTTTGTATGACCACAATTGCTTGCAATACTATAAATTATATGGCTGATAGTCAATATATAAGAGTCAGTTATTGTAACTGATAATAATAGATTTGTTTACTAACAGATGTTTAAGTTGATAATAAAATGGTATCTTCGATGTGATTCTTGAGACTCTTGAAAGAACTAACAATTCATTAATCATCATTCAAATTATTTAATATCTTATCAGCTAATACATTTAAGAAAAAATAATTTTAAAAAGAATTACGCGTTTAGTTGTGCAATGACTTGCCTTAGTTGTTGCTTCCATTTAATAAATCGTTTCTCTTTGTTTTTGTGGAAAATTTAAAATTTCTAATAAATGAACCAGTTTTCAGAGATTTCAAAAATATTTAAAATAAAATCCATATCACCAGAGAATACTTTATCATAAAATGAAAATCCAGCTTTTACCAAAAATCTAATATAAGCTGTTTTTATTTTCAGACTTTAAACTAAAAGAACTAACGAACACAGTATTAAAGTAGTTCTAAGCGCCAAAAGAAGATGTTTGAAAACGAAGGCATTGAAGACGAGGATCTGGATTGTTCCAATTTGACAAACCGAACAAGTGTAATCTTTACAAATGCGTACAATGGAATTCCTCAAACTCTGATACTTAATGTGGTGGCATGGCTCCTGCTAATTATACTCTTTACAACTTTACGTCACCAAGCCGGAGATTTTGGTCGTTTGGCATTGGTCAACAATCGAGGAAATAAAAAACGATGGACTGAAGTGTTCTACTCACAACGCAGTGAATCGGTGCAGACACCTTCAAGTGATTTTCAAGGATCTCTTACAGTAAACAATCACCCCATAGATCACGGATTATTCACTTGGGTAAAAATTACATGGCAGCTTAAAAAGGAACAAATTTTGTTGCACACCGGACCCGATGCTGTGCATTATCTATCGTTCCAGCAACATCTGATGGTTGTAATGGCTATCGTTACAGCAATCTCTCTAATTGTCATATTCCCCATTAACTTTCTGAATGGCACTGATCGAAATGGAACTTACGCTGTGAATGCTTTCGGCCATACCACCATGTCGAATTTACCTCCCGATTCTGAATGGCTTTGGGTGCACGTAATTGTGGCTATACTTTTCGTGCCACTTGTGGTTTTGATTATGCGCAGATCATCTGGAAGAAATGCCTTTAAAAAGGCACCCACTCGCACTATAATGATAACAAACATATCATCAAGCGATCGGAACAAAACCGTAATTAGAAATTATATTCAAGAGTTATTCCCGGATGTCACCATCGAAGATGTTCAGGTTGCTTACAATATTTCCAAATTGTACGAGAAGAACACGGAATATGAGAAAGTTTTAGATGCTCGTATCTACTGTGAGAACCACAGGGACCGAGATTCGATTAAAGTCAAACCAGAATTTTGTTCATGCAAATCAGAAAACGCCTACGAGTATTATCAGCAAGAGGAGAGAAAGTTATCTGGTGATGTTGCCCGACTGAGAGCTGCCGCTTTAAATGAACCTCTGGGCATTGCGTTCCTCACTGTCTCAACTGTCCTTGAAGCACAAAACATTGTGAGTCATTTCACCCCGGGTACATATCGTCAATGGGATCTTACATTCGCTCCATCTCCAGTCGATCTCTATTGGGAAAATCTGAATGTTAGTTCCAGCCGATGGTACATAAAATGGGCTATTGTGAATATTATTCTCTTCACGGTGCTCTTCTTCTTAACAACTCCAGCTATTGTTGTAAATATGCTTGACAGTGTAGCACTTGTGAACGGAAATAATATCACTCAGCTGAGTCCGCTTATCTCCGACTTTTTACCAACATTGATGTTATGGACATTGTCGGCCCTTATGCCGGTAATTGTGGCTTTTTCAGACAAATGGCTCTCTCACTATACTCGATCGCTACAAAATTACTCAATTATGACAAAATGCTTTGGATATTTACTCTTTATGATTCTGATCCTACCGTCACTTGGTCTAACTAGTGCACAGGCTTTGCTGAAATGGACTGTTAGCAATGAAACAAGCCGCTGGCAATGTATTTTCCTTCCCGATCGCGGTTCATTCTATGTTAACTATGTTATAACTGCGGCGTTTATTGGTACGGCATTGGAACTTTTGCGTTTTCCGGAATTGATAGAGTACATCTGGATGTTGTGCACGGCTAAGTCGAAAGCTGAGACCCCGCATATACGGAAATCAATTATGATTGAATTTCCATTTGGCACGCACTACGCCTGGACGGTAGTCGTATTTACCATCAGCATTGTCTACAGTATCTTTTGTCCGCTCATTATGCCATTTGCTATGGTCTACATTTGTTTCAAGCATTTTGGTGATCGATATAATCTCTTCTTCGCCTATGGTCCCAGCAACATGATAAGTCGCAATGGCGGCAAAATACATTCCACAGCAGTTACTATGACAAAATTTTCCGTCATATTCCTGCTGGTGATAATGGCTATGCTATCAGTTATTCGGGGTCAAGGAATGGCCCGAGGAATAGTTCTTACATTTGCACTTTGCGTCACTATAGTCCTCTTCACGTTTATGTCACCAATTAAGCGATGTACTGCAGCCAAGCGACCGAGTATTGTTGAGATGACTGGACCAGCTCCTCTGTACATTCCTGATGTATTAAAACCTCAATCTGTTCCGCCACATACAACGGCAGCTTTTCCTGGTGCCATGCCAGACTATGGGTCGGATAGTGTTTCTGATTTTGATATCAGCTCACAGGGCAGCGTTGAGGCCTAGAAAATGTTCTCTATAATTTGTATCTTAATTTTAGTCACACACTAACGGCGTAACAAACTTGTATCTCGTGCTATTATTGGATAAGATTAAATTTCCTTTTTAATAATTAATATGATTAAAATTTTTGCAGCTCTTATTGTTTAGAAAGCAGAACTAAAACTTAAAATTAATTGAATTAGATTGAATCGCCTTTTCAAATGTGATAACAAAAAACAACAAAATTATTCAGAGTTAATATATTTCTTCTACTTGATTGTTTCCTTTTTTTAATATCACATTCTATTGTAAATATTTTACTTTTTTTTTGAAATAATTAAGTTGTAAATGTCTATTGATTCACTAAGCAGTTTCAAATTCAAACGTCTTAAAATTTATAAGAACGTTTTAAATACAAATATTTATTTTGTATGAAATATTCGTTATAACTTATATTTACTAAAATATAATATTTATAAGTAATACATATTATATTACTACATTTTTAATCACTCCAAAAAATTGTGTTTTATTTAAATGGAAAGAGGATATTTGTTCATGAATATTTAATAACAACGTTGGATTTTATGTGCATACGAAAGTTAAATAATAATTTAAAACGATGGTATCTCGTGCCTGTTGTGAGTTGGATTTCCAGATAACTAAATGTTTGGTTTAAAATTAAGAATTTGTCAGACAAATGGATGTGAATCAATTATAACTTCTTTTTTTTAATGGTCGTAGACTGTAAATAAACATTGTTTAATTTCGAAGAGAGCGGAGAACTTATTTATTGGTCAAGTTATCTTTTGTGGAACTCTTGTTTTTTTTTTTTTTAAACGCCACCCCACTTTTAAGTTCTGCGTATTTTCAATTTACCTATGAATCCAGATTAAAAAGTGGTCTCTGTCTTTAACAAGATCGCCTTATTAGAGCAGATAGGGCTGAAAGATATCTGGTTTGTGATGGCGCTTAGCCTCTATAAGAGACGGTACCTAAGGTTTATTCGTACCATTTGGCCGATATATATATATTTTAAACTTATGAGAATGTTAATTTCAACCTTTTGTAATTTTTTTTAAACCTGTACAATATTAGAAGATGGGAATAGTCCCATGCTGAAAATAAAATATTAACAAATCTGCTCAGTAAGCTACTGTGTATTAATCTCCCTTTCAGATGTTTACCTATAGGATTTTCATGTGACGCATTGGGGATTATGTATTTCGAAAGCATGCCATAGAGATAGAAGATTGGTCCACATCCACATCGGCCACAAATAAGTTTATATATTATAAAGTCTACTAGAAAACGGTCTTTCGTTGTCGTTATGTCGTTGTAAGGCATTTTATTTACAGCTTAGTAATGATAGTTGAACAAATTAATATAGGTAATATTCAAAACGCGTTTTATAATAGTTCTGGCATCACTGGAAAACACCTGCGCTTCTCACAGCTGATTGGTTGCAGGAAAACAAGTCAAAAATCTTGAAAATAAACGTCACCTATTCGAAGCTTAAGCTTGTTTGCAAAAATAATTAAATTGTTTGTTAAATTTATGAAATGTAAAATAACGAAAAATAGCAATTAAAATATGAACAAGCATGATTGGTTTTTGTTTTACCTTCTAAGTGCATTTGTGTTTGGATGTTGTCTCTTCTTAATCGGTTTCTATCCAGTTGATTTTCAAAAAACTGGACTAACTCCGTCTCCGCTGCCTCCAACCAAACTAAATGGCTTAAGGTATGCTTTTGAAATAAAAATACATAGTTTACAAAAAAAGGTACAATGGGATTCTTTTTTGTAGCTTAAATCGCCCAAAGAAACAATATTCCAATGTTGTCTTTATGGTTGTCGATGCTCTGCGATTTGACTTCGTCGCTCCCGAGTTGATGCCCTATACTAGTCGGCATTGTAAGATTCAATTGAAAGCAAGCATTCCAACAGTTACCTTACCCCGAATTAAGAGTCTTACTTCCGGAACGATTTCAAATTTCATAGACGTGATTCTAAATCTGGGGAGTTCCCAGCCACTTCAAGATTCCATTTTGCATAAGTTGCACCAACGTGGAGATAAGGTTGTTTTCTATGGGGACTTTACATGGGTTGATTTGTTTTCCAAAATATTTCACCGGTACGAGTCTAACACGGATTCATTTTACCTTAGCGAGTTCCATGAAGTAGGTGTTAAGTGTTCCTAAAAGTAACATATGTACATATATTAAACATTCATTCATTTATCAAATCTTATCTAGGGTGACAACAATATAACAAAGAGCTTACGGAAGGAACTTAAAAATTTGACCAGTTGGGATTTTCTTATATTGCATTATATCGGATTGGACCGAATTGGTCACATGGAGGGCTCAAATGGGGGAAAGATATTTTTAAAATTGAGAGAAATGGATGATATTGTCGAACTGATCGATAAAGCACTGGCCAAAAAGGTAATAATTTTAAATGAACAAAAAATTATATTACATTGGACTTACATACCCAGGTTACTGAAACAAAACCCCTTTTGCTTGTGACTGCTGATCATGGAATGAGAAATGGAGGCGGACACGGTGGAAGTTCTCCAGAGGAACTGTTTGTTCCTCTCATTGCAACTGGTCGCTTTTGCACTCAACAGAATAAGTAAGCTTTGATTTTTATAGTGTTTAATTCTTTTTTTTAATCTTTTTCAGGAATATAAAATACCAAAGAATATTTTATAAGATAAAGTTGATTTAATTTATTTAATATCAACTAAGCTGAAAGTGTTAACACTGTTTATAATTTACATATATATAATTTTACAGAACATTAGATTACAATCAAGTGGATATTGCAGCAACACTGTCCATACTTCTTGACGTTCCAATACCATCAACCAGCATCGGGTGCATTATACCCGAGTTGATAGAATCCTTGACACCTGATGAAAAATTGTATGCTTTTTATTACAATACAAAGTTTTTAATTGACAAGGCAATTGCTAAATATGGCAAAAAGGACGTCGAACAAATGGGTAATTAAAAAATACCGAGAGGTCTCTAAATAATTTTAAAACTTTTTTATTTTTTTTTAGATTATTTTTCATGGTTTGAAACTGCAACTGATGCCCACACAATATATTTGACAAATATATTAAAAGAAAATACAACGAGTGCTTATCTCTTTGAAAAGGCCAAACTTAATTACATTCGTTCGGCGTATGAAGTTTCACATATATTTGCTAAATCGTATACTCGATTCGATTTTGGAATGATTTTGTTTGGAGTTACATTAACGGGTTTGGTGAGTTTTATTTTAAACTTGATGTTCTTGCACTAATTGTTGTTTTTTTCTTTTTTAGTCAACAGTTCTCGTATTTGTGACATGTATTACTTCAACAAACATGTCCAAAAAAATTCACGAACCGTTGATTTATTTTGGTAGAATATTCCTCGCTGCAGTTACAATAAACACGATTGGCTATGTTTTTCACTATGTCCATACTAGCAATATTGTACTTATGTGCCTTACAACCGTCCCAATATTCGTAATCATTTTGCTGACCCTTGAACTATCTAAGCTTATACTAACAAGTCGTGTTATTGTAAGAACTAAAAGAATCTGTGAGTGAGGAGAACTTGTCTGAAAAACTTTTTTCTTTGCAGTTTACTCTTGATATTCCAATATCGATAGCATTCGGTATTTTGTTTCAAATATTCTCGCTGTGCAGTACATCGTTTATTGAAGAAGAACATCAAACATGGTACTACTTAGGATCAACATTTTTGCTCAGTTTGTTCTGGAAAAACATTTCTAACACGCGACTAAAGGTTATAACTTTTAGTAGTTCCTCCTCGCTAGAGCGTGATATTTTGATTTTCTTTCGAATTTTGAGTCCATTGACGAAACCATTTTTGGCTGTGCTTCTAACTATTTTCGTGCGAAGACTCAATCAAACTGGCGATAAATGGATGCGAGTACCGGACATGGGCGACTGGTTCGTTGTGTCGGACAATAAAGTATATCTTAGCTTATTTCTTGTTCTTAGTAAGTCTATTCAATCTTTTAAACTAACTTTCGAACCGTAGAAATCACAATTATTATTCCAATTGCAGGTCTTTTTTTAATACTTTATCAACTGAAGCAATTTAATTCGCCTCTACAAATGGTAGCGTGTATAATTACTTGTATTTCTGTTTACTGCTATCGAGGTGTCATCGATGCTGTTGTATTTTTCCATGCTAAGCATTTCAAGTAAGTGAAACTCAATAAAGCTAAGAATTTTTATCTTTTATTATTGAAACAAAGTTTTGCTTTCAGTCCGTTCCTGGTGCTGCCATTCTATTGGTTGAGCGTGGTATATATTTTAGCATCAAGTTATTTACCTGTGATATTTGGTGCTACAAAAGACAGCAAACTAGACAATGCTCGTTTGTGTAAATTGCTTGGTACCAACCTAACAATTTTCACTCTGTTATCTGCACTTTTGCACAAGCCGCATAACGTGTTCCTTGTCTTTGCGATACAATTTATATTGAAATGTACATTTAGTTTATGTGATAATTTGAGGGGACCAAGGAGAAGACTAGATGCCCAAATGATTTTGTTGTACAAAGTTGTTGTGACTATTTATGTTTGCAGGATGTTCTATTTTTATCAGGTGAGTCGTGAGTAAAGTTAGTTGAAATGATGAAAATGATCGATCTCGACTTTGGTGGTTTGATTGAGTTCATTTATCGAGGAATTAGTACATTCAATGACTTATTGGAATTAAGAGTCATTTAACACAACTGACAAATTGTAGAACTAAAACATTAAATGATTGTAAAAACTGAAAAATTAAAACGCTTTTCACTATAAATTATTCACAAGAAAATCATTTTTTTTCGCCTGAAATTAAAATCTAGTTATGACGCCCTATAAGAAACGTATCACGATTTTTGAGATTTTAATAAATAAACTTTATCAATCTATTTCCAGGGCAATTCAAATAGCCTGGCCACAATCGATCTCAATCCCGGATACATTGGACTTTCCCATTACAACCCATTGTTTGTAGGAATAATGGTCACAGCAAATACATATTTTGCAGAAATTTTTGGTTTCCTTTATCTATTGCTGGAAATTTTCCGAAAACAAGATGAAATTTCAATTTCGAAGGAGATTAACGAATTCGCCAATTATGCTTCAGAGAAAAATAATTACAATCTAGTCACAACAATATTGGCAACAATTAAATTATTAACAACAAGTGTGTATTTGATTTTGATGGTGGGTTTTCGACATCATTTATTTATTTTCACAGTATTTTCACCAAAAGTATTGTATGAGTGTTTTTCAATATTACTATTTTATTTGAATATTTCGATGACGAATTTGTACTTTTATTGGTTACATAAAATTATTTAATATACATATTTATAAATAACATTTTTTTTTTTATTAAAACATAAAACTTAACTGATGTGGGTCTTAATGAGTCAGAAAATATTTTTGTGTCAATAGTTATAAGAAATACTTAAAGATTATATAATAAATTAATTAGAGTCAACTCTGAGTGCGTAATGAATATCATCCATACTAACATTGAGTAGAATTTTTTGAAAAATGTCAGTTCTCGAGTGTTCACAGATGATAAGTCTTTCGGCTCCCAGTTTTGAACAAATCCTCAAAGCAAGTCCTTTAAATAAAAATAAGCTAAAATATAAGACCATTTTTAGATTTAAAAAAGTTGTAATTTACCAGGAGTAGGAACCGGAGCACCCATAAAAGCAGAAATGGTTTCAATTTGTGAATAAACTCCCATGAAATTGGTCTCTTCGACTCCAGTTCGAGTGACCTATTCAAGAAGAAAATGTGATATTAATTCAAGAGGTCTGGCTTAGGGGTGGGTTATTGTATCTTACCTCTGCCACAACTGCTTGGAGGAAAATTTGTTCAAGTCTGGAACATTTTTTTATAGCCAAGACTTTTGCACTGGATATCATTTCACTTAAGGCCTGTGTTACGTGCATCATATTTACAATCTTTGGTTCTGCTGGCTGTGCGTCTGCGATTTCTGTTGCTCGTCGACAAATATCAAGGGCTCGACGAGCGTCACCAGATACAGCGGCGACTTTTCTAAAATACAACCAAGTAATAAAGAATTAATAAATTTACATGGAATACAGCGTTAAATGAGTATAATTTATGTGACAGATTCCATAAAAAAAAACAACGCGAAAGACCTTGGTTATAATATTGTATGCTTGTAAACTTATACATAAATTGATTTTTTTTAAGTTGGAAGTTAAAACATTAGCCAATATTGATAGATAAAAATGATGACTATAAACTTCACAAATATGTTTCACTCCAAAAAGCATTTAAAATTAATACACTTGGGCGTATACATGCTTTAAATTTTGTTGAAATAAAAAATCATAGAGTAGATGATAATCTAAGTAAATCGAATAAGATGAACAACATTCTTGAATTCAGTTAAGTTAAATGCAAAAACTTTTTAAGGAATTCGTTTTATTTACGCATACGCGTATGAATTTCAAAAACTTACCTTGCAACAAGCTGCACAGCGTCACCTTTGAATGCTTCTGAACCACCTAGTCTTCCAATAACAATTTCCTGAAGCTGTTTGTGTGTATAGGGTTGAAAGGTAAGTCGGGTGAGACCAAGTCGAGATGTAACTTTGCCTGAGAAAAAAAAAAAAAAAAAAACAATAACTTACCCAAATATTACTTCTGTAAAAAAAAAAACTATTTACCCATTAGAAGTCTCTCTGGAAGGTCCATTGTGTTCGCAATGGTAACAACAACCAAACGAGCAGCAGACTTTGTTGGCCAATCCAATAAATTATACACAACATCTTGTCGTCGATTGCACAATATATCTAACTCATCAACCAAAAGCACTGTAGTTGTCCGTCGAGGAGCCGGAGTAGTGAACCTCTTCTCGAGCAATGAATGAGCATGTTCCCATGACACAGTTTTTCCAGTCAATTGCCGATATATTTGTACATACGCCTGGCGAGGTTCTGTAAGCCTCATCCCATTGATTTCTATAAAATCAAAGTCCTGAAGTTTATCTTCGGTACTCAAACGTTGCAATTCTCGAATGACTCCTGTTACAGTCGCAGTTTTACCAGTTCCTGGAACTCCAGAAACATACATACAACCACCACATTGATCTTGAATTTTACCCTCAAGAAATGTGTAAATATTAAGGAACTCTGTTTCACGACACGGCAAGCTTTTGGGCACTACTGATACATGCAACCGTTCACGAGCTATTTGCAAATCAGATTTACGACGATCGCTCTTCGTTTCCTGACGACTGTCGATTGTTGCTTTAAAGCTTCCCGAACGCATCAGCTTAAGTTTTTGTGAAGGTGTCATTTGGCTGGCTTGTGGTGATGTTTGCTTGCTAGCCGGACTCTTGCGAGTTGGAGTTTTTGGAGCTGAACATTCTTCATCGGATTGATTATCATCTTTAGACTTGCGAGATCGACTTCTTTTGGGGGTAGACAAAACTGCTTCATCATTTTGAAAAATTCTTCTCTCTACAATATTTGAAAGTTGGATATTTCTTTTTGGAGTGCCCTCAGCTAAACATAACAGATAATTATCATTACTTCAAAGAAACGCTAAATAAACACCATCACTCACCAACACGACTACTGGCTGATTTAAGAATACTTTTTCTCCTCGTAGATAGTGTCTGGTCCTCAGTGTCTTTTGTTTTTTTTGATGGTGTATGATAAATATCTACGTATGAAACGTCATCTGCTATCAATCGTTTTCTATCTCTTTGCATTGAATTTACTAAATTGTGATCCATTGGCTCGTCAACTGATTTTCGCATAGAGGATCGTCGTGTAACAACATTAGGTCTAAAATAAATTGAACAAGTTGTTAAGTGTTTGTTTTATTTCCCACTTTTTAATTTAATAAAAATGTGGTATTTACTAATATTTAATACCGAAATATGTATTTTTTTATTATTTTAACACTGGAAAAGGATTATCTTCAAATAGATCTGGATATTTTCGAAGATGAAAATAAAATAATTATATAAGGTGCTTCGGCAACAAAAGAAACGAAAACAGCATTTCTTACAGGTCATAAAATGTTACAAAAGCTGAATGTAATTTATTTGTTTGAATCGGTTCACTGAATCGTATCCACTTTTATCACTATGATATAAGTGGATACCAACTATAATGAATGTATTCCCCCAACTGAACTTAAATGTAGTCCTTTTCAAAACGCACTTTCAAATTTATTTGGCTTAAACTGTCGTAGACCAAACTACTTACTTTAGGTTTTTGAAGAAAAGCAACTAGTAAATAAACTTACCCTTTTTGAGTTTCCGATAGTCGCAGTTTAATTTTCAAATTTTTTGTGGTACTATCCGGAGTGCTTTTGATAATGGAGTAATTCATTACATCCGAATCCACGGTCGAATTGGCCGCAGCATTTTCCAAGCTAATGTTCAAATTTCTCCTTGCTGCCAATGCTTTAGCATGAGTTGGTGTTACTGCAGAATAATTCTTCTCGGTGAGAGGTGAATTCAAATAGTTGGCATTGATTTCCTTATGTGTAGACGAAGTCATTTTCTTTGACGAGACTTTGACCACGCTATTGCCGCCGATTATTTTAATCGGTGATACCTTGTTTTCATCCATGCGACCAACATCGACAAATTCTACTTCCTGTATGCGCTGTTTTTTGACACTTGATCTAGTCGTCGATTGTCGACGAGATTCGCTTTTAGAGGCCGATCTTCTCCTCGAAGCTGTGTCTTCTTTAAAGTATTCCAATGGCACTAGCGTATAGGAAGAGTTTTTAAGCTTAATGAATTTATATCGACAGACAAACATCGGACAGTTTTTGATTTTTCTTTTAAGTATTAATCCAGAAGCTGAATCTTGGGGGTTACCCGTGACGACATAGCATTTGCGAAATATGGTTTCGATTGATATATCTGAATCGTATGGACGATATTCTTCAATGACCTCAATGTTAAAATCAATACATAAATCGTCTCTATCAAAATGTTTCATTGGAATACATTCAGGTCTGTAAGTAAAGTTAATTTAATTCTTCAGATAAAGATGTGATCAAGGTGTTCACTTACCTGGAATACCACTGAACTACAGCTCGGCAAGGATCTTCTTTTGAAGTTGGATCAAGGAGCTCATACAAGTGAAGAATCTTCGCAATGTCACAGCCAGCATCAGTGTCTGGTTCAGCAGCATCGGCGTTTGATACGAGTACGAAGTCACCAACACTAATACTCATTGGACCAAAAACACATTTTCTATTTAAAATACATCGTTCAGTTCAGACATCATGAATTTCAGAACAAAAATGGTTTCATTTCAATGCACTTACTTGTAAAAACAAACTTCTTTATGCTCCAAATGAGGAACTTGAATGCCAGGTATTTGACTGCCAACCCAGCCAAAAGTTGTTAAATTATCAATTTCTTTAACACCCATTTCGAATTTATTTCATTTGCCTCGGTTTATTTCAGTTTACTTAGTTTATTTGTCAATCAAAATAAAATAATTTAACACGGTTACAAAAATAAAAAATTAATAAGGTGAGGAGAAAATGAAAAAAATGCAACCTAGGCAAAAGTTAAATAAAAATAAAAGCGCGCAAATTGTTTACTTCATGATCGGGACCGCTAGGGCCTGACGTTTATTTTGGCGGTAAAGTTGGCTCTGTTTAATTTGGATATTTCATAGATTCGTTGCAAAATCTGCGACGAGTGCTGCCAAAAACACTATACTTCTGACCAGTTTATATCTAGTGAGGTTTTGATTCAAACACAAAAGATGACTTTTTTTTAATGAAATTTGTATGTGTTAAGCAAAGATTTGCTCGGTTACTAACACACTTATCTAAACTGACACTTTTTAAAGTACTACGACTAGCTTTAGTTCAGTTCAGAGTTCTTATTTATCATTAAAGTAAACGTATATTAGGGGTATTAATGCAAACGAGGAACAAAAAGTTTGGTAAGATCTAACTACATAATTTTTTGCATAGGAATTTTGTGCATCATCAAAATTATGAAACAGGTTACTGTTGACAAAGGGGCTGTATTGACTTGGACATTAAAAAAAAAATAATCGCACACAAAATTAAAATCCATTTATGTTCTTAACTACTATCACTGAATTGAATCAGAATCTGAAATACAAATTTCAAAACATGTGAATAGAGTTGTGCAATGTCGTTTCTAGCTTATGGATATTATTATTATTATTATTACTAATTTTTTAAACAGTAAGTGAATTACAATTCAATAAGTTCTTCAAAATTATTTTTTATTCATTTTTGTCCCACTCCTCCTATGGACAATTGTAACAAAAAAAACATGAGACAGTGGTATTGAAATCTGGTTTGCACCACTCCTTGCTTTCTTATCTTTCCGATATCTTGTTAAGAATTGTTTCCATTTAAGAATATGTGAGGTGGTTTCATTTATTTGATCATTAATTATAAGTCATTATACCGTTTACATAACAAAATTGTATTAATATAATGAAACCCATTTACAAATAAAGTTATAGAACGAATAAACACGAATTAACACGAACAGACCTAAACCCTTTCAGCACTGTTTGTTCTGAGCTCTAGTCTGAATCTGAAAAGGTTGTATACCTCTGAACCTTTTTTTTTTCATTTTCTTTTATCCAAAGGTTTCACCCACTACTGCTACAAACCAAAACCCAAAGCAAAATGCCAAAAATTCACATGTCTGTCAGAATTCAAAAGAACCACTTGCATAAAGAAAAAGGAAATAGGTTTTTACTTTTTCGTCTACGTTGTTGGTCGACGTAAGAAAAATTTGTCGTGAGAGCTTTTTTTGTTTAAAATATATTTTCTAATTTTTGTGCGTTTGTATCAAATACAAAATTAAACCAATTTCTTTTGCTGACTTCTAAATTTATAATTTACTCAATTAATAATATGAACAACTTAAGCAAATTACTTAACCAAGTAAAATACGGGAAATAGATTCGTGTGAAAATCGGGTGAAAAAAAATTGATCACGGAAAAATCGACACCCAACAGCAGCAGCGAAAAGCGACTCCAGCAGCTCCACCACCAGCAGCAACAACAACAACCATGTCAAGTAGCGAAGAGATGCTCTATGTGAAGGTATTTTTATGGATTCCTTTTGGAATTTTGTGTTGCGAATTGTTGCACGGTACGAATTGCTGCTCTTCAGTGATCAAAAAGTTTGTTGTAGTTGCAATATTTTAGGGAAGGGGGTTTGCTTTGAATTGAAGTCAATTTTACATTTTATGTTATGCTCGTAGTTATCTAACAAATTCATTGATAAGGGGGTGGCTTTTGTTTTATTGAATTTTTCCTGAAGGTCTTATAGCCAAATTAACGGTCAAATTGATTCGCATTCAACGGTATTTATTGTTCTTCTTTAAATTATCAAGTACTAAAAGCCTAAGTGCTAGCAAGTACAACAGTTGGAAAGAGTATGGGAAAAGGGAACACGAAGAGTTTTGTGTTTCTTTTGTTTTTGCATTTTAGTTTTTGCTTGAGGCTTTATCGTTGACAAGTGGTTTGGTTTAGAGCGCCGCCGGATAGAAATGTTAGGGTGATAAACTCAGTGCCAACAGTGCGGTTGGTGTTGTTTTGAGTGTGTTTTGGGTGATTCAGAAGTTCTATAGTGTGCTTGGCTAAGATAAACAAAGAATGTTTTGCCACGAATAAAGAAGTATTTAGTGGACGACAGGTTTTTGTATTTTGATTTTATTTTGCAGGTTTAGCTTTTTTGTTTTTTTTTTTTTGTTGTGTTTTGCAGTCAAGGCGCATTTCCCATATATTTGATTGACATTTAGATTTTTTGCAAGAAACTCGTCTTGGATTAATGTAGAAATGAATTAAAGATGAGCTTATAGATAATCACATGTTTCTTAAATACATAAATACAAATGTGTAGGTATCTTCAACAAGCTTCTAGTCGACGATAAAGAAATTTCCTAATTAATGGAAGTTCAAATGCATAAACAATATATTGCTTTCAAACATCAGGCTATCGATTGTATAGACAGTTTTTTTCTCAATAGCAATTATAACCATTCTGTCAAGGTGTTTACTGATAACAGCCTGGAAATTGAGTTAAATATTTTTAAAATATGACTAATAGGAATTATTTATGATGAAAGATCTCATAAGCAAAATGCAGTTTAGTATTACCTACAATGACTTGTTACATTATAAAAATTGTATAGGTTTCATTTACCTATTTTGAATAGATAATCGTATAAATGCAAATACAGACTCAATATTGTGATATAATAAATTAAATAAAATAGATATTTTCGATTTATAGTTAATGCTTTTCGCTCGATTAGGTTGGGTGGTAGAAAGAGCATAGTGTGCTCTTTAAATCCAATTAGATAGGAATTATTTTTTTTTTTAAAGCCGGTCTTATTGATAGCGTGGTTTGTGTTCATAGACACAAATAATTATTTCCTGAAGCGGAAATAAAATAATAATCATATTTATTTTTATTTTCTGCTTAATATCGTACCAAGTCACTGTTTTTAGCAGTGTCGTATTGATTTTTTTTTATGTGACGTGGTCGCACAAAAATGCTTTTATGAATAAATTTGATGAATAGTTATTTATTTTGAAGATGTAATTAGATTGGGGTCAGTGTTTTTGAAAACTAGTAATGTATTTATTTTTAATAATATAGTAGCTTACTAGTTAGCAAATGGCAAATTTTTGAAAAAAAATCTTTAAAAAAAAGTTAGTAGGTTTCTACTATCAACCTTATTCAAGAAAGCATTAAATTATTATTTATTATAATGCCTCAAAACGTTAAAACCTATTCATGCGTCTTACTCCAAGTTAAACAGAAGCACTGTTAGCTGTACGAACTATGAGGTTGAATAGTACATAATAAGCATTTAAATTTAAACACAAATTATCAATACACGGTCAGATTTTATTTCAAATTATATGTGTATGTATGCATGTATCTATGTATTTAAATTAAAAAATAGACAGTATGTAAGAAATGGAATATTTTTACATGTTAGTTTGTTCTGTTGGTTAAAACTAAAAACCTCAATCATGTTTGGACGTCAATAAAGCATCTAGATTAGATACTATTTATTTAAATTAAAACAAACATAATGAAATGACGCAAATACATAATGAATTTAAGAAAACTAGGGTCACCGAATGTCGAAATTCGACTTTTAATTTCGCAAAAAAAAAAAAATTGATCGGAAGGAAAAAAAAACATTTTTTTGAAAATGTAAAGTGTTCGACAGTACAAAAACAAAAATGACACACAGTGTGTTAATCCGTGTTAAAAGTATATTCTGCACATCTCCAATATTGTGGCTTTTCAGCTATATCAAATTTATCGAAATCGGATACTTTTTGATTTTCCTTAGCAAAATTATATATTGATGTAGATCTGATTTGGTTATTAAAATTTTTTCGAATGAACGTATGTAGTTAAAAATGAAATTAAAAAAAATATGAGTATGTATGTACATAGTATGTATGTATGTATGTATTTACATGTATGCTTTTTTTTTTTTGTATTATTCTCATTCGAATGAGAAAATAATTTTAAGATTTATTCATAAGAGGAACGTTTACGGATATATGTGTATGTATGTATCTATGTATATGTACATACATATGTATGTAGATATGTATATATTTTAATAAATTACAAGCTGTTTTCTGCTGTTCTTTTCCTTGGCCTGAGCTGATAAGATCAGCTTGACAAAAGTATTTTCAGTTCCTTTAATATACGAGTAACTAAAGAAATCCAAGTTTAGGAATAATAAAATAATGACACACATTGACCTACTAGACATTGACCGTGTGAAACCGTGTAGCACTGCATACCTAATATGGCAATGATAAGAGAGTACCGTAATTATGTTGAACATGAATTGAAGTAGTGTTCTCTTTCAGAAATTCCTGCTGGATTTGGATGTACGAACAAAAATAATACAACGTATTACATTAAAAAATAATCTTAATTTAAATATTTTTTTCATAAACACTATTTTTACGCAAACATATTTCTATTTTAGGGTGCCAGAATATGGATACCAAACGAAGAAAACGTCTGGGAGGGTGCCGTACTTGAACAAGACTACACAAAAGATTGCAAAGAACTCAACGCCTACAAAGATGCTGGTCATCAACAGATAACAATTAAAATTAAATCTGCGAATGATTTGCCACCATTGCGTAATCCAACAATACTAATTGGGCAACAAGACTTGACCGCCTTATCATACCTTCACGAGCCGGCCGTCCTACATAATTTGAAGGTGCGTTTCCGTGAACGTCAGTCCATTTATACCTATTGCGGCATAATATTGGTTGCTATAAATCCATATGCAAAATTGCCACTATATGGGCCGGATATTATACGTGCGTATCGTGGACATTCCATTGGTGAATTGGAACCACACATATTTGCTCTTGCCGAAGAGGCATACACAAAGTTGGAACGTGAAAAATGTGATCTAAGCATTATTGTAAGCGGAGAATCAGGAGCTGGTAAAACTGTATCTGCTAAATATGCAATGAGATATTTTGCGGCGGTTGGAGGCAGTGAGTCCGAGACTCAGGTGGAACGAAAAGTTTTGGAATCGAGCCCAATTATGGAGGCATTTGGTAATGCAAAGACCACAAGAAATGACAACAGTTCAAGATTTGGAAAGTTTACAAAATTGTTATTCAAAAACAATATGGGAGTGATGAATTTGACGGGAGCTACTATGCAAACTTACTTGTTGGAGAAGTCTCGGGTTGTGTATCAATCTTCTGGTGAGAGGAACTATCATATTTTTTATCAGCTTTGCTCAGCCAGGGAGCAGCACCCGGAGCTGATGTTGGGTAAGTTGAAATTTTTTAATGAATTTCAAAGTGTGCTTCTTCAGCAAATAATAATGTAGCCTTTTTTTTTAAATGTCTTTGTTTCTCTCAGTTCTATAACATATGTATATTTCAAATTTAATAAATTTCAGAGCATCAAGATAAATTCAATTTCCTGAACAAAGGCAAATCTCCAGACATTGAGCGGGTTTCTGATGTTGATCAGTTTAAAGAAACCGTTCAAGCAATGTCCATTCTTGGATTTGGCACAATACAGGTAAATAAGACATCTAGTCCCAGTTTATGGGCGCTCTCGTTTGACTGTTTATACTATTTGTTTTTAATTTTAGATCTCGGAAATACTCAAAATTCTTGCCGGTATTTTACATCTTGGCAACATTCAATTTGTAAGTAAGTACAAAAAGGACTCCGATGAGATTGATTCTGATGTCTGTGATATAATGGTAAGGCTGCGAAGTAATATATTTTTGGAAAAACCTTGATTTTATCCCAAAATCTCCTTTTTCTTTTTCTAGCCAAATGACTTGCCATTGCATATTACCGGTGACATGCTAAAAATCAAAGCCGATGACTTGCGCAAATGGTTGATTACCCGTCAAATTGAGTCATACCATGAAAATGTTCTTATCCCTAACAACATAGCTGCGGCTGAATCAGCTAAAGATGCTTTAGCCAAACATATTTATTCCAAACTCTTCCAATACATTGTCTCTGTGATAAACAAAAGCTTGAATTCAGGCCGTAAGCAAAGTTGTTTTATAGGGGTTCTGGATATCTATGGATTCGAGACATTCGATACGAATTCATTTGAACAATTCTGTATAAACTACGCAAATGAGAAACTACAGCAACAATTTAATCAGCATGTATTTAAATTGGAACAAGAGGAGTACTTAAAAGAAGGCATAGTTTGGACTATGATTGACTTTTATGACAATCAGCCTTGCATCGATATGATCGAATCAAAGTTGGGAGTTCTTGATCTGCTTGATGAGGAATGTAGGGTAAGTTGGCTATAATATAAAATGTCTACTATTTTGTGTATGTAAATTATTCTCTTCTTGAAGATGCCCAAAGGATCTGATGAATCGTGGGCGGGAAAACTTATTGAAAAATGTTCAAAGTTCCCGCATTTTGAAAAACCGAGGTTCGGGACAACAAGTAAGCTCTTTCTTTTATCCACAAAAATATGAATCATCATATTACATTATGAATTAGGTTTTCTTGTTAAACATTTTTCGGATACTGTGCAATATGATGTTCATGGATTTTTGGAGAAAAACCGTGACACTGTTTCTAAGGAGTTGGTTAATGTAGTTGCACAATCGGAGATGGGCCTGTGTAAACAATTAATGGAACTTGAAGAGACAGACACGCTAAGTGAAGCAAAAACTACGGTTGGTGGGAGGGTCGTTATAAGTGCAACAAAGCAAACGGTAATTTAAGATAAGAAAATGAATAAATTTTGCTAGAGTAATTGTTGTTTTTGTAATTCTATGTTGTTCTTTCATTCACATGTTTTTAGCTGCCAGTGGACAAACGTAAACGAGTTAGTTATATTTTATAATATTTGTTTTTGGCTTGTTTCACACAGAATAACATCAGAATTTATATGCACATTTTATATACTGTCTGGTATGATGGTACCCTTATCCTGCATGTAGAGTGACATATCCAACTACATATCATAATACATATTCAAATATCTGATTCTCCATGCTTCGGTTTTTGTTTTTTTTTTTTGTTCTTTTAAAGTATTCATTTTGACTTTTCATGCACTTAATTTCCGTTGCATTAAGCATTAATGACCATCAGTTCCAATCCTGTTCCTTAAACACAAAACCCCAAAAAAAGCTTGACATATTAATTCAAGATAGCTTTTTATTAAAAACCTATATATTTTAACAGTGAATATTTTTTTTACATAAAATGAAGCACACAATTAAATAAAAAATTAATTTTAAATTTAAGAATTAAATTTGTATTTCTGTTATCTAGGTTACTCCGTCGAAACAGCATAAACGTTCAGTTGGCTCCCAATTTCGGGACAGCTTGTCTTTGCTTATTTCAACATTGCATTCAACAACACCGCATTACGTTCGGTGCATTAAGGTAAATAATATTAATTTATTGTTAAATTAAAACATAAACTATTTGATTATATTATAGCCAAATGACGACAAGATTGCCTTCAAGTGGGAGGCTTCAAAAATAGTTCAACAACTACGAGCATGTGGAGTTTTGGAAACAGTTCGCATATCTGCAGCAGGTTTTCCATCTCGTTGGTCATATCACGATTTCTATACCCGTTATCAATTACTATGCCATCGAAAGTATCTCAACAAAAGCGATCTGAAAAGTTCGTGTCAAAATATTGTTGCCAAATGGATTCACGATGAGGAGAAGTACCGTTTCGGTAATACACAAATATTCTTCAGAGCTGGACAAGTTGCCTATCTAGAGCAAGTTCGTATGAATCTTCGGAAAAAATACATTATCACTGTGCAGTCTGTGGTTCGAAAGTTTGTGTATCGCATGCGATTTCAACGCATCCAGAGAGTCGTACTCGGCTTACAGACTTTTGCTCGTGGCTATTTAGCTAGAAAGAAGGCAAGGGCTATACGAGAGGCGAGAGCAGCACTGGTCATATCAAAATACGCTCGTGGCTATGTGTGTCGACGAAGGTTCCTTAAGTTACGTTTTTCTGTTTGTGGAATTCAACAATATGCTCGGGGAATGTTGGCACGACAGCGTTTTAAATTGGCCTTGGACAACCATAAAGCGACTCAGATACAACGTTTCTGTCGAGGTTATTTGGCCCGTCAGGCTTACAAGAAGAAACTGCGAAGTATTATTGTGTGCCAGTCGGCGATACGAAGATTCTTGGCTCGTCGTCTTTTCAAGAAACTGAAGGCTGAAGCCAAGACCATTTCTCATATTCAAAACATGTACAAAGGCCTGGAGAACAAAATTATTTCGTTACAACAAAAGATCGATGAGTTGAACAAGGAGAATACGCAACTAAAGTTAAAAACAACAGCCATTCCTGTTTTAAAGTATGTCTGTCTATGATAGTAATAAGATAAAAAAATTTTAAATTCGCTTATTTTTATTTTAGGAACCAGCTGGACCAGAAAAAGAATATCGAAAATCAGTTGAGGCAATTGAAATTGTTACTAGAAGACAAAGAGAATGCTTTAATGACGCTCGACAAACAACTCGAAACTGAGCGAGATGAAAAGATGCAACTGCTGGAAGAGAAAGATCATGAAAAAGAAGAGTGGTCTAAGCAAAAACAAACATGGCGCATTGAAAACGAAGAACTTCGTAAACAGGTGGATGAAATGATTGAATTAGCAAAAAAAGAAGAGAAAAGTTCACTTTATCGATCGCGTATTCTATCGGAAGTTGATGTCAATGAAGTTCATGAAGCTTATCAGCAGGCAAAGAAAGACAAAGACTTCTTGGAAGGCGAAAATTATATGCTTAAAGAGGAAATAAGCCGTTTGCAAAAAGGAAACGGAAATGCCACAGAATATTCGAATCATACCAGATCTTTGAGTAATGCATCAAGTCAAAATGAAGAAGACTTTGGCTATGCATCGGCAAAGAATACACTTGAACCCAAGCGTATCAATCAAACTTTGACTTTCGATAGCAACAATCAATCATCAATGGAATCGTTTGCAAAGATTGGTAAGTTCTTTACTATGAACAAATTTAATGAAGATTTTTGAATTGCTTTACTTTTTCTTGCCCCCTTAGAAGTGACATCAACACCTAAGAGTGAACAAACAAGTTTGATTTTGAAGCTTCGAGGTATTTTGGAAGAAGAGAAAAAGAAAAACAAGATTCTAGTGGATCAAATGGAAAAACTGATGAACAAAAACAAATCTACCGAAGATTCTCTAAGGTAAGTTCCATCGCTTTCCAATGCCTGTTTCACGTTAAATATTGTGAACACTTTTTCAGAGTAACGGAACTTGAAGTTGAAAACGAAAAAATACGCCACGATTATAGTTTATTGCGAAACAGTATAAGCCGTGGTGTAGAAATGCAGGAACTTGAAGGTAAATTAAAAACTTAATCTCCTAGCTAAAGAAAGTCGATACAAATCATATCTTTAAATTTTTTTGTTTGTGTATAGCTCAACAAAGTGCTCTCCAAGAAGAACTGAAAAGGCGAAGGGACGAATGCATCCAGCTTAAAGCGGTGCTGCAACAGCAAAGTCAATCCTTGAAATCATTTGGCGGTGCTAAACCAGCGCGAACTGATAATACTTTCCAAGAAAACTCTGAACTTTTAGAAGCTTTCCAAGCACAGAAACTTGTGAACAGGTATGCACAATTCGTTGGTGTTCTATTGACTGTTCTTCCAAATTTCATGTTGACTTTGAATATGTTCTAAAAATGGCAATTGCCATTAATTCTTTGGAATAATAAAATATTTGTCTTTTGTAAAGAAGATCTTAGAAAAGAATGTATAGAAAAGGGCAATTAATAATATCTAGTCGAATAATCAAAAAAAATAAAAATATTGTAAAACAATTAAATAAAATCAATACCGATAAATTCCAATTTTACCGTTTAAGTATATCTGTAGCAGGAAATGGAAAATATAAGCTCAGCTCTTCCTTAAAATTTACTTTTCATCTTGATAAAAAATTAAAAACAATAAATGAGTAATGCAAAAGTTGATTAAAATCAAAACGTAGGATTTATTTCGATAAATTTTAACAATTCCAAAACAGTAAAGAAAACAATAGAAAATCTTCGGATAGTGTCCGTGTGATGATTAAAATCTGATCGAGACAATTTTCAACTTTAAATAAGCTGAGACCTTGCTATCAATTGGATGATTATATTATGTCAGTACGTACTAAGTTAATTTAAAAAAAAATACTCATTCCTTAGCTTGAGCACAAAATGGTGAATTTATTTTTACATCCAATAATAATCTAATCCTTAATGAATTTTGCAGACGGACCTCTGTCTACACTTTGCATTAAATCACTTTGATACATTTTAACTAAAGACCAAGCTTATATTCACATTGTAACATTTAGTCTAAATAGATATATGTAAATACTTAATTCCTTCATACATAAAGTCATATTATAAACATTATATTTTTTTTACGGAGAACCAACATTTAATCATTTTAAGATTGGAGATTCCATTATGTTACTTATCTCAAGACTTATTACATTATAAAATAAAACAATGTTTACATTGCCTCGCTTTCGAGATGGTATGCATTAAGCAAGAAATTCCATACTGAAGGTCTCTGAAGTCTTTAACAAGAAATTTCATATTGAAATGTTTTGTAAATTCAGTTCAGCTCTGATCAGGACATAATACAACGAGTCTCTCATATCCACGTGTTTTTTTTTACTTACTTTTTACAAAAATCATGATATACAAAGAACAATTAACATTTTCAGAAAAAATAAAAAAATAAAACAAAATAAACATAAAGCCATGACCATACTTTAAAAACTAATGCATCTAAAAAAACTTGTATACTATCTTATAATAAACCTTTTTTATAGACAACTTGAATCAGAACTCAGTGCACTTACCGAAGAAAACAATGCCCACTTGGCTGAACTATCACGACAACTTGATGAATTACGTAATGAGAAGGCCCAACTTCAGTCCATTTTACAAAGCGGTGTCGAAGATTGTGACGAAGCCAATATTGAGGCTATACGTCAAAATGAGCGATACTTACGGTATGAATTAGAAAAGTCTTACATGGAATACACCAAACTACAGGTTGGTTCAAACAAATAAAATATTAATGGGAACATAGAATTTTCACAAAACGAAACACACAATTCCATAGGAGGAAATGAATGCTCTGACAAAGAAATACGAAGATGCGAAACGTAACATCCATACGTTGACAAGGCGACTTCGAGAGCATGGTATATCGAGTGCAAATCCGAATCAAGACGATTCCAAGGTCGTAGCTTCAGTTATGAAAAAGAAGACTCATCATTACAAAGGTAAATTTGAAGTGTGATTTAATTTGTGTGAAAATATTCAAGTCACTTTTTTGTATAGGAATTCTCAAATACAACAAAGGAGATCTCGATAAGATTTATCAACGTCTCATCGTTGGCCTAACACCTAGAGTTGCGATTGGGTTATTGCCAGGTTTACCTGCTTATATTTTATTCATGTGCATAAGGTAAAAAGAGTTATATTCAGTTTTGTGCGTGATCGTGTATAACAAAACAAAAATTAATTGATCTTGTCACAGATACACAGACTTGTTGAACAACGACGACAATGTGCAGAAACTTCTGGCAATGTTTGTGAATCACATGAAGAAAATCCACAAGTTCCCCAGTCCAACAGAGAACAGAGTCCTTTGGCTTGTCAACTCACTTACGTAATTTAGAAGAATCAAATCAAAATGTGAAATGTATTCTCACGTTTTTGTTGTAATTATTTCCAGACTCCATAATCTTCTCAAACAATATGGAAATATTGAAGAGTACAATCGTTTGAATACTCCTCAGCAAAATCAGCAGTTGCTAACTAACTTTGATCTCTCTGAATATCGCAAAATCATATACGATATTATTGTGGGTCTATATGAAAGCTTAGTAAAACAAGTCCAGGGATTGATAAAGCAATTCGTGGTGCCAGCCGTACTTGATCACGATGAAATTAAAAATGGTCAGAATCAAGGTAATCGTCGAACAATATCGTTGGACGGTTCACCAGAGCATGCAAAGGTATCGGCACCAAGAATGCTTGTCAATCAGCTGGAGCACTACTATAAGCAGTTTCACTTTTTCGGACTCCACATTAGTTATACAGAACAAATATTCTATCAATTGTTGTATAACATTTGTGCCATTGCAATGAACACGCTTATGTTGCGTGGAGATATTTGCATGTGGGAGACAGGTATGAAGATTAGGTATAATGTCACTTGCCTGGAAGAATGGGTTCGGGAAAAGAAAATGGTAAGTCTAGCACTAATAAAATTTTGGCAATTGGCAATTTATTAAATGTGTTCTTTTATATTATTTTTAGTCTGCTGATGTGACAAAACCACTGGCTCCTTTGATTGATGTTTCACAATTGTTGCAATCAAGAAAAACCGAACAGGATGTAGATAGTGTATATGAATTGTGCAACTCGCTTACAACTGCACAAGTTCTAAAGGTAATTTGGGGCTTTTTAAATATTGCGTGTTATATTAATTATTTTTTGATGCTTTTTAGATGATAAAATCTTACAACTCTGATGATTGTGAAAGGGAAATAAGCAGTACGTTTATTGAGAAACTTACTGATAAGCTCAATAATCGAAACATGGTGAGTTATAGATAATTATTATGAGATTTCCTTCCTTGGCCTACTTGGGAACTTAAACATAAGGTCAAATCTCAGCGTAACAAAAAAATAACTATAAAAAGGCTGAAGTTTTTTTTTCAACTAGTATCTTATTTGCTAGTTTATTTCATTTTATTATGGGGACAATGTTGCACGGTCTTTTTCATAAATCTAGATCTCAAGTTTTATCTGAATGACCTAACCAAAAAAAAATACATCCAAATTTGATTTTTAACTAGAAGTTGCCACATATTTCTTTTTATTTGCCATGAATGCATTTTAAAATATTGTATTATTTTAACAGGCACGAAATTACGAATTTACAATGGACCAAGAATTTATTCATCCTGTAAAGGTCGTTTACAACTACAGTGATGTTAAACTTGAAGACATTGAAATCCCCAAACAACTGCATCTTGATGAAATTCTCATTAAGATATAAAAAGGTATAACTTAAATGCATCTGTATATTTCACCCCAACAAAAAATAAATAAAAAAAAGGAGAATACCGTACGACTCTATCGTATAAATTTAAGATAAATAATAATATTATATTACCTTCTATTATAAACATACATGTATTTTGTAAGTTGTTGCCATTTTTTCGCTGTAAACCTATTTTGTATATTGTTAATTGTTGCATTACCAAGAACCGTTACACACGTTTAAAGTAAGTATGTACTTAAAGAAAAATATATTATAAAAATCTTTTTTTTTGATGTAGTTAACGTAATAGTGCAAATGTATGTACCTTTCCTTGACATTGTAGACAAATAAACTACAATTATATTTTTGTTGTTAACTCCTTTAAAGTAATTAGTTTGTTTATCTCAATTATGTTTTTATAATTTCGTAAGAATAAATCTGCATAATATTTGTTATTAAATTTCGAATACCACCAATTTTTTTTTGTTGGGGTTTTAAATCGTCGACAACATAAATCTATTTGTTCTTTCGTATATAAGAAAAAAGAAAATATTTATAATCATAAATCTAAAATAATAGCATAATACAACAATCCTAGTATTAAAAAAAATTAGTTAACAAAAATGCAACTAGAAATATTTAGTAAAATTTAAAAGCAACACAACTAAAAGTTGAGTGAGAGAAATCAAACCTATAAAAATTATTACGATGATGATTCATTTGGAATATGTGTTAGAATGAAAAGAAACGATAAGATTGCCTAAAGAAATGCCTTAGAATGTTATATTCTTCCTCTAAATTAAGATTATTATTTTTAAAATAAAAATCCTTTAAAAATGTTTTGAGATGGTTGACCAACAATATGTGATATGAAATGCATTCCAATTAAGTTAATAAATAACCAAACTTAAACAAAAAAAATTATATTCTTACTTGTTAAAATTCTTTAAATACACAAAAAAGCAATATTATTTGGTATATATGATAATTTTTTCTATGCAAACTTGCATATGAATTGCAAATTAATAAGAATAGGATTATAATTTGTTCGGCCAAATTAAACAGATAATGTTAAAGATAAGATACATTTTTTTTAATTCTAAAACATCAACAAAAGAGAACGTGTAAAAAACAAAAATAAAGAATTAAAAAGACTTTATTTATCTGAACACTAGCAACTATCTTATTTGTATTTACGGACTTGAAATTTCTAATATCAGTTATATTGAGTTAATGAATTAATCATTCGAATGTGTAAGGTCAGCTTTAATAAATGTACAGTATAAAGACGGGGTGGCTAAGATTATGAAACTTAAATAATTTTTTTCCAACTCACTGTGTCTACGCATCTATAGTGTAAATACTGGGTTAAGTGAAGATACAAATTTACTTAAAGTACTGACAAACTTCGCGGCCATATACAGTTTTCCTCAAATTAATTTTGAAATTTTAATCTTAATTTTTAAAAATTAATTTTTACTAAACTTGCAGCTAAAGTAGCAAAGCTGTTACTCAAGTTTATGTAGTGGATATTTTTTTGCAAAGAAAAGTTATTAGGTGTCTGTTTTAGAATCGTGGTTCTTGAGCTACCCTGTATTAACTGTATTAATAGTCAAATTCTGTTATTTACATCTATTATTTTATTCTGTTGAAAAGTTATTTTTAATTTTTTAAATATTTGTGTGACAAAAAGATAGAAAACTAAAGAAAGAAGAGCACGGCCACAAGAAATTGTAATTTATTAACAAGAAGAAGAAAAAAAAAAAAAATATTTTGTATTGCCATTTAAATATTTTAAGATTCGATTATTTGTCAAACTTAAAATATTTGCGTAATTTTTTTTACATCGAAAATGTATATCTTATTTTTTAGCTTTAAGAAAATACATATATTATATACATACATATATAATTATACAAATAATGCAATGATCCTTCTAAAAGTGTAAGTTATAAAAATACGTTAGTGATGATTCTTCATAAAAAATTAGATTTGAAGAATTTAAATAGAACTGTTATGAATGTATACAATACATATAAAAATAAGCAAGGTTATATAAATAAAAAACAATAATATGTACTTAAAAGAAAATATATTTATACAAATTGGCTTAAGCCGATTTTCTCGTTGAACATATTTAAATAAATCTATTTAATCATACAGATTAACGTTTGTGGCTTTTTATTAATTTTTATATTTAATTTAATTTTTAATGATGTGTTTATTTTTGAATATTATTATTTACGAAAAGTAGGAAACATGTATCTGAGGAATTTTTCAACAATTTTTGTTTGTATAACTCTCCAGGCTGGATATTTCAAAAATGACGTTATGTCTGGGGTAATAATATCTATGGAGCTTAAGACTTCACAAACAGATATAAGGTCCATAGACTTTATATGTTTCTCGTAATGTGTTTTTGAAATGAGGATCAAATGACAAAAAATTATCATACTCGTAACTTGTTTTCATTGACATTATGCTGATAGTAACGAAGTATACTTTTAGGCATACAATGTCCCTGAAAAAGTTGCCTTTTCATGGACCTTGTTTATCCTTAATTATAATTTATACTACGCTTTCACCGGCAATAAATCCTAGATTTAGCGAATGAGATTTAGAATAAATCTGGAAGTGTTTTCACCGGCACAATCGGATTTATTTTGGTGTTTGGTCTGCGACATTTCACAATTCACAAAAGGAAAAAAGGGATTTTTACCCTTTCAGTCGCCAAGACTTATTTGTCATCATCATTAGTACAACAATGTATAATTTTGAATGTTCTACGGTTTTTTTAATTCATTATTTTAATGCAAATTAATTTTAGAAGTATTTGTAATTGTAACCTTGAACAATTGTTCACCTACATATGTATGTACGTACAGCTGTGTTTCAAAACAAACAAAATGACATTTTAATGAGTTCGTTGCTTACAATTAGGTGTTTGTTGCATACAAATATTTGTTTTATTTCACTGAGAGCATTCAGCAACTAGATTTCGAGGAGATTTATTCTAAATCTTCATTTGAGGAGATTTATATTTGTATGGTAAATCTTCAAGAGGAGATTTATGACAAATCTACCTAAACCTCGGTTTAGTGTCCGGTGAAAACGTAGTATAAGGGTAAACTTGAGATACAATCTTTCCTCCGCTGCTGTGGAAAGGGGATACGGTGCTATATTTGTTTGATATTTGTTATTCTTAGAGCCACATCGAGAACTTAAAAAAAAAAAACATCATGATGACGTCAACTCTATTCAAGAACCAAAACTTCTAAGCAAAATTCTCATATAAAATACCTATCTTAAGAAAATGTGAGAAATAAAGATTCTTTCAGCAAAGAAGCTCTAAGTAGCCACAAACCTTCAAAAAAAAAAAAACTGTTAGCAAAAGCTTTAGTCCAAACAAAATTAAAACATTTCACTTGAATAAGTTATACACATTTTTTATTAGATGACTAAACAGCTTCTTCTTGTATTATTACATTAGATAACTTATTTTTCGGCAGATTAATAGATGGTCTTCGTTCTGTTATAATACCCGTGGCGACAGTCATGGCATTTTCACGAATGGTAAAGGCCTGTCCCGGTGTCATCACCATTTTTTTAAATAATGTTATTAAAACTTTTCCATGTTCACCAGGCATAATCATTCCCTCAGATGGTACTAAAAAAAGAAGAAGTAATTAAAATCAGCTTATTCCATGGTATAATTTTTTACCTAAATCAATTCGGGCTGGAACATTCCATGTTGTACTGAATAACTGTTGAATATATTTCGACATTAACGGCCTTGAACGTCCGCCTTCTGCACGTGACAATAAATACATTGACCCTTCGAATTGATTAGATATGTCTTCGGAACCAGTTGCGCAAAGCAACATTCCCCGCTCAACTCGAGAAATCTTGACTCCTCTAAGCAACGCTCCAACATTCTCACCAGCTATACCCTATTGAAAAAAATTCAAACTTGATTTAAATAGAGTCCATCACAATCGGTAACGAACCTTTTGCACACTCTTTTTGAAAATCTGTATATCGCTGACTGACGTCCGGATATTTTGATTGAATCCCAGCAAATCTGCCTCATCGTTTTTCTGGATTGTTCCTCTCTTGATAGTGCCCACAACAACAGTACCTCTTCCTGATACCGTGAAAGCATTATCTATTGGCAGAATGAACGGAGAATTGAAATCTCTAGTTGGTGTCGGAATGTAACTGTCAATATAAGAAAGAAGCTTTTCGATCGAAGGCACTCCGAACTCAGATTGGTCTTCGCGCAATGCCAACAGCGCAGATCCATAAACAACTGGACTGTTGATTCCATCGAAGCCAAAGTCGCTGAGCATTTCACGCATTTCAATTTCCACCAATTCAAGCACTTCCTTATCAACCAGATCGGCTTTGTTCACATATACAATGATTTTTTGTATGCCAACTTGCTTGGCTAGCAGAAGATGCTCTCTTGTTTGGGGCATTTGTCCATCGGTAGCAGCCACTACAATAATAGCCCCATCCATTTGTGTAGCACCTGAAATCATGTTCTAATTGGACAATGAAAAATTAAAGCATCAGCTCAAATGACCTTAGTCTTACCTTAATGTAATCTGCATGGCCTGGACAGTCAGTATGAGCGTACGTCCTTGAATCGGTTGCATAACCAATGTGGCAAGCGTTGATTGTAATACCTGGAAGCAGTTATTTTGTTCTCAATTTAAACCAGGTACTCTACATAATTTATTACATTTACCTCTAGCTTTCTCCTCGGGAGCTCTGTCGATTTGATCATAAGGGATGTAGTCAGCCAGACCCTTCTTAGAAAGAACTTTTGTAATTGCCGCTGTGAGAGTTGTTTTGCCATGGTCAACATGTCCAATAGTTCCAATATTACAATTCGGTTTTTCAGGTTTATCTTTGGTTGAGTGATTCCTAGATAATGTAGTCTGTACTGATCTGGTGGTGGGTGGGCTGTACCAAAAAGATTCTTTTGTGCTAAAAGGTTGTGTGTTGTCGAGGTGGATTGCCGTTGTTTTGGAGCGGCTTTTAAGATGGAGAAATAACCGATGTCTACAACATAGTTTTGAAATAGTATTCATTTTTGGGAATATCACTGAAGCCATGGAAAATTTTGGATAACCAGACTTTTTGTGAAGCAAAATACCACCATGGAATGCACATAACCATAACCACTGTGGGGATCATATGGAACAGCTGTTTTTTTTTGGGAAATGTCAAAATTTTTGTTTACATATTTTTGGTTTGTTTGTAAATTACGTTTGAAAGGAAAAGTTCGTTTGGTAGCTTCAATTTCAAATTTTACATATGGTTACGGTGTAAAATGAAAAATGAAATTTAATATAAAGTTTTACCATGATTCGTTATTTTCCCATGGTTAAGCAATTTTAACTCATCGATAACGAAAAAATTTTACATGTGTGAAATAAATATAAATCTTAATCTACACTTCAAGATGTCAACTTGAACTATGCCCATAATAATGTTAATCCGTTTTGGAGAATTGTCAATTTTAGTTATGAAATCTGTGTAAGTCACGGAAATGTGAAATTTTTCTTATAAAATACGCAAATATTAATTCTTTCGCTAATACACTATCAACAAAATAATACTTCAAAGGTTTAATAACATATAGGTGCGATCTACTTAAACTGATTATAAAAACAAAATAAATGATAAAACATTTCTCTTTCACGCCAAATATTGAAAATAAAACTTCCACACACTGACTCTTTTGTGTAAGCCCATCAGTTGCGAAATTAAAACTTGTCTGAAACTATCTGTCAAAGCGCTAGTATCGCCATAGAGAATTTCAAAATAAATCAAAATTTTCGCGCCAGTTTTGTTGACCATCGTGCAAGTTGTTTGTTATTTGCGTTTGCACCGACAATTAAACAGAATTTTATCATTCCCATAATTTCAATATTAACATAGTTATCTTTGTTTAAAAAGCTTTTAATTTCAATAAAATTTACTCGTTTGTTGTATTGTTGAAAAGAACTTGCTTAAGAAATGTCCAGTCCTGCCAGAACTCCAGGAAGAAGTGTCACCCGTGGCCAGAGAACTCCAACTAGAAGTTTGTTGTTCGTTGGTGTTAACTTTTTACATTGAATAATCTTATTTTTTTTTTTACAAAAGGACCCTCCGCCCAAGATGCTGAAACTCCAATGCGAATGGGTGCTCGAGCCGTGGCTTCAGACAATGTCAGTTTGCCACCAACATCTCCAGGAGGAGTTAGCGTCCCCCCTACAAGCCCAGCGCGTGCGGCACCCATTAATATGAGTGAAATCGACCTTAGTTCACCTTTGAACTATGGAACACCAAGGTAAGGAAGATTTTTTTTTTTTTTTTAAATTGCAATTTGCAAGTCTGTCCTCGACAGCTCAATGGGATCCATAAGAACTCCTCGATCCGGCATACGTGGGACTCCAGTGCGTGCTCGGCCCGACATTCGCACTGACAAACGCATGAGGCAAGTTGCAGTTGGTGGCGAGTCGGTAAGTGTTTTTTCTTTTGATTTTATTTCATAAATATTACAAATAAATAAAAATAAAAACAAGCAACGCCAAGCTCAGTAGTAGCAGCAGGGTAGTTACAAAACAAAACCTTTGTGATTGTTTCTTAAGAAAAAGAAAACCATTTTAAAATTATTAATTCTTCTTAAAAAAAAAACTTACTCCTTTTCTCTTGAATTTGTAACGACAGAGGGGACATTTATTGCAAATATCAAGATACGTCATGTATTTCTTGATGCAAGGCCTACAAAATGAATGGCCACAAACCAGAAATTCGGGGAATCTTTTTCTTTCAAGGCAAATTGCACACGCATCCTCGTCACTTTTGAAACGAAACATTTTAAATAGAATAACAAATAAATAGAAAGCGGATATGTGTTTTTGACGTAGTTCATGTAAATAATTTGACTAAATAAAAATTTACTTTTCTTTGGAGAACTGAGTTTACCTGATCGATTTTATTAAAGTTTCCCCGAAAATAAATTGTCACTTGTGTCCGTTTTAAAAGGGATCACAGCTAAAGAATCATAACCCCTGTTATCCCAATTTAAAGGCTTTTTTTTTAAGTCAATAGAATGGATTCAAATTTTACACTTTTGAATAGTAAACATTTTTTTTTGAAAAATTATTAACTTTATTTTTTTGTCAATAAACCGACGTTCTATTTAAAAATCTTTCATCAACTTTGTCTTAAATGAATTCTTCACCACATTTCGAAGCTCATAAAAATTACATTCGTGGAATCGATGAGGTTGGTTAAGTTTTTCATCAAATCATGTGTTATGCTTATAAATTCGTTTTTCAAGGCTACTTGTCGCTTTATGTCGGAACTGCGTGAGGATAAAGATATCTGTGCTTTTGTTACTCACACTGCATCTTGTCATGAAGCGCAAAACAAGATAAACTATCTTAATTTCATATTCTGTATTATGATTGACTACATCGATATATCATTTACTTCGGCAATTTTAATGCTTCTGTTCATAGCATCAATTCTTGTTTTTGCCCTGTGTGCTTTAGCACTTAATTCGTAAGTTTCGTATCTAATATCTTCAATTAAATGTATTTTAATTTTAACTTTCTGATATTGCCAAAAGAATTTCCAATGTTCTTAGTATAGTGAAATATTTTAAACTGAATGAACACAATGCTGGCGCAACCATTCTTGTTCTTTTTAATGGAATTCCCGATATCATATCTGCTTTTTTCTTCTATGATGGTGACACGGAAATGTTGATAAACGAAATGTTAGGAACGTCATTATATTTACGAGCTTTTCATGGTGGTATCTTGATCTTACTCTGTCCAATGACATTGCTGGGAACTTATTTCAAACGTGATACATTAGCTTATTTGTGTGGAATCTTGGTTCTCTTTAATATAACATCAGACAGAGACACAAATATATTCGAAGGAATATTTGCCATGGTCTTCTATCCGATTTTGTGTTGTGTTGTTTGTTATCATCACTATAACGAAAGAAAAGGTATGCAATTTTAAGGCATTTGTTGTAAGATATAAGTTATTAACTATTGGTCAATGAAAGAGAGAAAACGATCCGATCACAAGGAGGTATCAGAAGATGTCAAGATGCGTTTAGATTTGACGAAGGAAATCGAAATCATTCAACTTCCGGTTACTTCAGAAACAAATCCACTTAACCTTAGCATTTGGAAGCAGTTTGTGGAAGTCATAAACCCTTTTCGAAAAGAGGTTTACGATGAAGCGAGTTTCTGGCAGAGGATTTTAATATTTTTTGCAATACCAGTGAAACTATTAGTGCCTGTAGTGAACTTAAGAATGCCAGGCAATGGATGGTCAAGGTTGCTGTTGTTTATAAATTTCATACTTTCTCCGTTAATTGTCCTGCAGTTCATTGGACTAAAACACGTTTACTTGTGTCTATGCATTGGTGTTTTCGTGGCAACTGTGGTATTCTGCATTACAAAAACCAATGTCACTCAATATCAGTTGGTAGGCGAACCAAAATAAGTTCGAATTCAAAAACTTTCAATATTAATTTATAATTTTTTTTTTTGTTGATACAAGTCGATTGCTTTTTATGGTATTTGTTGTGAAATGTTGATCACACATTTCTTAGCTGCAGAGTTACTTTCAATTCTGGTTACCCTTGGAAATATATTTGGGATCAAGAGATCAGTCATTGGTTCTACATTTTTGGCCTGGGGCAATACTATTCCGGGTAAAATTAACATGAGTCTTTTTCAAATTCTTTAAATACAATCTCCACTTCCAGAAGTGGTTGTCTATCAGGCTTTGTTAAATTGGAAAATTAAAACGTTGCCTCTAGTTGAATTCCTCATGGCTCCACTTTTTAGTAACATAATAAGAAGAAAAAACGTATCACCTCATTACTATTAATCAATGTTCTTCTTAGATATGACTTTTGCTATTGGTTTGACGACAGTTCTTCGAAGCATTGATATGAAGAGTTTAACAGTTGTTGTAAGAATATTGTTTGTTATTCCCTCAAGCCCTATTCTGCTTTAAGAAACTTGATAAATGTATTTTTTTTTTGTATAAAATACTTCATCATCAATTGTTATTCGCAGAATAAGGACTTTTTCATTTAATTTTTTTTAAATCAAATTTTCTTTAGACGCGAGCAGGGGATCTTGGACAAAGTGGATTATGGTTTAGTTTTATGCATCATATTCTCTTCAGTTTTGCTGTGTTTACAGTGAATTTTCATTTACGAAAAAGCATTGGTATTTATTCAATGCTTATTTATTTGATATTTGTTCTGTACACGTTTATGTATGAAATCGATTTTATTCATGCATTTGGATCAGATCATAATGACGAAGAAAAATTTATTGCAGCATCATGGGCATGATTTTTAAAGAAAAACAAATCTTTTGTCTGGTTTTGTTAATAAAGTTTGTTTGCTTTTATTATTTTATGTGACAAATTATTCGTTTAAAAATCGCTTCCCATATTTTATTCTAAAACTTGTTATATTAAATTAGTGATTTAAATGTATCCAAATTGATCACATAAAATTCTTGAAGAAATTAAGAGGATCTGTTGTATACCTGCATGATTGAGCAATGAACATATTTTAGTGAGGATTACTTACTACTCCATTAAACCTAGTGGTTTGCAAAGCTAGAATTATTTTCGATGAACAATGAGGTATAATATGAAGTTCCTAATTGAAGTATAACATCTAGTTAAGCTTTCTATGATATGTTAACTGGAAGATGAATCAACGAAAACTTCTCACTTCATCACTTCATTAAACCAAAGGTAAATTTAGAGTTTGCTTTACTTCTTATGACTTGGCTTGCAAAAAAATGATTACGTATATAAAATAGATTTCATATTTCTTTTTATTTAAATTTCTTTCGATAGCTTGAACCAATTCCCGAACAACATTCGGAAACATCCGAAGCATCAACTGGTCCTCAATTGGTGATTTGGGGAACAAATGTTGTTGTAAGCCAATGCAAAACAAAGTTTAAGAATTTCCTACTGCGCTATATCGATCCAGATGCAGAACAAGATGAAATTTCCGAAAACATCGATGTCAATGAACCGTTGTACTTGCAAAAGCTCGAAGAAATTCACACCCTGGAAGAGCCATATCTCAATGTCAATTGTTCACATTTGAAGACCTTCGATGAGAATTTATATCGCCAATTGATATGCTATCCACAAGAAGTCATCCCAACATTTGATATGGCAGTGAATGAGATGTTCTTCGAAAAATATCCAGCTGCCATTTTGGAGCATCAAATTCAAGTGCGTCCATTCAATGCAGAGAAAACACGCAGCATGCGTGCTCTAAATCCTGAGGATATCGATCAATTGATAAGTATTTCAGGAATGGTCATTCGGTCATCGAATATTGTTCCAGAAATGCGGGAAGCATTCTTCAAATGCATCATTTGTTCATTCTACACAACTGTTGAAATCGATCGTGGACGTATTGCTGAACCCACTCTTTGTACCAACTGTAATACGAATCACTGTTTCCAGTTGATACACAACCGATCACAGTTCACAGACAAACAGTTGATTAAACTTCAGGAGTCACCAGATGATATGGCTGCTGGTCAGACGCCACACAATGTGCTTCTGTTTGCTCACAATGATTTAGTGGATAAAGTTCAAGCCGGTGATCGAGTAACTGTAACTGGAATTTATCGTGCAATGCCCATGCAAGAAAGTAATAGGGCTCGAAATGTAAGAAGTGTCTACAAGACACACGTGGATGTAGTGCATTTCAGAAAAGTCGATAATAAACGGTTGTATGAAGAGGAAGATGGGTAGGTTTATTATTTTGTAACTCAAGATTGTTGTTATTTATTTTATTTTATATTATTTTGCAGAAAAGATCATATCTTCCCACCAGAGCGTATTGAACTGTTAAGGACGCTTTCTCAAAAGCCCGACGTCTACGATCGGCTTGCAAGGGCCTTAGCTCCATCAATTTATGAGAATGCTGATATCAAGAAGGGAATATTATTGCAGTTGTTTGGTGGAACTAAGAAGAAGCATGTAACTGCTGGTAGACAAAATTTCAGGTAATATTTGTAATTGACTATGCAATAAAGTATAATATATTGGAGATACAATTCGCGTCAAAATTAATACATGTTCAAATGTTTCAATTTTTAATTTAAAGATCAGAAATACACATTCTCCTATGCGGTGACCCTGGTACATCCAAGTCTCAACTCTTACAATACGTTTTCAATTTGGTGCCAAGGTCACAATACACTTCAGGTCGTGGATCCTCAGCTGTGGGTTTGACTGCTTATGTTACAAAAGATCCCGAAACAAGACAATTAGTTTTGCAAACGTAAGTTCAGTGGATTTAATTTTTTGAATAATAAAAAATTATAATTTACTATGAAATTTTAGCGGTGCATTGGTTTTGGCTGACAATGGTATATGTTGCATTGATGAATTCGATAAAATGAATGATTCGACTCGCAGTGTTCTTCATGAAGTTATGGAACAACAGACCCTGAGTATAGCTAAAGCTGGTATTATTTGTCAACTGAATGCAAGAACTTCAATTTTGGCTGCTGCAAATCCTGCCGAATCACAGTGGAATAAGAACAAGAACATTATTGACAATGTCCAATTGCCACACACTCTATTGTCGAGATTTGATTTGATTTTCTTAGTTTTGGATCCACAAGATGAAGTATTTGATCGTCGTTTGGCATCGCATTTGGTATCGTTGTATTATGCCTCAAGGCAGGAAGAGGAGGATACCATGTTTGTAAGTTTATTTTATTCTTTTATATTACATTTGGCCTTCTGATTTAAATGATTTCTGATTTCTTTTTGAATTCAGGATATGAGTGTTCTTCGTGATTATATTGCTTATGCTCGTGAGCACGTTGCCCCAACAATTTCCGAAGAAGCTCAACAACGCTTGATTCAAGCCTACGTTGATATGCGTAAAGTTGGTGCTGGACGTGGTCAAATATCTGCGTATCCCCGGCAGTTAGAGAGTTTAATTCGTTTGTCTGAAGCCCATGCTAAGGTTAGATTGGGCTCTGAAGTAACTGTGGTGGATGTTGAAGAAGCTTGGAGGTATTTTATTCTTCTGATATTTATTTATGCTCAAATGACACATTCATGGTTTTACTTAAACTTAATTTAGATTGCATCGTGAAGCACTCAAACAATCTGCAACAGATCCACTTTCTGGTAAGATTGATGTTGGCATTCTCACAACTGGATTGTCTTCAGCTGCCCGTAAGAAGCGCGCTGAGCTTGTTGGAAGTATCAAGGATAATTTGAAGAAGCGAGTCAAGGTGCCAACAATTCCGTATCAGAAATTATTTAATGAGATTCGTGAGGCCTCACAAATTGTAAGTATTTTATGCATACACATACAATTGACTTTCTGATTACAGCCTAAAAATGTTGAAATATTGATACTATAAATAATCTAAACACTGGTCAACAAAATTTTAACTTTTTTTGCCACATTTTAGTGCCACTAAACAATATTATATGAATAAAAAAATGACTCGTCAGGTTTTCTTGTGACAACAAAACATATATTGTCTTAAAAAGTTCAAACATCAGCTACCTTTGGAGAAATAATAATATAGAAACAATACTTATGATTTTCTAGAATATTTTGTTGCACGAATGTTTCGTGGCATGTTTACGATGTAACAGACATACAATAGTTACCACAAAGCTCGAGTGACAGTGTTATCCTTGTAGAAAACATCTAATTACAATTTGGCGTTTCTAATCAGATACACTTAAGAAGAATGTTACTGAACGTGTTGATCAAGCATTGCTCGATTTGGTTCAAAAACTTTTTATTTAGACCTGGCTATCGTTAAAGCAGTTATGTATCTTTAAAATGAAATCAAACTAGGTATATATTTGAAAATTTTGTCAAAATTATGGAAATGATTGGCAATTGTTAAAAAATATCAACTATTTGCTTTGAATTCCATAATAAGGGTTTGTATAGACATTTTCATGATAGACAGGTGGTGAAATAACCAAACCTTTGGATTATTTATTTCACAAAAATGTCTTATGGTAGCACGTTAATACGCATTCAAAATCAATGACAAAGACTTCAAATGAAATCCAACTACCTGCATTTAATCTTAATTCAAAAAATCAGCTGATCTGTTCTTTGTTCATCAACACTGCCTAAGGTCTAACATCGAACAAAAAATATGTATCTTTTACAATCACAAAACAACATGTTTCGCTGTAAATAAACAAATTGCAAAAAAAAGGAAACTAAATTCTTAGAAATATTTCACAAAGAATACGATCGGCTCGGTGTAGTTTTATTCTAATTCTTCACTTTTGTTTATGGCCTAATGCTGCCAATGTTGTTTTATGGTAGAAACTTAACCATGAACCAACAAAAGGCAAGGCTTTGTTTTCGGGATTTTTGGAATATAGTTCTTGAAAAATTTCGTAGGTAAAGAAGGAAAAAATATATAATCTTAAGCCTGTAAACTGTGCCATAATATTGAACCTAAGATTTTATTCTTCAGGTAGTTTCTTTAGTTGAAATTCTTTTTTAAGTTCTCAACTACCTGTGTAAACTCTATTTTCAATTTTTTTTTTTCATTTCAGCTCATTACCAGAGAACAATTTGAAGATGCCCTTAAAGAAATTCAGGATGAAGGAATAATTGTTGTTATGGGAAAGAACACAATAAGGGTCTGCTAAAACGGCTGCTGTTTTAAAAGATCCTTATGTTAATTCTATTACCAATTATATTTGTTTATGTTATATTTTTAAGTTTTTTCATTTTTATGTATTACAAAATAAATGATAAAAAAAATATTTTCGTTTCTTTATGTTAGCCAATATAATTAATAAAAGACGTGACTACTATAATATGAAATATACAAATGATAAAAACATAGCAAGAATTTAATGAATTCAATGCATGTTTGTTGGTTCAAGGATGATTTTGTTAAATAAAAATCAAGAACTAAATTTGAAATAAAAATTGTTATTAGATATCATATCGGATTAAATTATTAATTTTTATTGAAATTTTTCAACTAACCGAAATTCACAGTTGGAAAAATTAAAAAAATTTCCCGTCAGGACTTTAAAACCCTTATTCTTTTAAACAGAAAATAGCATAGCTAGGGAGCATACATTTTGTATAAGAAATTATTTGCCAGATTTAAAAAAAAGACGTTATTAATAATTTAATGGGGGAACTAAACTCTTTTGGATTGGTTTTTTATAGACTTATCTCAGAAAACTAAAGTTTGATTTTTAAGTTTACGATTAAATCAACTCAGTCCAACAAGTAACTTGTTTTGAAAATTATTTCAGATAGAATTTTTTTATTTCAAGAATTGACTCGACATTTTCTACTCAAGTAAAGTGATTAAGAAGGTTGTGTATATAAATTAAGAAATCATCATGTCACTTACTGGAACGACTAGAAAGATTTTTGATTGTAACTTGTGAGTACCGAAAATAGTTTGGAAATTAACTGTTCTAATTTCTTTGTTTTTAAATTTGATTCCTTTTTTTAAATTAAAAAAAAATGCTTGCAAAGCAGCAGAAGCTAACTAGGATTTGATATTTTAATAAAATAACTGAACGAGTACATGAAAAAGAAAAAAAACAAATTTTTGTCCAGGCGTTTTACTTCTGAAAAACGTCTTGTGCTTCTTTATTTTTAATCAAAACCATTTACATAATAACTTAAATTAAAATAATTAAGAGAAGTAAGAAAACTTAAAATGCTGAACTAATCGATTAAATTTCGAAACTGAAATATATACATAATTTCTTGTCTGATCTACATAGCATACATCGAACTCATTATGTTGATAGGAGGGAATATTTTTTACCTGGTAGTGAAAAAAAGTGTTTTATCTTGTGACGTTATCTTAAATATAACCTGCAAGTTGCAGTACAATAGAAACAAAGGACTTCCCAAAAACCCTATAACTATGTATGTATAGTGCACTTACCTGTATTCTATGGATTCAAAAAAGGATACGATACCTTAAATTAATTCATAGCTACAGGCATCACACCTAGTTACCTTTTGGAATGTATTCTTAAATCTTAATAATGAAAAGATCCGCACATTGGTTAACAAGTTTGGCTATTTAAATAAAAAAAACTAAGAAACTATCTGAGCATGAAAAGAAGGTTCAAATTAAAGAGTGTGAAAAAAGATATACCAGAATAGATGTTTTGAAAGAGTATTCGCTGTGAAGCTGTTTGAAATATTAGTTCGGTGACTATATGAAAGACACAGATGCAGTTTTTTGCACCATCCGGTTTGGAAACAATGCGCTCTGATGCACAATTGTACATGTCCTATCACGTATTTAGCTGTAGGTGGTCTTGTATGAATTTCAAGCTTATGTAAAGACCTATGATTTTTGTTGCCTTTGTTTTGAAAATGTATTGTATCTTATCTTCATAGGTTTTTCAAAGAAAAATCAGCAAGCATTTTTTTGAATGAAAATACAGGTAAGCGAGGATAGGAATCGAGTAAAAAACAAAAGCTAGGTGTGAAACTTAAATTAAGGAAAATTGTTTTCGGTTTTTATGAAATTCCAAAGTTTCTAATTTTAAGTAGTAACATGTACCAAAGCCAAATCTAAACTAAAATCAATGGATCTCACCAAAAAAAAAGTAAATATTTTTCATTTTCGCACCTTACATATAAAAATTTTATTCCTCACGGAAGTACACATTGTGATATTTTGAATAGCATATTCATACAAGTTGGTTAATATCGGTGGAATTGTTAGATACATATGTATGTAAATAGAAATTAAAATGACAGGGCGGTTTTTGTTTTTGGTATTATACAAATAGACAGGACATCTAGGAATATCACATTAAACATTCAGATTCCGTATAAAATTGTAGGTCTTCTATGATTCTGCTTAAACACACTTAATTGTAACTCTCAAAAGGCCACAATCTGAGGCACCACACAATGTATTTTTAAACATGTTTTTGGATACATATGTACATATATATGTACTTTTTCTAAATCTTAGTGTATTTATATTTTTTAGAAAAAAAAAAAATATTGAGCTTTGAGCATAAGAATAAATCTTGCAAAGAGAAATGACGAAGAAGGATTAACTATTGCAATATAACGACATTTAAATAATTTCCATATAATTTAATTATTATGAACAATTTTCAATGTCGATAGAATTGAATATTAAGACCTTCGGAACATTGGAAACATAAGCGCACCACCCCAACTAAATCTTTGAACCCTGCTTTATTCAGTAGGTATAAATTACGTACATACCTACTACATAGGTTATGTATATTACTTATTTTATATACACAAATTAAATGCACCATAAATGGTATTGACAAGGGAATTGCAGTTCATGTCTTATGTGATGTCATGGTCCAGATGCTCGTAGGTAATAGGTAATACATTACAGTATACACATTCTTCGACGACGACGATATAACAAAATAAAGTAAATCATACTATGGTCGTGTGGTACTGTATAAGCTGAAGCCCACTCTCTTCATTTAATGACGCACACATAAATGTAACAATCCCGGGATTCTTTCCTGGAAAAGGATGCGGTATGTTAGTGTTTATAATCGACTAGGGGAAGAAAAAAAAAAGCAAAAAAAAAGAAACTGTCCGCCCTCATCTCAGAAGAACTACATTTTAAATATAATTTGAGCCTATCGAAAAGTTTGATCCTTTGGCTGATTTTTCTTCTCTTTATTACCTATACGAAAAAAGTGTGACTTAAACAGTGTGGGTGCAAAGTATTTCATATGTTTTGGTGAACAGAATGTATTTAAAACTTAACTTAAAAAAGGATTTATCATGCTGAAGTTTTTATTGTATATATACCTAGATATTGGAAATTGATTTTAAAATTTTTATTTTTCATTTGATGAAAAACCAAAAAGATTGTGTTTCGAAATAATAATATTAAAATCCCATTTGGTAAGAACAAATTATTCGTTTTTTATTTAACGGTGTAAAATGCATTACTGTGCAACCTGTTCCAAAACTCTTATAAACCACTGTAAACGAACAGGTATGCAAAAAAGGACTATGCACGCGAATTACAATCCAGCTGTGTGTGTTCAAAAATCAAATAGAACACTGCCTGTGATTTGAAAGATTTTAATTTTCTCCGACTACGAACAAAAAAGGGACAGGGGTTAGAAGGTTTTTTTTTTATTTGGGATTTTCCAATTCCTCAAAAAGTGCCAGAAGAAAAGTTACCTATAAGGAAAATGAATTAGGTATGATATGCCGTCGTCTTCGCCGTCGCCCAAATTTGATACTCTCAATGCTTGTATGTCTGCCTTCCTATATCCCTGTCTTCCTGACACTGTGTGCGTATAGTAAATTTTCTATGCCATTGCAACACATACAATTTTTATACATATTATTTGTAAATTTGAACCTATATTACTTTGGGGAATTTCACAAGCTACGATTTAAAAAAATAAAATAAAATAAATTAAAATAAAATATTACATTGCTAGTTAAAAATAAAAAAAATAATTCGATGATTTATGTATAGTTGTTAAATCTTTACTTCTAAGGGACAACATTTTGGGAAGATGTTATTATAAAGAGTAGTTTTTAAGATGAAAGGGTCCTGAGATAAGCCGAAATCTTGAGAAATTGTTGCTTTTGTGTTTAATTTTACTAAGTTTGGGATGTTTTGGTTTTTCTGCATAGGTACCTATGGACATATATAAAAATTGTGAAACTTTTAAGAAATTCATAGCATGATCATTGTTCACCCTTAAGGAATAATTTCACTCATAACTTAAGACATCTTAACTTTTAATTTAAAATTGAATTGTAAATGCTAGAAGTAAAAAATATATCAAAATTTCATGATACATTTTTTGAATGTTCTTCAAGACGAGGAGTAAATTTTGTAACAGCTTGTGACAGCTATTGATTGTGTTTTAACTAACGGTTCTTTGACGAAATTGATATTTAGTATTAGAACGAAGTAATTGAATTGAATAAGGAAATCACTGGACCAAACCATTAAAATTAGAAATAATAATAGGTATAGTAAGGTATTTCCAATAAAATAACTTTATTTAATTCAACTTCTGCCATAAATATACTTAAAAGTGACTAAAGCATCCAATTCATAGTAATAAACCAGAAAAAGCATTTGGACATCTAAAACTGTTTACCTACCACTTATGCATTTATGAATTTATTTTTAGTCATTTTTTGTCCATACATTTTTGGTCTGCATCTAGCAAGTGAAAATTGATTCGTTTTATTTCACATAACTTTCAACTTAAACTCAAATAATATTTACTGGAATAAGGACTTAAGTTCTATAAGTGTCTTCTTCTTATTTTCGGGAAAAGCTTAGAGTTTAACCATAAAACCAAAATGATCACTAAATGGGTTAGAGCAAATTTAAAGTATAATAGTCCTTTCGAAATTAAAAAAATATGTACATATGTATGTGTGTAGATGATTTTCCAGACACTTTGGTATTTCTAAGTAATTTTTAAATTAATTTTGCTAAAACAAAGTGAAGCGGACGAAATCTTAATTTCTAATTAAATATACACATGTACATAACTGTACATAACATATGTACATTCATAACAATACAACCATGGAGATGGCATTCTAAATTGTAAACCGGATTGATTCTGGTAAAATTCCTCTTTAATATTGCGGGCGGTTATTTTTGTTGTTGTTTTCAATGCTAACTATACGTGCTGTGTGTATTTTCAATTTTTCAAGGGATGATGGTGTTGTTTATATTTTCATTTGTATTTTCTTTTTTTTCTCTTCTTCTTTCTTCGGGACTTTGGGAGTTGGGACTTGGATTTCGGGAAATTCTAGGCTAAACTAAGGGAAACACATGAAAATCAATTCAGTGTCATGGCCAAAGTGCAGAAGAGAAGAAGTGGAGGTGCCATTTTTATCCTAAGAAATGTGTAAATAAATATATTAAAAGAAAAGTATAATTGCATTTCATACATATATTATTGTAATTCTATCTCTTTCTATAAACGAAAATAACAAAAAATAAAAACAATATATACCTACCTACCTACCATGTACTTTTCGGGATTCCAAAAATTTTTTGCATCGTTGGTGATTTTGATTTAAGAAGGAAAAAGGAAAAATATTTTCATAGGGCAGTTGCAATCTTATGGTCGAACGGGAAACATCAAAAAACAAACAATTTTTCGGTTGTATTCCAATGATAAAACATTTTTCGCTCTTATCTTATCCAAACAAGGAACAATTTTGAAAAAAATAAACTGGACGGAAACTAAAACAGTGTTTAACTTTCATTGAGTGTTTTTTTTTCGGTTTTATTGTTATTCTAAATTTTTATGATTTAGTCTAAATTTACTCGCCCTAAATGTTATTTTTCCTCCATCATCGGTTTTTAGTGCGTTGTTTTCGTCGTGTGCTTTCGCTCTCGTTTTTCGTATACGCATGTTGAAAACGCAGTCTTTCGAGAGCAGGCGTTTGCTTTAATTGGGTCACTGGATGAATATAAAACAATCGAAAACTGTGACGACAAACTGCGTTCTATTCTACGCAACATCATCGTTATCGTTATCATTATCATCATCATACTCATCCTTATTCTCATTCTCATCCTCATCCTCATCCTCATTAACAACGAAGGAAATCTAAGAAGTGAAGGAGTTCCATTTGTCGCTATCAACTTCAACTTCGACGTTCAAATGTTGGACTCTTATATTTTGTGTACCTATTTAAAACAACAACAAAAAATATCACTTTGAGTGAGTGCGATGTTTAGTGGAGTCGTCGGTGGTGTGTCATGCTCACGGTGGTGTTTTAAAAATTCCTCAAATCAGTCTAAATGAACATTTCGAAAGTAAAAGTTAAACACACAATGATTTAGCACATAATAATAAAATAGTTCCGTTATTTTTGTTTAATTATGTGTTTTTTTCTAAAAGAAGAAAAATAATGAAATATAATAGATAAATTCCGTTATGACTAAATAAGAAGACGCAAGTTCAATAGTTGGTTAAAAGTGTCCCGTTTTTTTTTCATCATCATCATTTTATTGTTTGTGTTTTGTTTGTTTTCGGCGTTAGAGATAAAAAATATCAATAAAATTGATACAAAACCAAAAAAAAAACCTATCCAAAGGAAAAATTCAACACATGAGTGTTCGATTTTCATTCACAGTTCTGACTGACGACGATCTATAAACTATTTTATAGGCTTATTCCTGTAAGTAAAAATTAATTATAAAATTTGATTTTAAATAGAATTAATTAAACAAAAAAAGAAAATAATATATTTTTTTTATCTTTGACAAAAAAGCCCCACAGAGAGTGTCAGAAATTTGTGGTGTTGTATTGTTATTGTTGTTTTTCTTCCTTATTCGTTCTTCATTCGTTTTTTTCTGGTTCAAAAAGGGTGTTGTTGATTGTCTTTACTTCTTGTTCGTGGAGTATCGTAGTTTCCACTACCCTCCCAGGGTGCGTTTACGCAGGACGCACTTTTCCCCCTTGTTTTTGTACGTGTTGTGCTATGTGTTGGGAGGGTGTTTTTTCAAAGTTTTTTTTTACCTCATGTTGTTGTTGTTGTTGTTGTTTTGATAGCTGTAAGGGATACTGTCACTGAACAGTAAACACAGCGTATATGTTATTGGCAAGATTTTAAGGATGCACAAACAGTCTAAACGCGTATTATCTTTAAAGGTTTCTATTTTGTAAAATATCAAAAGCACTCCATTGCACTAAACAAAAGTTTTTGAAGAAATTGACGCAGCATTTATTTATTTTGAAATTTTAATCGGATTGGAGGCTTTAAGCCCTCCTCCAGCTTTGCTACATTAGTCCTATTTTTCTAAAGTTTTATGTTGAAATTTGTGTTCATATTTACCACATAAAATATTTTACATATGAACAAATATCAATCTGAATTTTAACCAATTTTATGAAAATTGAAGTCTAAGAGTAAACTGTTTAAAAAACCTTCTGTTCGTCGGATTCTGTAGTGTTTTTACTCGTAAATCTTTTTCAAGATTAACGAAGGAATTCAAAAAAAAGTATATAATGAAATTAAAGTTTGGATTTTTTTTTGTTTTGAAAATTGTCATACTTCTGATAAGTCTGAAAGATTTAAAAAAACAACTTTTTTTAAGTTGAAAACACTTTTAAAATTGCACATTATCCGAACAAGGAAATACAGATACGAGATTTCAACTGTTTTACGAGTATTACGCTATAGTGTGTTTGGTGAGCTGTTGTCTTTGCAGCCTGTACTACAAGCAGGACGAACATATACAGCATAAATGCTTGTCCCATTAGAGGCATAGTACAGCATAGAGAATCAAAAGGGAATAATATTTATAAGGGAGGAAGAATATCAAAGGAATGGGCAAAGAGATGGTCCCTCTAGAAGAAGGTTGGTTCGGTTTGTTAAGTTGGGGGGTTGTCGCTGGTTTTCAACTTTGGTTTGGCTTCGTACAGTTTACTTTTCTCGAAACCAACGAAAAAAAAAGAAGAAGGAAATGAAGATCTCCTGTGAAACTAAGGTGATTGACCCTTTTACATACGCACTCCTTACCGTTTGAATGCGTTTTCTTGAGCAGAATCAGCATCCCCATAACAACATACATACATACATAGCATGGTGCTGATAAAATTTGTCAAAATTTGTACCTATCATTTGATTTGGTGTATCTTAGGGGTGAAGAAGAAGACTGCTTTATATTGAACGTGGGGGATAGGGAAGGTATATGTTTACGCATAAGGAGATTTTTAATTCGGAATATATTTCAAACAACAACGCAAACTCATTTTCAAATACGAAAGAACGAAGGTCTTCTTTGGTGGGATTTGGGATCTATGGGGTGGGTTTTCTACCTAGATATGTTTTAAATGGTCTATCATCCTCCCTCTCCTTTAAAATAAAATTCAAATACTTATACATAGTACTGGGGAAAATATTTTAAACACAAAATGCAATTGTTTAAATAAATTAGCTCAATGTTTAAAAGTTAGAAGTATTGGTGTGAAGTTTTAGACCATTTGTTGAGGAATTGTGCTAAAATGGACTACTCTTACTAGTTTTCAAATGTAAATAAGATCCCATGGGTTTATATGAAGTATGTACTGTATGTATGTACATATGTGTGTAAACGTAGCAAAGTGGATACTACAAATTGACACTTAAAAACTTGAATATGAGTGTAAAAGGAAGTTCTTTTTTATATCTAATTCGGATCAATAGGAGTAGGTATTTGAAGTTATTCTATACTGAATGAAATCTAACACTTGCAATTGAATGCATCTTCGTTCTTCTCATCTAATTTAACGAACTACACTTAGGTACCTACTCATCTCAACATGAATAAGATAAAAGGACTCCACTATGCACTGCACACATACCGACAAATAAGTGTCCTTTTTTTTGTTGTTGTCAGTTAATGACAAACATCTGCTTTTAAAACCTTGGAAAATATAAATTAATTTCGTCGAGCATCTGTTGAAATTCAAGCGAATACATTAAATGCATTCTCGTATATAGTGTGTGCGTATGTATGAATGTTATTGGCAGGTAGGCAGGATGCAGGATTCATATAATTTATGTCTCGATCTTTGTCCGGATTTTTTTCTTGGTACATGGAACGATGGAACCTACCTACGTAAATTCATTTTTTTAACAAAGCATTGCCGAGCCTATATTAATGGAAAACTCAGAAAGAATTACTTTGTTTTTGAAGTACTCGTATCTAGGAAAAATAAATAAAATGAAGGCTTACCTATATTTGAACTGTACATGTATACTTACATTCCATTTGTACATACTGAAATATCTTTTCCAGGCTGTAATAAAATAATGATTCAATAATTAGAAAAATGAAATTCTGAGTTTAATCCTGCAAAAAGAGAGCCGTGACTTTAAAACTTAGTTGAGTACTATCGTGTCCTTGGAAGTATTCCCTTTACTTTAGCATTTTTTTTTACAAATTATAAAACTCAGGCTCTTGTAATAATTACTTCGAGCAAGCTAAGAATCATGAATTTTAATCAAACCCGTAGAGAGACTTTTTAAGGTCTAAGGTTTTCACTTTCAGGAATTTTTATTGACACTTTAATTTCAGGTATTAAAGCAAGAATCAGGTATCAAGCAGACTTGAGTATGGTGTGTTCGTTGATATACATACATATATATACACATTGACTGAATTTATTATTGAGAAAAGTAAGCTGTTAATTATCGCCCACTAGGTAACTTAGAGCAACTTTCCAGGATGCAATGTTGTAAACTTTATATTTAAAAGAAAGTCGTGTAAGTTACACTATTTATAACTCAAGAAGGGCTGAAACGATTTGGCTGAAAATTGATACACAGACAGATTATAGTCTCTCACTGTATAGTTCCCGTGGGGTAGATTTCTTTTAATTTTTCCAATCACGCCAGAACGGCTAAACGGATTTGGATGAAATTTGGCACAGAAATAAATTATAGTCTGGAATAGCACATAGGCTACTATTAATCCCCGTAGAATGTATTTTATTTGGATTAAACATGGACCACGTTTTACACAAAAACTAAAGCAATCTGCGGTTACTATTCTAAATTCAGCACAACGAAACAGATGGTAACAACAACTAGGACATGAAGTTTGGTTGTACTGCAGCTCGATCTACTTATTAATAAACTTACAAAGTACACCGGGCCATCTAGAAACTATATTAAAAAATAGCATGGACAATTGAATAAGCAACAACAATATTTTTAAATAGCTTGAGTTTCTGCATTAAATTGGGGCCAGGTTTATAAATGTTTAATAATTTGAAGAGTTGTCGGAAATTTTGTTGCATAGTTTGCGTTCTTCCATCATAGAAGACAATAGGATTGGACTGAGAGTTACTCTGGTGAGCAACTTAAAGTTTTACATATATAGTATGTATTAGTGATATAAACCAGCTCGGTCTGCATTTCCAAATCAAAATTTTAACTTGACTTGTATTTTCTCATTTTTCAACTCGAACGCAGAAATTAGTTCCTAATTTTTCAAAGCCATGTAGTTTTTTTCAAACTGTAAATTCAAGCAACTGCAACGTAGGAAATTGAAAATCGAAATTATAATTTTTTATTATTAATTTTATGAAATTAATCGTTTGCTAGACCTAGGTGTTAAGATTATAGTCCCACATTTCGAACAAATACCCTACCATCGAATCAAATTTCCTAAATATCTCTCAATGGTCATTCAAATCAGATTTGTTTCAAACTTTTATGTTTATTCACTATTTTGTTGCCTTTCTTAAGTTTTTACCTTTTGATATTCAATAAACAAAAAAATATAAAACACGGATGCTTGATTTCTCAAGAGTAAATAGATTGATGTCCAAGTTAATAGAAAAAGGTATGCTTGAGTACACATACACATCCGAAAAGAACACGATCTTATGTAGATGTTTCCCAAATATGTAATGTTAATCCAATAAATCTAATTAATACAACTCAGTAGGTACACACATTAATTCTTAATTTTAAATTTGATGTTGCCCAAAAAAAAAAAAACGATTCAGAGCAAAAATGTCATCCCATTAATCATGGAATTAATACCAAAATACTTAATTTTGTATTCTCTTCGAAATAATCGCCACCCCTCACCAAAATTCACAAAAAAAGCAAATATTTTATGTTTTCCAACCGATGTCGATTAATTTTGCGAAACCCCAAAATTGCATATCCAACCCACGTACACATACGAGCACACATTTTCCGCTGGGTTATTTAGTTTTCCAATAATGCTTCTTCATTTCTGCCCAATGTTCCCTCTTTGACAAAGACTACTAATATATAGTAAGTTTCCATGAAAAGGTCAGCCATAAATTTCGAGGTATAAAAATTACAAAAGAAGAAGGGAGTATGGACTGCTTTCACCTCTTACTACATCCCAATGTCATTATCATCCCAAGGCAGCCCTTTTTATGTCAGGAGTATGTGTGCTGCACAAAATATCACCCCTCTTGAAGAAGGGAGAGATTACCATTTCCCAATTATGTTATTTTTACTTTTGTATTTCACTATTACATTTATAGTATAAATATGTATATGACCAAAAACAACAACATATACATATATGCCTGCCGTTGTCGTTCCTTATTCAGCTTCTGCTCCTAAAAATCCCAATGGGAATATGGTGCACATAAAGCAGTACTCTACTATTGAGAGGGTATACTCGTACTCGTACTTTTTTTAAACATTAAATAACACTCACTAAAGAGTGTACTTTCTACCGCAAGTTTAAAAGTTACCCAAAACAAGAAAAATCCGCTTTGTGACTTCCATGTCACATAGGGGGTTGATAAGGTTCTAAAAATGTGAATTTTTTTCCCTTAATAGATCTTCGAGAGATATCATTGAACTCACGAAGATGAACACGATATCCCAGCGTATTCTATTGCTTCACTTTTTAAATAATAAATACAACTAACCTAACTTTTATTTTCTCCCTAAAATATAAACACCATTTTAAAGTTGTTGTCAATGGCTGAAAATCTGTTGAAGAAACCATTGTAATTGCATAAAGGACACTAAGAAGTGTTTAAATAAATCAGGAGGATAGGTACATTTTATTTCCTTGAAGTCCAACAACAATTTTAGCGGTCCCAAAAATAACTGTCATATAACCAAATATTTTTTTTTAAGATTTACAGATTAAATTTAAACAAAAAATGGAACTAGTAACGAACAACAATCTTCCTCATGGCACAAAAAATGTTCCACCAGCTTGCAATACAAACTCATCTACAGAAACGCTCTTGGCTGGGATCCTAGATTCATTTCCTGCTTGGGAATTGAATACAGCTCTTCTTCAAAGTTCACAGTTGTAAGTTCTTTTATTTATATCACAAATATAATTCATTGTCTAATTTCTAATTGTAATTTCTAGATCTTCACCAGTTCACAACGATTTTCTTATGAACGGGATGTTCAGTTCACAACCCACATCACAGCCACTTGTTCGCAATACGTCGAGACTATCGCCGGGATCAAGCAACTCGAGCAATTCGAGCATTCATTGTGGTGCAGGATGTGATAGCAATGCATCCATACGCTGCTTGGATTGTAATGAGTTCATGTGCAATAATTGCTTGCGCGATCATCGCAACAGTCCCTTGTCGTCAAACCATTCAGTGATCTCATTGCCATCGCCAATTGGATCAACATCGACTGGGGGAATGCCAACTGTGGTTCCAGGCCCAACATTCATGTGTGATTTACACAACGAAGTTTATCGCTATGTCTGCGAATACTGCAAAAAACTGGTGTGTCAATGTTGCACTCTTCGTGAGCACAAGGACCACGACTACACCTCGATTCAGAGTTTTGTCGAGGAGGCAAAGGAGAAAATTGATCTGGCCATTGAGAGTAGTCGCATGGGTACCAAGTGCGTGAAGGGCAGCATTGATAAGGCCTTGGCATTCATTCGTCTCATCGAACGAAACTGTGCTGAGCTCTCAGACAACATCAGGAAGTCCTTCAGGCAGTTCATGATTGCCATTGAAGATCGTGAGCGATTTTTGCTGGACTTTGTTGAGAAGCTTCGTCAGAGACGTTTGGCCTTGCTGCATGATCAAATGGCAGGTCTGAAATCGACTCTTTCGGGTTTATCTGAGACATCCGACATGTTACTGAAGGTCTACGAAAATGCTCATCTAATGGAACAAATCGAAATCGCTCTTAAGATCACCAATGGTCAGCGGCAGTTGGAACAGTTTGCTGCCATCTTCAAGGATCTTCAGCCACGTCAGGAACTCTTTGCATATGTTCCTCCGGATTTCACTATCCTGGGTGATATCCGCAATCAAGGAGGTGTCGTCGTTGTCGATGACAAGAACATACCTGTCGAGGCAGGGTCATTGATTCCTGTTGTTCCTGCAGCATCAGGACTAGCTACTACTGCTGCACATTCTGCTATGACTGCGGCCTCCCGTCGTCCTATTCTTCGTGATGTGAGCTTCCGCGTACCAACACCATTGACACAACGCATGCCAAATCCAGGTCTGGACTGGGAAATCAGTCTCTTACGCACTTCACCTGCTCTGCAGTTTGGTGCTCCGAGAATAACCCAGTGCATTGCTGGAAGTTCCGATCATATCAAAGTCCGTAACTCAAACCTTTTAACACTGTCATTTGCCACCGAGGGTCATGAAGATGGACAAGTCAGTCGTCCCTGGGGTCTGTGCGTTGACAAAATGGGCAACATTCTAATCTCCGATCGGCGCAACAATCGTGTTCAAGTATTTAATCCAGATGGAACTTTCAAGTTCAAGTTCGGTCGCAAAGGGGTCGGAAACGCTGAATTCGATTTACCAGCTGGAATTTGTACTGACTGCGATAATCGCATAATTGTAGTTGACAAGGACAATCATCGCGTTCAGATATTCTCGGCTAATGGAATTTTCCTCTCTAAATTCGGCACATTCGGCAAGGAGTACGGTCAATTCCAGTATCCGTGGGATGTGGCAGTTAATTCGAGGCGTCAAATTGCAGTCACCGATTCGCGCAATCATCGTATTCAGCAATTTGATTCGGAGGGTCGTTTCATTCGCCAAATTGTCTTCGACAATAATGGACCGAGCAAAAGTATCGCCGCACCAAGGGGTATATGTTATACCCCGCAAGGAAACATTATTGTTTCTGATTTCGACAATCATTGTTTGTATTTGATTGACCCTGATGTAAATGAGGTAAGTAAATACCTACATTTAACTTAAGAAAGACGATTAAATTTGTATGCTTAGATTTTGATGAAATTCAAACAAGTTTTGACTTTGGAATGTGTTGAATTGTTCTAACCAAGCAACTAAATAATAATTTCAATTTTGTACATATGTACATAATGTTTATAATTAAAATGTAAAATAAGTTTTTCTTTATTTAAAATTAACTCGAGAACAGTCGTGAATCCTATAAAAACCTATGAAGTTGTTTTTAGAAACTTTGTGTTTACACTTATTTAAAGAAATTTATACTTAAATTATAAAAGTTAAATAATTCTTCTATTAAAACTAAACATTGGTTTTTATTTCGCTTTTACAGATTATTTCAGCAAAAGGTCAAGAAGGCTGTGGTTTCCAGGAATTCAATAGACCATCGGGATTGTGTTGTGATGACGAAGGGCGAATTATTGTGGCCGATTCTAAGAATCAACGAGTCATTGTTTTTAGTCCGAATATGGATTATTTGTGGGATGTGAGTATTAAAATCGTACTAAAATATCTCGGTACAAAACGAAAAGCCTTTCAATTTCTGAAATTAAAATTGATTTTCCAAAATTAAGGGTTAATTTTGAGGTTTGTCGTTTCAACTACCTACCTGAATTAAATTTGTACTAAAAACAATTTGTAAACCCTTCTTTCTTTCTAGATTGAAATCCGTCCATCTGTCAATCCACAAATGCCATGTACTCTGGATGAGAAGGACCGCACATGCGATGTTGCCCTCATGCCAGATGGAAGAGTTGTATTTTTGATTGAACTCTCACCAGACTCCAAAGAAGGATCTAATCCTCACAAACGGTTTGTCCACGTCTATTAAAAAATATAATTTGTCTCAATGAAAATTATTTAAAAAAAAAGATCGGGTGTTAAACGAAGCTTCAACGAAAAGTTAAAGGATTTAAAATATACAAAAACAATCAAACTTCAAATAAGCTCATATTCAATTTAGTTGATTCTAAAAGTCAACTACTTATCCTTCAGTTTGAATATAATATTGCTTATTCAGTCATTCAAATAATTAAAATAAATTAAATAACTTTATTTACTCTTTTCTAGAGTAGCTTACAATATTTTAAACAAAAAACAAAATAATCATAAAACTTTTAATTTTTTGTATGGGCTTCATATTATTTTATATAAAAAAAAATACAAATCGATCGGTTGTTGTCGAATAAAATAAAAATTGTATAGACTTAAATTTTAAGACTGATTGTGGAAGACAGTTAAAAAAAAAAACAAAAAAGAAAAATAAGATTATTATGCAACAATCAAATCAGATTTGAAGAAAACAATTTACTAGCTCAAAAATTGAGGTTAAGAGAAAGAGATATAATTATTATTATATATATATAAACAAAATACTTATATATACTTACAAAAAAATGATACATGCTTGTGTATTTAGAAAACATAACATTTTTTAAAAAATTTACGGACAAAATGAAAACATAAATTTTAGTACAATTTTACACTAAGCGGAATTGTGGAATTGATGTGTTCATTTACAGACAGTTTATATATATATATTATAAAGAAAATAATTATACTTATAAATACTTGTGTACCTACATAATATATAAAAATAATTATAAATATGTACTATTATGTATATTAGATACTTATATATTATGTTGTCCTCGAAAATGAAACAAAGAAAAAAACATAAAATATTAATTATAATATAAATGGACAAAGCAATTTATTTTTGTTTAATTTAGTAAAATATTTTTTGTTTTTATTTTGCAACGGTAGAATAGTTCCTGTAATTTAAGGGATTGCTAGGACTATATAGCACAAAAAGTTCTTAAAAACAAAATTTAAAATAATGCATTTATTCTTATGAGCACGTTATTTTTGGCAGCAATAGGTAATGTAATAATTTAGGCTTTTCTATTTTTTTTTTTAATATTGTCATAGTTTGTGATCACAAGTACACATTATGAATTATTTATTTTGTAAATGCTTATCAGTAAAATAAGTCATTCGTTCATATCAATTTATCAAAATTAATTAGTTTTTTATAAAGAAAAAAATCGGTACGGAGTAAATAACTTATTTATGTATATTCTGAATTAATAATTAATTTTCTACATATTTGACAGTTGAACAAAACGATAAACTCTACATTGTCATATTTTTACAGGTTATTTCTCAAATACAAAATTTCACATGACAGATAGAGCACTTTTTTTTCGTTACATGTAAATTATCGCCTATCATTCGAGTCTTATATGAACCAAATTTTTGTCAAATTACTGTCAAAACATTTGATTAATTTTATTTCATAATTATCAATGTTTTAGTTAGTACAAAAGTCAAAACTTAATCTTTTCCGAATTAGATTGTTATAGGTAGAAAAACAGGTGCAAATTTGTGAGCTCAAATCGTAAAAATTATATTGGTTTAAATGACATAATTTAAGTATGATTAAAAAAAAAGTAAACATCATATACTGAAAAAGTAACTGTTCAAATTGTATGCATTTCGATCTCAATTGTATTGAAAATGTATAGCTGTACTTGTGAAACATAATATACTATGTGCGTTATTTTCTCTTAATATAATTCAATAATAGTTTCTCTTGATGAAATATTGTAAAAGCATTATGAATGCAGTCCAATAAGGGTTAGTGTAGATCTCGAAGAGAATAATTAAATACATATATATAAATCAGGGCTTGTTTTAATAAATAAAAATAAAAAAGAAATAAAAACTATAGACAAATTTATTTTATTCGCTTTTTTGTTTTACATAAATGTCTATTATATAAACGAACGGTTTCAATGAAGTAAATACTCATATAGTTAATTATACATTTCATATTGATAACACAATAATTTTATATGTTAAATGTTTTTATGTTGATATTTTATTTCGTGCAGAAGAATAAATGGTAGCGTATAAAGTTAGATTGTAATAAAAAAAATCATAATATTAGAAAATTACAGGCAATTTAGTTAAATGTTGTGTGTGTTCTATAATTATAAATAATAAGTAAATAGGTACTAATTATTGTAAGTTAAATGCCATATATTTATATATAAACATTTGTAATACTAATAATTAAAATTATAATCTATGCAATATTTTATATACATACATTCAAAAGAAAAATATTTTGTGACTGAAAATTTTAAATAATGTATTTGCATTTGCATGGTGTGTTATATTTTTGTGTGTGTAGCTTCCAAATTTAAAACAAACAAAAATAATATTATAAAATATACATAAAATATCAAATTTTATATTTGAGGTAATTATGTTCTAATGTGTGTACATAGTGAAAGAGGAAAAGTCTTACAAATTCGTATAAAATAAAGAAAATATATTAAACTAGTCACAAAATATTATAGAAACACTGTCAATATTTGAAATCAATTTTTTAATAATTGATGATTGACACAGACTTTATTTGATTATTAACAAAAACAAACAAAGATAATACTTGCTATGTCGTTGATATGTAGACAACAAAATGCATAAACTTAAAGAGGGCTTATTTGTAATGCATTTAATTTAATTTATTTCATTCAAATGCCTTAAGAAAATTTGCAAATGATCATTATCAGCACTAAGTTGAAAAATGAGCTTATATTTTTTAAATGTCTACTTGTCTCTAAGTAGAGTAGACGAATTTCAGACCTATTAATGAATTAAAAATTGCCGAAGTTGGCAGAGTTCAGAATGATCTTTAAAAAAAAACAACCCAGAAAGGCAAATCAAGTTAGGCGGGATAAAACTTCAATCTTTCGTCATGCTTCACCAAGCTGACCAAATAGCACATTTTCGATTTAAATATGGCGCTAACAGTTTGTCGATGTTTTTTATGTGTCTTGGGACATACGTTTAATTCACATAAGTGTCACAAACAGACAAAATCAAATAAACCAGTCTAAGTTCATAAGGCTTGAGAAGTCAATCAACCTTATTGTGAGTGCCAAATATCGACTGAAAGTAAATACTATTGAAATTCGGCATATTTACTTCATTTATTAGAAAAGTTAACCAACTCTTCATTGATAAATTAGAAATTTTATTATTATTCACAAGATCTTGGATCATTCCCAATTATCAAAATTTGTATCAATCAATTTTGATATTTATCAACTATCAACTCATATTTGACACTCGCAATAAGGCTGATATTTAAATATACATTACATACATATGTATATACAATTATAATTATATTTTGTAAAATCCATGCAACATTAGTATTTTACACTGATATTTGTTTAAAAATATAACAAAACCTATATAATACACTTCTCCTAATTTAAAACAAGAAAGATGTATAACGATAAAATAAATTTAAAAAAATTAAAAAAAAAAAAAATTGGTGAAGGGAATAGTATAACATAGGGGTATCGTCTAGACCTAAGTAAAATATTTATATTTAATCGTAATCGTAAAGCATAATTTAAACATTTCACAAGTCATACAAAATATTCTTTGTAATAATTTTTGTTTCATTAAATTGTTCCCACTTAAGTAATTCGCTTTCCACTCCCATTCATCGTCTTTTTCTGTTTCGTATATTTCGTTCTTTTTTTTATTTTGTTGCCATTTCACATTTAAATTATAATCAAATTTCTGCAAAGTTAAAATAAAAATTAAAAATTTTGTGATTACTGGTGCCAACCAGATACAAATTTCATTAAAAATGATATAAAAAAAATACATGATAGTATTTTGCCCTGCTATCTTGTCATTCTTTTCTTATGGCTGCCATTAAATTGTAAATTTAAATAAAACAAAAGAAAGAAAAACTTTTATTTTTATATTTTCTAATAAATGCCAAAGGCTTTCAATCAAAAATTTCCAGCATCGATGCTTATGTATTTTTAGTTTTAATTTTAATTTAATTTTTTAATTTAATGTTTAATGATTAATTCATAAATACAAACATACAAACATACATATATACTCAACATCAGGGATCACAAGTTAGACTCTCAGGGAATTTTGATGTTGTAATTTTGTGTAGCCCTTTTATAATTTCTTAGTTTATTTCTTTTTTATTTTTGAGTTTTTTTTTAAATACTATTTATATATTTAATATAAATTTACTTATTCGAATAAGAAACTTCGATTCCCTTAATTTTTTTTATTGGTTTACATACCGCGTAAAATACTTAATTAATAATATTTGAAAAATATAAAATATAAATCATAATTATTCTGTGACTATTCGAAGAAGAAAAAATTGAAATTGAAATTTTTTATTGAAATAATTTCAATGAAATACGAATACAATTTAAAAATCCAAGCAAAAATTACCGCTATAAGAGTTTGTTTTTCTCAAAATAATATCAGAAGTGCAGATTATGTTGGAAATTGTACGAGTATATAGTTTCGAATGTCCTTTTGAAGATGACATTGTTGGAACTATTTAATCACATAAATTATAAGATTGATCGAAATTTTCAAAATTTTGTATATTTTAAATTAAAAATAAAAATATAAAAATAATAACTATATTGAATAAGATATTTTGTATTCTACAAATTAAAAAAAAAAACACATAAAACATATTTCTTCAAAAATCAAATTTAAGCAATTGAATTAAAAAAAAATCTTCCTTTTTAATAAAAAAAAATAAAAAAAAAAAACACTATACAAAAAATATTATACTCATATATTTAATTATATTAAGTGATGACTTATATTACTACATTATAATAAATGATGCCATGTTGTATTGAAAAACAGAATAACAATATGTGTAATACAGAGTACAATCGAAGAGTACAAATTTTTCTCTAGAGAATAAGAAAATTTAAAATAAATAACGAGTTTGTGTCAGGTTTAAATAACTTTAACAAACAAAATGAGGTTAGAATTGTACAAAAATCCAAAACGCAGCTCGATTTATTTACATACATAAGTACAAAATAATAAATGAATAATTATGTAGGCTTTTGTCTTAAGGAAATGGAATGGATGAATGTCCTTTAAAATGACTCATAACATGTACGAGTATTGTAAATTTGAATATTTTAATACTTTTGTATCTAAAATTAATTTGAATCTAATATGAAATTGCTATGAAAATTTCAGATTAATAATAATTTTTTCAACTTTTTCACATAAATAAACGTTTGCATGAAGAAAAAACAGTTATTTTTTGTCTTATTAAACAAAAGAAAATAAATTATTCGAATTGATACCAACGAAAAAAAAAAAACGAAGATAGGAAAATCCAAAAATTTATTTTCGGAATTTATTCTTCTTCGTAGGCAATGTTTAAACCCAAGGAAATACATTTTTCTTGATAAAAAATTTCCTTTGTGCTTTTCTAGATTACTTTAAATCTTTAATTTTAAATTGTCTTTATGGTGGCTTTATGTTTTTCTCATGGTTGTTAAACACCCGATACAAAGGTTGTCCCTTTGTTAGCCAGGTTGTTAGTTTTCCACGTCATTTTTCCCAACAACTCATAAAAACATATAATAACAGCCAGGTTCAAGGTTTCACTTTTACTCGAAATGAAATCGAAAATAAAATACGGTGTTCCAGGATTTATCGAAATCGAAATAAAGTGAAATTGTAGTGTTCTATGTTTCGATTTTATAGATTTCCAAACGATTTGAAATCGATCTTGATTATTTGATGTGAAATTGTGAAATAAAAAGGACGCGTTTTAAAATGTAAGAAGAAAATGATTTTTTTAATGAAATTTGATTCCAGTATGAACATGAACACTTAAAATTATTAAAAGTTTCAGGAATTTAAAAAAAAAAAAAAAAAAAAAAATTAAATACAGAATTACAGATGTCAGCCGTTTTCAATTTCACGAAAACTGATTTCGGAAAAAAATTCGGAGTTACAAAATGGATCGAAATGCAGAACACAGAAAATGAATTCACTTGATTTGTAATTTCGATTTGGATTTCATTTTACTCGAATTCTGGAACCTGGCTGTAAATGTAAAAAATGCAAAAAATTAGCCAAGGCTTCCAAAGAGTGCATTGATTTTTAATCAATACCCTACTTGAAGTAAAGGTAAGAGAATGAATTAACAAATGATTGGAATCAATTGATTGCAGTTAGTGATTGGGTAAAACGATTGTAATCTTTTTATTGTCAAATGATTGATGGTTGCAAAATTTGATGTTCATTTCGCAAAGTGAATTCATTGCATGTTATATATTATGATGTAATTCAAATTATTATTTATTTTTGTTATGTTTTACAAAATATTGCATTCTTTTAAAACCCCGACACACATTATAACATAAGAATTCAGGAATCATTTGTTGACATCATTTACCTTTATCTTTTAAGTTCCTTCCTTTTAACATGGAGTACTTTTTCTCTAATTCATTCTGAGATTAATCATAATTTTGAGAAAATCACTTACATTATAATTGGTACATTGTACATAGATGTATTTATTCTTATTACTGTATAAATAATAAATGTAAGTACAATATTGTCTCAAATTTACATATAAACTCACCCATCCTAGAGATATTCAACATGCATTTACATATAAACAATAGAAACAATATGTACGTGTTGTATGTATGTATAAGCAAAAAGATAATAAATCATATATACAAATTAATGAATAAACCTTACCTCATTAGGAAAATTCATGCCTTCCGAGTCAATCAATTATAGTATTGCACATCTTAAAATGTATCAATATTCTTCACCATATCATGTTTTCCAGACTCATCTTTGTTGGGCACAAATTGTATTGTGTGAAGCTGTGGATTGGGATTGAATAATAATTTGTTGTATACATATCTTCATATCTTCACGTACATATGTATCTACCTACATATACTATACAATATTATGCAAATGATGATTTTTTGTTATTTGTCCTAATTTAAAAGTCAATAAGATATAAATAACAAAATTGCAAATTGCAATTTACTTTACATTAGGCGCGTTTTGTTGTTCATTTTATCCTTAGGTTAGTAAAATTTAACATAGTAAACAACAACAAACGAAAACTGAGGAGAAACAAGTTAGTAATCGAGCTCAGTAATTTACTAAGGATACATGTTGCGGCTATTTGACACATTTTATTGTTTTTATTTCGAATCGATATTTTGTTTATTTCTCTGACAGGTTTTGAAGTTTAATTTGATTTTTTTTCTTTTTTTCTCTCAAAAGTATTGACATTTGGCTCAAAGGGAACCAGCTTTTAAATATAAAACGAAAGTCAGTTTAAAACTAAGGATAGCGTTTTATTACGATCCCGATTACTAAGCTAACCTAAGTTTAGCAATAAAACGCGCCTATTATAGTATTAAAAGAAACAAGGAAAAACAACAACAAAAACAGAAATGTAGACGAAACAATTTGTTAGATTTGTAAACAATTGGCCGCTGACTTGTTTTGTTTTTTATTGTTATTACTTATTAATATTATTAAGACTATGCTTAGGTATACATATTACGAAAAAGCATCTTTTTGACTAGTCATTAATATAAACAAATATATAAATTGATTGGTTAGATATATTTGTGTAAATTAATTTAAATAACGGTTCACTTGGTAACATAATTAAATCGAGAGTTGATAGCATATAAATGTAAATAAAGGTTCAATAACATTTAAATTAATATTGCAAAATAGTTGATATGTATATTTGGCAATATGTATGTATATTTTGATAGGTTCAAGAAATTGATACATACAAATTTTATGTTATTTTAAGCTTGATTCTGTATCAGGTAAAAATTAGCAATTTCATTTTATAGCGAATTATTGGAACCGGGTCTAATGAACTTTGTTTAACGGTTCAAGGTTATAGTATTGGATCTAGAATTAAAATTAAAAACTCATTTATATAAATGAACTATTTATTTTTTAAAAGTCTTCAATGAATCATACTTATTTAATCCTTTAGGAGTTTTGAAAAAGATAATCATTAAAAAGGAGTGAATTTTGGTTTGATATTGGAAACGAAAAAACTTAAAAGTAAACAAAGTTTAAAAAAAAAATGAAATTAAATTTTTAAAAGTATTTTCAAAAAAAAAAGACACTTCACACAGTTGTTTAACAATAATATCTGAGGAACAACTTGTTTAACCAAAAACCAGTTAAGTCAAATGAGTATTGAATAATAAAAACTATATTTTGTTGTTCATTTATTGAATTGAAACAAATCAGAGGTGTCATCTCGTAACTGTTCAAAAGCCAAAACTACTTCACTTTTTCAGCTTTCTTCATTGCTAATGTCGTTTTCAATTGGCAATCCGGAATGAGAAGTAGAAGCAGAATCCCAATTGAACACTTTTTGTGAATTCTGAAAAATTTGAAGTTTGGTGTGACTGTATTGGTAGTTTTGCAATCTTGGCTTCTTGGAAAACTCCTGCAATAGAAAATTAACTGCATCACTTGCATCGTCATCACTTGATGAAGAAGATGAGGAAGACGACTCCAACAATGTTTCTAACAAATTAGGAACAATTGCTAAGATATCGTCAATATTATTATCCATTTTTTTATAGTTTAGTTTTAATTTCAAGCAATCACATCACAGTTTGCACAATTTGTTAATTCAAAAATATGACATTTGTCAAGTGTGACATGTAAAATCTTTGAATGTGTGAGTGATTCTGTTTTTGCTTCTGACTTCAAATCCAGAAGAGAAATCTCTTCTTTTTCAGAATTAGAACTGTCACTTTTGCCCAATTGAACGCTTTGAGAATGCTTTTTTCTGATTCCAGATTGCCAATTGAAAACGACATAACTCTATTTTTTTTTTTTTTTTAGAAAACATTTTTGTACAAAGTCACACTAAGCAATGAAGTCTTGATAAAAAGACTACAGATAATTTTAAGTACTTATGAACCAAATTGGAAAAATTAGCCAAAAGGTTTAAGTTTTTCTATTTAAGGTTGCCAAGCTAACCCGCCAAATTTAAGTCAAATAAACATTGTATTGCAAATATTTTTTGAAATTGGTACCAATTATAAGTATATGGTCAGAAATTACGACCCTAAACAGAGAAGAAAAAACTACAACATCGGGCAGAGTCAGTTGGTTTTAGGAAACTGTTAGAGTGGGAAGGGACTTGTTTCCCCTTTTCTTTGTGTTCCAGATCCAATTTTTGTCAGTACAATTCAAACGCCGAAGACGACGGACAACCTCAAATACAATTGTTAAACCTCTCTCAATTTTGGCTCTTATACTCTAAATTTAACTCTTAAATTTTAACTTACATAACTTCATAAATACTTTGTAACTTATTAGTTTATTCAATAAAGTAAAAACAAATTTATTGCTAAATTAATCTTTAAAAAGGAGTAATCATTCAGAGCCGCAGCCGTAAGTAACAGAAACACTTGTACTAAAGACTTGAAATTTTTGTTAGGTTCACCGACAAGTCTAGCAAAGTTAGTTACAGAGTTGACTAAATCTGGATGACAAGCAACTACTATTTCTCTGAGTTGCATGCAACATTGTGAGTGAGTAAAAATTGCCTGGTTTATACCAAACCTTAGCAAAGAACATTGTGAGATATTGATAAGAATCTTTTCAGAATAAACTAATTTTAGCTATGCATAATTATCAGCATAAATGAAAGATGAATATTTTATATCAGTCATTAAATTTGTGACGGCCTTTAAGTCCAACAGGTTATTTAAGAACAAGAGAATGTGACCTTAAACTACAAATAAAAAATATTTTTTGTTTAAATTATGTTTGAAGGTACACAGTGGCGTATGTGGAACATTTTTAATTTCGGAATTGTTTTTTTTTTATGTTATTATTATTTCTGGGTGTATAAATACATATAACATATTATATAAAAAAACGTACAAATATGCAAATAAGTACGATAGATATTTCGTTTTCTATAAATAGACAAAATCTATTTATGAGTAATTAAAAGTTTTAACCATTTTCGGATATTTATTAAGGTCAGTTAAAATGTAATCTTAATGGAAAAATAAACACAACTTATAACGCTTCTTCTTTCTTCGTATATAATTTTTGAATTTTAAGCTTATTTATTTCAAAATGTTACGAATACATTTTTATTTTTCAATCCATCCCTGTTCGCAATAACTTAAATTCGGTATTTTTTTGTGTTACTCTAAAAACATTTGATTTAAGCATTAAAATAAAAACAAATAACCCTGAAAATACTTATGCCCATGAATACTAATTATCTTAAATCGAGCGATACATGAGTATGTATACGTATTTTTTTATACATTTTTATGAATGTACTATATATGTACTTATGTACAAAACAGGCAATTGTAACCCAGTTACTGGGAATAAGAACTTTTGCATATAGTATTTAGCATTTCCTCTTATCCAGTGATTGGGAACTTTTTGTATACTTATGAAATATAAAAACCAATTGGTAGTCCTTGTTTCTAACTGGCCCAATTTGGGACCTCAAGTTCTCAATATGAAGTATGAAGAAAAAAGACAGGAAATGCTTAAATAAGTAAACAAATAAAATAAAGTGCTTGAAGCTCTAAACCTTGAGTGGAATTTTGAAAATATAAATTGAATTTACCAATTTGTCATTTATTTTAAACATTTTGTTCACATGTTTCTATTTAGGAAGATATACATCGAAAGCACGTGTGTCGATATAGTTGTCTGTACATTCTATTTAATTGATTTTTAATGAAGATCAAATACATTGTATATTCAATTCATTATATTAGCTGTATCAGCTCATTACCATTTTAACTACACTCGAATCCGACTTGCCAACGCATTTCTTCTGATTCGAAAATTTTTCCCTATTTTTAACTCAAGTTTTCGATTTTGAACAGATGCATTTTAATGTTTGCTGCATCCACTATGATAGATCTTCAAATTGGCACAACGTTCCTTAAGATAATACGTAATTGCTATTTAAAAATCACCACTTGCTGAACAATTGCAATATTCCATAAATATGATAAAATGGTGTTAATGAGAAATTACACGCTCATCTTTCCATTCAAGCGTTTCAGCTATTTTCATACATTAAAATCTTTAACTTCGTTTATATGTATGTATGTACATAGGTACATACTTACTTGCTTATGATATGTACCTAATGCATATGTCGCTGAATTAATTGTAAAATGAAATAAAGTACACCACTGGGTCGCACATTCATAACTGATAAATTAATAATATGTTGTTCTTGAGAATTTTCATGAATTTTTTTTTTTTTAACTTAAATTTATTTTAATTCTAGATCATACGATGCTGTTAGTTTTAGTAAATTTAGCTTTGGAAGGTGGCAATCCTTATGCCTTGACCATATATCATTTACGGTATTTACATACTTAGAAATTAAGGTTAAAAATAGTGCATATTTCAATTGGCAATTTTGACACTCTATAATTTGGGAAAACTAGTGTTTCATAAAATAAAAAATATGTGAGTATATATTTTGAATTAAGATAATTGGAGGCAAACGTTAAAAACCCACATATTATTCCAAATACTCGACAGATTTTGGAAAAAAAAATTATTGGAGAAAGTTGTGAAAAATGTTTAAGAATCGTTTTCAAAATCGTTTTAAAGAATTTTTAAACTAACGACTCTTCAGAGATAACTTTTTGCAAGGAAGACCTGCAATTGTTCTCCAGAATCAGATGAAAAAGAAAGATTAAAATTTTTAAGATTCGGATTAAAAGAGCGACTGTTCTGTTTCCGTACCTAATTTTTGCTTAACCACCATTAAGTTAATTTTCACTGCCTTAATAGCTACACAAAACACTTATCCCATCGTTACTTACTCTTGTGAGGAAATGAAAAATCCCTCACTCACGTTTCTTGTCACCAAATTACTTCTATCAACTAATATAAAAGGGCCCTCACACGCACAATCTAGATTAAAAATATGTAAGCCATGCTCTGGTTCCCTATAAGTTATTCTAGAACACTAAATTTATTTTGTCACAAAAACTCAAAAAAAAAAATGCGTAAGTACCTAATTAAATCAGAAACTTTATTGATGTTTTTAAATTACATATGTATTTTCATTTCACAACTCTGTAAAGTCCCTACAAACCGTCGACTAACTTTATTGCCGTGTCAAGTCCTAAGCAAAAAAACAAAAAAACACTTCTGTGTTCCCATTTTTGGGAATCTATCTGGGTTAATGTTAATGTCACACAATCGATTAAAGCCTCGAATTGGGCTGTTATAATTTTACGAATGCATAAATTGCCCTTAAAGTACCTTAATGACGAAGTCAAGCCAAGAAACAGTTTAATGATAAATTGATTAATTATAATTCCTTTGAGTTAAGCGAGCCAAAGGTCAGTGTGTCCGGCAGAGGTACGGCTGGCACCCGCCCTGTCCCTGTCACCATCCACTATACACTAGGCTATAGGGCTGCTTTAGGTCCCTCTCCCCTCCCTACTTCACTTGTGTGCTGGAAGTTAAGTTCTTCGTTTGAATTGACTTAGCTTGGACTTGGACTGGTATTATTGTATTTAGAGCTATTGAAGCGGCTAGACGTCCGCCGCCGCCGCCTGTTATAGTCGTTGTATTCACCGTGGATTGTACTCGTATTTCAGTGAATCACTTGATCGCTTGAGTGTAGTACGAGTAAAGCTGCGTATCTGAAGCATTGTGCGTGTTTGAATCGCCTCTTTTTTATCAAACCTCGTCATTTTATTCAAAACGTAGATCTAGTTGAGGCTTGGTGTTAGTTTGATATTGAGACTATACCAAAAAAAAAAAAACTATCGAAGTCAACCCCTGCAGGCTGTGTGTTGTTGTAACCTCATCGGACTTGTATAGTGTGCATTGACGGTTGATTGACAGCGCCTACAATTTAACGTCTTGTGGTGAATGCTAATAAAAAACGTTATTTTGTTTCTCGTTTTTGGGAATAAAGTGTGCATCAGTGTGTCGGACTTGCATTGCATATTGCATATTGTGTTTGTTTTGGTTTCGATTTCAATTTTGATTTCGATTGGGATTACCTAACCCGGCGGATGACAAAATAAGTCCACCTTTTTGCTGCCAGCAGCGCCACCAACGCCGCATCTTGAATGAATTTCTGTCAAACAATAAACAAATCATTTTTGAACTACCACACAGTGCAACACAGTATTATGACTGTTGAGAGTGCAATAAAAAAATAGTAATAGTTTGTTGTTAATTAAGTTGTTAAATGTGTTAATTTTAAAGTTTAAACGAGAAGTTAACTGTCAGTCACACGAGTATATAAAAAATCAAAAGAAAGTGAATTTAAATTAAAAAAAAAAACAACAAATATCATTAAAAAAGAATTCAACTACAGCAAGGAATTTTTTCCAACTTTCGCAACAAAGGTTTGTGTTTTTTTTTTTTTTATTTTTCATTCTTTTGTTCACAATGTTTATAAATAGTCATAGAATATACGTATTCACACATAAATAAATATTTAATAAGCTTAAACGAGTATTGTACTTGCTATAAGCTGAAATTATTTGCACTGCTTGATTAACCCTGAACCATCAATTGCCTTTTATTTGAAATAAAAAAATAATAAATAAACTTGCATGTTTTTTATTTTTATTTTTAAATCTGTAAATGTAAGTAGGTATATTGTGAAAAAGGTTTTATGATCAACATCATAACAGGCAATTATGATCTTGTTTTTCAAAGCATTTTCGTAAATAAATTAATAAGCAGATAAGGAAATGTGAATAATGCAGACTTATTATTAAAACATGTGTTATAGTTTTTATAGTACCACTTAATTATTTTAATTTTGGGGGTCTTTTAAATAGTAGTCTTATTAATACCGTGTTTCAAAGATACAAAACTTCTCATGTGAGCAATAATTAAGAAAAAAAAAACTACCAACTTCAATGTCCCAAAGGTATTGTTAAAGTGATCGGTCATTTATAAACACAAAAAAAAAATATATAAGGAAATTTTACTTAACCGTGCGTCGCGTTGTCGTTGCCGAACGACCGACATAGTGGGGCAAGATCCATTATTTTGAGGAACAAAACTATAAGTGATTTAATTATTTTTACACAAATGGAACTCACCGTTTAGTAACTAGGGTAAAAAGAAATCTGTCAATTTATCGTAATATGTATGTACATACATAGTTGGGTAACGACTTCCGCTTATATATGAACTTAGCGGAGATAGCTACACTTTTTTTGCTCAATTAATTTGAATTTGTACAGGAAAATTACGACTTGAATTTGCAATATATGATTTCCAACTTGCTTCTCCTCTACAACAAAATTAAACATTTTATTCAAAATTTCCAAAATTCATGTTCAGTCGTTGGTCAAACGTCATCCAACCAGTTAAACGCCCCAAGGCTTTGGGAGTCCTAGTCTACGTCGTCTCTGTCCTCTTCGCTCATGTGATCTTAGTAACCTGCTCACCAGGGTTCACCGAGCTTAAGTTTTTTACGACATCCTTCCGGAATCATCCTTCTCAACATAAGGATCCAACAATTCCTATTAAGAAGGTCTTGCCAAAGTATGTGTCGAAGAAAACGACTTAAATAATTATGGTTATAATAAAAAAAATCACTTAGTAGCTGGCTTTGCGAACACTGAAAGGTAGAATGAGAAGTTTTAGAGAGATCGGATCAGAAGAGAAAATTGTAGGCGCAATTTCTTAAGTCAGGAAACATCCACCTCAAAATGTGTGCTTCAAACCCTAGAGTAGATGGCTTGTTCAATTAATTTTGAGGACTATAATAGACAAATAAATTATGCCAAGTAAGTTATAGACTCTTACATTAGTTCCTTGTGATGTTCTTGATCCATTAGTGTATCCCACTTTGTGTGTTTCTTATGACGTACTTTTTCAAGTTGTCTTTTTTTCTTATAAATATTCGAAAAAAAAAAGATTGGACCAATCAAACAGAATTACACAGATTCAAAGTATAAAATTAACTGTATTAACGTAGTATTAAGAAAAAAGAGTCAATTTTGCAAAGCATCTCACCGATAAGCCCGATTGTTTAGTAATGCCTTCCGAAAACGTACTTAAACTGAAAGATCCATAAAACAAATTAAACCAAATTGAAATAGACAATATAAATAAAATAATAGTTGTAATTTAAGAATTCTTAAATATAAACAGTTAAAGCTTTAATTTTTAAGTTAGTTGTGACTAAAATTTTGAATAACAACCCCATGCATTTAAACAAAAACTTATCTTTTAAGTCCTAACTAAAAAATTCACTGGCACTGTTCTAAAATTTATCTCAATCTCAACTTCATTCACTCTGTTACTTAAAATATACTCTTACATATCTTGCTCAGCATCATTCTCATCTTTACAAATCAAAAAATTCAAATGATCATCTGAAGCACGCCTTTTTGGAGAAAAAACACACCATTTTCTGGATGTTTTTGATTACTTAGATGAGTATAGACCATAAGTATCTATTTAAATGTTTGCTTACTTCAAGTATCATCAAGAGTTGATACTTGTCCTTAAGTATAAAGCGTTAAAAATACTTGAAATCAGATTTTAATGTTTGTGTACTTGTTTTAAGATGAAAATCAATAATTATAATAATTAATTGATACTAAAATATTATTATCATTTGAAATATTTTAAATTCAGGCAAAAACATCAGCTTCGAATTACATAATTATCCGTCTGTAGGTACATACATATATGTACATATGTACAACATACATAATATTCAAAATAAGTAAGTCTTTTAATTGTAAAGATCTCAATAATACATAATCATAATATTTCGTTTCTACATGATGATTGAAAAAAAAAATCCACCAAACAAATAACTTCTTACTTACAACTGGATTCAAATAATTGCGAGTTTTGTTTTCACTTGCAATACAAAAGTGCGCATACGCCACAGTGAACGTAAATAGTATTTAATACAACCTTAAATATTCATTGCTTTATTTGTGTACTACACAAGTTAGATTTGCGGTCAGAGATGTGGTTAAATAAAACAATTTAATAAATAAATAATTCAGAAATATTTCTATTTGTGAAGATGTGATAACTTCGACTATAAGGTAGAACTTTAATAAATCCTCTTTTCGAACTTCATTTGTTTGGGTTAAGTTTTTGAATGACAGCGAGTGCAGTGAATCAGACATGTGTTTTGAACACCTTTTACTGATGAGATAAAAAATTTAACACACACGTTTGCGTGTTTTTTTTTTTAAGGCATAGTGCAAAGTCTAAACATCCTACCCATTAAACGTGACCTATACCTGGATTTAAGTTATTCATGACTTTTATTCATGCCATAACCTACTTAATTACTTTACTCTTTATTTATTCCTGCAATACGCCATTTTCATTGATTGCTTTTTGATTATAATTACTGATTGTAGGCTAAGTTTTAAAAAAGTCTTAGCTCTTGGTTTTCTTTAACTTTTATTATGAATAATGTGCGAACTTACAGATGGCGAAAACAATATGTTCTAGAAAAACTTGGCGGGACTATATTTTGCACAAATGACCAAATCTACTATATGCATATATTTGTATATGGATGTGAAGTTTCTGATTCTTTGCATCCCATTGGTCACAGAAATAATTTCTTTTTTTCAGGATGTTAGAAATATGGCAGATTTAATTTGTAATTAAGATAACTTTCTAGTATTTGAAAGAACTCAGTAATCAATTGGGTAAAATTGGACTTAGATTAAATACAAATTAACTAATTTTAAAAAACAATTTTTCCTGTACATTGGCGTATTTAGAATATGTCTTGGACTTTTTCCAAGGATCGTGAACTAAGATTCAATTTTTTTTTTTTCAGATAAACAAAATGCCGACTAGAAATAAAAATGATAATAAAGAAATGGAGATCTTTGGCGAATTGCAACACACCACCATTGATATCACTCCAGAAGTTAGTATCATTCCGAGCCATGTGATAGAAGTTATGCCAGCATTAAATGGAAATGGAAATGGTTCGAATTTTATTAATTACATATATATTTTTCTTTTGATATATTTTAATTAATGTATTTCTTTTTTAAGGTGGAGTCAATAAAAGATCATCTTCCTCAGATAATGTTGCTGTCATCGAAATTGGTAAGTAAAAATAGAAATAAAGTAAATTTCAAGACTTGAATCTGCTCAAGAAATGGAATTGCAATAAAACAGAAAATACGAATACATATGTGCATACATACATATATATTAAATGTTAACAATTGTAACACTTTTCTTGATATACATACTTTAGTGGTTTTAGTTGATGTTTGGTTTTGCAATAGAAAATCCATTTAATATTAAAATGGCTTCAAATATGGAAAAATATTTTGAATTTTATGATTTTGTTAGCTTATTTTTGTTAAGTTAAATTTTTTTATGAACTACTTTTCGATACAAATGCGGCTTAAATTAAAGCCTTTAGAATTAATACTATATGTATATACATACGTATTCTGTTTGATGAAAATATACTAAGTCCTCCATTTATAACATGTATTCTTGAATAATAATTTTCTTAAAAAAATGATCAGACTTAAGAAATTACTCGAGAGTCGAAAAACAGTTTTTATAAAAAAATTTGATAGAACTTATTGCTGTTTCTTGTTTTTTTTTAATTCTCGATTTGATGTCTTTCAACATTTTATCCATTGTTAACAAATGTATTATGTTCAAAACAAAATATACATTCGAAGTCAATATCTTTGCTTCTTGTAAAATAAATATTTATAATTTGTTAGACTCTTTAATTTGATATTATTTCTCAAAAATGTAAAATATGTTAGCAGTTGTATCATAAAACATTTTAACTTAATATCGTTACATGGCCTGTATAGACATTCGAGTCGTACATTTTATTGTACTAATATTTGGTAGAAATTTTTGAAGTTTATTTAGTTTAACTTAAACAAAATAACGATATGTTGTATTTTTTTTTTTCAAATTTATACCAAATCTGTATAACATCAAAGTTTATTGAGTAAAATTTACTCGAAGTCAATAGCATCATAAAATATTTGCAACCAATTAAAATTTTCATTTTTCCTTTTAAATTGCTATAGTGAAAAACCTACCTTAATCTTTATGAAAGTCAGTTATGCATCTTTTGAAGTTATATCCTTTTTAACAAATTGTAAATGGAGTCGATAAATCTATTCGTTAGTGAGATATCTTAGTATATACCTCATTATACGTACACACACTAACATCTTTCTAGAAAGTTCAGGTTTGTCAAAAATTTCCCTATACGAAGTTAATTAATCTTTTTGGTCAAACATTTGTATTTTATGTACATACATACATATGTATGTATTTGAAAATAAATAAAATGTGTGATTAATAAAAATGTAAATATGTTGTGAAAACTTTTTGAGAAATATGTTTTTGGCAATTTTATATTAAGTAGTTTGGTTTACAAAATATTGAAAAACGATGTGTATTTTGTTGGTAAGAGGTTTGAAGAGAAAAAGTATAAGTGTTTGTGTAAATTTTTCAACTAATTTTTTGAACGGTTCTTTTATTAACTATTTACGTCTAAATGCTTTACTTAACGGAAGTTTTTTTTAAATTTTGCATAATTTATGTATTCAAAATTAAATTTTAAATTTTATAAAAAATAGGAATTTTTAGAAATTTTTTTTTTTATAACTTAGACTTCAAGTCTTTTGAATTTAAAAGGTAAATCATTTTGATCCCATTTCGTTTTTCAAGAGTAGATAGAAGAAGATAGTAAAATAAGATTCGTTTGCATTGAGTTTTTAAAAATTAAATTAAATTCCTAAATTTAATTAAAAATTAAATGTGCGAAATGAATACTTGCGTCAATTCAAATAAATGTTTTCTGACATATATTTCACAATGTTCAATTAAAATAAACTGATACGTATGTACATATGTACATACATACATATTTATTATTTGAAATGATATTTTTAAATTAATTTACAATTTCTTGTAAAATTTTAACAAATACATATATACTTATTTTAATTGTAAAATTTAGAGTTATTTTTCTAGAGTAGATACTCATTGTAAGAAATAAGTACGAACTAAAAAAGACTTCATATTGAAATTTACTTTTGATAACATTGATAATAAATTGATCTCTGTTGCAGAATGGGCTACTTCACTATATTTTCAATCTCTTTTTAAGACTAGTTGTTATCTTATAAATTTTTATATTTATTGCAGTTTTCTTGAGATATACTATTCAGGAAAAACACTGAGAAATGACTTATCTATTTGAAATTTGAAAAATGCGTATACGCTCAAGTGTACCACGCAGTTTTTAAGTGTCTTTTAAAGACTTAGACATTTGTAGGATTTTAGCTTACATGTTTAAATTCATTGGAGTCAGCGTCTGCATCCATGGTTCAAGTCCTGCTTTATATAAAATCGGTTTCGGATTATAAACCATATAAATATTTAATGTAATACATTTTTATCATTCACAAAATATTGGCATTCCAGGTAGTATTTAGCAGTTCGATATTTTAACGATAGTTTGACGTTATAAATGATTGATTAAAATTTGAAAAAATCTCTTTGACCTAATGCATTGGTGCAGTTAAAGCATTTTCACAAAATGTTGTCATTAGGCAATAATAAGTGATTCAAATTGTTTTATTTTCTTGATCTGATGGAAACTAATCTTAAACACTAAACCCCTCAGTAGAAGCAACTATATGAACATATAAATTAAACTGTTTGAATTCTTTATATTATGATCCTGATGAAAAATTTTATAATAATACTACATTTTAATATTTTAAGACGTTTTATATTATTGAATGATTATAGTTAAGATATTTTCAAAATTAAGAACATTCTAAACTAACAGCTTTTTAAGCAGTCTCATTGCAACACTCTATTATAGGACTGTTTGATTTTTTGTCAAATTTAAGGTGTGTATGTATTATAAATTGCATTTTCGTTTTACATTTCTATTTATATCTTATCAATTGAATAAAAGTTCTTATCAATCTATTTGTTTATAAATTTATAGTGTAGGTATAGAATATGAATCAATGATTGTACAAAATGTACACATGTACACATGTAATGATAACTCATACATCTTTATGATATAATTTCACTGATAAGTCCGAACTATTTCACTCTTAAATAAGTTTTTACCACTTACATATGTGGTATTTCCCCGAGAAAGCCGGTAGGACTTATTCATAATTCATATGTTTTATACGTTGAACTACACATAAACAGTGTACCCCCATTGCCCTTCCCGGCACAAACCCTAGCCCAAATACATACAATAATATTTAATCTCTTTAATTGTATATATATACAAATGTTGTTACTTGGAGATATTTTCTGTTTCTGTGGGTAGGTATATTTTGCAAAACGAAAACTTTATACATTGTTTCAGTTGAATTTGAACTTTAAGTGCATTCAGACGTGACTTGTTTCTGAATTTAAAACACAATTATATCGATATCAGTGAATACATGTTTTGTTTATATAAAAAAATAATAACCATTAATTACAAAGCTAATTCGAGCAGCAATTTAAATAGCTGTTTAACTTGAAACTAAGTTTATATTCCACAGACTGTAAAGTTTATCAACTACGAGCTTAATTAACTTTGAGCTTGACGTGTAAGTAGTAATTAATATTATTTTTACTTCAATGTCATGATCGAAGTGCAGTTATTTTTTATTATAGTTACTCAATTATCGTTACTTTGTAAGGTCGCCGCTATAAAACACCGTATACTATAATTCTATATGCAACTACTCATTATTATTACAAATTAATGTTATCTTCTTCAAATTAGAAGAATTTAATGTAAATAAGAGTACACTGTAACTAAATTGCTGATAAAAATATGCTTCCGTCATTATTTTCTTATTTTTTTTTAATTATTAAAGGTTGGAATTAAGCTATCACAAACTGGAAACAATTCTGTTTTATGGCAGTGTACTCTCTATTATTCTTTTTTGCAATTCTTTATTATAGTTTAAACTGATATTACTAGAAATTACCTTGCATAATTATTTTGAACTTAAGATATCGAAAAGAAATAAATACAACTACGCTGCACCCTGTTTCTAACTAGCGAAAAGCTCCATCAATAACTTCGAGCCTCGAATTAACACTTGTTCGCTGAACAAAAACAACCTATCAGCTATCTCCTTTTCTTATCTCCTCTCAATCCATTCATCTGAGCGAGATAATAATACTTCATTTACAACCACCCTACGGCGAACAATTTACACTGGAAAGCGAACTTTATTAAGAAAAACAATAATATTTTTGACATCTCTCGGCAAAAGCTCTTCCAGATCCAGTTCCAGTTGATTTTGACATCACTTCTTCTCCAAATTTTAACCAGCTGAGCTGATGAATGAATAAATTCATTCATTTTCAGTAAATTTTTCTTGCTGTTCGGTCGCATCGCAAACCGCTTCGGGAGGTTTTATATAAATATTTAATTTGTGGTATATAAAAAATAAAAACCATTACCAGTGAGTTAAATTAACAAAATAAATAAAAAGTGATAATTACTTCACCCAAAATTACCGCTCCTTTGATTATGTACTTCGACTAGGAATTTAAAGAAGCATTGAATTTGAATTCTTGAATTCCTAATTATTTTCCATATCTGTTTCTTAACTTCTGATGGATAACGCCTCCTCCCTAAACCAATAACCAACTCGACTAGTTTTTCAGTTTTTATTTTGTGGTTTGTGCCCAATACAGAATCAAGAAACCGAGTGCTCTACTGACCATTGAGTGACCAACCAGTCTTAGCTTTGATTAGAAAAAATATACATTTATTGTACGGGTTTTCGTGTCTGATCGTTTGATGTGCGTGTGCATGATTTGATTTTGATTACATCGAAATTTTAACTCAGTGAATATTTGTCCGGCTGTAATTTAACGTTAAATTAAATTCCATTGCAGATAGCAATCATCTTCATCCTCAGACAGACATAATGGCCAACTACGACGATGTAAGTAGAGATTATTTATAAATTAATTAAAACATTTTAACATAAATAGCTATGCATTCTATTTCGACATTTGATTGCTTAATCCATTTTCAATTTTTACTTTTCTTTTTGGACGAGCACAGGTTATGCAAAGAGCCAGAACGGCATTCGCAAGTGGAAAAACCAGAAGTTATGAATTTCGGTAAGTTACATGCAAGTTTCTTCATTGATTTAACTCTTTTTTAACCTTATCAAAAAGAAAAATCTGAGACTCCTATATTTCATAATACTCATGTCAACCTGTAAAAAATAAGCAAAACTATAAAACTTTCGAGAGAAATTGCTTCGGTAAATTACACTTAATTGTTTTGTGTGAAGAATAAATAAAACAGACAGACAGGCCGACATACTGACGAACAGAAGATACTTTACTTATTAACATTAAACTTTCTGCAAACCTTGTGGTTGGGTTATTGTTTTTTTTTTTACTTATTTGTTTTATTGTATATTTTGTATACATAACCATCTGGTGTGGAACCGGCTTTGTCGTTTTGTCATCTTTTCCTGCCTTTTACTCGCCCATTAGGTATACCTATTCTCTTTTTTTTTCAAAATAAGCAGGAAAAATGTAGTGTTGTTTATTATACATGTTGAATACCTACATATGTAGGTAGTAACAAACTTAAATTGTTTTACTTTCTGAAAGATAACTAAAAGCGATAAAGTGGAGATTAAAAACATGAAAAAAAAGAATAGATTTTTAGTAAAAGTAAAAGGTCACTGATTAAATTGGTTTAGATAGGAATCTACTTATTTGGTATGGTTTCATAAAATTTCAAACCTCTATGTTTAAAGTACTTTTTAGTCAGTTTGTTTTTTTTTATAAAGATATTTTTTGTGTTTTTTTTTTAGTATTATTTTATTTTATTATCTTGCCTTTTACAAATAAAAAGACACAAATTTGGATGTATCCCACACTGGTAACTTCACATTGCTAAAAATGAAAACTTGTAAGACATTTTTTTTAGGTAAAGACCAATTTCGGTTCGTTTGTTTTTTGCCTATTGAGAGTCAAAACCAGTACCTACACATTTCATGAGACAAATTTTTATAATTTTTTTTCTATATTTAGTATTGAATGGACCATTTCTTCTGTAAGGGTTATTCATTCATTAAAATTAGATGAATACAATAGCCACTTACCATGTAAAATGTAAATGTTAATAAAAAATGTAAATGAAAATCCATTATATCATATCGTTGATGGACTATTTTGCAGTTGTTTGACATTGATATAGTAGATGAAGTTGAAACAAAATCTTAGAGTTTTGCATGATTTTAACAATAAGTTACAATGCGAGTAGAAGCTTTGGTTGCATTTAACCTTTATTCTGTTCAAGTGAAAACACACGATTAACAGGAACTAAACAATAAAGAATAAACATTATTGTTTATAGAGAACGTCAATGAGATAAAACAAAAGTTTAAAATATGATTTTCCGTTAAGTTACGCAATCGCTTTCAACAATAACGACGCAGAGAGATAAACAGTTGAGAGATGAATTACACTAAACAACAATAGCGAAAGTATGCAAATAACAACCCTTTTGTGTTCAGATTTTAAACCAAAAGTACTTCAACGATGATTCATTATATCTGTTGAGTAGAATTCATTGTAATATTTATCAATTAAGAATAATGCATGCATTTAAACTAAGACTCATTCTCTGTGGTTTGCTGACTAGTTAAATCTATATACATACACATGTATGTATATGGCTACAGCTTTTGATCTTTGCTTCTAAAACTATTATATGTATGTATATATTTAATATGCGGATATAACGTTGCAATTTTAATTGTATTCATCTTTTATTTTTTTAGCTTAAGCCAACTACATGGTTGAATAGTTAGAAATTATCTTAAAATCATGACAGTTTTTTTTCCAAATTTTTAAAGATTTTCATTCTTTTTTGTGTGTGTTGTTTGTTCTTTTGTTACTTTTAACTCAAGAACTGCTAAAGGTCAACATTGCCGGTATGAAGGTATTTTAATAATACTGTCATAACAAACATAATATACAGTATGTTAATGAATTTTAAAGGTCAAGAACTTTGTTGCTTGGCAGTTTTAACAAAACGTTCATCGTTTTTTTTTTCTCCATTCGAATGTTCTGTCGTTGTTCATTTAAAGATCTTCTTTTTTTATTGAATAATTTAGATGAACATACATATAGATACACATATGTAAGTGCATCTTGCTGCAAATTTAATCTACATCAAACATTTAACTGATGATGACTGAATACATTTATAATAATACTCGTCAGACACGTGCCATCAACGTTCTAACGATAGCCTTGCGATTCAAACAACTAAAAAAGATAAACATTCATTCTAATCAGAAAACTGTTTAATTCTTCTTCTTGTTTCCAATTAAAAACATAAAAAACACATATATAATATACAATAATATCCAGGAATACAATATTGAAAACGAGTTTTTTTACGAGTGAATTCTGATAGTAAAATTGCAAAAATCAAGGTCAGAAGAGAAGTCAACAGCCGATAAATGAATATATTTTTAAACAAAACTTTGCTGCAGTCTCTGTCCCAATCAATTTATCTATTGCCTAGTATTTTATTAATTTTAACTCATCTGAGGAGTTTTTAATATGTTTTTAATATGCTAAGTTATGAATCACTAAAAATTAATTGATCCAGCTTGAGAGCACGTTTTTTTGTTCAGAGATCTAGTTGAGTATTTTTTTTTTTCTATATCTTATACAAATTATTATTATTCACAGTGGCGTAGTATTTATGAAGGTTCAATACGAATGTCGTCAGCTTCTGGGTGTCATTTAAATATGTTAAAGTCATTCTAGAATGATGGAGTAGATATGAAACGTGAAGCCGGTTGTATAACTTTTATTGCATAAATTAGTAAATAGTGTGTTTTACACTGGATTCATAACACTAGATTTATCTATCGTGCAAAGATATTTAAAAAGTTATCGTACCTTTTAAAATAGGGTATTTTCATTGGCAAAGTAATACAAAATGTGTGTGTGCTTTGTCCATGTTGAGCTAGAGTGGTCGATGATTTTCAGGATGTAAACTCCTTTTTTTGGTAGCTGTCCTGGTCACGAAATTCAATTGTCAAATACTTTTTAGCACTGAAACATTATTCTTTGACATAAACGTAGCTGTCGGGATTTTAATGGATTATAGTATATCTCTCAACCGTAATCAAAAAATATCAAGTCTGTCTTAGCCCTTTCAGCTTAGAAATAGATTTTTACTACTACGCCACTGAGGAAAAATGCAAATAAGCCATCCCAGGCGCAAGACCAACTAAATTATTTGAATCCATAAACTGATAGCTTAACGAATTTCTGATTCATTCACTTTTTTGCATACAAAAAAAAAAAAAAAATACAGCAAAAACTAATAAATTTAAAAAAAACGACCACTTGATACTGTTCCGCTAAGCTTTAGAATTGAGAAAAGTTTTTTTTTGGTTTTTTGTTTGTCGTTTGTGTTTTGGAATCTCGGCGGCTTATGCTTATGTTAATGATGATGGCAATGGTTAAAGTTTGTATTTTATTAATTTTATTATTTTACGCAAATTTAAAAACAAATAATCAATAACCTTGAATTTTTAATTAAAACACGGTCGTATTGTGTTTCCTTCTGTTGACGCATATGAAGATATGTATGTAGACGATTATATAATGTGTGTAGGTTTTCAGTTTCATTTTACAATAAAATGTGCGTATGTTTTTCTAAATCGATTATTATGTTGTTAAAAGACTTAAGTCTTTTCTGTTATGGTTTTGTTGAGGCAGTCCCTATGTTTATGTTTCGGTCAATAATCCAAAACCGCACTATAATGACAGGTCAGGTAATGACCCTGGGGGAAATTTCGTTTCATTCAACTTGGAAAGGTCCCATTTGGTATTTCTCATTCAATGAGTTTTTCTTTACTTCCGCTGCTTTATTTATAATTTAATGAAAAATTATCTGATGAAGTTTAGGTTTAAATTTAGTAAACAGACGTACTATGTACATAATTTAAATTTTTCCACCCTGGTGTTGATAATTTCTGGCAAAGAGACAGTATTAGGGCTTGTTTTGTTTGATAAACTACCTTGATAATTATTTTTTTCATAAATTTGGAAAGACTTAAAGCATCGAGAGCATTTGAAGGCTTTGAAACAAATTAATATAAACATATATAGAGTTTCAGACTGTGTCTTTGATTCTGCCAAGATTATGTCGTAAATATAATATAATATCAGACAACTATGTACTTCCAAAAATGTGATATGTAGGTACTCAAACCACCTAGTAGATTTTTTAAATTAAACACTTCGATGGAAACAGCATCCGCAAGAATACACTGCGAAGATTTTTTTTTAACAAAATAGTTGGTTACCATCAAACCTAAAAATACCAGAAGTATTATTCAAAATACCTTAGATTCAATTTTGTAAAAAATATTCCACATACGCCTAAGTGTACATAACTTGAAAATTAATAAATATGTATGTTTAACAATTTTGTTTGTGCTTTTTTTTTTGCCTACAGTAAAAAACAACTGGAACAACTTCTCAAAATGTACGAAGAGCACGAGTCAGATATGGTAAGCGCATTAGAAGCTGATTTGCGTCGTCACAAGCAAGAAAGCATTATTGTTGAAACAGAACTGATGAAGAACGATGTCAATCACATATTGTTCAATCTAAAAGACTGGATGAAACCAGAAAAGGTTTGAAAATTTATTTATTTTCAATTTCTTGATGTTTGTATGTTAACTTGTGTTTGTATTTATTTTAGCCTTCAAAATCTTTTGTTAATCTACTGGATGACGTTAGCATTTATAATGATCCCTTTGGTGTTGTCCTGGTAATTGGTGCATGGAATTATCCATTACAATTATTATTGGTACCTGTGGCAGCTGCGATAGCAGCTGGTAATTGTGTCGTTATCAAACCCAGCGAGATTTCAGCTAATTGTGCTAAATTTCTCGCTGAAACAATACCTAAATATTTGGATAATGTGAGTTTTATTAAATAAAGCTGAGATTATTAATTTCATATTGTCTCAAACATAGGACTGCTATCCAATTATAACAGCTGGGCCAGCTGAAACTGCAGAACTTTTGAAACAGCGTTTCGATTACATTTTCTATACAGGTTCAACTAGAGTAGGAAAAATTGTTCATGCAGCTGCCAATAAATACCTCACTCCTGTCACTCTAGAATTAGGTGGAAAAAGGTAAAAAAAAAAAAATATAATGAGCTTTTTAAAACAACAAAAACCTTTATTAATAAAAAAATCAAATTCCCAGTCCGTGTTACATCGACCAAAGCGCAGACTTAAAAGTCACCACAAAACGAATTCTCTGGGGTAAACTAATTAATGTTGGACAAACCTGCATTGCCCCAGATTATATTTTGTGCTCAAAGGAAATTCAAGAGAAGTTCGTTGCTGAAGCCAAAGATGTATTAAAAGAATGGTATGGAGAAAATCCAAAAGACAGCCCAGATCTATGTAGGATAATAAATGCCAATAATTTCCAGTAAGTAATCAAAGTCTTTATCTATTTAAAAGTCTGATAAAAAACATTCCTTAAAAGACGCCTCCTTGGACTGATGAAATGTGGAAAAGTTGCCGTTGGTGGAAAGTATGATGCTGCTGAGCGATTCATTGAACCAACAATTCTGACTGATGTTAGCCCCGACGATGCCATCATGCAAGAAGAAATCTTCGGTCCCATCTTGCCCATATATAATGTTGAAAATGCATATGATGCAATCAATTTTATAAATTCCAGGTAACACATCATCTTCGCACTTCAAAACAAAACCAAGAAATCATTCATTTGTGCCGTTGTCGTGCCGCATTTTTTCACTCAACACAGAACAAATATTTTGATTTAATTTTAAAATTTTATGTTTTTTATTTTCAAAATTTTATTTAAATGGAAAAATTTATTTATTTAAAAACAACTTAAAAAAAAAAACTTAACGAACACTAGAGAGGTACCTTTGGTTTCGTATATATTCTCTACGGAAAGCAAAGTGCAAGATCTATTCGTTCAGGGAACACAATCGGGAGGAATTTGTCTGAACGAAACAATCATGCATTATACTGGTAAGAATTCGGAATTATGTAAATTGGCTAAATATTTAGACAAAATGGAACAACTTTACTCTTACAATTCCAAACCACAAACATACATTTTTATCTTCTCTATAACAAAATTACAAAATTTGAATTTTCCTAACATTATGTAAACTCGGCTATCGAATATGAATATCTTCTTTGGTGATTTGGGCTTGAACACGAACATTTATAAACATAAACAAACAACCCTGTTGTATATAGTGTATTATATTTGAATAATTTAAATTAAATTTTGTTTTTAAGAGATAAAAGCTAGGTTTGGTTGTGGTATTATGTATGTACATACATATGTATATCAATAAAATTTGTAAATATTACCGTTATTTGGTGTAGATTTTTGATTAATAGTATATTTTAGTTATTTTTGTGTATGTACTAGAATAGAAGCGATCGTGCAAATTATTTTAGAGTAACAAATTGAATAAATTAAATATAATTCATAAACAGTCAATTTAGATGTCCAAAAGAATATTGTGTAAAGAAAAGAATTAATTCAAGAGGAGTAATGGAAATATCACAGCAAACTTTAAGCATTTTAGATTCTTTATAAGTATTCACTATCTCGGTCCCTAGCTAGTTACATCGAGTTTAGAAATGTAGGCATTTAAGATACCATGATAAAATAATATGAGAGGAATACGAACAGATTTAATCTTTTACGTGGTTGTAAGTTCCAGCTTCAAGCATAACGTTAACCACTTATGTTCTTTTAAAATATATTCAAATGAGGTTTAATAACACTTACATTGCACAACAATATAAAATTTTCATATTCATACTTTTGTTCATTATCTCATACAAAAATCATTTACATGTTATTTTAACTTCATAAAATTAAATGAAAATAATGACAATTTAAGAATAAACACATTTTTAATGATGATCGACAAAATAGGGAGAAGCCTTTGGTTGTGTATGTCTTTGATAATTCAAGGTCAAACATTAAGAATTTTCTTAATAATACATCGAGTGGTGGATTTAGCATCAATGAAACCTTAATGCACTGTGCAGGTACATATTTTACTTTTATATACATGTTTATAATAAATATTTTTTTCTTTTATTTTGTTGTGTGAACTTTGCAATTTGCGAGCGTTTGCAGCACTTTTTTTATTTAAAATTATTTTGTACTTTTTATTTTTACTCTAAATTTTACAATTGGAAAGAATCAAAATTTTCAGGATAGATTATAGGGCCACTGATGAAAGAATTTAACTGAATGTAATGTACTAGCCTCGCAAGACTTCTTCAGAAGAAGTTCAGTATGCTCTCGGCAAAATGTAAAGTGCCAAAAAAATTTTAATCAACTCTTTAAATATTGTAAATATTAACAAAAATAAAAATATAAGTTATGTGTATCCTCATAATAGCTTGTAAAGATCAATTTTATTTTTAACAAATCAACATTTTTAATATTTTATTTTTCGTATGCATGTTTTAACATAAATTCTTCAAGCTAACTTTAATGCAAACTAGTAAGAATTATTTTCTTGGAGCTTTAACCATGCAACATGCTATGCGATGATTAAAACCTGTAAATACAAATTTATATCTGATCCCGATAATTTTTACCATGAACGATTTGTTTATGATCTAATTTAATAATCTTAAGGTCAGTTCCTGCCCTATCATTTTCCTTTGTTAATAATGTCAAAGAAATACAAAAACGCGACAATTTTTATATTCAAATACATACATATTATAAGGATCAGATGATGCTTTGCTTTAATAATAGTTTAAATTAAAGGAAAAAAACTCTTTTAAACAATTGCTTTTTTCTAAATTATTTTTATCATTTAATGCATTTTAAACTACTTTTCCATTCCTGTGCCGAAAATGTTGTTGATTATATCTTTGCTCGCCCATGTTTTAGTTGATACACTTCCTTTCGGAGGTGTTGGATATAGTGGAATGGGATCCTATCACGGAAAGTATGGATTCGATACATTTACACACAAAAAGTCGTGCCTTGGAAAGAATTTCAATCCACTTGGAGAGTTCTTGGCATCGTAAGATTATAACAATGAATCAATTAATTTGGATGTAAATAATATTTGCTTGTAATTTAAAATTTCAGTGGCCGCTACCCCCCTTACTCTGATCGCAAAGCTACAATCCTTTCGATGATCCTAAAGAAAAGAAGACCATTCCCCAACATTTACTTATCACACCTTCTCGCACTTGGTCTAGGAGTGGGATTAACTCTGTTGGTGAATAATTATCTACAGGTAAGATGCTCATATTTTACTTTAATTTTCTAACACTTGACGGTTTTATAGCACAAATTTAAAATGTTTTTCAAGGGGAAATTATTGTCTCGCTAAAGAATCCATAAATGGTGTTGTACATATCTACATCAGCATTTGCATACTCGTACATACAATACATCATGTAGTTGTCCAGCTACATTTTAAACTTTATAATAACATTTTTGTTGTAGAGCCATCATCATTTGATTCACTGAACTTTTGAAAGTGAAAATAAAGGGAGCCATCAATTTAGTCCAATATATGAATTTCAGTAATTTGTAGAGTATTCCGTGAAACATTTAAGTATTGTTTTTGAAATTTTGTTAATATCAATCAGTATTTGCCGTGTAAATGTATTATTATAATTATTTTTACTAACAGAATTATTCTAAAGATACAAAGGCAACTGACTGTAAAATTGTATTTTATTTTTATTTTAAATTGAAATAAATGTATGTATAATTTTTTGTTTAATTTCATTAACTTGTAATTGGTTTTTAAATGGTGGTATTCGTGGTATTTATTTTTACCTATTGATTTTAGATGAATATATTTGATGTTTTGAATTAAAATTTTGTTTTTGTATTTCAGGAAAGCGACAAAAATTAAAATTGTGATGTTATTGTGAGATTTTTAAATAGATGTGCATCTTTGAAAGGCAAAGATAAAATGTTGTTAAAATGAATTAAGAAATTGTTATGTTTTTGTACGTTGGTGATTTTTTTATAAATGGATTCTTTTGTAATTGTTAATTGTAAATAAAGAAATATAAAAAATAATAAAAGTATTTTTGTTAAAATTTTATGATTTGCTTTGCCATCAAATAAACATTATTACATTACATACTACACCGCACATAAATGTAGAGTTGAGACACTTGCACCTTCAGCTACTGAGGCTATGTAAGGTAATACAACACAAGACATTAATACAAGACAGAAGGACAGAGTGGAAGGAAGAACAACAGAAAGAAGGAACACATCAAATAAACAACATGGATGTTGAGTTTAAAATCTCGTGATCAGTCTTGCTTCGTTGAAATTGTGATTTCAATTGTTTTATAAATAGAATTTTTGAAGTTTAAAAGTAAAAATGAATAAAAAAAACAATTTTGTATGAAAAGTCAGTTGTATTAGGAACTTATTTATTTATTATGTTTTTAGGAAAATTAATAAAATAAATAAAAAATGTACTTAAGTATACATTTCATGTGACTATTGTAAGTATCGAATTAAGAGAATCATGGTAAATAGGTGGTATATATACAAAAAAAGTAAGCAAACGCATCATGTCGTTGTATTTTACGCTTGTCATGGGTCTTGAAAATCTGTACAATGGCAACATAACCACAATGTTAAAAATAATGAATTGCAATATATTTAATTAAGTATATTTTTAATGTTTAATTAAAGAAAAAATTGTGTTCTTTTGGGATCAATGACATAATAAGAGGATGCAAATATCTTACTTAATTGATTATTAAATCATATTTTACCAAAAATGGACTTATACGAGTAACATTTTCAAAAAACCGTTCATTTATTCTATTAATTCTTCAAAGAAACAGGTTGAACATGTTTACACTAAAAAGAGTCCACTTTGATTATCACAAGAATTAAGATTTTCTGAGAATTTAAAGCATGTTCACTTTTCATCGTTTGATTTTCGATTAACAAATAAATCTTTTTTCGCAAATTAGAAAATAAATATTTTGACTTTCGTATAAACCTATTATCGAAAACAAATCATAGAAGACAATAACTCATAACAAAGCCGAACAATAAGCTAATATAAAGTTGTTGCAACTCACTCAATTCAAATAATCGCCAAATTTGCAATTTTCATTCTTTATCAACCATAATTACTTTTTCAAATGTAACATTTTAAAAGTATCGAGTTGCAACAAGTGCAGTGTTAACACACCCTTACTTAATATTGTCTTCTGTCATGTTTGTATTTTCTCATTCGCTGAACGCTGTTCTCCAGCTGACATACGAATTTTGTGTCCTCAGAAAACTATTCGTTTTTCATATTTCGTAGAAATTTGTTTTCGCAAAAAACAACAAAGGAAGACTTGTGAGAAAAAGTATACACAAATAGAAGTAAAAATGTCCAACAACGATGAACTTATTGCACAATTTACCGAAATAACCGGTGCCACGACCGAATCCGCTAAATTCTACTTGGAAAGCAGCAACTGGGCATTACAGGTAACAGAAATCATAAAACACTTCTAGGTTATGTTTGGGTTTCTTTCTGCAAAAAAAAAAAACTGCAGTGTAATAGAGATGCATCTCTGAGTTAAATATAATATTTGTGAAATTGTTTGTATAATACCTCGCGATTAGGATGCTTTGTCGAATTACTTGACAAATGCGGCGGATGGTGACGATGTTAACGATGAGATGGGGGTTCCCAACGATGAAGACGATTCCATGCCACCAACGAATTCCAATCGAACCGGGTCATCGCAGCCGACTGCCGAAACTGCGAGTGCTAAATCGAACAAGAAAACTGGAAGTTCTCGAACTACCAGACCAAAGTATGATATTTATGGCCGATTGTTGGTTGTGGATCAAAGTTAAATATTTGGTGTTTATTTTTAAGAATTGCAACACTCCACAACATGTCGCAAAACTCGTCCAGTGACGAAGAGGGACAGGCTTTCTATGCCGGTGGTTCGGAGCGATCGGGTCAGCAGGTTCTTGGACCACCTAAGCGCAAGAATTTCCGCGAAAAACTTACTGATATGTTCCGTCAAGCTAATGAACAAGCTCATGAGCACCCTGCACCATCAACTTCCTCGTCTGGTGCTAGCTGGGGAGTCGGATTGCGCTTGGGACAGACTGAAGACGACCACTCTGTGGTTAATGCGGGCGCAAAGAACGAGGGCCGAAAATCACAGTCGGTCGTTTTGAAGCTCTGGAGTCAAGGATTCTCGATTAACGATGGTGAATTGAGGCTTTACGAGGATCCCGAAAACAAGGAGTTCTTGGAAACTGTAATGAGAGGGTAGGTCAATTTGTCTAGGATTGATTGATTGGTTATGAACGACATCTGCTTTGTGAACTTTAATAATTGCTGGAATGGCCATTGATCTCCCTTAACATTTAAATGAATGAATTTTCCTTTGCATTGCAGTGAAATTCCTTCTGAATTAATCGAAATGGGCAGTATGGTAAGTGTTGATGTTGAAGACCACCGACAGGAAGACTTCAAAAGGAAGGTAAAGAAAGTCCAGACATTCAAGGGATCAGGACAAACTCTAGGAAGGTTTGTATCATTCAAAAAATTCTATTGCAAATATGTATTTCAATAACTCAGTTTCCATTTCTTACAGTCCAGCCCCAAATGTAGTAGAAACAAATGTTGTTGACACTCCAGAGGACGGTTCGTCTAATGAAGACAATGAAAGTAAGGCTAAGGAGCAACTTAAAGTAAAGACTGGCGAACCTGTTACCCAGTTGCAGATTCGTTTAGCTGACGGTTCAAGGATTACATCTCAATTCAATCTCACACATACCGTTGGCGATATTCGTCAGTTCATAGAAACGTAAGTAACTGAAATATATTCTGTTTTCAAGGAATTTTATAATTTTCTTAAACAAATTTTTGCAGTGCACGTCCACAATATGCCCATCGAACTTTTATCTTGGTATCATCATTTCCAACTCGTGAAATCGACGATGACACTGCAACCATTGAGAAGGCTGGCTTAAAAAATGCCGCTATTATGCAGCGTTTCAAATAGAGATATGCAATAAGTGTGCTGGTCGCGAACATTCAACTTATTCTTATTTAATAACTTCACACAATTGAACATTTATAATAATTTATTAATGTTGAATAATGTTTTAAGTTTCGTTTCGTTTCTTTTAATTTTTTGTTTTTTGTAATGGTTAAACCAGCCAGCTAGCGCTTTTTTATATAAAACATACATACACATTTAATTATGGTACATTTGATACGAATGGTGGCATTAAGAAGGAAAACTCATGAGCAGAACAAAAAATAACTACAAGCAAATATAAATTTAAATGTATTCAAAACTAAATAAAGATAATGTGAAGGTTTAGAAGGAAATATTTTAATTTCTATAAATTTATAGAAATAGTACAATTACCAGAAGCTGGGATAGTTTCCTGTTTACCTAGGTTTTTGCAAGATAAATTTCGTGTAATAATTCTATACCGGTATAAACTTTTTTTAATTTATCACCTAAGGTCAGGACGATTTGCTGAAAGTCCCTTTTACTGCATAGATACTGATTACTTACTGTAGGTGGTTGTTTGAGCATGGCTATGAATGTAGTTCACGGCTATGAATGTAGTTATTCTTCGCTTACCAGTCTACACGTTTTAATTGTCGGCGGGTGTGTGGATTAGATCATTGTATGGCAAAAAATAAATTAAGGCAGCACATACGCATCAGGCAAAACCATTAAAAAGCAATCTAGGGTAAGTTGGGAAGACAAATTAGTTAGCGCTCTTAGCAGCGACCTATTTAAGAAATCAAATTTCAACATCATTCTTTGAACTAGTTGAGATTTAATATAGTTGAGAATAGTTCTGGCACGTCACTATAACCCATTTTTTAATGGATTCAAGTATCTTTTCTCTTCGTTAAATATTCACAATTATTGTGTCAAGCTCCTAAAATGTTAGTAGTTTAGTGACCCAATGTGCATACATCATACTAAAAGTCTCAAACAACATTCAAACTCGATCTTAAAATTTCTTTAGGAAATATAATTTTATTACTAAAATAAAACTACAAAAAAGTCATACATAAAGAACAATAAATCATAATTGTATAGTTGGCTGTTCCTTTAAAACAGGAAACCAATTTCAGTCCTAACGCTATCCAGATATTGCATGAAATCCTGTCGCAATGAATTTCTCCAATCGTAGAAACCATCCTTCGTGCTAAAACAATCCACATATCTATGAGTGAGTGCCAAAGACAGCGGCAGTGTAACACTCTTATTGCTTTCTGTTTGCATAGTCGGCTTGTACGCATACAATTTGTTACTGAATTTCAATTCAGGATCGTACAGAGTATTGTCAATGAGTAGTTTATTCTTGTGGTCCAAACATACTCCAAATGAGGCCAATTCGAAGCGTTTAATGTCTCGATCGTAATGATCTAGCGATCGCAAAACCGAGCCAGTATCTTGAATCTTCTTGTTTGGATAGACAAATTCGTTAATGTTCAAGAGGAAAGTGAATTTGGCTCCGTTGGTGTTGCGCATGAGGCAATCGGCCTCGATAAGTTTTCGTATTTTCTTTGAGTCGTTCTGGGCAAATGGGAAGTTAAAGGGAAAGTAGTTCAGATTCACACTCGTCTTTCGAAGCACCTTGCGGATGTGGTATGGCACTGCGTCACCGTTGTAAACAAAGAAATGATCGATGCCAATGGTTTGATGGTAGAAGAAGAACTGCAGTAGGTTGGTCTTCGTGGCAAAGCTCATGGTTTTATTAAAGTCCGCCATGTTAAGGCAGATTGTGGCTATTTGCATGCTATGGGAGATCTGCGGTTTAACATGACGCAACAGCAACTTGTAGCTCACTTTGCTGGCAATCTCTGTAAATATGAGTTTCTCTGGAACTCCAAAGTCTCTACTGAGTTTGCATAGGAATTTGTAAGAGAAGAAATCTATTTTGTCCGTGGGAGCTTCACTCTCATCAAGGTGATAAAATTTGAACTTGCCAGTGATAATCCTGTCGTTGCTGTACTGCAAAGCACATTTGAAATTAATTATCGCCGATTTCTTACCCGTCACAAGAACTACAGCGTCCCCGCCGGCCATTAGTTCATTTCTCTGCCAAAACGCCGAATACGCGTAAAAGGAATCCCCAATCTTTTGCCAAACCGGCAGCGGATATGCGAAATCATTGAAATCATCATCTTTAGTGCCGTTTTCCAAGCGCATCATCAGGGCCGCGTCTTTGCGGCCAAAGAAATTCACTACATGCAGGATGTACTTCAAACGATTGTTTTCGCTCTTATAATTAAGGAGGACTATAACACTGATGGCAGAAATCACAAGGAGGAGGAGTTGCTGGTATTTTCTCATAATTTGTGGGTTTAAACTTTGAAGATTTTGTTCTTGGTGGAGTTTCAATTGATTTTAATTAAATGTTTACATTTATTTTTCTATTTTCTTCTTTTGTGTTTGTGTGGGGTTCTGAAAAATGTCAAAAGTCAACTGATTTGTTGTCAAACCAGTATGGGCGTTTCAGGGTTGAGAAAACTGCTGAATGGCTGGATTCAGCACAAAAGCTGTAAGCATTTTGAAGTGGGAAATAGAATACAAGTGCAATACCAGTCGTGTTGACCATTTAAAAGTTTGCTGTTTAAAAAATGTAAATGGTTTTTTGGTTTTATACTGTTCTCCGGTACCTCTAAGAGAGATTATTTTTTATATTTAAATTATAGCAATATAATTTGAGGACAGTATATTTTTATTGAAGCGCAGTCTTAGGTGTAAGTCCTTTTCATGGTTTTTCAAATTTTGTTTAGCCTTGTTCATTTCTTTATTAAAACAATTAAATTTGATCTTTCAAATTACTTGTAAGTGGAGTATAAATTTGAAGTGATTCCTAGTCATTAAAATGTTCACTTAACCAAAATTGTCTAGTGAATGCCAAATTTTATGCGAGAAACAGATTGACACAGTAACTTCAACAACCACATCATTCATTTTAATTTAAATGGCTTTGTATACATTGACATATTGTTGTGCATATGAAATATATCAAGACTAACATAAATGAATATCAAAAACACTGTTAACGTTACAATCTGTTTGACATGACTTTTTTGATTAGTGCGGTATTACACAGCGCATGTATTTAATGCGCAGTTCTCGGTTATTTCGTTTTGGAGTGTCTTTCGCTGATGCGCTCGTTATTACACGAAGACTTTTCTGAGTTTGCAGCTTTACTCATTTTTTGACAGATATCTTTCATTTCACATTCGTTGTTTCGGTGATCGGTTTTGTAATTAAGAAAAAAAATAATAAAAATCCAAAAAAAGGGCCAGAGAATGATTTGAACAATTTAGATTTACTTAAATAAATTATATAATAAACTCGTATGTTAAGGCTTCATTCCATTTTATTTTATTTTCATTAGCCAAAGCCTCATTATGGATGTTTCCTTAATAACGAACGAAACGAAATAAAGCAAATTCGAAAAACAACGGAGAGGGAGAAAGAGAAACGTCAAAAACATGCAAGGATTATTCCGTCCGTGCATGTCGAGAAAGATTTATTTCCGTTTCATTCTTTCTTTATTTCTTTCTCTTTCGCACTTCATTCATGCGAGACTTAACATGCGCTGTGTAATACCGCACTTAGGAAGTTTTCTTTGCTGTACTCGTTAGTGTCATCGGTGTCTTAACTCGCTTTTATAATATCTACTGTCAAATTTTACTCGTTATTTGCAAAAAAAAAAAAACAAGCCATGCGCCTTGAGCCGGCATGACGGTGGCCTTCCTTGGCTTGGGATTCATTTTCATTTCGTTTTTTGTAAAATAAAATTTTCGGCCAAAGAAAGTCACAAGTTCTGTGGGAGTTTTGAATTTAGGAACTTAAATTTAATTTATCATTTTAAATATATTAAAATTATTTATTTACGTTGAAATATAAATTAAAACTAATTAAATGGTGAGTGAAGTAAATAATTTACAAAGAATTGAATTTTCTTCATTTGGAATATTGTGCAGTGTATAACTAAAAGTGGGACGCCATCTTGGGTTCTGGTGGAAATTTTTGATTTTGATTAAAAATTTAATTTTATCCCGAATTAATTGCGCTTGTTGAACTTAATTATTAAGAATTGTAATTTATAAAAAAAAATTGAATTATTTTGAGTATGTTTTATTTATATTAAAGTAATGGTGAAGTTTATTGAGGTTGCATTAAAATTTAAAGCCGAAAAAATCTTCCTGTAATTCAGAATGTGTATGTATCCCAAAAAATTTTAAAGTTAAATACCTACCTGACCAATGTAGCTACATACATTAAATAAAAATGGAGACGCCATCTCTATTATAGGTGTTCGATTATTACTATTTTATTCATCCTTTTGCTTATTTTCTTGTATTCAAGATAATAAATGTTCATAATCATAATAAATGTTAAATTCAACTTCTCGAGTGAGCTATATAATCTAGTGAGTATATACTCACAGTATATAGATAAGTATACTATATTCTTAGATCTCCTCAGACTCCATTTTGCATTTTAATCATTCTGTCCAGAATACTTATTTTGTTTAGATTATCAAAAATGTTTAAAATTAAATCGACTTCTGGTAAATCGAGTAATATGTAGAATTACTCGGAAAATGTTTTTTCTTTAAAGAATTTATGTATAATATATCCATTATCCGCATTCCGGCTATGTACAAGGCTTGTCCATAATGGAAAGCCCGCTCAAAATCAGTAAATGGTGAAGCGGTACAAAATGAAAGCTAATCTGCATTCATTTAGAATAAAGAAAAGAACAAATTTAAAGACAAAAACGTTTACCAAAAATGGAATGACGAAAGAAAGAACATTCTAAAAGAAAAAGAGAATAGCTTTTAGCTTGTACAGAGCCAAAACAATTGTATATCTATTTGATTTAGATAATTTGGTTTTGAAATAACAACTTCCCTACCACAACTAGTAGGAATATAATCACCGGCTTCTCATTGTCGTTTTTCTTTTTTTTTACTATAAGGATATATCTGAGTGGTCAGCTCAGCTAGTATATTATAGTCTGGATGGAGTGAATTTAATACTGCAGGGACTGTTGAACCTATTCAGTTCGTTAACGTTATCAAATATGTAGTTATATTTAATAAAAATACTACAATAGCTTAATTCTTTTGATATTTTTAGATATTATATTCAGCTTTTAAGAAATTCAGGTAAAAAATCCTTAATATTATTTTTGTATTTTTGTCTTTTTTTCTTATTGCTTTTTTTTGTAAGGTTAAACTTGGGTTTCGTAGTAAACATTTTTGCACGATAATATTATGTTCACTGACTGTTCTATCAAATCAACAAAAACAAAGCTGCAAAGCATATTTTGGGCAAACACAGTTTTGCTACTTTTATATTTTAATTTTTCTGACTTGAAAATACAATACATATTTTATTTACTGGCCCAAGACACAAAAAGCACTGCAATAAACTGTTCCAAATTGTTATAGACTTCCTTAATGATAAGCAAAAATCTTGTTGAACATCAAAAAGCTTTTCTTAACTCTTCCAAACTGTTCGGACTTTGTAACATCTTCATTGAACACAATTAAAATATGAAGAGCATAGAAGATAAAGGTGCAAAGTGACATATTTTCGAGTTTTTGATTTTTCTTAGAGATGAAGGTCTTCGGTGTATAAAAATTAAAAACTATCTCTAGTCTGTATACTTCTTTTATGTTCAAAAACCAATTCTTGTTGCGTTGCCAACAAAGTTTTTAAACCTTTTGGTTTTCTAAAAGTTGGTTTCTTAGTTTAGGAAATTTTGGTTGTTGAAAGTTGTTACGATTATTATTTTTTTTGTTGATTACTTTTTTATGCAAGTTCTATCACGTTACATATGGTGAAGGGGCCAAAAATAAATTGTTGGCACTCATAAACAGAGTTGTAGCATGCAGAACCAATTACTAGTCAGTGGAAGTTCAATCGTTTGGATACAAAAACCAATCTGATCTAATTGCTTAAAACCACAAGGCACATACAAAATCTATCTACATTATTATTATTATTACTTACAAAAATAAAATGAAAAAAATTATAACTTTTTATTATTCTATTTCCAGGAACACAAATTGGTTTCTGTACGCACTGTTGTTGTAAACGATATCAATTAAAGATTCAATTTTTGATAGCATAGTTGCCATTCAGCTCATGAGTAATCGGGAGGCTGAACTTGATCGAATCACTGTTAAAATTCATAATATGAAACGTAGCGCATCGCGCGATTCACAAAGAAACAAACGCAGGGGAAGTATGGGTCGTTACGATAATGGAGGAAGTTCTGATGAGCGTATGTCGCCTGATCGTCTGCGCCGTCGCATGGCTCGTTCGCCAAGTCCACGAGCCCGTTATATGTCGCCGCATCGCGATGATTATGTACGAATACAAGCCGATAGGCCAACCTATAAAGTGTTGTGTGTGAGTGCACTGCATCCGAAAGCTTCCGACGAATTTATCAAGGAAACTCTGTATAGGGACTATAAGAAGTTTGGAGACTTCAGTATAAGGATAGCCCATGATTTGGACGAACGTGTGGCATATGTGTGCTTCCGCACTCCAGAAGATGCACGCGAAGCAAAGCATCATAAGCCAAGAGTCATACTATATGACAAAATTGCATTAGTGGAGCCAGTTTATGAGTCATCATCGCGCAATGAATATCGGGCCCGTCCCCGATCGATTACTCCGCCGCCCGAATATGATCGTCATTATTATCCGCGGTCCCCGGTACCGCCACCTGGGCCACCGGAAAGGCGTCGCCCACACATCGATCCCTATGATCGTTATGGGCCACCACCACCCGGGCCGATGCATCATCCAAGAGAATTCCGGCCTGTCGTCCATCACGACTATCTTCCACCACGTGGACCACCAATGCACCATGTACCACCTCACATGCATCCACCACCGCATCACTATATGCCACGGCACATGGTTCCAAGGCCACATATTCCTTATGAGAAGCCCGAGAGCAAAAAAGACAAGTTCCCCAATTACTTGCATCACGTTCAGCCAGAGGATGATCCCCTGGCTACCCGTACACTTTTTGCTGGCAACCTCGAGGTAAACATTTCAGACGAAGAACTACGTCGAATTTTTGGGAAGTATGGGATCGTGGAAGATATCGATATCAAGCGGCCACCACCCGGCACGGGCAATGCCTTTGCATTTGTGAGATATCAAAATCTTGATATGGCCCACAGGGCAAAGCTCGAACTATCCGGACAGTATATTGGGAAATTCCAATGCAAAATTGGTTATGGCAAGGCTACCCCTGCAACTCGTATTTGGGTTGGAGGCTTGGGTGCCTGGACTTCGGTGACTCAATTGGAGCGAGAGTTTGATCGTTTTGGAGCCATTAAAAAAATTGAATACCAAAAGGGCGACACTTGTGCTTACATTCAATACGAATCGGTCGAAGCCGCAACAACGGCAATGAAGGAGATGCGTGGTTTCCCACTTGGCGGGCCGGGAAAACGTTTAAGGACTGATTTCTCAGAAATTGCAGGCACCGTATCGGCTTCGTTTAAAGCAAAAACATCAACTCCAGGGTCCTATGAAGAGGGTGGTGAGTTCAGACGTGGGGAATATGACTACCATGACCCACACTACGATGAAATGGCAGCTTATCACCATCCAGTAGCTCACTACCACCATCCTTATCCACCTCGTGGTGGTCATCGTGGTCGTGGAATCTATCGCGGCCGAGGGACGTATCGCGGTGGCTATCATAATGATGTACACAGACCACCGCCAGCCGGAGCGGCGGAAGAAGAATGGCGTCGTCCACCACCTGGAGAATTTGACCGAGCGCGTTCAGGATCACGAGAACCCGGTGTTGATAGATCGAGATCGCGTTCTCCCAGACGTCGCAGTCCCGATTCGGACTCAGATTCATCTACTCGACGCAATGGCGCACTAAGCGCTGCTCGCACTCTCACAGACATTTCACGGAAATGCAGCACTTTGTGGGAAGGCTCATTGATTCTTAAAAGTTCTCTCTTTCCTGCCAAATTCCATCTCACCGATGGCGATTCCGATATAGTTGACTCTCTGATGCGTGACGAAGATGGCAAACACAATCTACGTATTACACAACGTCTGCGTTTAGATCCACCTAAGCTAGAGGACGTACAAAAAAGAATTACATCTTCATCTTCACATGCTATTTTCCTTGGATTGGCTGCACCAACAGCTGCTGTTCCCGCAGATGATGCAGCTGGAGGTGTGCAGACACGCCCACTACGAAATTTGGTATCATACTTAAAACAAAAGGAAGCAGCTGGTGTAATATCTCTTCTCAATAAGGAGACTGAAGCCACTGGAGTTTTGTATGCATTCCCACCATGTGATTTTTCAACAGAACTCTTGAAAAGGACATGTCACAGTGTGACAGAGGATGGTTTGAAGGAAGATCATTTGGTGATTGTGGTAGTACGCGGAGGAACTGCTTAAATTATCGTAGAGGTAAATTTATTTATCATTGATTATTTTGTATGCATTTATCTACCAATATGCCAAGTTAAAGGCGATTGAACTTATAAAAGCTCAATGGTATGTCCATTTTTTAGATTCATTTCTTTCCACAATAGTCTGTGCTTTAATTTCTACAAAATAAAAAAAATAAAAAACATTCTTACTGACTTTATATTTTTTTTTTGTTTTCTTTTCAGATTGCTTCCCCTTTTGTAAGGTGGGACTTATTAAAAGAACAAAAATCTCTCATTTGTAGAGAAATAAGAGTAGGTGGTAGAGAACGTTCATACAACGGTATTTTTTCATTTATTTTATAAATTTATATAAACTATAGCGTTTACTGATGGCTATAAAACAAAGAGTAGTACTATAATTATTATATTACATCAACAAGAAGTGAATGTTTGTGAAAAAAAAATTACATATATAATTGTATAAAAAAAAGTTCTTAATCTTAAATTATAAAACGAATATATAATGAATGTGCAGTTTAGTGAGTAGACTTCGATAACATTGACCGACGATTCCTGTTTGAAATTGTTTCCATAAAACCACGAACAAAAATCAACTAAAATTTGTCTTTTTCTAAAATATTTGTGTTAAATTTACTATTTTTATATGAATTTCGATCAGAAATCTTAAAATGAAGAAAATATTGTGCTCGTTATAACTAAAGTATTTTAGGTGATAATGAATGGTTATCGTGGTGAAAAAATAAGAAATGTTCTTGTGATTTTGATGATGTGCTTAATTTTCGTTGAATAATTGACATAGTTGTCCTCTCAAACAAAAAACGTGACGTGCTTCTGTTCTTGGATGGAAGATATTCCTCAAACCAAACCATTGTTGATTGTTTTCTTACAGTTTTAATGCTGATTGAAAAAGTGGTGACCGAATTGCATGCAGAAATTTGCAATCAAAAGTACTTAATTTATTTTTTTCTGTTCAATACAATAATATAGTTTGTGAAAAATTCAGAAGTGGGATCTCTGGAGAGAGTCAAATTTTCTTCTCCATACGATTCAGAGAAATCCAGTTGTGAGAGATTGTGAATAGTATAATGCCGCCAAAAATTAATTTCTCTTTGAATTTAAAATTCAAAATCAAAATTTGTTATATTTTTTATTTATTTTTTTTTTTCTTGTTGACAAACGGTGTGCAGTGCAAATAAAAAGTGCAGAATGTCCAGTGTGTGACATTCCAACACGTTCAATTCAAATTCAAATTCTCCCGACTCCCGACTTGGGCAGTATCAGAACGCCATGTAGCATTTGTTACAAAATTGTTTTACTTGAAAAGGTTTTGCAAATGTTACATTGTTTTCTTAATAATTGCCATACATACAAGAGCACATGACAGAGGTTACAAGTTTCAGTTTAATAAATAAACATCCACATCTACATGAAGAGAGATGTAAGAACAAGAACACAAACATTACTGCTTTCCTAATCAAATGCAAACATACATTGTTGGCAATGTTTTTTGTCTTTATTATAATTGATTGTTCTTTGCTAATGACAAAAAAAGAACTTTAGTTTAACTGTGTAAGTTTATGTGAAAAAAACAGAGAGAATATTTTTCAAAGTAATGTGCTTCTTTTTAAGAATTAAATTTATCGGATATAAAACATACATAATTATATGAATAAAGTTACAAATAATAAAAGTTTCTGATTGTTCTTTCTCTATTATTCTCTCTGAGAGTTTTTCTGTTGTGTTGATTAAAAATTCAAACATATTTTTTTTTTAATTTTGGTGATTTGTGTGTGCGCGGAGTGGCAAAGGATTCTAGGTGCATAAAACAACATGACAATAGCAGCGATAAAGTGAAGTTAAGAGCTAAAAGTGTTTTCTGGGGTTTCGATTTGTAGTGTCTAGTTGTTTTTGATCCAAACCCTAGCTTGAGTGTTTGCAAGTGTTTCTCAAGGCAATGGAAAAGTGGTAAGATGTGAGTAAAGTTGTCAAGCTACGAAAAGATAACTGAAATCAAGACATTAAGATATGTAATGCATTAGAATGCATTATTTAGACTTAATAAATGTTTACAATCTAAATATGGTAAAAAACATTGTGTGCATTTAAACTTTTCTTACAAAAACATTTCCGTACCTATATTATTTTTAACTTAATCGCAAACTCAACATCAATATTTAAAATCCAAAAATCATGCACAGAGTGAGCCAAAAATCCTTTTCTATAAATATTTAATGTACAGTTCCTTTTTGATTAAAAAAATTAAGATCAAAGAATAAATATTCCAAATGCGTACTTTCGAAAATATTTTTACAAAATTGTTAGAAAATAAAGTTAAAGTTACTTTTTTCATAGGAATGGGACTTTTGGCAAACCGTTAACTTCTCAATTCAGAAACCATCAAATCCAAAATCTTCACATTACAAATCTCATGAATCCACAAAACAAATCCTAAAAAAGGAAATTGAAAATGTCTTACAAAATAAGAACCTGTGTTATATACAATTGTGGGTAAAAGGTTTCTTTAGCCCACAATTAAAATGTTTTTCTGTATAGCTCGTAGGATACTAATCAAACCGATATTTAAATTAGAACTATATTTTTTATGTAAGGCCTCTAAAGAACAGGGTTTTGGTTTCCGTGCGCACCAGTAGACAGATGATATTGGAATTGTATAATGTCAATGTCAAAAAGATGGGATTGTTTGGTGCAAAAGATCGTTTAAATAATTCTTTTAAAACTTAATTCTTGATATACATATGTTTGTTATCCTGCCCTAGCGAGGTACAGACAGTATATGTGAGGTTCAAGTTGCTTTCAAAATATATTTTCGGAAGGAATAATTATACTGGGATGGATTGGTGCATTTTGTTTAGCGATGAATTTGCGTGCGAGGAAATAGGAAAACAATTTTACCAATAATGTCGGACAAAAAATTCCATACAGCTGTTAAAAAGAAGATCTCCAAGTCAAAATCCTCCGAATCGTACAAAATTGGTAAATTTTCAGCTCCGAAAGATATCTTTCAGGGCCGGTTGGATGCGTACATAATGTAACATACATACATATAATGGCTAAAAAATTACTTAAGAATAGTTGCTGTGTGAATTCTTTTTAGGAATACAAGGCTTAAGTTAAATGAAAAGTGAATTTACAATGACTCTTAAAAACAAAATATTGGTAATCAAATGAAAATTATTATACTCAAAATCCCATACCACTAATTTAAAACAAAACTTCATTATTCAATATCATTATTTTTAACTCATGAGTTACTATATATTTAGGTAACTAAAAGCACAATCGCAAGCAATATTATCAATGTAAAATAGTTTTATTCTTGTTTTGTTTTTTTCATATTATTAATTGTTACAGCCATATTATGATTTACGAGTCACATACATAAATCCGTTTTAAATGTAGGTACATACATATACATATTTATCTCGCTTAGTTTATCGTGTGGCCAAAATTAATTAAACTTTCATTCTCATTAGTAATTGTTATTTAATTTTGTATTTATATTTTAGCTAAAGACTTTTATTTAGCTTTATGCATTTAAAACACTTAAACAAACTTAAAACTAGTTACAACAAACAAAATTAACATAATAAAAAATAAAAAAATAGGACCATTGCTATTGGTAGAACATAAAAATTAAGAAATATAGTTATTATTTGGCAGAACAGTAAATCCAGGGCTTTGCGCTGTCGTTGCACTTTGCACTCCGCCACTGGTAAACTTATTTGGTCATCCAAAACGTTCATTAATACCGCATGATGCTCAAAACTCGACTTCATTGGCTAAAAATCGACAAAAAAACAGACACCCAATCTATTTAAGGTCTTTTAAAATTTATTTTAATTTAATTTTTTTACCAAGAGTGATGAACAAATTAAAAACAAATGTGGCTGTAAGTGCGTGGGTAATGTATTATTTTAAACAGCACCGTCACTGTTACTTTTTTGAGAAACTGTTACCACAAAATATCACATAGTCTATTTTTGTACTTACAAAGAATGCTCATAGAAGTTATTTTAACTGCACATACATAAGTATATTGTATATGTATTAAACTTACCTTAATATACATTTCTTGTATTGCTGGAAACAAGAATAAAATTGTTTTATTTCTTAAACCTAAAAAGATGTCACATCCAGATTGACATCTGCATGGACAAAAATGCAGCCATCCAAGATTGTAGTTTTTTCCAAAGTGATGTCTAAACTTTATTATAATTATTTAATTTTATATAGTTTTTATTTTTTGTGAAGATATTTTTTTTTTAAGAAAAACTATTATAGAACTGAACTCTTTTTTATTTAGAACTATGCATTAATTAGTTGAAAAAATTACACATATTTTTAAGAAGGAAAATGTATGTTTTTTTATCGAATACACGATCTACTGCTGGGATAAATATTTGATATTAATATGAATAATGTAAGTATGCAAACAAAACGTACATGACTCATTTATGCATGTAATCTTACTTGATGATTAAGTAGTACAAATTTGAACAAAGTTTATACTTCTTAAAGCCCGTATAATGATAAGATGTAAACAAAAATTAGCGGATATGGTTGCTTCCAAACTCAAAATTGTTCTAATTTCACAGATGTGAACCGAAATTACAATTCATTCAAACCGAAAGAAAATAGTATGCCAAAGTTACTATTATTCATTAATAACAATTAATTAATTGTAACTTAGACCAGATCCAACCTCCTTCGGATGCAATTGTTTTTCTTACGAAATTCAGCAAAATAAGCAATTAAGTTTTCAATTATGGATTTTTACTCAAAGCCTCGTCAAGTATATTGGTTATCCGATGAAGCCGACGCGACAGTCGGCATTCCTATTCCTATTTAATGATGGCAACGAAGACTGCCTAATATATACTTTCATACATCTTTCCATCTAAAACCATAGTCTCGTAATATTAAAACTTCCGTTGACCATAGATACCATAGGATATTGAAACAACGAGATCTAAAAGCTTATGCAGGAAGCATTGTTAGTTTTAGTTGTTATTTGTCTTAGATAAAATCAAAATGCTTTTGAGCCCGTTAAAATTTTTTCTAGATGTAAAAAATCCTAGGAAATATAATCAGGTCAGCTATGCCAGTTTCCTCAACTTGCCAAAGCAACGTTACTCAATGAAATATAAATAAACTTACGAAGAGCTTTCCGCTATGTCCAAAAGTACAATTGTGGAAAAGATGGTAGATATAAATTGGACCATGTTCGAGTTTTTCTAAAAAAGCACTTGCACATAAACAGGATCTTGCAGTGCGTAAATACGACTCTGTATGTATGGGGAAGAATAGGAAGTAATAAACAATTGCATCGTTATGGAAGTGTCGCAATGTCCACATGAAATACTCTTGACGGACTATGTCATGAAGTAAGTGTCATAAAAGTTTCATCAAAAGCCAGATGTGAACATGTGTATGTAAATGGTAATAGAGACCATTAATACAGTATCAAAGACTTAAACTGACAAAACTACATTTTCATTCGCATATTTCCTTTCGGAAGCATATCCGTTCTGTAAACCAGTTTAACATATCCCAGTGGTTAATTTAAAAAGATTATTTATGGAACATGGTTGATTGGTACACTTGCGATATCATGCACATTATAATCGGTATCCGTATTAGGTGACAGATCAGCAATAATATACGTAATATGAATTAAATTACAAACTTGATTTTATAAAATGTTGGCCATTGTGGAATAGATGAGTAAATAATGGATAGTAATTTTTAAAAAATTCAAGCATTCTACATGGAATAGAAGGGTGAATTAAAAGTTTGACCAAATACTACTACTTTGAGAAGTAGACTCACTATAAACAGCGTTAACTTAAGACACATGCATATTGCATATGTACATCTTAATAGTAAAAGTGATTTAATATTATTTGTTTTCTAGGTCAGCACTAATTACAATTTCACATATTTATAGGAATAACACGAAGAGTCAAATATATGTACATTATATGTATGTATGAGCAGCTTTAAATATGTTTTTTTATTAAAAATTTATTGAAAAAAACGTTTTGAAACTTGCCTTTATTTAAAGGTCTCATTCCTGAAACCGTAAAAGGAATGAAATTTTAGTATTCATTGAGTATAAGTTCTCGAACATGTTTTAGTCTCTTTAAGTTTTAAGAAAGTTTCCCATGGCTGCATAGAACCTAACCAAATTTTGAAAAAAAATATTACACTTTGCTGTAAATTTACTTCACTTTTATTTGATTTTATAGCCATTTAAATTTAAAGTTTTGAATATCCTGATTCCTGATCGTCCTTTTGTTGGTTTCTGCATTTTATTTACCATGACAGCAAGGAGCTGGTTGACAGCAAACTGGTTGGGGCTGAGGATGTGGTCGCGGGGCAGGTGCTGGTATATAAACTGGATGCGGCACAAAAACAACCGGTCTTGGAGGGGGTGGTGGAGGAGCAGGAGCGGGAACGAAAACTGGCTTTGGGACTGGAATGTAAATTGGTTGTGGAGGCGGATGAGCTGGTGCATGCACATAAACAGGTGCTGGAGCTGGATGAGCAGGTGCTGCTACATATATAACACGACCTCCTCCTCCTCCCCCTCTTCCTCCACCTCCACCCTTCTTTTTATGAAATGTTGGGTCACTAGTTACAGAAGTGAGAGTCAACAGCGTTAAGCAAATTAGCATTACAATATTGTACAACATAGTTTCGAATCAAAATTCACGTCTATACTATAACGACTAACAAGTGAAGCTGAAGCTTTTATAAGATAAATAAAACTTGGAGGAATAAATAACTGCCAATTATTTGAAAATACAATTAATGAAGGATAATTAGCTTCCTCGAACACATTGACTTTATCAATTCTTATAAAAATTTAAAACTTCATAGATTCACCCGTGTAACTACACATGTAAAGTTTTCCACAAATTGATGATTAAAATAAAATAAAATTGTAGGTATTTAGCCAGTTACATTTTTTTACTATAATTGTATTATTTATTTTTGTTTGAAAAATAAGGAAATATTTAAAAATAAATAGACATGTAATTGATGAATTGAAGCTATGAAAATAATATGGTAATTGCAATTTTGTGGTAAATATAAAGTCTTAAAATTAACAGAAAAACCACACAAAATGTTAAATTAAAAGCGAAAGTGAAGATGGTAGTTTTTTGTTTTTAATTTGTTTGTGATGCAATTATTGATTATTATAAATCTGATTGATAAGCTATTGTGAAATTATTTTATTGGTTAGATGTGTATATTTATGTATTTATTGTTTATATTTACTCATTTCTTAGAATCAAGGAGATTTTCATCAATATTGTGAAATCCATTCAACCAAAATTTGTTTTATGGAATTTTATTAATAGACAAGTACACAAATTTAGTCCTTAACTTAGGTCAGTCAAGATAAGTCGGTTAAATATTAAAAAAAAAATTAAAGTCATTTTATTTTCTTAGGATGGTAGTATAATATATTTTATATTGACGGTGGTCAGTTCATCTTTTACATTGTATAAGATCAATCAATCAAAATCAGAAAAGAATATTTAAATCCATTTTCTTGTCAATTTATTTTATTGCAATTATATTTCCTAGTTGTATGTATCTCGGCAATCAAGGCAATGAGAAATCCCAGAACTCACGTTTCGACATTTTCAAATTATAAGTAGTTGAGGAGCAAAGCTCTTTGTGTCAGTTGCACAAACATGGTTTAATTTTTAATCCGTGGTTAAACATTTTTAATTTGCACGGTGTAATATGAAACTACGATTGTAAACAAATATTTTGAAGTAATGGGAGTGTCAGTAAGCCGAACAATAGTGGAATCATTTAAGGAAAATTTGGACAAAAGTATGTATTTCATTTTGTACCAGAAGACTTTAAATAAAACTAGTAGGAAAAGTATAGGAGAATTATTCCAATGCTAAAAATAAGTAGCATGGGAGTAAGTCATACACTTTACCTAAGAATTAAAAAAATCATGATCTTTTTAAAGTATAAAATTTCATTCGTTTTTATTTTAATGCCTAGTTTTCAGCAAAAAGTACTCATTAAGGCATACAGCTAAATATACTACCTATTTGTGCTATGATCATGTGAAACGTTATTTTCCACAGAAATTAGAAACATTTGGGTTATAAATAAAAATAATAAATCGTAAAATGTTTTTGCTTTTTATTTTCATAACTTCATTATTCATTGTTCTTACTAATTCATACATTTAAAGGTTCAAGTAAGCCAAATGGATCCATCCTTTCTCTTGTGAGGTGTAACTAACGAACCGTCCCTGGCCTAGGAGCCATAAGATTCACACCTTTTTATTTCTTTTCCTATGAATTAGAATAGAAATAATTCAAAAACATAATATTTTAAATTATAAAATAAAAAACATCAGAAAAACATGAATTTTCGAATAAGTAAAAAATACAGGACAGATTCCGATATCGTGTACTGCCTCAGGAAATACGAAGCGCATGGTCACGGTAAATTGAGGGATTTTTTAAATCGCTTTTGAGATACATACATACATAGAAATATTTTTGAAAATAATAAGGTATGTATGTATGTAGGTGGAAATTTGATTTTATAATGTTTGTTTTAATTTTGCATATCCTAAATATAACAGGAGTGCATAGATCTTTTTTTTGACAACAAACACTTTTTATTTAAATATCAATAAGCTGTCTAAATACAATTAGGTATACTCTCTTTCTATTAAAAATAAGAAATCATTCAGTTATTAAGGTTCCAAGCAAATTAGTGCATATATTTATTCATTTATTAGAAAACAAGGTTTCAATTTCAAGTTATTAATTACAATTTTTCCCGATTGAAACGGATTTTTCTTTACTTAAGTGAATGTGGACACATAAATTCTATAAAAATATTGACTTGTTGATTAAACTCATTAAAACAAATAAAAATTCAAATAAACTTCGAATTGCCAGCCTATCCGTGTTTCTTCCCGCTCTTCTTCTTGGACACTCGATTGACTAGAGCAGCTTTGCCATGTCCATGTCCACGTCTACTGCTGCTTGCCCGTTGAACACTTTTTTTCTTTGCAGCTTCTGCCAAGCCAATCTCTCCCAGGATGCACGATAGCATGGCGACAATCAAAAGGACCAAAGATAACTTCATGTTGATGGGTTGGTGATGTCTGGTGTGTTGATTAAATGTGCGTTTGACACTTTAAAACTTAGTATGTTGATGTCCGTTGAATGATAGGTCTTTTATATACCAATTGGATTAGCTTCCCCAATCGAGATTTGGAATATCTGTATTTTCTTTTACTTTTTCATATTCCCACTTAAGCTATGAAGTTGTGCTAGCCGCCCTCCGATTGCGTCCACATCATTATCAGATTGAGAGTTAAAGTTTTAATAAGAGCGCTAAGGGGATTTGTTATTACGAGTTGCAATTGCAAGTAAAAACAATGACAGTTAAGTGATAGCGTTGGGAAAGTGCGCATCGCTAACCGCAAAATTGTCTCGGCACAATTATAAAATTTGTAGTTATTTTCCGCAATCCAATGAAAATGTACGTATGTATATAGGATATGGGTAGATAAGAATTTTAATACCAAATGTGTAAGTTGTTGCATTATGCACAGATTTGTATCTTGTAGTTATGACAAATGAATGCAATTAGTAAGGTGATATAATTATAGGCTGAGGGACCAGTTAATGGTATCGATGAATATGATCAGTAAACAGTTTTTGATTTGATTTTCCGGCTAGAAATTAAATTGATACTTTCAAATTGAATTATAAATTTTTTTTCGAATTTTAACTTTTAGATATGAGCACCTATAAGGACAAACAATTCATAGAATCATAGGTGTTGGGTCACTAACTAATGTATTTTCAGTGTTTTTGATTATAGTTTAATGCCTTTCAAAATCAAGGAAAAGTAGTTGGTGTTTCAATGTGTTTTTATAAAACAGCATCGACGTCATTCGATGTGTGTTTTTAAATATGTACCAAAAGTCACCCCGGCTTCCTTGTTTTTGTACCTCTCTCGACCTCCCAGTTTCGGCAGGGATATTCCTGATATCGTTGGAAGCCCGTTGTATTAAAATTATTCTGTAAAAAATAAATAATTTCCAAAAAAAAATAAATGCCACACTTCGCAATTATTAAGGTAAGTTACTTTCATTCTAAGGATGTGATATTTGCCCAAAAGCATAAATAGACTACATAATAAAATTGAAATTAAGACATGATTCGTCAGCTATAGCATTAATCGCTAAACTAAGTGAAAAAAGCCTTCGTCTTTTTTAGGTAAAAAACCATTTTCGTTACTATTTATTAGAATTATGGATGATTTTGATTTTGGTTTTTAACGTCATCCATCAATATTTAATGCAAAAAATTTGTTTAAAAAAAACAACCTTAATATCCTTTCATCGAACAATAAAGTGCTTTATTTTCAAACAAAAAGAATGTTTTACAACAATTGTTATTGTAAACTTAAGAAAATTCACAGAGTTGCCATTTGACTAGCGCCGATCAGCGCCATTGTCATCCGAAGCAGGTGGACGCTTAGTGGTGGCTGGACGTCCTCTAGGACTTGGGATTGGTTCTGCCATGGTAACACTTCCCAAAGTGGAGATCAATGCCAAGAAACCAACAATAAAGAACAAGCTTAGCCACTTCATGATAATTTAGGAGCAGAATATTGTAAGTAGATATTATGTAGAAAGAACTCGACTTCTGTAATGTTCAAAGCTTAAACGATAACTGCGTTTTGACTAAGAATTGAATCAAACGCAGCTGTTTTATACTAAACAAAAGTATGTCTACCATTTCCTGTCGACATAAATTCCTCTAGAATTTAAATGAAATAACAACAAAAATTTATGAAAATTACTTTAAATTTGGAAAATATGTCAACAGCAATCGATCAGTTAGAAGATTCGAGGCTTGTAAGACATAAAAGTTCTGAGCTAAAAAAAAATCTTCACACACATCAACCGCGCCCGGCAAAGGTAAAGCATATGAAATAAGTTTACCTACTTGATATCACAATGAGAATGATGTTGATTTGTGGTTGATGAGAGATCACGAAATGTTTACCGCTGAGTTATTACATCAATTACACGATCATTTGCAGATTTACACGATAAGGTGGAGAGTTTTTTTTAAATTCGATTTTTTATTTAATGCTTGTTGTTTATACTTAAATGTTTGTGGGAATCCCGGCATATTAAACTGTTTTACTTCGTCACGAAAATTGCTAAGACGCGTAACACTTTTAATGGGCTATCTATGTCCGCATTCGGATGAGTAGATTGAGAAGTTTTCCGCTTGAAGAATACACTCTAATTGTTTTGAACTATTTTTAGCTTTCATTCATGTAAGTGCAGGTATCCTAAAGATTAAATTGTCAATTCGTCTAATCGGTTGATTAAATTACGTTGATCAAAAGAATTAAATTCTTTAAGATCTATTTGTCTGCTTCTATATATAAATTGGGGTAGGTCAAAATGAAAATTTTTGCAAGGAACTAATTTGAAGGGTCCACAATTTCACATCCCCAAGTAAAAATGTTTATCAGATAGCATCTACCACACAGCTCTACAAAAAAAGTTTTTTTTTGTTGCCCTGGATATTTGTGAACATTTTCATGTTTTCAAGAGTCCTGATCACAAATATATTTATGAAAGCACTGAATGTGCTCTTATTTTTATGATTTTCACAAATCATATAATTTGAATAATAAATCAGCTTTTTATTCATACAAATTTATTGTACCAGTCATGATTAGGCTTCTGAACAACTTTTTCGCTCATACAAACATCACGTGATCCCTACTCTTAATTAATTAATTACATTTGTAGAAAATTTCCAACGCTTAGTATGGAAAATTTGAAAGGTGGAATATTTGATGGGCCTCAAATTAGGCAAATGATAAAAGACTCAAATTTTATTAAAGTTATGACTGTTTCGAAAAGTAAAGCTTGGGAGAGTTTTGTATTGGTAGTCGAAAATATCCTAGGTAATCATAAAGCACAAAATTATGAAGAAATTGTGCAAAATATGCTGACAAATTTTCAGACTCTACTAGCAAATATAAGTATAAAGTTACACTATCTTCGCAATCATCTAGATAAATTTCTGGATAATTTAGGGAATTATAGTGAAGAACAGGGAGAGCGGTTCCACCAGGATCTGAAGGTGATGGAAGAACGGTATCAGGGTCGCTGGGATTGTCATATGATGGCAGATTACTGTTATCTTCAAAAAGAGATTGTCCAAAGAAGAATTATAAAAGAAAAGCTAATGAAAGGCGTTTTATGGATATATAAGGCGCGTTTTGTTGTTCATTTTATCCTTAGGTTAGTAAAATTTTACATAGTAAACAACAACAAATGGAAACTGAGGAGAAACAAGTTAGTAATCGAGCTCAGTAATTTACTAAGGATACAATTCCGGCTATTTGACACATTTTATTATTTTTATTTCAAAGCGATATTTTGTTTATTTCTCTGACAGGTTTTGACGTTTAATTTGATTTTTTTTCTCTGAAGAGTATTGACATTTGGCTCAAGGGGAACCAACTTTTAAATATAAAACGAAAGCCAGTTTAAAACTAAAGATAGCGTTTTATTGCGATTCTGATTTCTAAGCTAACCTAAGTTTAGCAATAAAACGCGCCTATAGTAAAAGTTTTTAAAAATTTTTTCTCTATATACTTTAAGGTTTCTTAATTTTTCAAAATAAAACTAATATTTTCAACATTTATGTCATTTTATTTCTTGTTTTCCCATTTTTTAGTTTAAAGTAAAAATAATAATTTTAACAAAATTGAGAGCAATTCTTACAAAATCATTGATAGTTTCATGAATTGTGAGCATAAATATATCTAAAATCAGTCTTTTATCCAGGGCAACAAAACCACTGTATACCAGTGCCATTGATCTTCTGAAATACTTGTTCTGGGTTGTAGATCACTTATCCTTAAGAGATATATGTATGCATGCACCATTATGATTTATTTAAACGAAATGCATCATTCATGTATGAGCCATTTCAGTAGCTCTTATACTTACTTTCTATTGGTGGAATAAATCAATTTATTTTTTATTTAAATCTGAGTGAATATATTCATTTATTTTTGATTCAGTTTTAATAAAATTTAGAGTTCTAAATTCTTGCCCCTTCCTGTACAAATAGTGTAATACAATTTTCATCTGTCAGTTTGAGAATTATGATCTCTGATTTCTTTAATTTAAATACATATGTATATCAAAAAACTTTAGTTCAAAATATTTTAGGAATATTTAATAGATTAAAATAAAAATAAACAAATTTAAATGAAAATTTGACCTTCAATTGTTGCACCAACAGAAAAAAAACATCATCCTTATGACTAAAGAAAAGAAATCTAAGAAAATGCATCAATTCGAAACTGTAAGAAACAGCTCAAAATCGAGGAACTTATTATATTATTGCAGATAAAATTCAATGCAAAAGTCTAAATGCAAAACGCAGCACTATACTAGACTTGACAATTTATTCATATTTTTAAATGTTCGACATTACATTACAACTCACACCTTTTAAATGGCAATGAAACAAATCTAATAATTTAAAAAAATGCAGATAATACAAAAGAGTGCAACGAATTAATCAATTGATTGTATTCTGTAGAGTTTTAAATGATTGCATTCTTTTAAGAAATGATCTAACGAAGAAGTGAAAGATATTTTGCTTTACCTTAACTATTATTTCTATCTATTTCGCACGAACACTTTTCTGATTTATTTTATTTATTAAGAACCCGATATTATTATTAAATTTAAACAAATAAACCTAGTGGCGGAGTCTTAAATAATTTATTATGTATTGTTTTTAAATGGATAATGGATCATCATAATTAGGCAAAAGAAACTAAAGAGGACTTAATTGCATAATAAAAAAATAGATACTTATGTATCTACAGCCCCCAATCAGAGCATAGTTTAAGTAGTATATCAAGATAAGATATTATGTAAAAACATATAAAAGATAAACAATAAACATAAAATTCTATAGTAAATAAAACAGCGGCTTTTATTGTTTGAAATAGGACAATAACAAGATTCAATAATATCAAACCGGATAAAAATAAAATTCTAAAAGAAAATAAATAAGTAATATTAAAATGAACACATCGTGATTCTTAAGAAAATCGAATAAAAGATAAATTAAATCAGATTAAAGTTTATAGAGTCCATAAGAGTGTATCAGAGTGAGTAGCCGTTTTAAAAGGTTATGCAGTTTCCAGTCTACTTTTAGATAAGTAATCCTGGCCTCTTGACCAAGAGTGGGGCACGTCCGACCAAAACAGGGCGAGATACCAAAACAGCTGGACGTCTAGACAAGATTCCAGCCGGTTCAGAACTTGCAAAATGAATTGCACTGCACAACATCATTGCGAATACAAAGACAATTTTGACGAAGTTCATGTTGAAAGTCTTGATTCGGAGTATTCCTTTGGATAGAGAGAGTTTTTATATAATGTAGGTAGTTATAGAGGTAGTAATTCTGGAATTTGTTGCTGCTGTGTTTGGATTGAAAGCTGCTACTGAAGATTAAGAACTTGGGAGAGCTGATTTTATAGCGATTTGCATGCGTGCTGGACAACTTCAACCATGAACCTAAGAGTTGTGGCTTGTAATTGCAGTAGCAGTTGGTGCGAGTAAGCAGGTATAGGTAGTATCTTTGCGGATGAAATTCAATCTACTGGCCCTAGATCTACCAAGGCAAGATTTAAAGCAAAAAAACACTTCTGTGCACAACTAATATCGTACATTTTTCTAGGTGTCTAGGGTGTACCTGTACAGTGTACATGCAGTACGGGTATGGGCGGAAATTTGAGATAGAATTAGCGTAACTCAAGGTGGTCTATGAAATGTAATCTTTGTGCATGTTCACTACAAATTGTGCTCATTTATAAATTACCAAGATATTTCAATTAATACTCTGGAGAAGTATTCTAGATTCTAGGATGTAAATAAAGATCTAAATTATTGTTCTAATCATAAGCTTTGATTTTCCATACAAAAAACGACTGATTAATATGTTTCAAAACTCAAATGGGATGTTTTTTCAGACGACTTATTTTGCCGTTTCAATATTTCATCTTGCTCCTCTTCTTTTATGAATTTTGACTTTCATCTGATAAATAATAATAAAAAAAACTACTGTAGAACCTTTTAGTTTTGAGACATATGTAGGTACATAATTGTCATCACAATCTTAATTTTGACATCTAAGCTGACAAAAAATTACATTTTAGATCGAGTTCATCACAGCTTATCCTTTAGAAAAATTTCAAAAGAGAGACTACATAAATCATAAAGGACACCATTTATCTATGATGGAATTTCCATATCAAGGTCGGAATTAGACGTTAAAATTTGAAACTGGTTTATATCGAATTTCATTTGAATTCAAAGTCACCTTACACTATTATTATTTAATTTATAACAACCATGCCCCGAACGTTAAGCTTTCAAGCTTGTGGTGAAAATAAATTTGATTTATTATTATTATAAGCCTAATCAAATGCACAATCCAACTTGTCTTCGCTATAAATTTCCTTCGTTAAGTTTTGAAAACTGTTCTGAGTTCAAATTTAAATCAGGTTAACAGGCAGTTAGTGATTCTGATTATATTATTAACAGTATTGTTTAACGATACCTTAAGAACAATGCATTTCGACTGGGCTCTTCCGATAGATGCTTTGGATTTCCCAAGATTTATTTTATTTTTATTGGGTCGGTTTCTATTTTTGAAATCCTAAGTTAGTTCTTGAAAAAGCAACTGTAATCTAAACTAATCTATACTAATATATAAAGCTGAAGAGTTTGTTTGTTTGAACGCGATAATCTCAGAAACCACTGGTTCGAATTGAAAAATTCTTTTTGTGTTGGATAGTCCATTTATCGAGGAAGACTTTAAGCTATACAAAATTACGCTACGACCAATAGGCGAAATATAGATCACTGGTCATTAATGGTCTTTGGTCATAAATGGTCTTTGGTCATAAATGGTCTTTGGTCATAAATGGTCATTGGTCATTATAGGACATTGGTCATTATTGCTCTTTGGTCATAAATTGTCTTTGGTTAATATAGGTCACTGGTCAATATAGGTCATTGGTCATTGTACCTTTGACCATTGACCTTTGACCTTTGACCTCTGACCTTTGACCTTTGACCTTTGACCTTTCACCAATGACCATTTATGACCAAACACCATTTATGACCAAAGACTAATAATGACCATTGACCCATATTGACCAGTGACCTATATTAACCAAAGACAATTTATGACCAAAGACCATTTATGACCAATGACCTATATTGACCAATGACCATTTATGACCAAAGACCAATAATGACCATTCTCCTATAATGATTCATAACCAATGACCAAAGGAGTCTCTCATTTATCCCGATCGTCACGAACGCCATGCCATCGCCATTCAGTTGCGCAAAGGGTTCGGACGGTTTGGTCTGCGCCGCCGCCGTCCCTCCAAGTAAGGATAGTCTGCCACGCTGTCCCTACCATAAAATATACTACATAGAACTTTCCGAGGTGGTTCCACTGCTTTCATGCGAGCTAGGTGACCTGCCCGACGGAATCTACCGAGTTTATTTTTTTTTCACGACACATCTGAATTCGAGGTAGATTGCGGAATCGTCCTTCCTTACATACGGGGCCATCAATTCTCCTTGCGACTTGCTTTGCGCTTAAGATGTCAAAGTTTGCTACTATTGACCCAAGGTATTCATGCTCCATTACCTTAATTGTTTGTTTATATCTGTATCTATATCTTTATCTATATCTATATCTATATCTATATCTATATCTATATCTATATCTATATCTATATCTATATCTATATCTATATCTATATCTATATCTATATCTATATCTATATCTATATCTATATCTATATCTATATCTATATCTATATCTATATCTATATCTATATCTATATCTATATCTATATCTATATCTATATCTATATCTATATCTATATCTATATCTATATCTATATCTATATCTATATCTATATCTATATCTATATCTATATCTATATCTATATCTATATCTATATCTATATCTATATCTATATCTATATCTATATCTATATCTATATCTATATCTATATCTATATCTATATCTATATCTATATCTATATCTATATCTATATCTATATCTATATCTATATCTATATCTATATCTATATCTATATCTATATCTATATCTATATCTATATCTATATCTATATCTATATCTATATCTATATCTATATCTATATCTATATCTATATCTATATCTATATCTATATCTATATCTATATCTATATCTATATCTATATCTATATCTATATCTATATCTATATCTATATCTATATCTATATCTATATCTATATCTATATCTATATCTATATCTATATCTACATCTACATCTATATCTAATATATAAAGCTAAAGAGTTTGTTTGTTTGAATGCGCTAATCTCAGGAACTCCTGGTTCGAATTTAAAAATTCTTTTTGTGTTGAATAGTCCATTTGTCGAGGAAGGTTTTAAGCTAATTAAATTATTAATTAATTAAATAATTAAGCTAAAATTACGCTACTATCAATAGGAGCGAAGAATCAGTGGAAAATGTTGCAAAAGGAAAGAAAATTATTCATCTTAAAGGGCTTCCGTTCCATTGTGAAAATCGTGTTGCAGAGAAAATCCGTATGTTCTTCAGCCATAATAAAATAAAACCTAAATATCCTTTACGAAGTACTTTAAAATACATATTTTTTAAAACTTAATCTTAATTGTTATAATAATAAATTGAGGCGGACGAAGTCGCGGGGAACAGCTATATTTATTATATTTGTTTTTATAATTATTATTTATTCATTATAATATAAATGTACAGAATAATATTAACACTAACAGCACTAGCTCCATGACTTACTTAAATAAATATTATAATAGTCAGTGAAACCAAAAACTGGCCGTTTTGAAATAATACCTATGTTTAAAGATATTAAAAGAAAATGAAATTTTACATATTTTAAATGTCATCAACACAATTCGTAGCTTCTAAATGTTTTGAAAAACAAATACCAGGTTTTTTAATAATTCTTGAAGTTGTCCATAAAACTAAGACCAACTCTCGCGGAGTAAAGTTCAATTAACAAACCTTGTGTTTTTCTTATTTAAATTACATACATAAATATCCACATATGTACATACTTTTTAATCGACTAAAATGTAGTTATTTAGAAAATAACGACACAAAATGTAACCAAGAACCACCGTTAATTTGATTTTTGATAATGTACATTGTACATATACTTACATACGTTTTTTTTCAAAATTACTGGATCTCTAATTTTTATTTAAAAACGAGTTTTGTAAATACGGTTTGTCATTTGAGTAAAAAAAAAAATAACAATGAATAAATGTTAGCACAATATTCAACCCTTTGCATTTATTCACATTTAACACCCCTCACTAAAGATTCTTATGTCCCACATAACACCTTATTAAAATTTAAAAGCTTTTGTAGTTAGCCTTTGCCCCAAAGCAGTTATGTGTAAAAATTGCTATTAAGCTTTCGTCATTAAGAAAGTGTAAATACTACAAATTAGAATAAAAAAAAAACTACTCGCTTCACGCTCAAATTCACATGAGTCTTCATAAGCTCTTAAAAATATAATACAGATAAAAATACAGATATGTGATATGTATGTATGTAATATAATAAAAAATGACGTCTGAATGACGCGCATGCTTTTGCTCTCCTCAATGACGTCACGGATTACCTCGTGTTTTTAAAAGACGCGCCCCCACATTCTACACCAACACAATACAAAAATGAAAGCTTTGTGTATTTGCTAGAATTAAACATGTGTCACTCTTTGACAGTCTTTTAAAATCAGCTGTGAGCAAATCTGACATTAGCTACGTCACCGTTACATGTGCTTTAAAATAGATACGTACCTTTATGTATTTATGCTTTTAAATGAATAATGTTGCCAGACTCCTGATTTAACAAGCAAGAAAATTAATTTATGCAAATAGAGACATTCACGAACAAAAATGTCTATGTAATATAAAACAGCTTAAGGAATTTTTTTTTTTTAATTGATACTATGTGGAGTGTAGACAGAAAAGTCCTTTGAAATAGATTTACAAGAAGGGGTTTAAGAGACTTTATGTTATTAAGCAAAATTAATTTATTTACAATTTAGAAACGAATACATAAGCTTGAAGAAGTTCATAATTTGTTGAAGTTTTTTTTTTTTTTTATTTTTGTAGATAAAGTGCCTTGTGGACTCTCTTCTATCTGGCAATTATGGTATTCCTTTTTTCACGTGTAATGTCCACTAACCACCCCCAAAGGAGAACGAAAAAGCCCTTGTGGTGTATGCGTGTGCGTTTGCGTTATGGCCACTAAAAACCAAGGTTTTTCAACTTTTCAAACCTTCATTTGTAATCAGTTGTTGTCTGAAGTGACGGACGGAAGGTGTTTGTTTCGAAAAATAAAATTAAAATTAAATTATATCATAGATACATATTTTAAACTGTCCATGGTGCCACATTAATCAATCATAGAAAAATTTTTAATATCTGTAGATATATGTTTCAGAAAGTTAAACCAATTCTGTCAAATTCCTGCACCTAATCGTCAAATTCGATTACATAATATCCTTTTCATTGGCGGAGATTATTTTGCTAAAAAATTTTGTCATACCTGTCGCAAAATAATTAACTTGAAAGCAAACGAAATACCTGAACTTAATAAATAAAATGAACAACAATTTTATTATGAGATTGTGGTTGCTAAGGAACACCTCTCCCTGTTTAACTTTGTGCAATGGATCGAAAACGAAGACTTTATTGCGAATTAGTGATAAGAAATGGATCAGTTCCAAGGCCATGGAAGAAGATATCTTACATCAAAAGTCAGCATCAGCAACAGGAATTCAAGATAAGAGATTGTTTGGAAATTCTTCAAAGGACTCGACAGAAAGTTTCTCACACAAGGTATGGTTGTATTTAATAAGGGGGAGGGGTGTAGAAATTGTATACTTGGATGCAGATGATTATATGAAATTTTTGATTAAATATGTATTCAAAAAAATTGATACACTAGTACTTAAAAATAAAAAATTGTGAGGGGGTTTATTGATTTTATTCAAAATATCCCTAATGAGCAAATTTTAAGCTTTCAATCCATACATTACATATTATGCACATATACATATATGTACATATCTATGTATATATGCTAAGTATAGTGTGAAATCAGCGGTTTTGTTTGTCAAAAGAATGTCTAATGAAAGCCGTTAGGTCTTATTTGAGGATTACCCTTGTAGTTAGTTGTTAGTGACAAAATGAGAATGCTTATTTTTCTAGGTGTTTATTTAGGCTTATTTTACAAAAGGACTATTCAATTTAAAAAAAAACTAAAGTCGATAAAAATAGGGTAGTATTAGACTATACCTAAGCACGTGTAAGCCGGCAGGGTGGCCGGCAACAGTGGCGCCGATTTGACGTGCTTCTAATGTAGGTTGTTATGACAACATAATAACATGGGGCACTCAATGAATTTTCAGTTAAGTTTTGAATCATATAGGTACCTATTTAAGTGTATAGAATTTAACTTTAATGCACAAAACCTAAGAGGAAAAACTTTCTCTGCGTCAATATGACACATTTTAAAAAACTTTTCATCCATAATTAATTTTAAAAGTGTCATACACGATACACCTTTAAGGATATTTCAAGGCAAGGATGAGCTACATATGTAAGTGTCATCTTAAACTACAGGGCTTACTACGAGAGAGTATGTAAAAAGCATCTGAGATAATTTGGATCAAAATTTGTTTCAACACACAAGATACTTATTACTTTTAATCTCATGATCAAGTTACTTGATTCCTTTTTTAGATGCGATTTTTTGCTTTCCAGTTACATTTATAAATCAATATTCTTTAGGTGTCAGTATTATAATTTGAGTCATTTACTATCAAATTCAATTTACGTAAGCCGGAAAAGCTGACATAAGACGAAACGGATCAAGACTATACGAGACGACACTCCAAAAAAAAAAAAATAATTTTTCGACTTAGCCAAAGTCTGGTAGAGTCTTATCTTCAGCTTTATTTCGAAAATACCCGCTAATAAATTTGATAATGTTAGATGCCAGTGGTGTAAAGTGTTCCTCAAGATTAGACTTTACTTTTATTATTTACTTTTTACCAAGAAATTTTGGAATTCTTTTTTATACTTTTTCTTTTAAATTCTATGGTTTTCCTTCCCATATTGCATTTAATAAAGTGGAAGTTTATTTCAATAAAAAAATTGTTTATTTTAATTTCACAGCTCCTAAAAAGTTCTACGGTAGCATGTAAATTTGATATTAGTATTTTATTTTGAGAGATCTATAAGTACATTCGGTTGAGCTTAATTGAACAATGTTCTTTAAATTTTTTAGATACATACCAAGATTTTTCTTAAAATTATTTTTGTTCCACGAATTCACTCACTTAATAAATCAAGTAACAATTACAACAAAATCGGCCTTCATTTTTGTGTCATTTCCAAAAGCCAATATGTTTTCACTTCCCCCAACTCTTGCATTACACGTAAGGACGTAAACATTCTTCAAAAATGTATTTAGCAAATAATAATGTACAAGAATTAATACTTTGACTAATACTAACTGAAAAAAAAAAATATAAATTTTTTATAGGAAGCTCAAGACGAATCCAAGCCATTATTTAACTTGACCGTTGCTAGTAGAAGGCTTAGAAAATTGTCCTTTTATGACACTCAAAGTGCTGTAGAAAACAACGCTGAAGATATAAGGTAAGTGTTTTATTTTTTTTTTTTTTAATAATTCTCCTATAAAAATTCGCGTAATAAAATAAAATAAAAACCTGACAAAAATATTATTATAAACTTCGATAATAAAACGTTATCAATTGGTTTGACACTATTTTGAGAACTATGCTAGGAGTGCAATAAGTCACCCAAAATATTTATTACTAGCTGTTCCCCGCGACTTCGTCCGCCTCAATTTATTATTATAGCAATTAAGATTAAGTTTTAAAAAATATATATTTTAAAGTACTTTGTAAAGGTTGTTTACGTTTTATTTTATTATGGCTGAAGAACATACGGATTTTCTCTGCAACCCGATTTTGACAATGGAACGGAAGCCCTTTAAGATGAATAATTTTCTTTCCTTTAGCAACATTTTCCACTGATTCTTCGCTTCTATTGATAGTAGCGTAATTTTAGCTCAATTTTTTAATTAATTAATAATTTAATTAGCTTAAAACCTTCCCCGACAAATGGACTATTCAACACATACCGTCCGAATCCTTTGCGCAACTGAATGGCGATGGCATGGCGTTCGTCACGATCGGGATAAATTAGAGACTCCTTTGGTCATTGGTCATTGGTTATGAATCATTTATAGGAGAATGGTCATTATTGGTCATTGGTCATTATTGGTCTTTGGTCATAAATGATCATTGGTCAATATAAGTCGTTGGTCATTATTAGTCTTTGGTCATAAATGGTGTTTGGTCATAAATGTCATTGGTGAAAGGTCAAAGGTCAGAGGTCAAAGGTCAGAGGTCAAAGGTCAGAGGTCAAAGGTAAAACGACCAATGACCTATAATGACCAATGACCATTTATCACCAAAGACCATTTATGACCAAAGACCATTTATGACCAAAGACCATTTATGACCAAAGACCAATAATGACCAGTGACCTATATTTTGCCTATTGGTCGTAGCGTAATTTTGTATAGCTTAAAGTCTTCCTCGATAAATAAACTATCCAACACAAAAAGAATTTTTCAATTCGAACCGGTGGTTTCTGAGATTAGCGCGTTCAAAGTATAGATTTCTAAAATTGCAATCTATCAGAATATCAAAAATAATATAATTATTAACAATAAGTAAAAACTTCTTCATACAAATCTACGTACGAGTCTATGTATACATTTAAGTATTTGAATTATTTGAAAAAATTTAGAAAATAATTATTTTCTCAAAACTCATAACACAAATTAAATGTGAGAATGGTGCACCTATGCTCCAAGTACCTATTCATTATTTTACCGATGTCATCTTTGTGAAAATATATGCAAATAATATCACGACAAAACAATTAGAATCTATTTTAAGAATATTCTGAAATAGATCATTTAGCAGCAATTAATTTTTAACTTACAAGTGATTTAGTAATAAATATGACACGAGGAAGAAGCTATTTTTAAATGCATTACATTAATCCTATTATTATTGTTTGTTATTGCATTTTAAGTGTTTAAATACATATTTATATTCACATAATGCATTTTTAAAGGTCTTTGCTTTGTGAAAATTTTACACATGCGTTCTTAAAAATAAATAAATTTTCTTAAAAATTGCCACAAATATGAAAATAAAATAATTGTATAGGAATGGTATCTATCTATTTTATGTATAGATATTATTTTGGCTGTATTATTATTTTTATGTATTTTCCATATTTTAGTTATTACAATTTTAAACCCAAGGAAATGCTATTTAGAAGATTTTGGCAATTGCCGATATTTTTGTTGTGAAAACATATTTTTATATGTACATATGGTCATGGCTTCCGTCTTATAACGTTACATTGTACGTGTTTTTTCCTTATTACTAGAAAAACTGCAATGCTAATCTGATTTTTAAACATACGTCTGAAAGATCTCTTCAAAATCTAATTTTTGTAGAAAAAAGTTTTTAATTATCTCTTTTAGATTTTTAAATATTCCCCTCCGAATTGGCTGATAACGTTACATTTTTTGGAAGTAGCTGTTGAGGTTACTGGACATATTTACAAAACTCTGCGAAGTTGGTGTGCTAATTAACTTTTTTTCTTTTACAGAATTGAGATAAAATTCCAATTAACAGTTTACCATTTTTTGTTTAAGAAAAAGTTATGTTTGTATGTGTTATTTGAGGTCAAATGTGTGTCTTATAACGTTACAGAAAAAAGTCTTATAACGTTACCTTCCGAATTCTTGTGTGAAAATTGCTGAAAATATGACTGAAAGGAAAAATTCTATTAAAGTATAAACAAGAAAACAAATTTATATAAAAAAATAATTTATTTACCATAAGGTACTTCATTTTTTGTTATAACGTAAATGGGCGGATAAAAAAGCCAAAAAATAACCGAAAGGTCGAAAAAAATTGATTTAAGAAATTTTATGATTGGAATCGACACCAAACATCATTCTATGCAACACAACAAAAACTTCTCCAAAATTCCCATTTTTGTAAAATCGTATTTTAAGGGGGGAGGGTGGTTGGTGGTCCAGGTAAAACAAACTCATTTAATCGTTTTAGTACACCTAAAACATATGATACATGATTTTAGGGTAGATTTCGATGCTTAATCCATTAAAAGCAAAATCAAAGAAATTGGACAACCCTGTAAGAAGTTATAGTCCTTTACAGTAAATGTTGTGTTTTTTTAGAAAAGCAGGTAAAATATTTTTAAAATTTCCTTTAAAATTAATTTTTCTTCGTCAAATTTGAAGCAGATAAATAATTTGGCATATAAATAAAGAATCAAGACAGTTCACTAATATATTTGAAGTCCAAGAAAGTCTTAAACTTCATCTTCATTGACTTTAGCAAAACATGTCTTATAACGTTACACATCCTTAACTATTGTTTCAATGAAAATGGTCGCTTTATATCTATATATTTTTTTAGTTTTGTTAAATAAATACAAAATACTCAATAAAATTCAAAAAATTCAATTTCTAAAACTTTCATATGAAGAGTAAAAAAACTTTTAAGGAATTTTGTCTTATAACGTTACACGAATTACACGAATTTGGTTATTTAAAATTTACAAACTTGAAACTTCTTTTTTGACAAAAAAATGAGATATTCAGGTAATGTAAGATCTTTTCTTGAAAACTTAAGTGTATTCAAAAAAAAATAAATTATTAAAAATTATATAAATTACCTTTTTACGAGCACTTGAATTTCCGGTCATTTTTAAAGAGATCAACAGCCTGGCTTTAACTGTGGCTTAGATCAAACTAGAAATGTTTATACTGTTGATAATGATATCGATCGTTCCTATGAGATGTATTCTCTCTAAAAATGAGCATAATAGTGGTAAATTCTAAAAAAAAAAAAATGCCACTCGGTTTCATTTCTCGAAGCCATGACCATATGTTCATTGTAAAATTTAAATATTTTTTGTTTTTATTTTTATAATATGAATAAATATTTTACCAGAAAAACTACGGACATCACTCGCGTGTGAATATTCAGATTCGATAGTTCGTAAATATTATTATTATTATTTATTTGTTTTTTAATTGAAATGAGTGTTACTGTTCAAGAGCAAAGTATTTATTCTTTAAATAAAGAAAATAAGAACAAATGTTGTAGAAGTTTAGAAACAAAAAATATGGAAGAAGATCAAAATGAAGATTGTTTAAAAGAAATTCTTCATGGAATTTCAATAAATCGTAGAGACAAATTGTTGAAAACAATAACAACATTTATAAGGTAAGATAGATAATTTAAAAAAAAAAAAAAAAAAAAAATAGAAAACTAGTTTGTGAGTTTCATTTTAACAAAAAAAAAACCGGTTCGTTAATTGTATAAAGGTTTACAAAAAAAGGTGATTTTTTGTGGATCCTATTTAATTTACTTGCGAACTTAAAATTCTAATCTTTTCTTATATCACAAATTTAGAAAATTAATGTTTTTAACAGCCTAAAGCACTAAAAATGTTCTTTAAATTTATAAGTTCAGGTTTGAAGATGATTTTAAAGAAAGCAAAATACACAATACTTATCAAAAGTTGCATGAAGTTAGCAACTGTTATTTGAAATTTCAATTTAAAAATAATAATAATAAATTGCTTATTAAAAAAAAAAATTGCTTACTAACTTGTTGCAAAACAAACCAATTGGTATTTTTGAAAAATAAATTACCAACTCATCTCAGAGTTTTAAACTCCAGGACACCAAATGACAACTAATCAACAATCATCAATTCATTTGTGTTACTTAATTCATAAAACAAAGTCTCATCTTATGCTTAGGTTTTTTACAAAGTTTTCAGTTTTGCTACTTTAATTCTGAGACAAAAAATAAAATCAATTTTGACCATTGGAGTAAACATTTATATTTAACTGCACATATATGAACTTTAACTCTCTTTTACAAAAGATTTGTTAAAATAATTAAAATATTTAATTTTAATTGATATTTATTGTGACTGTATATTAGACACAAGGAAACTACATACATACATACATATGTTCACAATATGTAAACTTATAAAGTGCAATTTACATAATCGTTTTTTAAAAGAATCAATACTTAGCAACTAAAGTTCATAAATATTTAAATTCCAATTAACTATCTTTAAAAATAATATCATCCCTTTTAAAAAGAGCATGACAAGAAAATTAACACGTTTGTAAATTAAAAGTAAATAGTAAACATTACACTGCAGGTGCAGATATATTAATTTGTTTTCAAATTTCTAACTATTTACTATAATATTACAAATATTAGCTAATATTAAATTTTAGAATTAACTAAATCTTTTATAAGAACTGATGTTTGAAATCTAAGTGTTTCACTTAGTTAACGACGTGAGTTGTGTTAGCATCAAATTTTTTGAATCATCAGCAATTTAAAATATTAAAATAATACGTTTACGCCATGGGTACCGACGACGACGACCATAGGAAGCAATCCGATTCGATTCCTTTTGAAGGTAGTGATGCAGCTTTGATAATTGAACAACTTTTGCAAGGATTAACATTGAAGAGAAGAGGAACTATTGTCAAAACAATTTCAACAATTATAACGTAATTTTTTATTAAAATAATTTTTCTTATCTTATATGGTGGACAATGATGAATCCTTTATATAATTTGAAATAGTTTAATATTCAGTTCTGTGTTTTTCTAAAATTTCTAATTTCTAAAATAAAGTACAACCTGCACCTTAGGCTTAAGTTAAAAAAAAAAAATGAAAAAAAATTTTAAGGTTAAACCAACACAAGATGATGCATTTCTTCCTTCTGGCAACGCTATGAAAATGCGATTGCTCTTGAAATAAAAATTAAGAGAATACGAATACCAAATTAATTTCATATTTGTATCTAACTTCTCTTGCTTTGTCTTTAAAGATAAAATGTATCTCGCGTTAAATAAATCAAAACAAGTCATGATAACAAAATTAACATCTTACACTCAAGAGGATAATGTGATAATCTTAAAATACATAACAATTGCGAATATCTTGTAAATATCTATTCTCATATTTTGTTTACTCAATGACAAACCATTATAAATTTATTAATATATCTTTTGAGTATTTTGTATTTTATAATATCCGAGTAAGTTTTTCATTTGGTGAATAATATCGATTGTGATAACATTAAAGCAAGTAAAAAAAAAAAAAAAAAAAAAAATAATATCACTCATACGCCACATGGATAGTGAAAAAATAAAAATTACTACGAGATCAAATTCGTTCGAGGGGAGCGATGCTGCTTTAATAATTGAACAACTTTTACAAGGACTTCCTTTAAAAAGAAGAGGAACAATTGTTAATACTATTACATCAATTATAACGTAATGTTCTAAATTTCATTTAATTTGTTATAGGTGTTGGTCTTTTATGAGTATAATAAACGGTGTAAAATAAATTTAGTTCCGTTTTATAAAAAACAACTGATAAAGTGATTAACAATAATGTTATTCAGAAATTCGATGAAACATAATTATTGGTATTTGAATCGACTTAGTTTTTGATTGATACAATTTAACTATAATAAACATCAAAATTGAAAATGATAATTGCCAAAAGAAGTACCTATGTGTGTTTAGTTTTAAGAAGAAAATTATTATTATGATTATAACCGATTCACTTTTATTCAAAGAAAGATAAAGATGTTTTCTCGGAAAGAGAAAGAATTGCAAATGAGTAGTTCCATACTTACATATAACAGTCATAGCAGAGATCTGATTCCATTCCTGGAAGTGTTTACTAAAAGTAATTTTTTGACATATTTCATCTTTCTTAATTATGTTTGATGGAAATAAAAATATAAAAATTAGTTATAGCGACAAACATTGTAGGTTTCCTAAATTATTACCAATATTCGCATACAAAAACAAATCACAGACAACTCTAATTTTAAAGTAAAAATATTCTTATGCAACATCTTAACTTATTTTATTCTATAGGAGTTATCAAAGTCAAATGGCAACTCTAGACTTTTGGTTTCGGTCTTTTAGTTTCTTTTATTATTTTGACTTTTAGAAAACGAAATCAATCGTTTAACCCCGAGACCAAGCGTTATTAAAATGTAAAATTATTATGTCTCTAAAATTTGACATAGTTACTATTGTTGATACTTATTTATTAATAATTATTTAATTCTTATACACTGATTTTTAATTATGAATGTAAAATGAACACAAACTTTTTTCTGTATTAAAAAAAAACATGTACTCGTATCATGTAAGACTCTACGTTCAAGTAAAGCCTCAAAACAAAAAACAATTACTATGACCATGGCACTTATTATGCTATTCAAACATCTTATAAGTAAAAAAGTATTATGTACTTTAAATAAAGTTTAAGAAAATTTAAGTTATAAATATTTGTGTTCTTTTTTTGTCCAAGCCTGCAACAGAAGAGATTTATGTCAATGCTACCGTGAGTAGAAACTATAAGGTTTTCAGTAGACGAATATTTCACGTAAATTTTTAGATATTGTGTGGTTTCATCATTTTAAAACTTTTTCCCCAAATTCCTACTTAGAAACAGTGTTATCAAGTTTTCCCCATAAGTATTTCAGAAAATTTGTATTGTCTTCATTTATTAATATTGTTTTTATTAAATGTAAATATTTTTTTAAATTTAATTAAAACCGAAATTAGTTTAACTCCTAATAGTTTAAGAGAAGCATCAATTTTTCAATGTAATTTTTTATAGTATCAGTTTTTGTTTTTTTTTTTAATTTGTTTTGAATGTTTTATCAACAAAACCATTCATTGGTGTTTCGAATGTTTGTTAAGCCTGAAATATTTAGTATTTTAAAATGTACTATATTATTATAGATGGATAGAACACGATATTTATGATTTAAAAAAACATTTTTGAGCAAGTTTTTCGTCTTTCGATCTAGATAAATAAATTCATATTATTAATTAATTAAATATGATTTTTTTTATTTTATTAGCCAACGAGAACAAGAACAAAAAAATGCCGAAGATGTTCTTTTTGATATGTTTTATAATGAAGAAACTGGTTTACTTTCAATGGGCAAATTTTTGGCAGTAAGTTGATTAATATATTCTTTTATCATAATTGTTTATTAAAAAATACACACACATAATTTATTTATATTACAAATTAAAGGCCCTTAAAACAACTGGTATACGAAAGACTGATCCCCGAATCAAAGAACTCATGGAAAATTTAAAGAAAGTACATAAACTCTCCAACTATGAGTCTGGTTCTTCAGCCGAAACACAAAATCTCAATCGAGAAACTTTTAAAGGGTAAGTGATTCCAATTTGGATAAAATTTATAAACATACAACAAAATAATAATAATTCTTTTAATTAAAACAATTTCTTCGTTTTGTTTTTGACTTTAGTGTCATCGCACAAAATATCGTCCTCATTGCAAAGGCGTTTCGTCAACAATTTATCATCCCAGATTTCACTGGATTTGTTAAGGACATCGAAGAGATTTATTGGAAATGCAAAAGTAACACCGATGGCAAAGTAGCAAACTATATTCCTCAATTGGCACGTTACAGCGCTGATTCTTGGGGTGTTAGTATTTGCACAATTGACGGGCAGCGATACTCAATCGGAGATGTGGATGTTCCATTTACACTTCAGAGTTGCAGGTAAATTGAAAAAAACTTAACTATTCAATGATTTTTTTTAATACATTTTATTCTTTTTTTTTTAGTAAACCGCTAACATATGCCATTGCATTGGAAAAACTTGGTCCTAAAATTGTGCATAATTATGTTGGACAAGAACCAAGCGGAAGGAATTTCAATGAAATTATATTAGATCACAATAGTAAGATCAAAAGTGTTACTTAACTAATTTTACTAGCTTACTAACATAATGTACATATGTATTTTTGGAACATGCTCGTATTTGCAAATTAGTAGTTTTGATTAGTACTGGGAGTTAAGTTTTACATCAGTGAACGTTAAATCTTAAGTTTAAGTTGAACTCGTCCAATTTAACAGTGAAATGGAAATCTGAACTTCAGTTTAGTTGAACTTCGTTCAAATGCGTAATTTGACGTTACCAAACCAGAATGTCACTTTTGTGAAGTTCTTAAACTATCTTTCCATTTCTTTCCTTTTTTTGTTGTTGACAATCTTGAGGCTTTTGTTTTGTTCAATTTATTTTAAATAAACAAAATTCTTCGAATAAACTAATGTGTAAATTCACAAACGTCAAATTTTGCTGCAGTGATTCGGCATCACTGCTTTTTTGCGATGCTGATGCGATGCCGACTAATTACGCTGTATGTCTCAGTGATGCTTTTTTATTTAGTTTTTGCGCATCAGTTTATGCAAGTTTGCAATAATGAACAGTTGACGAGAAAAGTGATGCCAGAATCTGCGTTTGTGAACGTTTGACTTTGAACATTTGGGCATCATTACAGCAGTGATGCGTTTGTGAACTTACAGAATATTTCACGACGTTGTAAAACTGTATTCTGTCAAATGGCAGCAATTAAAATAAATGTCAAATGTTTGCTGAACTAAAGTTTAAACGCCGGCGTAATATTTTTGGTTAACTTGAAGTGCGAAATAAAGTAAGGTTCAACCGGAATTGTGAAACCCAATAAATACTTGAGCTGAAATTAAGATTGAATTTTAAACTAATAACTAAGGTTTCAGTGAAAACAAATAAGCTTATAGATAGCTAAAGTTGACTTCTAGTAATTATCAAATATAGCTCTCGAAATTAAGCTTAAACTAGATGATTTTACAACGCTATAGAATTATTGCTATAGAATTTGTTCACTGGTGTCTGAACAAAGGATGATAATGTTCTTGCGATACCTAAACGAATAGGGTTGAAAGTTGGTGTAACTAATGCTTTAGAATACCAAATACTATTCGTTCTTCTTAGAAATCACTCGTTGTTGTTTGTTGTTGTATTGAGATAAATTTTGACAAGATGCATGTCCTTGACTAGCAGATTATGTTGTTGTGAAATTAGAAAGGTTATTTGTTTGTATTATCACACTATCACCTATCACTATTACTACATAGTATAAAACAATGTCGCTTTCTCTGTCCCTATATCCCTATGTATGCTTAAATCTTTAAAACTACCCAACGGACTTTGATGTTTTTTTTTTTTTTAATAGATAGAGTGATTCAAGAGGAAGGTCATTATGTATAATTAAATAATGTTTTTTCAGCTAAAAATTAGTTTTTAAAATTTCATTGTAAACTGCATTTCATTCTATACTTCATTTACTCCTAAAAGCTACAATACATTATACGAAAGTTGAGATTTGCTATACATACATACATATATTATATAGTATATGTATGTAGTACACTTCAAGGCGGTACAGTAATCTTCTATGTCTAAAAATCAATTTCTGTTTGTTTGTCTAGCTAAAACTCGAGAACGGCTTGGCCGATTTGGCTAATTTTGGTTTTCAAAAGATTGCCGTAGTCCAGAATCTAATATAGCTATGAACCTATGTACCTCATTATTGTTTTTAAAATTCAACTCAAAATTCTTCTAAAAGCATTAAATATTTTAAATTTGTTTTAAACAGATAAACCCCACAATCCAATGATTAATGCGGGGGCTATCATTACGTGTTCATTGATGCAAACTCTTGTCAAACCTGAGATGACCATGGCTGAAAAATTCGACTACACTTTGCAATGGTTTAAGGTAAATATTATTTGTCAATAAATCTTACGAATGCCGGTGAAGTTTAGCTCTGTTTGTTTGTCTGTTTTCACCATGTGTGCAGTATATAGAATTGAAAATTGTAACAAAAATAATTGACAGTTTGGGAGCAAGAAAAATGTATTGACAAATTCAAATTGTGTTCGAAATATTGATTTAAGTTCCTGTTCCCCGTGACTTCGTCCGCCTCAATTTATTATTATAGCAATTAAGATTAAGTTTTAAAAAATATATATCGACTGCGAGAAGAACAACTGGTCAAACAATTAAGGTAATGGAGCATGAATACCTTGGGTCAATAGTAGCAAACTTTGACCTCTTAAGCGCAAAGCAAGTCGCAAGGAGAATTGATGGCCCCGTATGTATGTAAGGACGATTCCGTAATCTACCTCGAATTCAGATGTGTCGTGAAAAAAAAAAATAAACTCGGTAGATTCCGTCGGGCAGGTCACCTAGCTTGCATGATAGCAGTGGAACCACCTCGGAAAGTTCTATGTAGTACATTTTATGGTAGGGACAGCGTGGCAGACCATCCTTACTAGGAGGGACGGCGGCGGCGCGGCGGCGGCAGCGGTGCAGACCAAACCGTCCGAATCCTTTGCGCAACTGAATGGCGATGGCATGGCGTTCGTCACGATCGGGATAAATTAGAGACTCCTTTGGTCATTGGCCATTGGTTATGAATCATTATAGGAGAATGGTCATTATTGGTCTTTGGTCATAAATGGTCATTGGTCATAAATGGTCTTTGGTCATAAATGGTCATTGGTCAATATAGGTCATTGGTCATTATAGGTTATTGGTCATTGGCCTGTACAGGTCATTGGTGAAAGGTCAAAGGTCAAAGGTCAGAGGTCAAAGGTACAATGACCAATGACCTATATTGACCAGTGACCTATATTAACCAAAGACCATTTATGACCAAAGACCATTTATGACCAAAGACCATTTATGACCAAAGACCATTTATGACCAAAGACCAATAATGACCAGTGACCTATATTTCGCCTTTTGGTCGTAGCGTAATTTTGTATAGCTTTAAGTCTTCCTCGATAAATAAACTATCCAATGCAAAAAGAATGTTTCAATTCGATCACGTAGTTTTTGAGATCAGCGCCTTGAAACGAATAACGGAAGCCCTCAAAGATGAATAATTTTCGCCGTTTTTGCAACATTTTCCATTGGTTCTTCTCTATTATCGGTCGCAGCGTGATGTTATATAGCCTATAGCCTTCCTCGACAAATGGACTATTCAACACAAAAAGAATTTTTCAATTCGAACCAGTGGTTTCTGAGATCAGCGCTTTCAAACAAACAAACTCTTCAGCTTTATATATTAGTATAGATAAGCTGTCAACTGTCATTTATTTTTTCAAGTTTGATGTAAGACTTCGTTTTAAACTACTAGACTTTACAATGATTTTACTTTGGCGATAACAATTTTCTTAAAAAATTAATTAATGTGTATAACAATAATTATATTTTTTATTATTTTTTTTTTTTGTTTACAGAAAATGTCTGGTGATGAAAATATCAGCTTCAATAATGCCGTCTTTTTGTCTGAACGAGAAGCTGCTGATAGAAACTATGCACTTGGATTTTATATGCGAGAAAATGGTTGTTTTCCTAAAAAGGCTAATTTAAAGGAAGTTATGGATTATTACTTCCAGGTATGTGCATTATTGAAAGACGTTTTTGAACGCTTAATTTAACCGTTTCATTTATATGATAATAGTTAAAATCACTGTTTGCGAAATAAGCACGTAGACAGAAAAATAAATAAAAATCTATTTTATTGTGTTTAGATAAAATTAAAGCTGAAAAGAAATCAAAAATCCATACTTGATAATATTAAATTTTACATAAACATAATATTTTTTTTATAGTGCTGTTCTATGGAGGCAACATGCGAAATAATGTCCGTGATCGCAGCTACACTGGCAAATGGTGGAATCTGTCCAACGACAGAAGAGAAAGTTCTCCAGCCCGAAGTGGTTCGTGATGTCTTGTCAATTATGCACTCCTGTGGTACCTATGATTATTCCGGTCAATTTGCCTTCAAAGTTGGCTTGCCAGCCAAATCCGGTGTGTGCGGTGGTATGATGCTGGTAATCCCCAATGTTATGGGCATATTTACATGGTCTCCACCATTGGACATGCTTGGCAATAGTTGCCGAAGTGTGCAATTTTGTGAGGTAAGATCAAATTTTAAAGGATATTATTTAATCGAATCCCTATAACCTTTTATTTTGTTTAAGGAATTGGTCAATACTTTTAACTTTCATCGCTACGACAATCTTAAGCATGCCTCCAACAAAAAAGACCCACGTAAACATCGTTATGAAACAAAAGGTCTTTCGATTGTGAATCTCCTATTTTCGGCAGCAAGTGGTGATGTGACAGCCTTACGTCGACATCGCCTCTCTGGCATGGACATAACTTTGGCTGACTACGATGGACGCACAGCTTTGCATTTAGCCGCATCCGAGGGTCACTTGGACTGTGTTAAATTCCTCCTCGAGCATTGTCATGTTCCACATAATCCAAAAGATCGTTGGGGCAATTATCCCATAGATGAGGCTGAAAATTTTGGTCATCAAGAAATCGTTGACTTCCTAAGGGAATATGGTGAGAGAGCTGGCAGCGAAGAGGTTACAACACAAGTTTGCAAAAAGAACACAGACGCCGATGAGGTGCTTTTGATAATTTTTATAAAATATTTTCTCCAAACAAATGTATGTTTGTTTTGCTTTTAGGAAATCAATCCTCCCGATGAATATGACCGAAGTTCAACAGCCAGTCCCGTACCAACTGACGGAAGTGACAGCACCAGGCCTGGCCTCTAAATAGTAGTCGTGCCGTCAGTCAACCTCTACACTGTACACACTCCCAAATACACCACCTTTGTAAAGTTGGTCTTCTAGGCCAACTTACATAAATATTTATTGCTTAAAAAAATAAGAAATTTGTGCTGTGTTCTCTGACTTAGGTCTGAGTCTTAGAAAGAAAAGTCAAAGTACTTGCATGTACTCGTATTCCTCCAATAAATGAGTATGACAATAATAATTATATGTATGTATCTAGGAGGCAATCAGTCAATTTTACAAAAAAACAAATTAGGTATTTATTTAGCATTACTCAAGATGTTCTTAATAATCATCAGCAGAATTAATTGTATAAATATTTTGATGGGCATTTAAATTCATATACAAAAATTAAGTTCTTTCTCTGTGATTTTTTCCCTAAGTTGAATATTTAAGATTTTTTAAAATAAATCAACCATATCAATTAAGTTTGTATTTTTGTATATGTACATTGTACATTTATGTGTATATTTTTTTTGTGCAGCTGAAAATATAATAAAAATATTGATTTTATTCCCCGAAATAAGCGTTGTTTTTTAGGTTTTCAAGGCAATACTTTAACTTCATTGTAAATTATAATGAGAATAATGTAAGCTATTTTTTGGTTTTTAAATGCCAAATGAATAAAACTATGATGATTTTTGAAAACATAAGCGTCTTTTAAATACACATTTGATATTTGATCAACTCTAGGTTCTTTTTCAAGTTGTAATAAAATACAAAATACTTTCTTTTTTTAAACAGATTAAATAAGGCATGAACAGCGTCTGTGGGGTCAGCTAGTCTTTTTCATAAAACAAAAACGTAACATTAATAATACTTCATATTTTATAATTAGGTAATAATAACGTACATTTTACTATTTTTTATTCGATATGTACTAATTTCAATACAAAAATTAATTTTAAACAATAGAACTAACTTATTAACCTAAGTATTAAACTATATTGTATCTGAAGGAATTTTTGGAAGGGTCTTTTTTTTTATTATGGCTTTAAGCTGTTCTTTCTTTCTTCGTGGCTTGAGGCTTACTTATTTTCGTCTGGGCTGGGTTGAAAAGGTATGTTTCATTGACAGCTTTTACACACATACAACTATTGTCGTCGTGTCTTTAGGAAAGTTTAAGGGCAAAAAGTAAACTTATAAATTGCCTCTGTACTCTTGATCGAATTATACATAAGTTAATTCTATTTTTTACCACTGAATGATAATGTCAGCCCATATCATGGGATCTCATCTCGTAAAATGAAAACAATCAAACTGCATTTTTCAAAATTTGTGCATCTTTATTTTTCTTAAGAAAAGTTTATTCTTATGATACGATGCTGTTTGTTTGTTTTTCATTTTACGCGATAAGAGGCCAGCTTCCGTTTTTTTTATACGCAATTGCGTTTCATGTTCTACCATTTATCGGTCTAGAACTATACCGTAGTGAATTTTCGTGGTTCTTCCACCAAGGGACCATTATCACCTCTTACACCGGAAACATATTTTAAGCACACGCTTGATAGACCTCATTTGATGAATAACTTGTTCCTTAAAAAATAGAAAAAAAAATTATTATTTATCTTATAATGTAATTAATAAAAAAATGAAATAGAAACAAAATTGGTAGTAATATATTTCTATAGACAGTGTGATGAAGTAAGCGAACAGAACTTTTGGGTACGTTCAGGCAACATAAATAATCACGGTAAAACAAGTTTATTTTCTTATTTAGGGGGTCTCCATTCTCAAATTAGTTTGACAAGTGTATGGCAATTTAAACAATGTAAGCATGCTGTCAAGAAAGCTGGATATAATGTATAAATTAACTCTGGTCGTACCAAAAGGAAATTTAATTTATTGAAGTTGTCAGAATTCAAAGTTTGACAGAATTTTCATCATGTCATGCTTATCAAACAACTTTTATAAGGTGAACCCTTTCTTATTGACCAGCTGTCAAATAAATTTGCTTTCCACTTAAAGAAACTTCATTGGAAAGTTAACTGGAAAGTAAATCAAGACAAAACCTGTATATGTTTGTCATTAAATTGAAGACTGAAATTCATTACTCTGTTCTTTATTTAATAGAAATATACATAAATTTTACAATTTTTTCCGAATAAAAGTTAAAAAATTTAAAATTATTGACATCTAAAAAAAGAATTTCTTTCATTTGTCTAAATTCGAGTTCAAAATGAATATACATAATGAAAAGTCTTTTATGACTCCTGAACGTACCACTGTCACAGAATGAAAATAAACTGTCAACTGTCATTATCTGTATTTTATTTATACATAAATGACATTAATCCCAATTATAATTTGTCAATGACAATTTTAACATACCTGCATTAAATTAAAGCACATAGCAATCAACGCCATTCCCAGTAGCAAATAAACAGCACAAAGAATGAAGCTAGTTTCAACGTTGGTAATATCATTGTTTGTAATCTGAAAGTTAATTGTGTTTTATTTTTTTAAGTCCTCACTTTCAACACTTCAAACAAATATTTTACCACTTTTTCGCCCGGAACTATGTCTCCGAAACCAATACTGCTAAGTGATATGAAACAAAAATAACTTCCGTCTAGCAACGTCCAGTTCTCCCATGTTCCAAACATGAATGCTCCAAACAGAATGTAACTAGTGTTTGTAGAATCAAAACTTTAAGCATCTTCTATTTAAGTAATTCTAAAATCTTTACCCAATCATAATGAAGATACAAACTGTCACCGGAACTGTGACGGTGGATGTGTTGGTTTGAATTTCGGCTTCGATTTCTGAATCGTCTTCTTCATAGAAATCATTGGTTTCAGATGACGTTTGTTCTGTTGTATTACTAGATCTGGATTCAGTTCCTTCTTCCATGCTATCCATCTTTGTCATTCATCCAAAATCAGAAAAAAGAAGTTCAAAATAATAAATCATTGTGTTTTATTCTACTCATATACTTACGTCTCTATCAATTGTCATTCGACGAATTTTTCGACGTTCTCGTATAATTCGCCTACGAGCAACACCAGGACAAATCCGACAGAGACAAACTTTAGCGTAGATCCATTTGAAGGATTTCGCTAAAATATCACCTATATTTGATAGATATAAGAGGAACAATGGCATTCCAATTATTGCATAGAGAATGGTAATGAGTTTGCCCCAATTAGATTTGGGACAAATATTTCCGTATCCTAGAAAGAAAGATTCAATTTATAAAAATTAAATGGTAAAACATTATAAAAAGAAATTTGTTTTCTATTACCTATTAACATTGCAAAAAGTTTATTTATCATAAAGTCAAAATTGTAAACTTGTTAAAACTTTTGTTCAAAAATGTTGTTATAATCAAATAAGAGGTCAAGTTTAAAAGCGATAGAAAGAGGCTTATTTTTCTAATATTAATTTTTGTGAAAATTTAAATCCAAATCTCTAACCCTAAATTGTTAAGAAATCCAAATGTCGAAAAAAAAACTGATCGAAAGTTTATCGAAAGTTATAGTAAAAGTACATAGTTATCATTATTGTAACTTACAACTTAAGAAGATGTCAAACGCAACAATTAATTAAATAACTTTTAATTAATAAAAAACAATAATTGTAAATGTATTTATCGAAAATTAATGTCAATTTTGACATTGGACTTAGTTCAAACCCAATCCAATTACTCTTCATTAACGAAACTCAACGAAATACATTTATGGTTATTTGACGTATAAAACTAATTTTCCCCATATTGTTTAAACTGAATTAAGATATGTACTAGGTCTTTTTCATGTGTTTGTAAATTAAAAAAAAAAACATACCAATAGTTGTAATGACAGTCAGAGAATAAAGGAATGCGCCCGAAAAACTCCATTGCTGTTTAATGTCCACATCATCAAGTTCAGCCTTAATAATTGCACTTGTAAAATTAAATATCGTTTCATTCATCCTTAAGAAGAAATAAAATATTTAAAAAATGTCAATTTCATTGAATTTTTTTTTTTTAAATATCCAAATTACCTTTTTTTAAATTCAGTCTCATTAAATATATTCGATTCACAGCAAGTGATTCTCCACAGAATTTCTGCTATTACTGTCTTATTACGTTCCCCCACGCTGATCTTGCGTCCCACTTTGTTGGCTTCTGAAGTCTCAATTGCTTGGAACATAAATGCACCACCTATTGTATAGATTATCACCAAAAGAATAATTCCCACATTGCTAAACATGAAAGCAGTAAATGCTCTAAAATGATCCTTGAATCGTTCGAATGGCGGTTTTTCTCTTCGTTTGAATGAGCGTTTACGGTTCATATTTTCGATGTTCTGCGTTTACACAAAAAAGTTCGATTTCTTTTTTTTTTAATTTATTTCTTATTTAATATTTCAAGTCTTTTCGGGGTTTTCTTCGTGTTGGACGAAGAAAATCACTCTGTTGCCATATTTGAAGTATCAATCGATTTGGTTTCATACTTTTCAAGGACTTGCCTGTTCTCGCTGCGAGTGATTTAACAATAATTAAGTCTTTATCGGCGGTGGCGTCGTCGTTGTTGGCGGCAGTGCCACTTGAACTGAATTATCGTGTTTATTTTTCATCTATAAGTTGTATAAACAAAAACAATACATTCATTATGAAAATTCGATTAAATAAGGTTTTGAAAAAAAAAAAAATTAAATAAATAAACAATATAATTTGAATATTTTGCAATCTTAATTTTTAGTATCCCGCCGTGTTAACCCTGATTTATTATGACTCTCTCAAGCACTCTAATGTGTGAACGAATATCTGTTTTTGGAATAATGGTCTTCAATTGGCATGTTCATAAATTTGAACATGGAACGAAAACAAAATATCCGAAAGAATTTATTTTGAGTTTGTACAAAGAAAATAAATCGGTGAGTATTTATTGTTTTTGTGGAAATTAATAAACATTCGCATTTAATAAATTATGTTCAAGAAGTATAAGCAAAACGAAGATATGTAGCTATGTATGCATTTTAATTTTTGGGTGTTGAAAAACGTTTGAGCAAGGAAACGTGCTAAATTGATTCGTAAATGAACAGGTACGTACATACATACATAATATGTATGTTTTAATTTATATAAATAGAAATTGTATAAATATGAACGTACATACGTATGTATTGTATATATTAGCAGAGGATGTAAAATGAATGAATATTCTAAAATATATCTACGATGTGCACTATGGCGTATGTGAAACATTTTTTTTTTCTCTGATTTTCTGTTTGTTCAATGAAATTGTTCTTGCGGGAAAAGTAAAGTACCTACTTAAAGTCGCTGTAATTAATTGAAATTGTTGAAATTGTAGGCAAAGCATGTCGATTTTCGAATTAACATTGAAAGGAAATTTCAAAATAAATTGGCAATAGCTTTTATTTGACGTTGATGGTGATTTTTGAGCGTATAATAAATTGAGTTGAAATAAATCTTTTGATAAAACGAAGAAAAAATGAAAAAAAAAAACATTTTGTAGATTTTTGCAATGAGATGATGAAATGAAAACTAATAACAAATTTTGAATTCTTAGGACATACATATGTACATATATGTATATGCACATAATTAGATTTTGGATGATTTCGAAAAAAAAATTAAAACTTTATTGAATTTTATTATCAATATTGTCATCAGAGAAAATAACTTGACACCATCATCATTATTATCGGCTTGAGAACATGGGAACCGGTCTTATGACCTCATTCAACCAATCTTTCCATTTCCGATCGCGAGCCAACGTCATCAATATAATGGACTACCTCTACGTCTACACCATCACTCCAGAGTGTAAGCATGTCACCTATCATGAAGTGTACTACAAAGGACTTTCTGAATTAGTTTCTCTTTGCTCTCACGTGAGCTAGGTGATTTGCGTGTCGGCTAGGCGTCTACCAAGCTTAATTTTGTTCAAGATATTTGCTTCGGGGTGGATTGTTCATGATTGTAGTGTCTTCGGGATCTGGTTTTAAGTTCCCTAATGTTATCTGGGAAAAATTTCAGTCAGTAAGTTTGAAAATGGTTATGCTTATGGCGTTTTCAATTGGCAATTTGGAATCAGAAAAAAGCATTCTGAAAGCGTTCCATTTGGCAAAACTGACAGTTCTGATTCTGAAAAGGATGAGATTTCTCTTCTGGATTTGAAATCAGAAGCAGAAACAGAATTACTCACACATTTAATGATTCTAAATGTCACACTTGATAAATGTCATATTTTTTTAATTAAAAAATTGTGCGAACTTTAAAGTGATTGCTTGAAATTAAAATTAAAATATAAAAAAATTTAAAATATCTTAACAATTGCAACCAATTTGTTAGAAACACATACATACGAGATGTAGTTGACTCATGTCACACTTTACCAATACAGTCACACCATAAACTTTAAATTTTTCAGAATTTAGAAAGAATGTTCAATTGGGATTCTGCTCTTAATTCCAATTCCGGATTGCCAATTAAAAATGAAATTAATATCCTACAATAGCACAGAATGGTATTTTGACATTTTTAAAAATCAGAGAAGGTTCGTTTATAAATTTTTTAAGATCCATTCAACTGGCGTTCATTGAGGAGGTTGCAAAAGTATGATACTGGATCTACACATTTAAAAAACTTAAATGATTTCCAGCCCATTAGAAATTAAACAAGAAAAAACTTAAAATTAAATATTTTATGTGCATATACAAAATATATAAATCATTACAATTTCAATTTTTATGTATTTTTGCATCAAATGTTGTTAAGTTGAAATTTTAATTATTGTTATTTTCCCTCAATTTGTGTTGGCACTTTTCCTCGTGTCATTTTCACAAATTGGCTTACAACAACACTGATGATAAATATTGACCTTAAAGCAATAAACGGCCACGTCAATTATTTAATTTTTTTTCTGGGTCAATGAAATTGTGAATTTGGTACGACCTTTATCATGTTTTCTTTTCTTATTTGTTTTAAAACCAAAAAAATCCAAAAGAAAATAGTTTTTTTTTTTTTTTAACTCATTAACCAAAAATATATAATCATCAGCGATCAGCATCACCCTCGCCCCTTAATTAGTCAGGTTTTCGTGTTGTCTACCTTGCGACTACTGGCAGCATTACCGACAGACCACCGACGACGACGACGAACGGCGACATCTATACAAAAAACCGTCCCAACAAAACAGACATTGTCTGACGTTTTAGATTTATATTCGTCTATGAGATTTTTTTTTATTTTGATTTTGATTTATTATTTCATAACTTCCCTGACCCAAACACACATGAGGATTTAGTTTTATTTCTTTTAAAAATCCATATATCATTCTATTCGATTCCGGCGCAAAGGCTGAAAATTAAATAATTAGAAAATGGTATTCTGTTTGATTCCTTCTCATTCACTTCCGCACTATGCCCCCTTCCCCTTCCATTCATGATTGTATAATTTTGTTCTAAGGCAAACGAACTTGTCGTAAAAATATAATATTCCCACGCAGCATTTTTAAATTTCCTCAAGACAGAAGAGGATTTTTCGAATATCTTCTCATATAGTTTTGAATTAGAAACAATATTAACTGTATTTATTTACATCCATCATAACTCATAAGACTTTTTAGAAATGCGGACTAGCTTAAAATAATTTTAATTTTTTTATTTAACTGCAGAACACGTGCCCAATGTCGGTAAAAAGTTTCAACTTCATAACCGACTTTAAGGTTGTGCCCACATATCATTTTGATTTGTTATCATCAGTATAACAGTACATTCTTGTGAACTTTATAAACAATAAAGGTATAGGTACACATTCCTGATATTTATGAATAAATGCGGTTATTTTCTATCGCACATTCCATGTCTGTTCCAACTTCAAAGAATTTCTGTTCTGTAAATTAATGTTTTCTATAAAACTCTAACCGAAAATTTTAAACAATTTATTGGCAAAAAGCCAATTTATTTTCAGCCGAAGGTATGAGTATATTCACAAGAAAAACAGCAAAAAAAAAAAACTCAGGTATTTATTCCAAATATTCATAATAAAACATATTTTCTTTTTTTTTTTAATAAAGTTCTAGACGAAAACTAGACATAAATGTCTTTAGAAATTATTCTTTTTAAATTATTTTCAAAAAAAAAGATATCAATTAATATTTCTTAAAATTAATAAACCAAGACGTTAATATTATGAGTATATACATACATACATATGTATGTATTTATATTTATTGAAAAGTATTTAGGTATTTTTGTATTTGTTTATTTATCGATTACAAAAATATCTACTTATGAGCTAATTTAAAGTGGCGCCATAATTATTCAAACAAGATTTTTGTTTTTGTGTTTTCTTTCTTCTTTTTTTTCTTTCTTGGCATTGAGCTATGAAACAAATCATACATAAATATTGAATATAAGTATGTATGTACAGTACATACTTGAGACATGAAAATGTTTTTCTTAAGACAAAAAAAAATCACAAACAGATGCTTGATGAAAAGTTAAATGAGTTAATTTAATTGCGTCAGTGTGGACAAGATCAGCAAAGATATCACTCAAGTTATTGAGCTAATTACTATTTCCACTTGTTTAGATCAAAAAAGATCTTTTATCATTTTGTACAGAGTGGTTTCGTGTATATGAAAAATAAGAACATTTATCAAGGATCGACTTGAGATCTTGTTATTCGAATTGAGACCATAAACTTAGATAAATAAAATTCAAAATAAAGATTTCACTTTGTAATAATGCCAATTAAAAATTATTGAGGAAATCAAAAAACAGTCAAATTATGATAAGTCTATAAAGATCCTCTTTGATTTGAAAATTTCAGTTTTAGATTAATATTGAACGATGGATGTTTTCAAAAAGTTTTCCATCTTAGCCTTGCAAATCATGTGACCATGTGATTTTCTATAAAATTAAGCATTACAAATTTACAGCATTTTCAAGAAATGTTAAATGTCGAAAAAACTGATTTTAATCACTTATTCGGTACGAGAAAATAAGGCTTAATACTTTGACGAATTTTGCCTTCCATATTTCGTTTCTTTTCTGCCTGTTTACTGCCTTAAGTTCAAAACTTTTTTGGGAGTACCAGATTTGAAACTTTCAACTTTTCCTATTTTTCTTGTATGCTTACCCTTGAATTTAGTCTGAGGAAAATACACTACCATTGGCTATAGGGTGAGGCCACTATCAATTTCATGTATTTCTATTGAAAATATTTGACCCGAAAAAAAGGAACTTTAAATTGTTTGAAATTTTTTAGAATTACTTCTTTTTTACTGAAATGAATAAACATACATAAACGATGTTAAATGACTCAGATTAATGATACTTTTGTCACAAAATTGTCAGGGATCTTCATGATGTTTATGTAATTTGAAGTCAAAGTGGCAGAGGCACGCCATTTCATTGAATTTAAATTCTAACAGCCTTGTTATAGAATCTACGGAAGGATGTTAAAATGTTTTCCAGTTTTGCAAATATCCGCTAAATCGAATGCATTTTAGAACATGTTCTGAAATAAAATACATTCAAAGTATCCTCTTTTTTTACTTGACTTAAAATAAGTTTCTTTTCCGTTGTCTTTGTTGGATTACTTATTGTCTTAATATTTTGCGAACTATTTTTTTGCTTACTAAAACATGGCTATTGGGTCTTATTTTATGTACTGGTACAATAGAGTAATAATAGACATGGAAATGTTAACTATAGAAGAATTCACTACTTTTTTGAGGAATTCTGTCTCTTTAGCTATACATCCTTTTTGGTTTTTTCCAAAGTTTTGTTGATCTGCCCTCTTTTTCTTGAAATTAGAGTCCTCTATTCTTGAAAGCATCAATTCTTAGCATATCTGTCAACATTATTCCAGAACCCATTTGAATTTTTAAATAAATAAAAGAATCAATTGTTTAAAAATATTCTGCTACTGAAATCCTGTAAGATTTAAGTGGCGCACCTTTTTTGGAGTTCGAAATGAAAAAACAAAAAATTACCACCTAAATAATGGCTTCTCCTTTTTTTAATCTTTGTATGCAATTACAGAATATGAACATAATAAAATCACGAATAAGTATAATATATGTACATATGAAACTAAAAAGAAAATAAAATTTAAAAGAAGGTACGTATACGTCTCGGTGTTCGATTGTATTTATTCTGAATGTGAAGGTATTGTCTTTTCTTTTTAACGTATGCACATGTCTATACAACTGTCTTAACTTCTCAACATTATGTATTTTTCTGAAAACATATATGTATACATAAGTAAAGTATAAGTATATTTAAATGCTTTCATTGTTTTTAATAAATTGTAATTCAATGCTCCCATAAATAAAAATGACTTAACATTTAACACAACTAAATTTTTCTGTCCAAAATTAAACCACTATATGTCCTTCAAATCATTTAACGAGTTTTATAATTTTAACCAAGGGATAGTGTTTTAATTAGTTCAAATATTTTTAGAATCAGTTAAGTTGTTCGAGGGATATGTAAACTAAACAAAGTTTTATATTCTCTATGTCCCTGAGGGGGTTGAAAAAATTAAAAATTTTATGATTCTGCCTACACTAAAATCAAAGGTACATATTTTAAATAATCGTCGGTAGTTTTATGTTGGTCTTTAAAAAACAACATTAATTAATACAAATATTCCATTATATATAGTTTATCTAGATTTAATATTTATTATAAAAAAACCATAATAGTTTTTACGATCCTAAGATGTTTTTTAATCTATTATCAAAATCAGTTTGGCTTTTGATCTTCCTTAACGCTTAGATACAATAGGCGACATCTAACATTGGACCAACAAGGAGAAATGTCCGTATTCATGTACATACATAATTATGTTCAAAAATAGAAACATTATAAATATGAACACATTGGATCTCAAAATATTTAAAACATGTTTTTCTTTTCGTGTAAATGTTTGCTCAGTTCATAAATCATCTTTTATTAGGTGTATCAAGAAACCACAGGTGAATTAGCGATCGGCCTCTTGGTTCTGTTTATTTTTGGCAGGTGATCTATGAAAGCGCCACAAAGATTTTATTCAGATAATATAAAATTGATATAAAATTTTGAAAGAAAATCATGAGTTTCGTTTGTTGATTTAATTTTTGTCAATCAAATCGTCAAATGGTGCAGAAAACAACCTAGAAACAAAATTCCACAATTGAATAAAAGCTCACAAAATGGAGATTAAATAAAAGCCATTATGTTTTTAAAGTTGGAGATCGTTAAATTTTTAGAAACAACGGACGTTTTGACGAGTTGACTTTGATTATAACTAATGGATTAGAATCATTTGTAGGAGAAGTTTTTGGTGCAGATGTTTGTACTTAAATTATTACCAGCATAATTTTAAGTTGATGAAAATACTTCTCACAGAACTGAGAGTAACTAAACTTAAAGAAGACCATTGCATTGTTTTGAACTCAGGTACATAAAAGCTATTAATGTTTTTGATTTTGAAAACTGAATCCTTACATGGAACCTTAAGATTTTGAATGAAAATCAGCAGAATCTTAAAAGCAATAAATTCTTCTATTTATTCGTTAAGAATATTATAAAAAATTCAACTTCAACATTTACTGCAGATAAGCCTGTGAAATCTTGCAGTTACTTTAACACCCAAGGCAATTGAGTTTCAGGAACAATTATTAGTATACTGTCGCTGTCAATATAAAGTTCCGTTGTATTGGCAAACGTAATTTTATTTTGGTACTTTAAAGTGCTTAAGGCCATTTTCCCTCTTGGTGGGAAAACAGGAGTTTTGCAACAAATTCCCAAATTTGTTTACCCTCAAATCATTCTATCTAATCATGGAGACGCTAATCAATCGTAAGCTCATTAAGAATAAATGCTAATGCTCTGTATTGTCTCCAATCTGCAGCACTATTCGGTTAGTGTCGGATTTCAACTCTTATATCGGACACTATCTATATGAATTGCATTGTTGTGGCCTTGAGTACCTCATTCTTAAATTTGTGTTTTTACAATTCGGTCTGTTACAGAAAACTTTCATACATTGTTATTGTTCACATGAGGTTGCATAAAACGCGGACACAACAAGATTTCAGTATCAAAATCAGGTCAGTGGATTTCGAGAATTTTGCAAAGTGCAATAATAAAAACACACCAGTTCGCCTTATCTAAATTAAGAAACCCATCAAATTCGTCTTTATTTGTACCAAAATCTTTCAGCAGACCAAAATCAAAACAAATATTAACAAATATTTATTTCTTTAACATTTCAAATTTTCTTTACAGAGTGTGAATTGACACTAACTGGCATGTGACACTACTTATCCCATGCTCATTATACGATGATGTGAAAAACTCTTCCCCAAAATAATTTCTTCGTCGAGTTCATTTTTCACGAATATACATACATATGTACATATATTTACGAGTATGTACATCGATGTCAAAAACGAGAATATAAAACCGACAATAAGGAAAGTATACAAAGATAAACTTTAGACACTAGACTGACTGCATCACTGTCTGGATCTTTCACACTAAGTATACAAAAATAAACACAATTACCTGCCCGCAATCACCCAGTTAATGTCCACCATTTTAAATTCAACGTTGCTATATTGCTGTTGCTGTTGCTGTTGCTGATGCTGCTGCCGGTCTAGAATTTTATTTCGAAAATCTCCTCTGCCACATAATATCAATGTAGCTATAAAGTACACGGCATTAGAGTATTACCTCGTCGTCGTCGTTGTGCTCATCAATGATGTTTGCAGAGCATTGAATAAAATTTAAATTTCTTGTATTTATAAAATATTTTGTTTATTGACAGCAGATGCACAAAATAGCACACACATTTTAACAGAAACTTAGGTAATCTTTCACTACAAAATAGATTGTTTTCGAAAATTCGAAAAAAACCGTAATTTAAATAATCAACACGAATGTGTTTTTCAACAACCTGGGGAATGACGTCAAGATAATTCCAAAAAACACTTTGCAATAGGTTGAAAACGGTTGAACAATGAGGTGTTCTTGAAATAAAGAAATGCAGAAAAAATTAATCAAACAAAAAAAAAATATGATTTTTCTATCCGAAGACCGCTGAGGTGGGATTTTCTGACCGAACCGCTCGACAGGAAAACTGAACACAGACTGGAAGATATAGAAATGGAATCTTTTTGTAGTCGATACGGATAGTTAGTTTCGCAGCAGATGACGAATTAGATTCGAAAAAGATGTTTATTTTAGAATACTCCATCACTCTATGGACTTGAAACTAGAAGCATGATGAATGTGTGATCTCGTCATAGACTTCCAACGCCTGCCCAGATGATGATTTCAATGTTATGTCGAAGAAGCAAATATCACTCGGACTAGCCGCTTGGCTGGCACACTCTCGATTTTATTGCCGGCACGAACCGATCGTGCGTTCATAAAAACCATAATGAAAATACGTCATTATGACTGCGTAAAATAGAAACAAGTATAAAATTACGAAATGTATTTTTAGTAAGATCTAAATCAACAAAAAGAAAATATACATTATGTACTGACGAAAAATAAGCATTTTCTCATGGACGAACAAAATATGCATGGTTTTCTTTTGTTTCTACATTTTTTTTTTTTTCGTTTTTTATTCCTTTGACACTTTTGTGTTCTATGTTCTACAACATTAATTTTCAAATGTTAAACGTTACAACAGCATTTGTCTACATTGAGAAAACTGTCTAAGTTCAATGCCGGAACACCCACATATTTGAAGTCCCTTGAATGCTGTTAAATTACTAATCAAAGCAAGACAGCTGAGTTAATGAGTAGCGATATTCTTGTTTATAAATTTGACAGTAAAATAAAAATCCCAACGAATTTTATTAATAAAGATAAATATGTACTACATACAAGTAACACTCTGGGTCAAATTATCTGAATAATTAAAGTTCGATCGAACTACATAGACGTTAAGTAGTTGAGGGTTACTGAAAAAATTCATGACGTTTAAAAAAGTTGGAAACTTGTTTCATTGCAAATCTGTGCTGAGTTGAAAAGAACTTGAGATGACTTGATCGAGCCAAAACACAGAAAAAACATTAGTTGGTGTGAATAATGGTTAAAATATTAATTTGTTATAACAAAGAAATATTGGGTAGTTAAGTGTCGAAACACCTTTCGATTTTTAATTTCAAAAACAATTTTATCGAAAATATTGAAGGAGAAAACATTGTTTCCATATTTATATATTTTTGTTTTGAAATTGTAGTGTTCGCCAGTGCAAAAACCAAAATGGCCCACAGTGTATTAATCCGTGTCAAAAGTAAATTCTGCACATTTCCACAATTGTGGCTTCTCAGCCAGATCAAATTTATCGCAATCGCTCAAATACTTTTTGAGAAAATGATATCACAAAGTTTTTCTTAGCCTATTCAATATACATATTAATGTAGACTTCTTTTTGTACAGTATTCAAAAAGGTTTTCAAAAATGTTCCTTTTTGCAAACAAATATAAACTTGCAATTCCAAGATCGCCGGAAGTTTACCGACTATATTTTGAAAATTTCATATAGTACAAAGTATAAAGCTACCGCAATATCATATGAACGTTAGGGATGAGTCGACTTTGTGGAATGCAGTGGATTGACACATTCTGTCTCATGAAGAAGTTGGCACTTGTGAAACACGTAACTTTAATTTTGACAATAATCCGCTAATTTTTGTTTTGAACGTGGATTTATGGATCAAGACAACAAACATGATGAAATGACAGCAACGATATAAGATATTAAGGTGATAAATCATCACTGCAAGGCGTACAAACATTTTTATTCAATTTGAAATCAAATTAGTAACAAATCATTTCAACTGGAGTGTAAAATGTACATATTTATATTATTTTCGTATTTATACTTGCGGTTAAAATAAATTAGAAAATTACTTATACTTTTATCTTTCACTGTGGTGTATTTTCAATATGAAATTTGTAAAATTGTGTCTTTTATTATAAAAGACAAATCAGAATACCACAAACTATCTACACAAGTGTGACATATTTTTAATTTATGCAAGCAGATGATTTTAATCAAAAAAAAGGTTAATGTTTTAGATTTTCTTTTGAAAAATTGATGCTTTATCATCCAGTGCTCTTATTTTTGTTTGATGTTGAATTATTTATATTAATATACAAACATCATCATAAAGTATTGTTCATAGTCATACTTCTTAAATAATAAAAAAAAATTGTTTATTTTAAACAAGTTTTATTGGATTCATAAAAATCATACGATTTTGTTATAGAACTAAACCCATTTAGCAAATTGTTTGAATGAAAAAAATGTAAGGCGAGAATTATAAGCTACTATTTAATATTTGTTGCTATAGATATTAAACTATCTTTGTGACTATCTTAAATAATTTATTGTTTGATTTAAGATCACGATTTCGTTTGAAACTGCTTTTAGACATGACAGGTGCAAAGTTTTATGAAAACTGTTGGATGCGATTTTGGGAAAAGTTAAAAAAAAATTGGCACATTTATTCTTCAAGCTAACGATGCTAGATAAGCTTTGAACAAAATTACAAAGAAATGCTTTGTACAAAACATCAAGAATATTTTTTTCATGATGAAATGTCTGCCTCGAATTGGAATATGTGCACGGATGTACAGATCCATAGACGAATGATATGATTAAGACTACTTTTGCAAACTCTTCCTGTAAAATACCTTTAACATCTAGTAGAAATAATAAGATTGAAACACTATATATTTTATACTTTTAAACTTTGTATTTTAAAAATTATAACTATTGCTTTATCAGTAAAAAATGTTAACAATAATTTCATAAAATACCTACTACCTAATGTTAAGATATATTATGTTACTCTTATAAAAAAAATAAAAGCCTTTAACATGAAATGGTAAATACAAAATTAAATAGCATCGTTTATTAATCATTTTTAACAAAATAGGAAAGATTTACTATTTACTATTTAATCTCATTGATATTAACTTATTGTTTTTGTTAAACAAAAAAATATTTTCCCTGATCTAATGTACATAACGCCACAAAATTTCTTTTACAACTTGGGCAGTTATAGATTTGCCTGAATCTTTATAAAAAAATATACCTAGACTCTAAACCCATATAAAATAAAATAATGAGAACATAGTATGAAACGACCACAATAAGACTAAAAATAATTTAAAAAAGTTAAAAAATATATCAAATTAAGCAATAATTTTGAGCATGACAACTTTATGGTTTTATTTAAGGCTGAACCCTAGAGCGGGCCAAAATCTCTACTGAATTTCAAGTTCTATCTAACTTTAGAACGAAATCCTTTGGACATAAGTGGTGCTACTTCGGATGGATCACGTCCTCGTGTCTCTGGCAAGTAGAATCGTGTTAGTAAGAATAAAAGCATGCAAGTAATAGAGAACGGGATGAAAACAAATGCTCCCCAAAGATTTTGTAGACTAAGGAATGTCATTCCGATGATAAAATTACATGACCATGAGGCTAAAGATCCCATTGCCATGCCAATTGGTCGTGGTGCTACCTCGAAGATTTCTGAAATCAAAAATAAAATAGGAGTCTAAATAGAGGACATATAATTTTCTAAAGTAGTTATTATCTATAATATAATATTTATATTATACTGAGAGTCAAAGGTGAGTGCTAATTTTCCAATTTAAATGTTATTTATTGAAAAGTAGTTAAGTTTGCAGTCACTATCATTTATGTAGACTCAAATTTAAGAATTGGTTTTGAACGACACAAGACCGAACATCTTTTAATTCGTAGCTATAAACCATCATTATATAGTCAGTTGTAAATGTAGGACATAATACAGTAATGATTCCGATGTGGATTCAAAATACATATTTTCTATGGACCGTAAAAAAAAAACTGTTTAAAAATCCTTTTAGACAATAAATGAGCCGAAAACTTTTCGAACATTTCCCTTGACAGTCATAAAATACAAAAGAAAAAGCAAGCACCATATAAAAAATACTTAGCGGTACAAATACAACAAGGAGAGCATCTCGTACTCGTGAATTAATTAACTCAATTGGACATTCAAAGGCACAATGCCACTAGGATTAATAACAATCAATTAGTACGTCACAATTTGTAATTGAACAGTCGGTACACTTAAAGATTGAGAAAGGTTGAAGAGCTAATTGAATAATACAATCAATTCAATTGAGATGGTCAATTGATTTGCACTGCTTACTAAATCACCAATTAGAAATGAGATGGACAAAAAGAAGACAGAAAGATTTAAGATTTTATACATTTACTCACCAGATCCGATAAAATAGGGAATAGGACCAACACCAAGTTGGTAGAAGAAAATATAACAAAATATACAAACAATGCCTGCAATTGCAAACCAACTGAAATATTCCTGCAAAAAAATGATAATAATTTAATCAAATTTATTTTGAAATTCTGAAATTCGAAAAAAGTTATATTTGTCGAAACAATTCCTTACAATAAAATGACGAACAAATGCAAAAGCTAAGAGGAAAATGGCACATGCAAAGCAAGAAAATTGCATTAACGGACGGCGATTGACATTGGCCATTAGATATGGACTCAGAAACGATGTCATAAGATTCAAACATCCAGCTCCGAGATTTGCCCACTCAGCATCGGTTTCAGAGAGTCCAGCTCTTTGAAATATCGAAACGGAATAGTAGAAAATCTAAAAAAAACAAATTAAAACAACATAAATAAGAGAATAAAAAGTCATAAAATAGGTCATAAATAAATTACCGCATTTATACCAGACAACTGTTGGCCACCATGAAAGGCACAAACAATAATTAAAGGCAAAGTGAGACTTCGATCACGTAAAACTGATAAAAACGAACTACTCTGCATTGTAGCACTGGCCTCGGCTTCCATATCTTCGATTTCTTTTTGAATCTGTGTCATGTGATTTGCTCCTCTCAATCGACGTAATTCTGTTTTGGCAGCATCACGATCTTGTTTAACAACATACAACCACTTCGGACTTTCCGGGAAATAGTAGGACGGCAAGTAACAAACAATAACAAGAACTATGTAGAAACTTAAACCATAGTGCCAGTGATCGGGTGTTCCGAAAATATCACGCAAATTAAACACTTGTCCAACTACAACACCACCAGTAACTCCAACAGCGCAAAATACACCCAGAGTGCCACGAAGTGCCAATGGGGCACACTCAGTTAGATACATTGGCAAGGAAGCTGTTGTCAGACCAGATGCCAGTCCGACTAAAAATCTCCCAATTAGAAGCATTTCAACGGAACTGGCCAGTCGACAAAACATAAAAAGTATCGCACCTAGAATGAAGAGCAATCCACTGATCAAGAAGCATCCTTTCCTGAAATATCATTATTATTTAGTTTTACAATTTACGTCACCAAAATAGTTTAAATGTTGAAGCATGACAAATGAATGAATGATATGAATTCGACGGAATGAAATTTAATCTCCTTCTTAATGCAACAAATGGTGCTACCTACATATATACGTTATTTATTATTTTAAAGTTAATGTTAAATGTACATACATCGAATTATATTTTTGTTAGAGTTTGGTCAATTAAATCAGTCTGCTAGTGTGGAACGAATAATAATAATAATTATATTGACAACAATTCAAATGTATTTTTCCTTTCCTTCTTTCTTATACAAAATTTAGCATTTAAATGATATTCAGTCTCCATGAACAAAATTGTTTATGCTAAGCTATTTATTACAACTAGCCGGTGCCTATTTCATTGCCTTAATATTTGTTTGTTTGCTTGCTTTAATATCTATTGATATGCTGAGGTAATAGCTTATCGATACTGATACCTTAAACGGAAATGAGCATTTCAGCAGAAGCATGTAAAAAATATTAAAAAATAATAAAACATAAGCGAACAGTGCGAAGAAAGTAAACTACTATTTGCAGACCTAACTGCTGTATATTTTATTCGTTTAATAGTGTGTCACTACAATTTGGCGGGTATGAGGGAACAACAAGATTGCAATTGATGATAATCCAGCTTGTATGCTTGTTTTCTTTTTTAAGGTGCATTGGATAATTTTTTTCTCAACTGTGAAATAATTGAAGCACACAGATGTGGCAATTTACTTAGAATTTTTAGTATAAGAAAAGATTTGTGTTTTGCAATTGCAATTCATACATTTTTTATTGGCAGATCATAATTTATAACTTTCAACAAATGGGTTAGTACTGCTTAAACAGATTGTCCCCTTGGCTAATTTATAAATGAATGCTAATACGTTAATTGAAAGAGATAAGAGATCAAAGCTTAAAATAAAATTAAAAATCGATCTTAGTTCGGCGACCGTAATAAAAACTCTAAAAGAAGCTAGAATGGGTATCTAAGAAACTCTGATTTCGCTGTGTTGACTCTGGGACACATTGTATATCAAGTTTTGTATTTGTATTTTTTTAATCTGAACAATCGTCAACAAGACTCTCAATTGCTCAGCTATAATTCTGAAAGTAGTTACTTTTTAAGACATATGTTGTGGATAGGCGTTAACTTTGATTTTTTACCGTCAGTCTTATCAATAATCTGTAATCATAGTGATAATCCACCTGAAGTACTTAAGTGCTTTGTATTCTTTTTCTATCATACTTCTAATGAATTGATTAACAGACATAAACATTGAACTGCATTTTTATTATTTTGTTTTTCTTTTATTATTTTTAGTATTCATATTAGAAAATAACAGATGGTCATAGAAAATAGCCCGATTGTGAGTAAATGTTATTGAGAACTTTAATCTTTTGAAAATATGTATATAGTTTATATTTTGCACGCACATGTTATGCATTTTAAAACAGGGACGAATTTATTTAACCTTTCAGCTTTTTGCAAAGTCACAACAGACATAGGTAAACAACGATTTTCTTAAGAACACAAGATCAAATTTTACCAAAGCTTTTTATATTCAAAGTATATAATTTTATTATGGTAGGTAATCTTTACTCAAGAAAACTAACACAACATAAAATGATAAAAATTAACTAAAAATGATTACGGAAATGGTGTTTTAAAAAATATTATGTTATTCTTACTGGCAAACTTCCATGTTTGTAAAATCACTTACAAAAATTACTTTGGAACTCATGTCCAATTAAAGATATAATAAAATGAATTATAGTAGGTATTAAATTTTTCAGCAAAGCAAGCAATTATTTTGTTTTTAAGGGAAAGACGCCTAGACTGAGGCGAATTATAAATATTTACAAAGTTATCATTTTCGCAAACAAATATAAATTAAGTTTCTTTTTTGTATACAAGGTATGCTTTTTGTTTATTTTAGATATATCAGTTTCGTCTTATCTTTAGTTCATACTTCCTCAACATGAAAAAAACATACTACTGGTAAAGTTTAAATTTGCTGTTGATATTATGAAGAGAAATTAATGTTTCCAGTATCACAATGTTTGGTTTGATTAAATCCCTGAACTTTAAAATCAATACTTGCTCTCTGTAAGGCAAGTACAAATGCACTTTTATTTTCCTGTTTACTTTTTTAATTCTTTAATTTAGTTTGATTGGAAACAATCATAATAGTAATTTGTTGACGCACAAATTTCTAAGCTCTCCTTATCAAATTACACCCAAAAGGCATTTTCTAAAGGTTAAGCGCTATACTGCTGTTATTACGTACATCATGTAAGCCTTGTAAATTTCCATGATCTGATCTTTGATTTTAAATCAATTTTTTCAAAAAAAAAATTAATATGAGATAAGAAAACTGAAATTTTAATAAATTTATAGATACGAGTTGAGTTAACAGCAGAAAGCAATTTAATTCAAATTTACCTACCTTCCAAACTTATCAGCAGCCCATGCACCTCCTAAGGATCCAATCGCTCCACCGACTAGAAAAATAGAAACAATTGCCGACCAAAGAATAGCCAATCCCTCAGATGTGATATGATAATCATAACGTTCTATCAGTGTTTCATTGCACCAAGCTTGCATATACTATAGAAACCAAGCGAATTATTATTAGTGTTAAGTTTTTATGGTTACGGGTTCAAGAGATACTCACCGCACCAGGGCTATTGATACCTCCAATGCAATAGCCGACTGGAACTGCAGATCCAAAGGTTGCCGCATAGCCAACTAGAGTTAGCAATTTCCCCCATTGTTCTTTCTGTAAAACCGAGAGATCTAAACTGATTACTCATTTAAATCCCGCTTTGGAAATTGTTAAAAACTATTTCAAGGTCATTCAATTGAACCGATGTCCAACTGATAACAAAGCGAAATTATATTGTTGATTGTTCTGTGCTGACCTACGTCATCCGTACTGATGACGACGATTTTAATTGGGTCCCAAATTTGAATTACCTACCTTAAGCTGTGCAGTGCTGGTAGGCCTGATATCAACTTTGGTCGAGTTGAATAGCACTTGGGATTCATTCCGTTCTTCCATTACAGCACACGCGACTCAAACGACCTATACTATATGCAAAACGAAGTACAGCCAGTGCTATTGAAGGAATTCAAGAATAATATATTGCCGTCGTAACGCAATTATAGGAATAAAATTAATCAAATTTTAAGCCACCGAAAGGGTTGAGTCGATTTATAAATGGACAGCTTTTTCTTTAATTTACTAAAATAAATGAACAATTTATGACTCGTGGTGGTATCTTGGCGGAAACAGGATATTAGGTCATTACAAACAGTTTTCACTGAATTTTTCTCATGTGTTTTTCATTAATGAACAATATTTACAAAACTAGTTATAAAACAAAGAATACCGCTCAAAAAATAAATAAAAAGAAAAGTAAATGCAAACTACCGTCTGGCCTCTGGGGTGGAAAGCGAAGAGCGGATGACATTAGACGACTAGACGTAGACGAAAAGCTAGACGTCGCGTCGTGCTCGTGGTATTAATCAGCTGTGTGAGTTCCAGCCAGCTGATTTCCCCAGAAAGTGGAGAGTTATTTTGAGGAGAAATTTGTGGAAACGTCAATTAGGTTTAGGTGTGTGTGTGGCTGTAGAAATTGTGGTTGAAATATCGAACAGTCATGCCAAAATTCATGAGCTACAAACAATAGGGTGATACTTAAAATTCATAAAAATAAGGTGTCCACATCTCGATATGAGATTAGTCCAAAATTAAAAAGGAGACAAATTTGAGATTTCAGAAGGTTAATTTTATGAATTAAAAATATACACTCATATAATTAGTAAGCCATGGAGTATCATTTATACGGATTTAAGAACTCATACTAGGTTTCAAGTTGTCATTGAATGAGAATCTGTTTCTTATATTAACAAAATATATAACACGTTGGCTAACATTTTATTGATGGCCTGGTAAGGTTTTGTGAACGGACAGTTTATTCCCATCAGATTCCAATAAACTACATATATATCTCCATTTCCCTAAAAATACATACATATAGAATAATTTATTTTTATATTTTTCAAAGATAGTTTTTTAACTCTCTATATTTTATCGTAAAACTTTGTACATTATATTTAAAAAAAAGAGGAATATGATACATGGATGGAAATAAATTACAAAGGCAGTATTAACAAAAATCTAAAATTATTAATATATACTAAAAATACTTAACTTCTTTAAAGAATACAAAACAAACTTTTACAAATTTTACTTAATCTTAGATTTAAAACCGTTAGACATCATTGGCGCCAGCTGTGATGAATCACGCCCTCTAGTTTCCGGAACAAAGAAAAACGTTACGAAAAACACAATTGTACATGCGACAGCAAATGGTAGGAAAACAAATGAACCAATTAGAGCATTCAACGGTGGGAATGTCATTCCTATTGTCAAATTACACAGCCAGGACGAAAGACTTCCCAACGACATGGCTACAGGTCGTGGAGATACTTCAACAAGTTCTAAAAATGAAATCAATTAGTAAACAAACAAGAAATGAAAAATTAAACAAAAACCAATTTACCTGCTCCAATGAAATATGGCATAGGACCAAGACCAAATTGGAAGAAGATTATAAAAACAAAAATGCATCCAATACACGCTAAGGAAACCCATGGCGCAGCATCCTTTAAATAAATACATAAATAAAAATAAATTTACGAATCAAAAGAACCTTGACAAGACTTACAATAAAATGAAGAGTGGCAGTTATGGCAATCAAAAATAATGCACACATAGAACTCGAGATGAGCATCATTGGTCTTCTGTTAAACTTGGCCATTAGAATTGGTCCTAACAATGAAACTGCCAAATTCATGCAACCAGCTCCAAGGTTCGCCAACTCGGCATCATTTGCAGAGAATCCCGCTTTCATAAAAATCGGCACTGAATAAAAAAATATCTACAAGAAAATAATGTTTATTCCTGATTTTGGGAAACTAAAAACTTTTCAAACTTACCGAATTGACACCAGATAACTGCTGACCAGCTTGATAACAGCAAATTACGAAAAGTGGCAGTTTCATAGCTGGATTCGATATAACCGACCAAAAACTACTCTTTTCAATTTTGGTATAAGCTTCAGTTTCCAAATCGAGCATTTCCGCATTAACCTGAGCTTCATCGTTTTTGCGCAATCGACTGAGACTACTGCGAGCTCCTTTTGCATCATCTTTGATGAGGTAGAGCCATTTTGGACTTTCTGGGAAGTAATACGATGGAAGATAACAAACAACAACCAAGGCTCCATAGGAACTAAGAGCATAGTGCCATTGAAGTTCGTTGCCAAAGATGAAATTCAAGCTGAAGAATTGTCCAACGACAATACCCGCCGTTACGCCAACAGCACAAAAAACTCCCAAAGTTTCGCGTAGATGTGGTGGAGCTATTTCTAGGAGATATATAGGCAAAGCTGTGTAGGTTATTCCCGATGAAATACCAGCTATGAGTCGGCCAATCAATAGAAGTTCTACGGATTTAGCCTCCCGACAAAAGTTAAACATTAATGCCGAGATAAGTAGAAGGGCTCCTGCCATTAGAATAGCACCTTTTCTGAAAGTTTACATACAATTTTGAATACTCGTAAAGGAATGTTTTTTGTTTTGTTTCAGAAGAACAAACCTGCCAAACTTATCGGAAACAGATGCTCCGCAAAGTGAGCCAACCATCCCACCGAGTAACAGGATTGATACCACTGATGCCCATAGAACATCTATTCCGCTCTCTGTCAAATGCCAATCATACCTCTCAATCAGCGTAATATTGCACCAATCTTTAATAAACTGGATAAATAATAGACATTTTAATAAAGTCATCTTTCAGCTTAGATATAGAAAATGTTTTCTTACCAATGCAGGACTATTTACACATCCAAGGCAGTATCCGATAGGAACTGAAGCACCAATTGTCGTTGCAAAAGAAACCAATATTAAAAGTCCACCCCATTTTTGAGGTTTCTGAAAAAAAACAGAAAATAACTTCCTTTAAGATTTGAATGCTAGATTAAGTACCTTCTTCAATGTATCTAATAAAATACTTAAAATATGAAATTTAAAATCACAATATTAGACACATTTTTAAACATAATACAAATAGATACGTTATTGACCGTGCTTAAAATGGTTAATCTTGTTTTACTTCAATTGACAAAGATGTAGACTCAACTCTGTAAGTCAAGTTTTTTATTAAACTTAAAAGTTTTTATGACTGTTAAGAACAAATTGTATGAATAAAGAGTAATACCTGCTCAAAACCTAATTTTTAATAAAGACACTTAAAATAGTGTCGTGTCGATAAAATACTGGAGAAGGTGCTCAATTCTAAATACCTGTGTAGTTGATAAACACAGAATGTGTGAAAAATGTCAAAAAGTTTTTTGGATGGTCTTGTTTGAGTGGATCAGAAAAATACTAACACAAATCGTCAACTGTTTATATTCACTTAAATATAATAATAAATAGCTTTTATTTAACAAGCAATTAACTTATTTATGAGGTACTAATAATATTTTAACATAATTTTATTTTTTTAAATTAACATGAATGAACTCACTTTATCCTCCAAATCAATCTCTCCGATTTCACTACGCGAAAGAAATTCAATTTCTTCGAATGAATTATCATGATATGTCACAGGATTACCAAATAAATATCGGTTCATTATTTTAAAATTATACGAAATTGTTAAGAAATAAAAACACTTAAAAACTATAAATAAAAAAACCACCACAGAAAATATTATAAAATGTAACATAAAAAAAATTGATTAATATAACAACATGTGTAAGAAAAACTCAAATGATCAGTAAAAACTAAAACTCATTAGTGATACCGTTAGTTTTTAGTTAGTGCTCATTTAACTAAATTTACAGTACAAATGTATACAACTGGGTCGCATGTAATTGTTCAATTTATAAAAAAAAAATATCAATCGTCAATTTTCTATTTTGAAATCTTGATAAAATATATTTATATTTATATTTATAAAATATTTGAAAATTATAATAAACACTTAGTGTAAGTAAAACTTATATCCACTTAGGTCTTTAATTGCGCTGTTTTCACTACCAAGTAGACTTATAGACCTAGAGCCCAAAGCAAATTTTTGGAAACAAAAGTTAATCGACAAAGAAGGATATGAATTAGAAGCTGTGGCAAATCTAGCCAAAAAAAAACCATGTCTCACAGTTCCTGGTCGCTAGTGGCGTAAAAGCGGGTTAAAAATAAAAAAATCAACTTTGGTAAACATTATGTTAACCAAAAATTCTCATCACCTCTCTATAGATATCGACCCCTTGATAACAAAAAAGTATAAACTATGAACTTTGTGAGTCCTAAACAAATTCAAGGTGGCCAAAATCCTGCCAGACAATTTGAAAAACCCAAAAAGTACTGTAAGAAAAAAATATTTGATTTGTTTTGAAAAAAACATAATCTGAATCTTTTTAAAAACTTCAAAAAATTATAGTTCCATATTTAGTCAAAATTGTTGTCTCTATTAAATTATGTAATTTAATTTTTTTTTTACTCGAAACCAATATTTGCCCCTTAGAGCAAGCAAAAAATCACAGTTTTATTTAATTACTATTACAAATACAGTTCTGGTTTAACAAATAGGACAGAAGACATAACTTAATCATTTTGTTTAGTTTGTTTTAAAATCTAATTGAGCTTAAACTTGTACTGTAGTTCAATTATTTAGTTCAATAATAATTAATTAATATTACTGATTTGGTTTACAAAATATTTTAGAATTAAATATTGAAACAAATTTTGACTGATAAGTTTGAATTGAGGGTAATTTTTTGATAAAAAAATATTCATTTTTTCCATTTTTGTATATATTTGAATTTGTAATGTTTTAACAATAGGTACTATTTCGACACTTTAGGTTTAGTAATTAGATTAAATTACAGTGAAAACTAAAAGAAACGAAATAAATGTACAGGGACGCCGAAAATTTCATTACTTCTTATTTGTTTATTTATCTTCTTTTTTTTAATTTCGGCTTATTCAAATTTTGAATCATTTTGCCAAATTTAAATACAAGTGAGAATAATAACTCTTAGATCTTTTATTCTGTTAATTCAAATTTGTTATTAAATCTGCATACATTTTTTGTTGAAAGAAATCATGGAACCACTTTTACAACTTTTCATAAATTCACAATAACGATTTCACATATAATAGATTCACATTACAAAATTACAAAAAAAAAACATCTATACAAACTTGTATTTTTATTTTTTGGTGCTGGGAGTATAACATTTGTATCTATACAAAAAATTATATTTAACAAATAGTTAAATGAAAAGAAGCTGGATTTGGGCCACACTGATAACTTCCCTTTATAGTTTGAAAATTTGACATTTATTAAATATTTTGTGTTGTAATAAAATATAAACTCGCCAATAAAAAAAAGTAGACAGGTTTTCACTTTCAATCTTTAAACAAAACTAAGTTTTAATATTCCTTGCGATTTTTTTTCTTTCTATTTTATAGTTTGAAACTAAATTGATAACAATTTTGCTATCAAACAAATATTTATCAGGCTTAAGAAATCTTTGAGATATTCTTGTGCAAAATCAGTTTTTGGTAGAACTTTAAAAAAAAAAAAAAAAAAAAAACTGTCAATTTGATATAATTCAATATTTTATCATTTTTTGACGTATGTACATACATATGTACAGCTGTGGACAACTAATTAGAAACACATTTTGTATATACTATACAAACACACATTATGTTATGTAGATTCAGAACGGTGTCTTCTCTTCAGTATTTACTAAATCATTATTTTTTATAAACAATATTTTAGTTTTTTTTTTCTTTTTTACGTTATTTTTAAAAATGCTATTGTTTTTATAACAATTTTAACACTTCAAGGAGCCTTTTGTGATGGACAACTATCGTATCATTTTTTGATTTTAGGATATCTTGTCCTCCAAATTATTTTAATATCTGGATGATAAGCAATGATTAAACTTTCGGTCCACTAATTCAATAAGTCGCCTGAAGCGCTCCAGGTTTATAGCCTTCCAAGCGGCTTCAATTGTGGGAAAAAGAACATCAAAGAGGGTGTTTTCTTCAGTGCAAATGTTTATTTTACGTCCTCAGAGATGCTCATTTGGATAATAGTCTTTTGAAGTTATAACTTGTCCAATTAAATTAAATTGGAGTCGATATCTCTATTCGTTCTTTGCTTGAGATACCGTCGCGTCGGCGAAAAAAAAGTATGTACGAGTAAAGTTTGAAAGTGTCAGACAAAAATGAATGAATGCTCAAAAATGATTCCTAGTTGACAGATGAACATTATGTACCCCATTTATATATACTTTAACTATAATTTTTAGTACAGAATTATTAATTTATTCTTATAAGTATAGTAGTGGGATTGGTTCTACACTAATTTATTTATTACTTAACTTACGATTTTGTTATCAAATGAGTCAAAACTCGTTTTCATATTCACATATTTTCGTAGATTGGCAAATGCTCTGAACCGATATTTAAGTTAACATTTGACTTTAACAACTTTAAATTATTGTTGAATCACTGAATCCACCGAAATCAGTAAATTTAGATTACTAATTTACAGATCAAGTAATAAAACTTTACTGAAAAAGTCCCACATATACTAATTCGTGAGATACAAAGAAAAATCTTTAAATATATGTATAGTAATGTACATATACATATGTATATATAAGTTTATGAGTAGTAAATTTTGTATGTTTAACAATTTTATTTTTATACATATTATTAACAATGTTATTGGTAGTTTATTCATTATCATCGCACATTTACAAGGATCAATTTTTGTTTTAAAAATTATTACTAAATTGATGAAAAATAACAAAATAAATACAAATATATAAGGAACAACCAAATTTAATAGTAAAAGTTGAAAATTTCATTATTCTTAATTTTTAATTAAGTAACTTTGAGCTTAAAAACATAATAATGGTATGTTGTATGGCATGAACCCACAAAACATCCTTTCCGTTTTTTTAAACGTTCTATGTAACTTTTGAACGGAATCCCTTGGAAATTAGTGGAGCAACTTCGGATGGATCACGTCCTCGTGTCTCTGGCAAGTAGAATCGAGTTAATAAGAACAGAACTATGCATGTGATGGAGAACGGGATGAAAACAAATGCTCCCCATGCATTTTGTAAAGTTGGAAATGCCATTCCAATGATGAAATTACACGACCAAGATGCAAGTGATCCCATCGCCATGCCAATAGGTCGTGGCGCAACTTCAAAGATTTCTAAAAAAAAATCAAATATTTTGTGATTAAAATTCTTAATTTATAAGGTATCAATAAATAATTCAAACCGTAAGATTGGGACTATTGTTTTTTTTTTGATAATTAATATAACCAGTTTATAAAAATTATTTCAATTAACTTCTAATCTAATTTTCTGATATGTCTATTTTATAGCTCCATAAGATAATGTTGATGTATTCTTTAAGGTGTTTTTTTTCTTTTAGATAAGAGCTAATTCCAAGATCGGTTTGTGCAGAGATCCAATTTGTCTATCCAAATTTCTTTATCAAAATTTATATATTTCATGCTGAATTAAATACAATTTCAGATTTATCATGGATCGTGTTAGAAAATTCGTCAGAACTCAATGTAAGTTTGTAGTCTCTTATTAGTCAGCTGTTAAATGGCTGTTTTTCAAATAATTAGGCAACTATGAAGTATAAGTAAGCAAAAACTTCCTCTACTGTCATGTCGAGTAACATTTGTAAAAGTATCAGCTGAATATGATTTTTATTTAATGACTCTATGATTTATTTATGTATTTCCTTTATACTTAGGTTTGGAAACTTTGTTCACTAAAATGCAACGCATTTTATAGCTTGTGTCAAGGGTTTTATTATTGACTTGTACTTCCTACATGATGACTTGAAAGCAAAGTAAAGCTTCCAGGTTTAAAATACGTACATGACATTTCAAAGACCTTAAACTAATTGATTTCGTCAAATTCAAATGGATTCAGAGTTACTTAAGTTGAGTCCTTTATCTTTCCTGTCAATTAGTCTGACGCATAGTAATGCAACATTGTCAAAATATGTTTGAAGGTGTTATGACAGATACAAATTTCATCAGATTTTATACTCACCAGATCCGATAAAATAGGGAATTGGGCCAACGCCGAGTTGAAAGAAAAAGATATAAGAAAAGATACATAAGATGCATGCAATTGCAAACCAACTGATATAATCCTGCAATAAAATCATTATGAAAAGTTTCAATTTTGAATAAGAATTTTTTTCTTACGATAAATCGAAGAAGGAAAGCGAAAGCTAAAAGACAAATTGCACACACAACACACGAGAATTGCATTATTGGACGACGATCGAAATTGGCCATTAGATATGGACCCAATAATGAAGTCATAAGGTTAAGACTACCAGCTCCTAGATTCGCCCATTCGGCATTAGCTGTAGAGAGTCCAGCTCTTTGAAATATCGAAACAGAGTAGTAGAAAATCTAGAACACAAAATCAAAAATAAATGAATTCCTATCTAATATAAAATGAAAAACAAAAAAAGATGATATAATACCGCATTGATGCCAGTCAATTGTTGGCCACCATGAAAGGCACAAACAATAATTAACGGTAATAGAAGAGTGGAATCACCCAAGACTCCACAAAACGAAGCAGTTTGCATTGTAGCACTCGCCTCGGCTTCCATATCTTCGATTTCTTTCTGAATCTGTGCCTTCTGATTGCTTCCTCTTAGTCGTTGTAGTTCCCTTTTGGCACTTTCACGATCCCGTTTTACAACATACAACCATTTCGGACTTTCAGGGAAGTAGTATGATGGCAAGTAACAAATGATAATTAGAACGATGTAGGAACTCAAACCGTAGTGCCAAAGGTCGGCTGTCCCAAAAATATGACGCAAACTAGCAACTTGTCCAACTACAACACCCCCTGTTACTCCAACAGCACAGAATACACCGAGGGTACCACGTAATGCCAATGGTGCACATTCTGTGAGGTACATTGGCAAGGAAGCTGTTGTCAGGCCAGATGCCAGGCCAACAAATAATCTGCCAAGCAAAAGCATTTCAACGGAACTGGCCATGCGGCAGAACATAAATTGTATTGCACCCAATACAAAGAGAAATCCACAGATCAGGAAGCATCCTTTTCTGAAAAAATGATTCCAAGTTTATTCAAAAGGAAGCATAACAAATTCAATTGAAAAGTGATTGATGAGTGACGTAAAGGTACAATTTTACAAAGGCACATATTTTGATTTTTGATTTCGGGCTTGTTTTCTGTTTCTGAACAATCTGAACTAATGACGTTGGTATATTTTATAAGGAAATAACATTTTCACCTGCAAGACATGACACTTACATATACAATGAAAACACAGTTCTAAATCGTGTTCCATTCCATTAAAAAATCAATCTTAAATTTAATATATAAATTTTCCAATGAAAAAATCCATAAGAAATTAAAGGAGCAACGAAAAGTATAGAGACCATGAGTAGAAGAATTGAGAACCAATGCAAACTGATGATTAATTCGAAACACTTCCGATAGAGTTTATGGAGGGTGAGCAGATGAACAGACTAGGATTAGGATAGAGAACCAGGATTAGAATTCTTAATAGAACTAAACCATTAACCTTTCTAGGAAAAAATTCAAAAAGATGTCAAGATTAATTAAATTATTATTAGATACTTGAATTTTTCAAAATTAAATATTCTGAATTTATGGAACAAATCAATGTTTTCCTTATGGACTATATTATTTAACGTCACCTTGAAAAGTTTTAAGAGCAGATTTATATTTACTTCAACTTGCATAGCGTTCTTTAACCCTTTTTTACAAACTAGTTTCAGGCTGATGTATTTATTTTTATAAATTTTATACAACTCAACAACAATAAGAACTCGTTCTTTATTAGCAACTTAATGCAAAAATATAAGTATTCAAAGGAGAGAATACGACAAAAAGTTTAAATAACTTTCATAGAAATTGATTGAATTAAGTGCGAGCTAATTTGAGGGAAGCTTATCAATTCAATTTAGCTGTTGTCATTTGAATTGAATTGATTGCAGACACTTGTACTTGAACTGCTTGAGAATAATCCAAATCTTACACACAAAACTATATAAACCATGTTTATTTCTACTCACCAGATCCGATGAAATAAGGAATTGGACCAAGGCCAAATTGATAGAAGAAAATGTAACAAAAGATGCAAACTATGCATGCGATAGCAAACCAATTCGCATGATCCTGTATATGATAATAAAAATTATTACAAGTAATTTCAGTCTATCCAATTTGTAATTCTTACAATGAAATGAAGAATGAAAGCAAATGCCAAGAGGAACATCGAACACACGAAACAGGAGAACTGCATAATTGGCCTGCGATTGACATTGGCCATTAGATAAGGACCCAAAAACGATGTAACAAGGTTAAGAAAACCCGCTCCGACATTGGCCCATTCGGCATTAGTTGTTGAGAGTCCAGCTCTTTCAAAAATCGATACAGAGTAGTAGAATATCTAGAACACAAACATAATTATACATTGGTCAGCAGACAGAAGGAAAACTGTGACATTAATTACCGCATTTATACCAGACAACTGTTGGCCCCCATGGAAGCAACAAACAATAATCAGAGGCAAAGTAAGATTGGAATCACTCAAAACTGCACAGAACGAGCTAGTCTGCATTTGAGCACTCGCCTCGACTTCCATGTCATCGATTTCCCTCTGAATCTGTGTCATCCGATTGGCACCTCTCAGTCGGCGGAGTTCCCTTTTGGCACCTTCTCGGTCCTTCTTAACAATATACAACCATTTCGGACTTTCGGGGAAGTAATAGGAGGGCAAGTAACAAACAATTATTAGAATGATGTAGGAACTCAAACCGTAGTGCCAGTGATCGGCTGTCCCGAAAATGTAACGCAAACTAAACAATTGTCCAACTACAACTCCAGCATTGATTCCGACAGCACACATTACACCGAGTGTGCCTCGAAGTGCCAGTGGAGCACATTCCGTAAGGTACATTGGCAAGGAAGCTGTTGTGAGGCCGGATGCTAAACCGACAAAAAATCTGCCGAGCAAGAGCATTTCAACGGAACGGAACAGTCGGCAAAAGATGAATAGTAAAGCTCCGACAACGAAAAGTAATCCACTGATAAGAAAACATCCCTTCCTGGAAGCCAATTGGAGAATGGGTAAATGTTTTTAAATACCGCATAAATACATTATAATCAATTGTATGTGAATTAATGTGTTAATTACTTAACGGTATTGGTTAATTCTGAGTGGCAGGGTAAATTCATAAAACATCATCAAAGTTATCGTATATTTTAAAGTCTGAAGTCTGAATATGACGTTATTTAAAACACGAAGTTGTATCTAGCATTATTATCTTTAACTTATCAGGCTATTGTCACGTAACTGACAACTTACGTGAGTTAACTCTGGTTTAACTCTTCATTTCAGTTTTTCAGTTCAATTTAGTCCCGAAGTTAACTCAGAGTTAACCCTGGATATTATGTGACTCTGGGACTAAAAAAAATATTTTGACAGCTTGACAAATAAATATTTTGCAAACAATAATTCAACGAGTGAAGTGAAGATATTTTATCCTTTTGTTTGGACTCTATTGTATTATTCCTAGTTTCAACAACCTGAAGGAGACATTCAACTTCAATTGTTGAAAAATTAAATCCTCTTTTAGACTTTTTTTTTAATTTTGAATATGTATTTGTTTTAACGAACACAAAATCACAACAAATAACTATGGAAACAACAAATATAAATTAAGATCCGGTATATATGTATCACAACTGACAAATGACATTTCAGTGAAAAACTGATTCAAGGGTTAACTCTGGGATCAGGAATAACTAACCTCAGAGTTAAATGAGAGCTAACTTACCAGTCAAAAACTAGCCCTTATATGTAGATCCGACAAAATTGTAACATATGTCAAAATCAATGCATTTAAAACTTAAAACAATAGAAGGAAGGCAATCATGTCACACCATTGACATAAGTCATGTGTAGAATAAATAGCAAATTTTTAAATCCACGCTATTTTAGGACTTGAAATTACTTTTTTCCAGCCAATTAGTTTAAGCTAGTACTTTAATCATATTTTTATTTGTTTCAATTGACGGTAAAGATAAATTCTTAAGAAAGATAGTTAGGTAAGGTGTACATAAATATACATATGTATGTACATATTTAGTTTTCAAATTTAAGTCTATAAAATTTCTTAAAGACATCTACAGTAGGTATGTACATGTTTATTTATTTTAAGACATGACTTAAGCCCCCACTAACAACCTAACCAACTTTTATCCAACGAAAGAAAAATATACAAATAGTTTATGTATTTATGGACGTATCAACTTCATATTCTTCTGTTTTTACAGTTGTTTTTTTGTGTGATATTTATTTTTAGTTGTTGGTTGGTTCGGAAGTTTGTGATTGCGAATTTTCTATTTTTGTATTCTTTAAGTTAGCGGTCTAATGTGGATAGTGCTGTGTCAAGGACGAGACACTGCACTAATTTTATCTATACAAAATGTTTTTAAAGGGAATAGTAATGTAAATAGTAATTTTCATTATCATCTATCACTTATTAATTATTACAAAAGGTAGCTATTGGGTTCTCTTTCTAAGTTATCTAACAAAAATACGAGTACTAACAAAAGATACAAAGATTTAAAATTTAAAATAAAATACTTGACTTTATGGCAGCTTTCGTAATTTTGGTTTCAGGGATAAAACAATTATGTACATTATTTACATATTAAGAATATTGACATCAATTCATTAGATCTCTTAAACAGTAATTTTTAAGGAAAAAGATTAAAATAAGACGGAATTTAATCTTATCTCATTTCCACATAAAACTTATTTCCTACAAACTTAATAAAACTCTCTTCTGGGACATTAGCTTAAAGAACAGCTGATAGAGATTGTTTAGTTTATATGAACATCTGCCTTAAAATTCTTCAGCATTTTTCTGTATAATCAAGAATCATTATCATTTTTTCACTCCAATTCATCTTATATCAATATAATTAGCAGTTTTATATTAACGAAACATAACAGGGTAAATATTTGTCAGTTGAACAACAAACTGAAATGGCTTATAAGATTTCTAACATTTTTTAAAAATAAATATTTAAGTGACAAAATTAACTCACATTAAAAATAATTGTTGTATCACAGTTTTAGTTTAAGTCTTTTTTATACAAATACTCAATTAATAAATTAATATTATACTTATCTTAATGATATTTAAAGAATCAAGATTTTGGATTAAATATTTAAAATTTAATGAAATTTTTCTGTATTTCATTTGAAAACTTAACAACTTTTGGTAATTTAAAACTTAATATTTAGAGGTAAGAAAATCTTTCCAGAAACTCTCACTCAATTCAAAAATTCTCGGATCTTAAAAAGGGACAACCTATCCAATTCTATGTAAAAACTCAAAATTAGTTTTCAATTACCTACTTCAAATTTATTATAATATCTTCTTTTTGGGATTACTTTTAATATTATTTTACAAAACAAAATGAAATCATTTGCATCATTACATCAGTCCAGGAAAAAATAACCTAGAACTCAATAAAAAAAAAAAAAAAACCTTTTACTAAACTTAATTTTACTGCAAAGTTGTTTTTCATAATATAATTTATCGAATTACTTAAATAATTAGAATTTAAAATATCTAGATGTTTTGTCTCTAATCATAAAATGTCCCAAGTATTGCATACCAATGTTAAAAAGATTTTCGAGAGTTAAAAATGATGTGCAACATAAGGAGGAGGTACTATGTATACATATGTGTTCTATTTTTAAAACAAGTATTTCAAAAATTTAGATAAATCTGGGATTGAATTTAAATTGAAACTACCCTGGATCAAGCTAAAATCTGAGCACTTCCTATATTCAAACTTATGCCATTCCTTCTTACAGCTTGTTATCTTCTTTTATTTATTTTTATAGATCTAATAAACAAACTATTTAATAGAGTCAAATATCATTTTCCTGATTTGTGATCTCTTATTTGCACAATGTACGTAGGTGTGTATTTGCTATTATAAATTTCGTCATTTCTGAGGTAGCAACTGTGGCATTATTTACATTTCATAAAAAGCATTCATTACTTTCAATAAAATATCTCAGCCTCGACGACGAAGAGGGTATGTGATTTATTCTGACTGATTTTATTCACTTTATATCAAGTGAACAAAAATTCTTTTTATAAAAACCAAAAATTAAAAGAAAAACCTTTTACATATGTACATATGTATATCTATACATAATACACAAATGTGATGTAAATTGACTCAAACTTTCAATAAGGTAGTTATTTAAGGAAACATTTACGAACATAAATAATGAGCTTATATGAATTAACTCTGTTAAGATAACATACGCACACAATATATGTACAATTGTACATACGACTTACCTTCCAAATTTATCAGCAGCCCCAGCACCTCCTAATGAACCAATTGCTCCTCCCACTAGGAAAATAGAAACTATTGTTGACCACAGAATATCCAATCCTCCAGCTGTGATATGATAATCATAACGCTCGATGAGTGTTTCATTGCACCAAGCTCGCATGTACTTAAAAAATTAAATAAATTATTATCACTGATATCACACAATTGATGCAAACTTCATACTGAAGCAGGACTATTGATGTCTCCAATGCAATAACCAACTGGCACGGCAGATCCCAAGGTTGCCGCATAACCAACCAAAGTTAGCAATTTTCCCCATGGCTGTTTCTACAAGAGGACAACAACAAAATCTATGAATTACATTTTAGCAATAAAGTATTTAATTTGTGAAATGGATTTTTTGATGGAATTAATGATATGAGTGTTTTCTTATTGAGTTGGGCTATTTATATTCTTAAGTGGCCTTCATGTTTTTATTTTGTATTTAATTTAAAGTTACCTCAATCTGTTGAGTGCTACTAGACACAATTTCAACTTTGTGAGTTGATTTATAAAGAACTTGAGATTCACTGCGTTCTTCCATGATTTCGAAGATCTCACAACCGTTACCGTTGGAATCGTATAAGTTCAAATACGTATCTACACTGATAACACTGCCTTCAGTTTACGGAAATTTATTCAAAATTAATTATAAAAAGATGTATGTAAATTGAAAAATTCTTTATCGTTGCAAACTTAATTCCTTAAAGCCTTATATATTTACTGCCTTTTATTATGCACAAACAGAAGACGAACGAAAAACCGTTGGAAGTAGTGCACGCTGTGCAGCCTGTTGAAATTGAAACCTCGAAAGGGCGAATAGCGGTTGCTAATGACAGTAAAGTTGGTAGTCAACTTGCGTCGCAGTGCGACTTGTCGCGATTATCATCTTCATCAGCTGCGAACTGTGAACTGTGATGGTGGAGAATTTCTGGTAGGGGAAATTTATATAAACACCGCAATGTAATGGTGTAAGTGCGATGCTTGTTTAGCAGAAAATACACAATGATGCCAAAATTAACATTTTTTCTTCGAACTGGGTGCTTCGTACGTAATAATTTGTAAAAAGTGAGCGTAAAAGTACTAAAAATTATCAGTCCTATTTATAAACGCTGCGTAGAGATTGTATAAAGGTTACGTAATGTAGAAAAGAGTGTACTCAAAGCATACTGTTTTTTGAATAAGGCCTTTAGCGATAAGAAAATGCCACAGTTAAGATTTGCTGTGTCTCAAGTTAGACCATTTCTTACTTCTTAATATCAGGAAGTTGAAGTTAGTCAAGCATAATACATAATATTGAAATGTTGTAAATATGACGATTGTGATGAAAAATGTGATTAAATATTTATCATAAATATACTTACTATGATATAGACAACACTCTGCTGTAACAGTAAAAACAATACTTACTCAATCATGACGGGACAGAACAAAATGTGATGAACATTAATTTGCTTTTCTTATGAACATACACAAAATTCGCGACTTCTTTTTTTTTTAATTTAACATTCCACAGTTCACGAAATTTTTAAATGGGACAGTTTTGTTAGTTTGACTTTAAATTTATTTTCCAATTAAAAACACTCAAAATGGCTTCACAAAATTACAATATTCTTATCACTTAAACAAATTCGCTCTTAAAAATAGCACAGGCTATAAGTCAGTTTGCTCATAGTGCGTTATTTGTATTCCATGTTTCCTACTACACTTGGCAATTTTATTATTTTTATTTACCAAAATCTTTGGAACCAGACTTTCTATAAATGATAGTATAGATTTAATCTATTGGTGTCAAATTTAAAATGAGTTAATAAAAAAATCTCTTTGTGGTGCTTTAGAGTTCGAAAGAAAGTTATACACGATCTTAAAACTAAGCTTCTTAATTAATATAATAATTAAATATGTAAGTCCAACTCAAAGTCATTCATTTCTAGACACCCTGTTGGTGACCGTTTATTCTTTATGACACTTTAAGCGCCATCTAGATTTCAACAACCATAAACATATTGTCTTTTGATTTGTTTACGTTGAATATTTTGTTGTTGTTCTCATCACTTCTGCCGAGCCGATATTATAAATGTCAAACAATTTTTTGTTTCCATATCCAGTTTCATTCAGTGCAGAACAATTTATATGCAAACTGCATAGACTTCGCGGCAAAGCAATTTAAATTCTTCTTTCCTTTTTTATTTTCTCTTGAATATTAACTTACCTTTACAAAAAGTATACGAAAACTCAAAGAGAGCAATGTTTCCCGCTGTCCGTTAAAACAAATCTCGTAGAAATCTAATTAAAACCCTTAAATTAAGACAACGTAGGAGGAGACTTAAAGAACAAGAAACAACACAAAAATGGTTTCGTCATCACTGGAGACGATTCTCGAGACTACAGCTGTGATAACAACTGTTCTGCAGTATTTATCTGGAGCGTAGGTTTTTAATTTGTTTTAAGCTAATAATAGCTTCTTGATTGTAATCAATTTCACCTTTCTTTGTTGTTTTGTATGTGTGTATATCAATTCAATTTGCGTATTCTGTGTGTTTAGAATTGTTTGCCGGAAGTATATTAAAAAGAAGAGCACTGGCGATTCCTCTGGATTCCCGTTCATATGCGGATTCCTATCGTAAGTTCAGTGAACGTATTTTATTTGTCCAATTAGTTTAGTCTGACTTTCCTTTTCTAGATCGAGCCTCTGGCTGCGGTATGGCTCGTTAACAGAGGAGAAAAGCGTTGTTATAGTGAACATTATAGGCACTGCCTTGATGTTCCTTTACACGGCTATTTACTACGTGTTCACTGTTAACAAAAGAAGCTATGTGCGGCAGTTTTCGTTGGCGCTTTTTATGCTAACAACTATTGTGACGTACACAAAGTATGAGGTGACTCATGAAGAGGCTATTCAGCTTATGGGTAAGTCGATGGAGAATCCTTGAGTTGTTTCCATGAATGTTTGTCCTTACATTGTACTTTTTCAGGGTATGCCTGCTGTGTTGTGACTGTTTTTTTCTTTGCGGCGCCCCTTATTATGCTGTTCCATGTGGTGCGAGTGAAGAACTCTGAGAGCCTACCATTTCCTTTGATTGCAATGTCCTTCTTCGTGACAGTCCAATGGCTGATCTATGGAGTTATCATCAAAGATGCCTTTATACAGGTAAAACGGAAAGATACACACCTTAAATTCGAAGAACATAATTTGTAACTTTTCCCTTTTAAAGATTCCAAACTTCCTTGGCTGTGTGCTGTCGCTGGTACAGCTAAGTCTGTTTGTTTGTTACCCGCCGAAGAATTATTCTAGCCAAGGATATAAGTTAGTCGATCAAGCGGTGATCTTTTGAGGTGACAATGGCTAGGCATCGTCGTCGCAATAGAATTCCTAATCAACCCCAGTATGATAATAAATAAAGTATTTTTTCGTTTTGTTTATTTTGAGAATTAATATTAAAATATATGTACGTCGAAATGAGATTGTATTCAATCAATATGCTATATATAAATGTTTTGAAGATTTGACTTTACACTGCGTAAGAATCTTTTACACTTAAGTTATTAAATAAATTTAAAAGCAAAGCAAAAAAAAAAATAAACTGAATGATGTGCCACGTTAAGTGTACTTAAAAAGTTTTGTTTTAAATTATTGAGATCTTGGAATCTTTAGTTTTACTTCAGTGGAAAATCGAAAAAAATTCATTCTTTTCATAATTAACCTTTATATATTGAAATCTCAAATTTAATGAATTTTCTTGGGGTTAAAATTGTAGACATAAATATTTTTAATAGTCAATCGAAACTAAACTAAACAATTATTGTAATGTATCAGAAAAAAATATAAATTATCAAGAAAAAACTGGGCTCAACCGGGATTTGAACCCGGGACCTCTCGCACCCAAAGCGAGAATCATACCCCTAGACCATTGAGCCGCTTGAAAACGATGCGGTTAAGTTATTATACAAACAAATAAAATAATTAAATTATTTTCTTAACATCGAGTGAATGAACAATACTACTCCAGACAAGAGAATCTTTAAATGCAGTTTCAGTAAAACTAATTCCATAGAAATTTTGAACTTTGGAAATACTTTTAAATTATTTGTACTTCCACATTATTTTGTCCGTTCGAATTTCGAACAACACGCATTTATAAAATGTCTAATCTTGATATAAAAATCTTAATTTGCTGATGATTCGGTAATGCATCTGGAATCTTTTAATTGTTTACTTATTTATGAATTAAACATTTCCGCTACAACAAAATAACAACAGTATACAAACCAGTTATCCAAAATTACTTCGAGTGAAAAATATACATAAACAATCTGATTTGTTAAAGTGCAATACAAGTTTTATAAAATTCAAGCTCAACGAACTTCTTTAAGCCGCTTAGAAAATTTACGATTGCATTTGAAGTAGATAAATAGGAGTACGTCAATGAATTGAATTAAATATTTAATAAATACAATTCAATTTGTTGATCACAGTTTAAGTACATATTAATGGCTGTGTTAGTTTCTCATTTATTCGTGCTTACGAAAGGGTCACTTTTTCATCCCACTTATTGTTTGTATGATATTTTTTCACTTCGATAACATTTTTAATTAAGAGAAATAATAAATCAATTAACGGCCCCTAATAAGTACAGTATCCATAAAATTTATACAGTATTGAAGCACTTTCTTAAGATCAGCTTTTAATGCATAAATTAATAATAAGTTATTGTTGTTATAAGAGAACCTTGAATGGGCGGGTCATTATAAAAAAAGTACAACTGCAATCTTTATTCTTAATTCAATAAGAATTTTAATTAAAAATCCCAGAATTATCAACCTTTTTCAGTTTAAAAACAATAATTAAACAAGCTTGAAGTATAACGTTCATTTAGCAAGAAATTTCATATATTTAGGCTGACGACATTTATCAATGAAATGAGACTCAAAATATGTTCATATTAATCAACAAGTATTAAAGGATATGTGGCTCAACATTCACGGAATTCATTATCATTAGGCTAAACCTTTAACGAAATAGTTACTTTGAATGATGGAATGGGTGTTCCAACAAAAGTAAAATTGCCAAACAATAAAAGAAATCTATGGAAAACTAACCAAGTAAAATTTAGAAACTTCTGTTTTTTTTTTTGAAAGGTTGACTACAAAAATTAAAAAGTTGTAATTCTAAAATTCTTACGCTTTTGCCAGGAGATTTTGTTTGATGTGTTTATTTATTAAAACTCCCAACTCTCACAAATTCTGTCAAAATTTTCTATGATCAAATATGAAATATAACATTTGAAATACATACAAATAATTAATTTAAAATATTAAAAATACTTTATTTATGTATAGAAAATCAATAATTTTGCTTAATTTCCGAGTAATTTGTTTCAAAATATTACAAGATTTATATTTCACCACATTCATCATGAAAAAGCCTTTAAATCAAAGTAAAAATAAATTGGTCACTGAGGCGTATGCGCACTTTTCTTATTAATTTTTTTTCCCTCTATTTTTTGTTTGTATGTACCTATTAGTAAGAGCTGTTTAATGACAAATTAATTGAAAATTTGAAACCTGAGCACACCGGGAAATTTCATTAACATAATTATGACATAAATGTCATTTGAAATACCACATATTACATGGAAATCGTGGATAAATTAATTAGAACCATTTTCCATGTACATAATTAAATCATAAGTATCTGCGGTTTAAATTCTCTCAAACTCTCAACTAGGTTAATGTGTATCATTAATTAATTCAAATAAAAAATAGATAACTCAAAATTTAAAAACTTTACCACATTTCTTTTCAATGACAATAACAACTAAAAAGCAATGCCAACTGTAATTAAATTGTAAATAATACTTAATTTTTATTTATGTACATAATATAAACCTTATTTTTAAAATTTCTTTGATATTCTAAGAAACCGATTCACTTACAATAATGTGCGTATTGAACATTCAAGGTTCATAAACCACTAAAAATAATCAAATAGATATTAGTATTTTATAACAGTAATAAGTTCTTGATTGCACTCATAAAAATACAAACAATAACAACAACAAACTATAAAATATAACAGAATAAAATGTGTTTGATAGATATTCACTCATTTCACTTTCGACAAATTTAATAATGTTATAACTTTTTGTATAAAACACTTAATTTGTTGACCTTCATAAATAATGTATAGATACTATAGATAGGTACTCACTTTTTCGATCTGTGATTCACTTTTATCCATTTTTTTATTTATTACCAAAAATAAGAAAGGATTAAAGGATCAAATTTGGCACAAACACTTTTGATTTTCTTTTTTTTTTAATCAATCTTTTCGTTGAATTTAAATTTTTTAAAATATTCAACTCCGCAGTTATCCTTCGAACCTTGTGAGAATATTATTTGCGACCGTCACGACTCGTTAAGTGAACTTAACTGCATTAATTATTTGAATCGCGTTTACCTTTATTAACGGTTGACCAAGATGAAAATATAAAAATGTGTCTTTAGATCATACGATGCGATGCCGAGATTAAGGAATCAAAAAAATTTATTTTTATTATTCAATCCGTCCAAGTTACTCGTAGAGAGTGTCTAAGTTACAGCTCTATAGTGAAGCGCAGGCGTTAGGGTAGTGTGGATTATGATTTGCGAGTGTCTCACTTAAGCCGATACGCGCGCTGCATAAGCGTCGTCGTCGTCGGTTGACTTGACTTTATGAGACGGTGATTTTTTCTGCTTTTCTGGTTCTCTATAATGGCAGTTACTATAGTATAAATTCTGTACTGCTCTCAATTGAAGTACGCGTATACATAGAATACAATACTCGGAAGTAACTGACGAATAATAAATTAAAGTTAGTAGCAGCAAGCACTATTATTAGGCTTTGCACGTCTCCTCCCCGATTCGAAGCTCCAAGTTTCAAGAAATTGAAAAACATACATAAGTAAAAAGCAAGCTCGCGAACGACCGTCGACTTTACGTTTGAGCCACCGCTTCCCACTCTCAATTTTATGCGGTGCAGTACCTACATTTGGTGGTGGTTGGAACGTGCTGTATCAATGCTTACTGACACTTAACATAGCTTGAAGATTCAAGAGGCGAGGTGATATCCCATTCTCATTTTGTACTTAATAATGAATCTCATATCTAACGATAGATAGATGAACTTTAATCCATCATTGATGAGTTAGAAGTGTGGAATTGATATTGCTAAGTATTTTTTATTGGATTTTTTTTTCAGGTAGTTCGAGTATATGTTTGTTATATTACGACGAGAAGAGAGCTTATCAATAAATTATTAAGTTTTGTTATAATATTGTTCACAAGAGAGTTGGGTCGATGTAATTTGACACCACAATTTTTTTCATTATTCTCGTTGGTGAAAATATGAATGAATACGTATTCGTATAATGAAAAAATATAATTACATTTTGGATTTTTATCATAGGGTACGTACGAATATGTTCATACTCCTTAACATATCAAATACTTTGTGTGAAGTAATTTATTAGAACATTTTAATTTTAATAACTAGCTTATACCTAACTTAGTCGCTGGTATATATTTGCTCTGAAAGCTAAGGGTGTGCCTTGGAAAAGAAGAATCATTGAAGGTTTTAAGAGTATTATTTAAGAGCACAAAATTCATATTTCCCTTGGTCACACAATGACTTAAGAACGACTTTATCGATTTCATTCATCTTTTCTGATAAGTTTTCTAATACTTTGTAGAAAGTTTTTACGAAAAAAAATAGATAAAATTAATTGAACATTCAAACGTTTATGATACTTGAAATTTTCAAAAGTCTATTTCAATAATTTTTTCCATTAATCAGGTCTTCATATTTTGGATGGAAAATAAGAGTTTAATACTTAAGAGATAAGCTTTTAGTGTTTTAAAGAAGAAAATGGACAGTCATAGATTTCAAGAATCAACAAGTACAAGGAATTATTAACTGTTTTTACGTGATAAGGAATGAAAATTGATTTTATGTAGAAAAAAATGGTATCTAGAACGTACGAACGTACGAACACCCCTCTACAAATGACGGATCTAGATTCTAAGGACCTTGAAAGTCCAGTTTTGTCTAAAATTTCAATTTGACAAATCGGACCGATTACAAATTTACAATAACTCCCTAAGGGATGTTAAAAATTAGAGCAAAGTCCGAAAAAATGGATTTTATCAGTGGACACACTGTAATTTGAGCTTGAGTATTAGCAGATGTTACGACACAAAAGAGCATTTGTTTGTAGGGATTTTGAATTTTCTTTTAACCGCCAAAATTATTTATTTATGTTCTAGAAAATACAATACCAACAATTCAACTCCGTTCTTAAGTTACATATTATTCAATACCATTTTGCACATAAATCTAGGAAGTAGAACCACTTCAACTTTGCTTCTAAGACTATCAGGTTAGATTACACAAAACCAGGAGTAAAGATCTCTTGGGTAGAATGATTTGTCAATGTTTCCTCCACGGTAATGACTGATGTTAGCATAAACTTCTTCTAATTTTGTAACTGTAAGCCTTATCCGTTTTTTTTAATAATGTTTTTTATTTTGGGAATTTAGTCAACGGTTGAAATAACTTGTTTTTCACTTTAAACTCCTACGAGATTAAAAATATAGGCATATACATAAAAAGACAGTCACCCTTATTACGGTTGTCAAAGATCAATACGATATTTGAAATTTATCAATAAAATTAATGAATCGGTATTATCGTTGTCAAAAATCAAAATTTTTGATAAACAGTGAACCGCTCTTCAGAAATTCGATCTATTGTGAATGATTTAATTTGACAGTCTTGGTATTATGGTTGTCAAAATGTTTGTTGATTATCAAATTTTCAGTCAATCACAAATTCCTTGTTGATAAAATATTTTACGGATCGCGAAAGCTAAAAGCATGTCTACTATAGAACTGGTTTTCGGTGAAAATGAAATTGAAGAAGAAAATACTTTGGAGCAAGCAAAGATTCGAAGAAAATTACGCGATGCTTCAAATTCGATTTATTTAGCTGAACATATGTACAATGTACATATGTAGATGAAAGATATTTTTTAATTACATTACAAAAACTAATTTGGCTCGCTTCTAGATTCATTCAAAACTTTAGACTTTCGAAAGAAGCCTTCTTTAATGTATTTTTAGATATCAACGACAAGTTAAAGCCAACGAAAAGGCAACAATCCATCCCAAACATACTAAAATTTGCAGCTGTCTTAAGTCAAAAGGCACTATTCACAATAGATTTTTGATCTTTGATCACAATGGATCAAAAAGTGATCAACTCGGGTTCATAATACCGATGTATCAAGTGATTGAAAAAATGTTTCAATTGTCAATTAATTGATCTTAGACAACCGTAATAAGGCTGAGTATTACCCTTATACTTTTATTAACTGGGGTTGTACAAAAGTCTGCCTTGCCTTTAGTTTTACAACAGAGGTTGGTGAAGTTAACAACATTTATGTACATGATTATAAAAAAGGAATAAATTATATCAAAATTCCAAATACCATATAAGAAACTAAAACTATTTTATTCATTGATTTTTGTTTTTAACAGTGTAGAAAGATTTAGTTTCAAATCTAATTATGTATTTTATTGAGTTTTTAAATTTTGTTTGTGTGTATACATACATACATCTTTTTACCTCAAAATTAAAACGCAGTTTAAACAACAAGTCTAAAGCTTGTTTTGTTCTTAACATGCACATTTTATGATATAATAGATTTGTTTATCCAAAATTGCAAGTAAGTTAAAAGAACAAGTTCGTGTTCTTCTTGTTTGTATGTACCTAGGTATATATATATTTTTTTTTTCTTAATTCTGACTTCACCCCTTTAGTAAATGCTGTTCCCAATTAAAACCTGAAATTTTTAACATTTGATTAATTGTTTCAATAAATCTTCAAACAACAAAACAAAAGACGTCAAAGCCAAATTTAAAAAATCTGAATCTAATGAGCATGCAATCATAATCGAAAACATTAGCTCATAAAACTTGAACCGTTTGCAAAATATTTTGCTAAATGCACTAAATGTATACAATGCAAGAGAATGCGGAAAACAAATCTGCTGCACGCAAATTTTCTTTTCTCAATGTAATTTTATTTCTATCATAATTTATAAGAATTGCGTTTTAGTTATTGTTAGATTAGAGGTGATTTCTTAAAGAAACTAAGACCATATTTACATTTGAATACAATATAAATTCAAATAATTCCCAAAGGTCTTAACATGATGGTGTTGCAATAAAAATGTCCACTCCAGTTGTCCGAAGTTTCATTATTATACATCCGAGTGTTAGAAGACTGGATGCAGAGGTTGAATTTAATTCAATTTTACAGAATAAATACATATTGATTTTTGACAGAACACTATAAAACCACTTTGTGCTACTTCCTATTTGACATCTCATTTACACGTGACAAGACCTCAGAGATTTATTTACCCCAGTTTGCATTGCATTATACGAGTAAAGTTAATACATATTTCATACACTCATAATAATAATTAAATCGTGAACTTATTGTATTCTATTCTGGTACGTAGTATTTAAATAACAAGTTTTGTAAAATTCTTAACCTACGTTCCAAATAGGCAATGTTTGTTTTACAAAAGATTACATTTTAATTTATTTCTTGTACCTCCGTCTATTTTAGATTTTATCTTTAGGTACATTGGACTTACTTGATGTCGAGGAAATCAAGACTAAATCGTAGGTGAAGCTGCTCTACAGGAAATGATATATTGTGTATGTTCATTCTGGAAGATCTAATTTACTGTCAGTCTTGACATTACACTTGAACAAGGTCGGCAAAATGGACTGCATGCAAATATTTGTCAGACAGGTTTTGTTATTTCTATAGCTTTTAGGCTTACATCGAATGTTCACAAAAAACAAATGATATTTATTGAACCTTGATAAAAACGTAATGGAAATTAAATGATTCCAATCACGAAATTACTGTATTATATTATTTAATAATAATTTTAAGTGTTTGCTAATTATGACGGAATGACAGAATGAGGTAGTTTTTGGTTAAGAGCTACATTATTTCATACATATGTTCAAAAATTTAAATTATATTTAAGAATTCTTGAATATTAGAAGCTTGGAAAAACTAAAGAACCTGTTGCATTAAAATTGTTTGACTTCTTAACTTAATATCACTTCCCCGGAATACAAAAAAACAGAGCAAATGTTTATTCGTTAGGGAAACCAATTATATTTGTATTAAATTGCAGAAAAACTACTAAGGATTCATTTTTAGGATGCCTTCCATGACTACTAAACTATTTGTCAATGTTAAATTACACTCAATAATTTTCGATAGAAACCCATTTTGTACATAACTTTTTTCATTGAGCTTTATAAGTTTATCCGTTTTCAAGATTTGTATGTATGTATGTACAAAAAATAATTTTCAATAACTAAAATTTTGTTTTCAAGTTTTGATATGTAACTTTTTTTTTTAATTTAAAAGGAATATCTGCCCAAAATAGTTTCCCTTTCAAAACCTTACAAGAAATTAACCTTATTAACAACTTTTATACTTTTACATAGAAATATTTAGATAAGTAATTAATTAGAAAATATGTAATTCAAAAACTAGTACTTCTGACAGTAAACTCTGCTTCATTTATTTTTATATATAACTAGAGGACCCGGAAAATTTCGTCTCTCCCCAATTTAATGCTGAAACTCAAGCTTTGGAAAAATATTGTTGTTGCTTATTCAATTTTGAATACAATTTTTTCATAGTTTCTAGATAGCCCGATGACGATGTACTTCGTAAATTTATTAAAAAGTGGATCGAGCGGCAGGACAAACGAAGTTCATGTCCTAGTTGTTGAAACCATCAGCCTATTTGCTTTTCCAGACTATTAACTGACACTGTGACAAATTTCAACCAATTAGGTTCAGCCGTTCCTGAGTTATAAATTGTATAAATAACACGACTTTCTTTTATATATCAAAAATGTTGACATCTTCATCGACCGCTAGATGTCATTTCCTCAACTAAGTCAAAATTAGATGATCGCACAGAAAAATCTTACGTTGTGTCCCAATATATTAATACTGACGGGAATGCGTACAAACTGACCAAAAATTGACAGCTACTGCTTTATCCAAGTGAAATATCAAATGAAAAGTTCTTGAAATAGTATGGGTTTTGGGAAATCATGAAAAATCGGAAATTTTCTTAGAAGGAATCATAGCTTAATTGAAACTTTTTTGACAATTAAAAGTATCATGAAACTGTCCCAAAATTCAAGATGGCTCAAGGCAGATACATTACCTAAAAACTTTAATAAATTTTTCTCCTAAAAATCCAAAACGTTATATCCTGGTAGAGTGATTTTCAATTTAGCTAAAATCGCCTAAAATTTGACATTCGACTTACAAAATTAAGAGAATAACCAATTCACTGGAAAAGCGATGACAGCGATTCATTATTCGGTTTATCCAGATTTCTGGAAATTCTTATTATTCCCTATATATGTATATGTATGTATATGTACGTATATACCTACATATATAGTATATATGTATGTATATAGCTGAACACCTCCTTTTCACTTGTATTCACAATCCATTTTATAGTTGGTCACTTAAAAACTAAATGTTATTTAAAAAAAAAAAAAACTAAAATTTTACAGTTCTGGCAACACTGAAAGCCCCCTTTCTATTATTCTTTATTTTTAATACATTTTCCGATATATCAAACCGGCAGTTATTCCAAACATTAAAAAAGTTTAAAATAGGGTATCAACCTGTTTAGTTTTTTTTTAAATTTTCTTAGTTTTTGCGCACTTTTCTTTATTTTTTTATTGCCTTCTAAGAAACATTTGAAAACATTTAAAAGGAAGATGAAAGAAATCGGTTTAGCGTGACCAGAAGAAAATAGGGTTAATTTTAATATATATATAGATTAAACATCTTAACTAACTTTTATCAATGTACTACTTTTGGGAGAGGTTTTCTGGTAGTAGTTTTATAGCTTCTCTAGCACTCAAAAAAACAACCATTAGCCTCAGATATAGGGACTCTTCTGGTTCATTGTTCAGTTCCCTATAAGAAGTATTAATTTTAAGAATAAAATGATTATTATTTATTAGAACTTTTAATTGATGCGACAAAAGATATTAAAAGCATAATGATTATTGCTTCCGATACATTTATTTTAACTGAATTTCATTAAAATTATTTAATCAAGATCAAATTGTTTTCTATAAATACGGTACACGAGTATAAATGGAAAGTTACTTAATATTTCACTACACATTACTATTTTTAATTTAATATATTGTTACTCCAAATGGCTGCATTCTGTTTGACTTTTTTACTACTAATATCAATAAATGTGAGATTTAAATATTACATTTTTTTAATTTAATCAAATTCATAAATACTCGTATCACGCAGATATCTAATGGTCAAAAATCGGAATTCAATTGCAGTCAAAAACTATTATTTACACCATTAGTAAGAATCTTTTCTTATACAAATATTTTGCAGTTACAATTTGGTAAAACTTTAAACTTTTACTGTTTTTAGGATGTAAAATTGTGTTGCAAATTGCCTGGACTACGATTGAACAAATACCGAGATCAGTGCTATAGTAACACTTTCATCGGTGGTATCGGTCGAAAAATCGATGAAAGTAATTATTTTGTTAATCCTGTAAGATTTAATTTTATTTTGGAATTTTTCATATTAAACATTACAAGCGAAAATATGTACATATGTATATTTTTTAATTTAGTGCGCTGTAGAATGTGTATTCCAACGAGCAGGAGCCTTGCAGAATAATCATCTCAATATGACAAATATGAATGCACTCATAAGAAATAACATTCCAAATAATCCCGAGTTAATTCAAGTTCTTCATGTGGGTTTTGAGAAATGTGGTAAAGAAATTCGTGATAAATTACAAGAAATCGAAGTGAATCGACAAAATTTAAAGAATGGCAAAAATAAAGGATATCAAGGACTTCAAATACCATGTTCTCCGTTTTCTGTGCTTTTGTCGTATTGTGCTTTGAGACATGCATTTATTAATTGTCCCGAAAATTCATGGATAAACACAGATGTGTGTAATAATGCTAGGAGTTATGTAAAAAATTGTGAGCCAGCAAAGTTCGGTGGACCGAGACAGCGCAAACGTCATCATGGAAAAATAGAAACAACAACGTCAAAATCGAAAAAATCAAACTGATCTTGTTTACTTACAATGAGCCAATTCATATTTTCAAGATTTATGAGTTTTTTTTCTAATTTTATTAACAACAAGGGAATTATAAATTATGTGTATTTATGTACATACCTACATATAAATATAAAAACAATTCTTCACTTAACATTTAATGATTTGTTTAATTTTCTACAAAACAATTTTAACGACTTTGTTAAAATTTAATTTTCAATATCCAAATTTAACATAGAAACAACGTGCTCCGAAAGTTTTACCTGACAGCACAAAATTAATTATATTTATTGGAAGATTTTATAGTTTTTTTTAGCAAATGGCGTCATACTAATACGTCAAATATATTTGACATTTGAAAACAAGACAGATGCAGTATACAAACAAAAAAAAACAATGGAAAGTGTAAGAATTGCTGTCAAATCATCATCAAGAGAACAATTTTTTGTAAAAATCATAATCATTAAGTCGCATATTCACTTTAACTGACATAATATGTCACTAAGAAAAATCTTCGTTTCTAGGATAGGAAAGAGAACGCAATTGGCAGTGCTCTTACTCTTACAAGCTACATAAGCCACGTCTTACATTTTCTAAGTTTAAACACCCACAGAACTAGATAAAAGTTACTTTTAAGTATTCCTTTGATGATTAAATAAACAACGACTAAATAAAAGTGACATAACTCATAAATATTATGCATTGTTTCACTCTGATTTAGTTGTGTATAATATCAATATCAACAAAAACAACATCTTTAAGGTTCAATAACATAAAAAGCATGTCAACAATTTAATCATAAGTTAATGAACATATTTACTTTAGTTGCATAAATGGTGATGAACTGATGACAATGAAAATTATAACACAACTTCCAATTCTTTAAAACATCCGCTGTCATAAGATCGTGTTTAGTGTTAAAAAAAAGTACCGAAACGTGATTGCAATTTAAATTCAAAAAACAATTCTCTTGAATTAAAACGAATATCATGAACTTGGCAGTGAAAAATAATTTGAAGACCAATTATATTTAAATTATTCTCTTGTGTAATTAATAATTATATATGTACATAAAAGGCACTAGTGTGGGTAAATAATTTCAAACAGTGTTTAATTGTTATGTAAGTTTAAAATTTACATTTAATGAGTTTCATCTTGTTTAACAGAATAATAATAAATCATATAATGTTTGCGGTTAGAACAAACTTTAAATCATTTACAAAAGAAGATTTTTTTAAAAAAGATTTCGGAATGGTTTCTTAATAATGTTAAGATATTTCAATCTTTTCAATGTTAAGTTTTAAATTATTTAATGAATGTAAAAATGAAACTAGTGAACGGGAACTATTCTGATGATACCACCAGATAGAGAAGTTTCTCTATATTTGTAGAAAGGACATAACAGATCTATACGTAAGAATGCAATTGCCACAATAATTCAATATTTTTCCAAACCATAAACATGTGATATCTTGTCAAAAATATTAAAACAACAATTTTTTCTTCTTATATTAATTTAATAAATAAAATCTAATAATTTTTCTAATGGCAAATAGAATTCTAATAAGCCGGCAATGGAACATGTGGCAATGGATTACATTGTTTTACAAAATTCTTCACCAAATTACATTCATTTTCATTCTTCCACATTTTCTCGGGACAATTTATAAATGTATCAGTATTAACACAACCCCAAATCATACTCGAATAAGGACTGCAACCATCTGGAAGTTTGGCATACATTTTTACTTTAACAGCATTCATTTGTTCTCGAACTGAAAGTATTTTTAAAAAAAATTAATTAATTATTAATAAATAAAATTATAATCATACTATTTTTCATGCAAATTTCAAAGGAATTCATAATAACTGGAACAATATCCTGATCAACTTTACGAACACTGTTAGCAAGGAATTTTCTCACACTTTCCATTTCAATTTCGCCATTTTCCAAGACACCTGAATGTCGGTAAATACACTCAGGATAACACTGAAATTTTGAATTTTCTAATTGATTAAAAAAAATCAAAAACAAAAAATTAAATATTATTTACCACATGAGCAAATGCTGGAAAATCTGCAGTGGTTTTTATGGCATCTATTTCTTTGATACATTTTTGTGGAGCAGATCCTAGATCAATTCGTGGAACACGACAACATGAAGCTATATCCTATAAAAATAGAACAGTTATTGTACAAAAAATTACAATTTTCAATTAAGAAATAAAGTGTTTACGTATTTTGGTAAAACTGGAGGTTCAGAGCAATTGAACTCGGCTTGGGATACACTCTGAAAAATACAAGTGTTTATGAAATAAAAATGTTGCCCAAAGATTACATTTTTTTAATTTTTGCAAGGTTTCATATTATAAACTGTCAATATTATATCTCTGTTGATTAAGTCCGAAGTTAATTTGTGCAGGTTCAAAAAAACCTCATTGAATTTTAAGGCCATTTATCCAAACTACTGACTAGGAAATATGTATTTATGTCCTAAACTTGTGTTTTCTGTCAGTACACTAATATCCTTAAGTAAACTATAATTCATGTACTCAAAAATCCGTCCAAGAAACGAATTCGTTTTATGGATTCAAAATCCATTTATTAAAAAACAAATCAAATTAAATTTCCACAGTGTTTTTTCTAACGTATTCTTCCTGTTTTAAACTTTAAGTCGTGTGAGTTAAAAAATTATTAGGTAAAACTCACAAAACACCCAACGGATATGACAACAAAAAAGAATTTATTTAACATTTTACACTTCACTTTGTTTTGTTTAATGTAAAAGCAAACAATTGAATTTAATATCAGTTCCAAGAATGGTGGTTCTTTTATACTAGAATTAATATAATTATTCTTTAACAAAATATTTTTGTGTCAAAATAATGAAGGTTGTCGAAAATAATAATAATAACTACAATGTCGTATGCAATGACTAATTTCGTTTAAATGATTATGACCTACAGCCATTCTCGATTGACATTTCGGATGAGAGATGGAGTTTTGAAAAGTTAGTTGATGGTTTAATTGAGTGGAACTATCAGATGACCAGCATTTTAAAGTTCAATACAATTTTAAAAATACGCATGGATAAGCAAAGGTTATTTTTGTTCTTTTCAATATACATATGTATGTTATTGGTACCTACGTATTGAATTAAGAACATCGTGATATTTATTTAATTGAAGGGCAAAAACTCAAACCTAAAAAGTACCAAACAAATAAGTTCAATTTCCAAGGTCACTTAAATATTACTAAAAATCTTAGTTAGTTAGTTAGTTCTGATATACATATGTATGTCTAGGCACAAGAACAATTTATGTAAATCAAAAACACATAAATGAATATACATATATATTGAAAAACATTAACTTTATGGAAATAAAGACAATTTCAAGAATCTCAGACATGATTTTCATTAAACTTCACAGCCTTTAGAAAAATTTTGTTTAAATAGAATTTTAACTAATAAATCCTCTTTAAATTAAAATTATCTGTTATATCTGTTTTGTTTTAAAACAGAAAAAATGTAACAGTTATAGCGACATGGCATAAAATGACGTTTTGATGTAAATTTTAATTTTTTCAGGAGAACGCTTTGAAAATAAGTTAACACGAAGGGTTTTATTCTTTTTATTAATTTTAAAATTTTATTCATAAAAAATTGAACCTCAGTTAAAAAATCACTGAGAGGAATAAGGAAGACCAATATGACATGTCAAATCATTTTGACATGCATATATATGGTTTTGTCCAGAATTATAATAAAATCAATCAATTTTCATAGCTTTAAAATTTAAATTGACATTTAGAATCGAATCTGGTTTGTTGTCTATATAAAGAGCCCTTAATTTTATAAAAGAATTAAGATTTGATAGATAAAATGAGTTTGAAGCAACAAGTAAGCAGAACTGGCAACAAGACGTGACTTAACTTCTGCTCTCGTCTTAGTCTAGTAAAAATTCCAAAAATTTCTATTTCTTCTTTGTCTCGTGTTTTTTTTTTTTTTTTCTCATGGAAGCATAGTTTTTGATATTTTTTTCTTAATTTCACCTTTAAATCAAATTCAAAGATATCCTTCAAAACCATTGACATTTTTTAAAAATTAAATACATATATGTAATCAAGATTTATTGATTTATGATTAAAAGCTAATGTTCTTGAATTCTATGAGAAATATCATACAGATTGCTTCACTTCTTCTTAATAAGAACTTATTCGTTTTTGCAAATGTCAAAATAAGTGCATCTGTGAATCTAGTATGAGTTTTATTAGTGTGTACGGGGTAGAATATTATTTTAACATCTCTTTTCCACTTGTGAGTTAATGCTTTAGTTTTCAAACAGATAGCGCAGCAAAAGCATAGCGTCTTATGCCATATGCCATTCGTTTACAAACACAAAACACAAGTGGCGTATGCCTTGGACAGGCTTGCAATATAGGAAATAAAAAAAGATACTTTCCTTTTTTTTAATAAAAAAATGCGGGAGGATATACAATTTAATATTGAATTTTGCAAAGAAGTTCAAAAATATCCAAATTTGTACGATTACTTGCGAGCGGATTATTGCTTATTGAATAAAAATCTAACAGACCAGACATGGAAGAAAATTGCTCGGAAATTTTCAGCAAGTAGTAAGTTTGTAGATAAAAAATGTTTGCAAATATTAAATAATTAGGTACCTAGGAAGAATTCACTAGTAATATTTAAATAACGGTCGCCTATCTAAATATTTGTAACGAATTTTAGATAGTCTGATAAGAATGCCTTAAACTTCTAGGAAAGATCAAAAACGTAAACACTAGCATGGCGACTTGGTATTAGTTCATTTAAGGATTGAGTGGTCAATTGAAAACACAGTAAACTTTCAAAACAGATTATATATGACTAAAACCTTGATTTGCCTTCCACCTTTTTGATCTTCTACTCGTAAATTCAAATTGCTTACATTATGGTTTAGAATAGTTGCAATCATAAACTTTATTTGATTTCAGTCAGCGAATGCAAGGAACGTTGGAAAAATATAAGAGGCAGCTATTCAAAATATACCACCAAAGTAAAAAAATATGCCCAAGGAACTAAGAAAGTCAAGGAATACTATCTTGCCCCATACCTCTCATTCTTGGATCCGTTCTTGAAGTCCCGTGATACAACGAACTATGCAAATGAAAAGTCATCCGAAGGCGATGAATTTTTAATCAAAAACGAGACGGAAGCGAGCGAAGATAAGTACTATAATAATTGTGAGATGGTGTGGCCGGATGAATGTCTTTCCGTCAACTCTTGTCAATCGCCCATCCCACCTAACAACAATTGCTTCAATGATGATTCAATTATTGAAATGAAACCTTCTGAATCAGAAGAATATCATAACAGAAAAAGAAAACACTCGGTAACCACTTTTGAATATGATTTTAACCCGCATGATTATCAGTTCACTAACGAGAAGAAGCAAGTAATGAAAATCTATAATTCGCCAAAGAAATTTGATCCATCTGACTCGGATTTGGCTTTTCTGCATAGCATTCTACCCGACATGAAGTCTATGAATTGCAGCCAAAAACGACATTTCAAAATAGGGATTTTAGATCTGGCTGAGAAGATATTAACGACCACCTCTAGCACACAGCAAGTTCCTGCAACTTCGTCCATGAAGCTAGAAGTCGACGACGAGTAATGCTGCTTTGTTGATTTACATTAAATTTAAATTAGTGAATAATTCCCAAGTTACACAGATTTTAGTTTTTTTATTCCCTACTTATTTTCTTTTTTTTTTTGGAATAAGATTTTTTTTGTAAATACGATTGTACAAAACACAAGAGAATAATTTGAAATTATAAGATTTATATATATAAAAAAAACACAAATGTTGGTCTTCTCTTTCAATGCAAGATTGTAGATGACTGATTCCGATTATGCTACCGATGTTGGCGCATTTTCCTCTCTTGAAATGTGGCGAACTTTGCTGCGGCCGACTGCAACAACTGATTCAAATGCAGAGTAAGTGAAGCTCCCAATGGTGATAGTTCACGCATAGCACGGTTCTGGATTTGAAATAAAATAAAAGCATTAAACAAAATAAAATAGGAAACAACAAAGTGCTAAACTGACCTCAAACGGAGAGAGCTTAGCCATTTTGAAACGTTGCAAAGCTTCGTGCATTCTGACAGCTTTTGTCTCCAGTTCTGGTGTCGTGGTTGGGAATGAATTCCAGAAATGTTTCAGCAACTCGCTGAGAGAAAGATACAAGTGTCGCAGTTCCTTTTCCACATCGGGTGGGACAAGTTCTACAAAACGAGTTAAATAAAATCAATAAGTTTGCAAAACACATAGATCTTGTTTCCACTCACGTGCTAGAGACTGCTCTTGAAAACCTCGCATCAATGCCCCACCGGGGCTGAGTTCACCTAGAGCGTTGACAGCCGCTGTAGCGCTCACGGGGCACCTCTGTTGGGTTCTATGGTTCCAGCTATCAGCGACACGTATTAATTGATACTGTGTTTCGTCGAGCTCCCTCGGATCGTCGTGGGTATCTTGGTGTGACATAGGAACGGGTCCGTGCATATAACGCTCGCCTTTGGCTAGATTTAGCTGTTGAGACTTTTTACTTGAACCCTGAACAACAGAGTCCACTTCATCGACCACTGGATCGCCCAGATCTTCGTAGCTAATTTTCTCCATGATCCGCATTTTTTTTGGTTGTTTCTCGGGACTGCATACAGCAGATATGCTGCTAGTAGAATCTCCATTTGCTTGGGCTTTCTTATGTTTTTTCTCGCTTAAACCGTTAAGGCCCAAATCGTTTTTACTGCCATCTGCTTTGGATGGTGTCGTTTGGTTGGGCGATACTGTTGTGCTATTCGGATTTGTTACATCGGTACAAGTTTTGAGAACCTAAAATTGTTTAATTGATTTGAGATGTTAAAATTTTATTTGTTTCCTATTTTTACCATAATTGAGTGCTGATTAAATCGCTTTATCATATTTTGATGGACAATGTTGCCACTATTTACAAGATGTTTGTCACCACTGACACTACCGAAGCCTTCCTCCAAAGGCACGTCTTCGAACTGTCGCAAGTCTAGTAATGGATCCCCAGATCCTTGTTGCACAGCAACTTTCAGAGCTTGATCATCTATTTTACCACATTCACTAAAAATATCTTTGGTCCCCGCTGTGATGCGATCACGATGGAAATAATGTGACTGGAAGAATTTTGTCCAGAACTCTGACTCGGACAACTTGCCTGGAACATTCTCTTGGTGCTTGCGTTTGACTGCTGGATATGTTTTGAATATACAATGAATGATATCGGCTGTGAGATTGTACTTGAGACCATTGCAGCCATCCGTCTGTGGTTTGATATCGGCTAGAAAAGCTCCCGAAACACCTACAAAGACAACATATAAATTTGAGAATTGTTCACAAAAAAATGCCAGACACTTCCTAAGATTTAAGAAAAAAAGACTTACCAATTTCCTGTTTCTTGGCATTTTTCTTTGCCGTATACTCCTTTGCATGTGTCGCCCAAAACTCTTCACTCGTTAAAACCTGTGTTATAACCAAGTCTTTGTACAGCTGCAGCAAATTAGGATTCTCCGATAGAATTCGATTTTTTTCCTCGAGTTCTTTGTCGACTTTTCGTTTGAAATTAGGCAAAAGCTGTTGCAATAATTCCTTGACCTTATCACGGTCGGCAAGCTGAGCCTGCAGCCCATTGCGATTGACAAAATGGAACGTCGAACTATTTCCATCGTGGAGCACAACTTGAAGTTGAACCTTTGGCTTACCTTCGGGTGATATTTTTTGCACTGTAACAAAAGAAAAATTTCAAGATAAGTAGATTATTTCTTTGAATAAACTAAAATAAATCTTCATTCCTGGAATCTTGAAGGTCAAAATTTTGGTACCTACATCGATACACTGGATACCTACACACACACACACAAATTCATTTTTTATTGTAGACCAAATTTCACAATGGACTTTTTCAGAATTTACTTAACCCACATTCCACTTAAAAAGAAGATTTATATCCCACATGCTCGCCGCATGAAACTTACTTTTTATATCGGCAAATCGATGTGATACAGCCACTGTATCGCGATGTTCAGCCATCCAGGCGAGGCGTTCGTTCATTACGTAAAGCGTGCCATCGCCCTTTTTGAAGCGCACTTCGCCCATTTGAAGCAACACATCCTCACTGCTAGTGGTCATGGTTCTTTATTTTCCGCTGAAAATTTTGGCCAAGAATCACCGGAGCAAACAGAAGCAGCAAATCAATCTCAGTAGGTCCAATCAATGGGTATTCCAAAGCCTTACAGATCAATGAATTCCCTAAACACACAATATAGAAACAGAAGAACAGTTTAAGCACTAAATTCTATATTAATTTTTAAAACTTCATATGTAGGTAGTTCGAGGTACCTATGCGGAAACCTTGAATTCCTTTACATCTTCGAAAAACACATTTAAAACAAAAATATTCATAAAATTTTCTATTTCCACCAAACTACCCAAAGCTTATTAATGTTCCTTAAATAAATTCATAACAAAATATTAACAATAAAATAGAAAATTTAATAAAAATCCCTAGAGCACTTCTAGAACGAACCTCTATACGAAGGGCAGCCATTTGCAAATTGCATATTTTTTGATAGAAATGTCAGACGTGCTGTCAAACGGTAGTGGAGCAACGTTTCCATAGCGTCTCTTCTCAAGTAACTGAAATTGAAAAAGAAGAAGAGGCGAAATTGGAAATTTTTACTACGAGAAATGCATAAACAAATGGGTTTTTAGGAAAAGCGAGTGAGGGAAGGGCAAATGAAAACCGTTTGTTTGGCAGAGAAGAGAAAATATGCGCCAGCGCGCTCTCTTTTGTTTGAAAAGATACACAAAATCAGCTGTTTTTAAATGTCAAGGGAACCAGTGGAATTGGTAAAATGGAGCCTAAGCGACAAAGCTACAAGATGTGAACGAGGATACGTTCCGAGAGTTGAGTATATATGATGTTTAAGGGAACGTAAATACTACAAGAAAACATCATTGACATACAAGATAATAAAAGATTAAAAGTTTTTTTTGTTAACCCTTAAATTGATAGTTGGAAAAATATATATGTATGTGATTGATTTTCAAGCGAGAGAATTTTTTTTCTTCAAAGAAATAAAACACATCTATTATTATTTCTTATGACATTTTGATAATAAAACTGAACAAAACTAGCACACGAACAATTTGAGAGTCAAAAGTTTCAGTACATTTTACCCTTAACTTGTAAAATGGCTTTACGTCATCATTCAAGTTGGTGTTGCCTTTATTTAAAAAAGTTTTGTAAGGTCGTCTATTTAAATATTTCGAATAATGGACTCAATTAACGCATGTTTTAATCAAGACGTAAAAAGTGTAGATTATGCTTAAGTAATACAATTACATGTTATATACAATCCGTAGTTCGTTATAATATTTCGTAATTTCATGAAAAGAAAGTAATGAAAAGTCTAACAACTAATAGACAACTTTAAGGCAGTCATGAAACAAGTATGTATGCAACTAATACTTGTACTAGTTTTTAAATTTTAATGTTGCAAATTAGTTTTATAAAGATTATGTTTTGTTTCGTAAAACTTGCAGTTGTTACATTGTCGTTTTTTTTTTTTTTTAAGTTGATAAAAAAGTTGTAAAGATGTTGTAGCTAAGTTTTTATTCTTTGGAGTTTGTTTGCTTACAACTTTGATGTTACTAAAACTACAATGTAACAATTTCTTCTTACAAATTTAGTAACTTACTTGTAATGACCAAGAAATTGTTGCATGTGTGTTCTTAAAACGATTTTGAGACTTGGAGCAACTCAACTCATTTTAGTAAAATAAATGTCGCGGAGAGAGTTCTGCTTTTGACCTCGCAACGTTTCTACGAGTTAGCATTGCAAGTATTTATTTAATATTCTATTAATTTAGCGTTAGCTATTTATAAATAATTTTAATACAATGTTATTGACCCAGTAGTGCTTGTGTCAGAAAAGTTACGTAATATTTCATCTTGTTATGATACTATATTCTGCATTCTTTTTAGATATTTATAATTATTTCACATTGAATTGCTATTTATTAGTAAATTTTAATCAAAAATAGCAGAATAGTGAAGGATTATGTTAAACATTTAATTGATTTGTGCAATATTCCTAGTGACAAAGATCAAAACATTTTTCATATTTCATTTATAAATTATTATCAATATCAATGTTCGTTGGTTATATTGAACCACCAATCACCATAACTCGATGACATCCGAATTGTTATAATTATTAGAATGTTCAATATTCTTTTGTGATGTCTGAGGGTGTTCAGTATTTTTGGTCTCATCTCACGCAATTGTGCTGCTTCCACGTCAATCAATAATGTTTAAGCTTTCAAGATTATAATATTATAGATTAGCTTATTATTGAAACCAAGAGTTTAATCGAAGTTTATCCGAATCAATCTTTCAACTGAATTCGTAATACAGAAGTGCTTTACAAAGTGTCAGGAATTCGGCGTAGATCAACCATTATTGATTGATTTTTTTTAAATATCGCTCATCAATTTTCTTAAATGATTGTCCCTCCTAATCATTGCTTATTCAAAGAACAAAATTGAAGCATTATTTCCATCATGTGTAAAATTAAGAGCAAAAAAAAGTAATCATACGTCACCAAATCCCAATTTGATATTCGAATGAAGCCAATATTTACTCTGATTTTTGGACTAGTTAAGTACAGTTTTCTTCCCGCAAGGAAATGAAAGAACAACCATTTGAATTAAAAGACAATTTTTTTTATAAAAATATAAAGTTTTATTAAAATTAAAAAAAAATAAATAAATAAAAAATTAAATTAAAATTCAATGAGTCAAAAATTATTTGATAAGAACTTTACAATTTCGTAATTTTCCTTAGCATCATTAAAATTAAAATTTTAAATAAATGCAATTACAAGACAATATGTATTAATTCAAATTTACAATGTTTTCTTTAAAATACATATTTTAACTTTCATAAGTACAAGTTCTTATTATAATTTTTATGGTTTTTAATCGTATTCGTTTTCAAAGTGATTTATTGTTGTTTCGTATAAAAAAAAGTTTATTTATGCCTGCTGGCGTCTGAAGCCAGAAAATGTTATATTATTATTTTATATTATATAGGGACTAATGAGTAGTCGTTAACAAAGCCAATATTTAGCGAATGTTATATTTGCAAAAATTGATTTTCGGATTTAAAAAATTCAAAATTCAATAGTTAATTATTTGATTGATTGTTTGTTTGATTGATTCATGCAATAAGCATAAAAGATTATTTATCACTTTAGGAATTTCCCGAATACATTTTGAGAACGTGAGAAATCTAAAGGACTCTTAGCCAGACTCAACAGAAATTATTCGAAAAGAAAAGTTTTCAGAGAAAAATATTTACGACAAAGCAAGCTCTATCTAAACTTTTTTCTCTGAGAACCAAACCTTGGGAAGTTTCTGTATCATCGAACTAAAAATTACCTAAACATTTTTCAACCTCAATACAATAGAGGAAATTCAAAAAGCAATGGGTTTTGGGGACAAAGTCCCCGGATCCCTTTTGTACACCCAAAATGCAACTCTCAAATCCAAGGCTTGGGTATCCGGGATAAACGATGAAAAACCGAGATTAATCAATGTTAATGCCAAATAGCCTTCCTTCAAGAGTCGATAAGTTATAAATCAGATGTGCAAACGGGGGTGAGTGATTCGTAGATGTCGATACATAGAGAGAGGCTTCAATAATAAATAATTATATATATAACAATATTGCTATGGCTATATATGCAATTATTTATTACAAGGCTATAAGCTAGGCTGAGAACACAATCCATAAGGCGCAAATAACGAAGTAAAAACTTTGAAAGGAACCAGTACAAGTACGGATTCATTTCTAACTTTAAACTTCGTCATCAATTCCACACGGACTCTTATTCTCTGAAAAGCTCATAGCTCGAATCATCCCTCTATGTAGATTCCACTCCGCACTCGAGTTCATTTGGTTTTGCCTTTCGGCGAGTGTTCTAAAAGTTCTTTAGGTCTCAAAAAGAGAAACATTATTTTCTAGATAATAGTTCTAGATGGCTATCCTAGAAGAGGCGTAGCCCAAAGCTGGCGTTAATTTGCCAGATAATTGATTAAATTAGTTTTTGGCGAAATCAAAATTACATCCAAAAGAACACTCAGGTCATAAGGTTTTTGAAAATTTTAAAGTCACTACAATGGCGTCTGGAAAACGTTTCAAACCCCTGACGAACTGGTTTTCCAAGAAGTTGTTTTGAAAAGCCAAGTGCAAATAGTCGTATTACCTACTATACCTAGTACCAATTCCTACTTAATCTAGAATATTGATATACCTAGCGTCGTCGATGATATTTAATTATCTTCGTCTGACCTCTTCTTGCGGCAGTTTTCGACAGTGTGTCCTCTGTAGTTGCAGTGGGAACAGCGCTTACCACCACCACTTCCTCTTTCTGTTGATGGTTTTGGTCCTGGAGCTTCGTAAGCTTCGGTGTTGTTATGCTCGATAATTCTACCCTTCTCCAGCAGATCACGGAATGTCTTAACATCATGACGAGGAATGTGTTTGCGATAGTTCACATGTAACAATCCATAAATAAGATCTATCTCAGTCTCCTCGTTGTGACGACCTTCAGGCAATTGTGCTAACAACGCCCGTTTTTGACACACAAACGTGTCTATAGCCGTACTAGCGTCTTGGCTCGACTGAAAGATCTCCATGTAGATCTGGTATGCTGGTTTGGTTGGTGAGAAATGGCTGCGAATGAGTTCGATGGCTTCGCTCCAGGTCTTTGCTTCCCTCTTCACACCTTGCCACCATGTAGATGCAAGGCCGTAGAACAACAAAGAAATACCACGCAATGCGTCTTCATCGTTAATGTGCTCAATTTCTTTGTAGGTTTCCATTGAGGTGATGAATTGCTCGACAGCATCGTGGTCTCGTTGTCCTCCGAATCGGGAACTGCAATTGGTAAAGCTTCCCTTGGATGGTGTTGCTGTCTGTGCTGCAGCAGCTGTAGTATTACCAGCTAAAGCTGCAACTCTAACTGCTTCAATCAACTGCTGAAGTTGTTCTGTGGTCATTTGCACTACCGACATGTTTGCACTTTCGATTATTTTTTATTTTATAGAAACAACTTAAATTTATAATTCACTTTGATGATGTCAGAACAGAACAAAGCCAATGTGTGTCTGGCGAATGTCTGTAGTCTGTTATTCGAATACGATACGAATGAGTACTCGATTGAAGAGAGACTAATTTGGGATTCCATCAATGAGGCTTTTATATGGTTGGATTTTTTGAATGTATTTGCTATGGTGGTGAAATCGTTGAGTTTGTGTTTATGAAATGACTACGTACATATACGTATATAAACGTTTTATTTTGATTTAGTATAGGATAGGAATAGGCGAATAGGAAGGTATGTAGATAAAATATATTTACATATGTATTTACAAAAGCTTTTCGAGATAAAAAATAACATCATGACGTCAGTATAATTAAACTCTTCTGTATAGGGTTGTATAGTTTCATTAGTTGAGTTTCCTAAGAAATCAATTTTTGTGAATCATAGATTTTTTTTGTTTGTTGTTTCTAAAAGTTAATAAATTTATAAATTGTAAACATGCATAGGTACATATGCAAAACTCAAATTTAGATGTACAGTATCTATCTACATATGTAGCTATCTCAAGTGCAACTGATAAGTAGGTAGGTATTTCTACTTACATATTTGTGCCTAATAAAACCCCTGATGGAAAACCTTCTTCATGGTTAACTCGGGATCGATTAATCTTGGGACTACTTTTACTAAATTTTACAAAATTTTACTCACTATTTAACTACATTATGTATGTATGTACCAATGTATGTATGTATGTAAATGAATAAAGTTTGACGAATAGATTTTAGTACCTACCTACCTACTTTTACTTTGAGTATTGGTATGGTACCTATTCTATAAAATGTATGATTGGCAGCCCTAAGCGCCAATGCCCCCAATTGTATGTAAAGTGCGTATAACTGTTTATCTGCACCCGAAACCAATAAATTATGTTATTAAATAACAAAAAATGACACCATTGATTCGCGAAAAGCAAAGCATCATAGAATATTGAGAGTGAGTTATTATTTTTTTTATTCATAAATAATAATTAGGTAGGCAGGTGGACTATAAAATATAGGTAGGTTTCAACCAATTCTGCCATACCTACATATTATGTATCTGTCATTATTTTTGTTTACAAATTGTTTAAAAGACTCTCAACGTTAAAGATACACACATATAAATACATAGGTACATATGTACATAGCCATACGAACCTTAACTATTGTTGTTTTGTTTCTGTTGTGAACCATCAAAATCTATGGTTCAGATTTTAATAATCGAAGCATTTAATTTATTTTTATTGTTTATGAGTTGAATATTTTTGTATAGGTATTTTTTTTTATTGATAACATTTTATAAATCACAAATTGTACCTTACCTACTTTTATGTCATTCTTAAGGGATCTTTATTAATAAAAAATTGCAAAAGAGAAGTCACTTTTTGTAGTTTTTCAAGAGAACATCACTTTGTTGGTATTAAGTCGACTTTAATTTTTTAGTGGGTAGATAAGTAGGTACCTACTTATAGGTACCCATCTTAATCTTCCATTTTCTGAAACCTACCTACCGATTGTAGGTTATAAATATGAGCCTATGTACATTAAATGTATGCTATTAATTACATAAATGCAAAAATTATATGCATGTTTATGCATGCTTTTGAATAAATTTCAAAAGATTGCTTAAACAACCGTTATTTCTAGGTAGGTACCTAGGTATACCTACATTTTCTTCTGTCTCGATGAAGTTTTGTTTTTATTTTTGTTTTGCACACACCGCATAAACAAAATCTGCTGAGTGAATAAAAAAAGCCGGCCGGCTAAAAAGTGACGCTATCGCTCCACATTTATGTATAAGCTTTTATTTGTCTGGCTGTACTTTTATTTCATTTGGGCAGTCTTTTAGTAAATGTATGTGTTGAATGTACACATTTAAAATAAAAGCTTTTGAGCAGCAACAACATACATACATATGTAAGTATGTTTGTATATTTAATTTTCTGTGGTTTCTCTTTCGTTCAGTTAACAGTAATACCTAGCTAGTGAATAACGAATAAGTTTAATTGACCTTGATATTGAACTATGAATGAAAAATAATGAATCATGTTTGTGAAGCAAATGAAGGTACATATTTGTTCATGTCTACATATGTACATATGTAATGTATGTGCATACAACTATCGCCATAAAATTATAAGTAAATGATTATACCTAGGTAAATGACTTATGCTCATTTGATGAAAACATTACTTAAATAGGGTAAATACACTTATAGTCGTGTTTTATTGGTAATCTTCATCTAGCACAATATCTAATACAAATTCTAGAAAATACTCTGTTCACTGTGTGTATTTAAAAAATAAACATATACATACATATGTAGTACCACTTCATTTCCCAGGGGAGTTGAAAAATGCATGAAAATGTAGATCGAGTTCAAATAATCAGTGAACCGCATTCTAAACCGTGTTGATTTAGAGTTTTTGAGTTTTCCTAACAACTGAATTTGCAGAAAAACTTTGGAAAAAGGCGGATTTATAGTTCATAGTTTGATTGCATTCGATTATAATATGGGAGAGCACAAACTATGGAAACAAGTTGCCAGCAACTTTAAGGGCGATAACAAAAATAGTGGTTTAATATTTTATTTAAATTATTATAATATGTAGGTATACAATCAATTAAAAAGCCATTTATTTTTGGCGTAAAAAATCCCTTTATTCAATAACAAAAAGTCAACTTAAAATCGCCTGATTGGCGATGATTAGTAACGTACTGGGTACTATAACTTTCATCTACAATCAAAGATTTTTCTATGACTATGATTTTTTATTCAAGAAGGAACTCCCCAAAAGTTATGCAAAAATTATCACTTTTAACTTTTTAAAAATCTTCAATTTATTATACTATATATTCGCTTATTGTTCTTTTGGGTTAATTTAAGGAACGAGAGAATTTTTCAGCTTATCTGGTTTTAAGCTACATTAATTCATTTGGCAATAGACACTGGAAGTTAAAAATTGGGATTTAAGCATTTGCAACATCCCAACAAAAAGTCAGAACTAATAAATTTAAGACAAGGGTTCGCCTTCTATTACAAATGACAAAGTTACTGTACTATTAGTTAATTTCAAAAAAATAATAAACCTGATTGAAAAATTGAATACGACCATGTACAATATTCAGCTTTTACTTTAAAGTTTAAACACATTCATTCTAAATATTGGTGATTGATAAAAGAGAACCTGTGCTTTTTGCTCTCTGTGTTCGGAAGTTTACATTTTTGTTTGACATACCTAACCTATCACATTTATTTTACTTAGGGTAATTATAATGATAAGTGGTGAAATTGCACTTTTCCAATGAATTTATTTAAATATTTGTAGATAAGGTTTTTTTTCAAATCTGTTATGAATTTAATCAATTACAAAATTAGCTTTGTGAGTCATACATAACACAAACTGTTAGTATGTCTGTACAAGAGATTGGACTGTTAGTGTCAAGTACTTAAATGAATATGGGGTGTAGGAAAACATTGAAACAATCAATGGAAAGAAGAACGCGCCCAATTTGAATTCCTTTTGAAATCAGAATTAAGAGATATTGATTTGAATAAATCACAGCGATTTCATATTTTTAAATTAAAAAGTCAAAAACATTAATTAATCTGTTAATTTGTTGTTACTTGGCACCTAATTTTTTTTACCCATAGGCGTTAAAGTTAGAAATGTTTGGGTTTTTTTTCATAAACGTCGGACTAACCTTATGTACTCGTAGATCTGTGTTGGACGTGTTCAAAAAGTCAGATTTGTGATCGGAATAATGCAGGCGCAAAGGAATAGCAGAAATTGTTTTCATTTCAAAAGCTCTATTTTTGACGTTGTCGTGCGTCGGGCAGCCATATTTGTTTGACTGCTGAAAAATCGATATTTGAAAAACGGTTTAACATGTAAATCATGAATGTTTAAATACATATACATATGTATATGTATTATTTTTTTTTTGATTGGATGGCCTCAGATGAAATGAATAAAAAAAACAAACATCTGTAGCTTTTGAAGTTATTGGCATAAAAAAAAGAAATACTTAAGTAACCTGGTAAAGTTTTTCTTTGAAGGCCATTTCGAAATTTTATCAGTCTTCTATGAAAATTGTACCTACTTAAGCAATCCTGAAGACATTCTGTAAACTGAGAGTCTCCAATAGGCGTTTTTCTTTTGTAATTCAGAGCAGAGCCTGAACTGTCAAACAAAGAATTGTGTTTCTTTTTTAGCTCTGAACGTTCAGAGCATCAAATTTGCGTTGTTTTTTTTTCGTTCTGAACATGTTCTGAGCTTGTTCAGAGCGCGCTCTATGAGCTCAGAATAAAATAACTGAGCAGACTGAGTTGAATTTTGTTCAGAGCTTGTTCAAACGATGTTCTGAGCATACTCGATATATAATAAACAATTTTTAATTTTTAGTTAAATGTTTTTTTTATTTTTAATACAAATTTTATCACAACTTATTTATTACAATATTTATTTTTATAAAAACGAACGAAGCGTTTCGGAATAATTATTCCATCATCAGGTTTTTGACGTTTTATTTGTTTTGTAAATTAGCCATTTGTTGTCATTTTAGTTTATATTGTCTGTCTCTTTTTGTCTTATGTAAATTTTGAGTGCTGTGTCATATATGTAGTATGTTTGTTTTTAAAGTTAGTTTATCATTTAGTAGTTTGTCTTGTTCTATTTTAGTTGCTTTATATATTTCGTATTCTTCTAGTGTGTCAAGTATTTTTCCTTTTTTGCATAGGTATGTGTAGTGGTGTGAAATTGGTATCGAAATTTGTGTAATTATGTTTATTGTTGATGAGGTGTAAAGCATAGTTGGATTTTGTATTTGGTTTTGGTAAATGTTCTTTGTATCTCTATCTTTGAAGCCAAACTTATAATAATAAAAAAATAAAAAAAAAGTCTACATAAGTTCACAAGGGATTGGTTTTAAACAGAATGGAAAACTTATGTACAAAGAAACAACGCATCTTAGCGACTGGGGATATTATTACTACCATAAGTCAAGCAAATAAAATATACTTGAACCATAAGAGCCACAATTTCCCAGGACCTAGTTAGTAATTTTATTCATATTAACTGTAGTTATTTAATGCCTTATTATTACTAACGCTTCTTTACCTAAATTTCCTTTTTTTTTAGCTTTCAACAAATCTATAAACTTCTCCACTCACTCCTTTAATGTACAAGCATAATAAAAAGATGTTCCCAAAAAAAACAAATCTCATCCTTTCCATATTTCGCACAAGCAAAACAATACACTTACAAATGTTATGCACACAAAAACAAATTGTGCATGTCCTTTTTGTTTGTTGTTTTGTACTTGTGCATTTAATATAAAACTCCTGTCTGATAACCATGAAAAAATCTTTTCTTTTTATTTTGCAAAAAAACAAACTTTCTCCTTTTTTCCCTACTTAAGGTCATAAACAAGCGAAAAAAAAAAAAAAAAAAAAAAAAAACAGTTTAAGTAAAGTTCAAGTTTCAAGGATTTGTATCCATCCATGGCATATTCCGACCAACCTACAAAATAAAATGAAAAGCTAAACAATTTCACCCGACGCGTCCCCATTTCCATATACAAACACAGAACGATGATGATTATGCTGAGCAACAACAACAACAAAACAAAAAAAAAAGACTTAAAGGAGCTTAAAACTATACGGAAAGATCCAGAGAAGCACTATAGAATAGACCCTATACTTGGGTTCGGGTTGTATGTGTTTCCTAATAGAGCAAGTAAGTATAGAAGTGGAAGGAGCAATCCTTGTGATTTCCTTGGGGTTAAATAAAAATAAAGCCACTCCAAACTCTACAAATCATCCGTGAGTGGTCCTGGTCGGCTATATAGAGTGATGCAAAACTACCTACTATAGATACTTTCTCCTAAAGGTAGCTTCAGCTCAGCTATACACTTCTCCAGTCAAGTCGGTATGTGATGGTTCCTATACTTTCTGCTTTTCTATGCGAAGATTATACCTATAGTTCTCCCAAAAGGTTAAGCCTTCCTCCTTTTCATTGAAATGCGAACTCCCTATCAAACCTATACTTCCACTTCCACTTCCATCTCCACCGCCTCCCACCCCCATTTCAATCTGAACAACTATTTATAACATGAATAATATCTTCGACCCTGTTGTTTTTGTTGTCTATGGTTTGTTCTTCCACTGTATGGATCCGATCCGGCTCGGCTGCTGCTGAAGAGAAGTTCTTTTAGTTCAGGATATGTTTGCAGTTGTTGGTTAAAATTGATGTAAATCCTTCAACTTCTGCCACTCCCACCACCTACCACCCTACCATCCACCTCCCAATCTGTACTTACTTACTTAAACTATGCATGAAAAGTCTTGATATAAATTATTTACCTCCCTACTTCAATATTGGAAAATTGAGTGTGGGATAGAGGGTGGCGACGACTACGTCGAGAACGGCCAACATGGAAACGAGTGGCTGGCGAGGTAAAGGCGTTGGAAATCAATTGTTCTGGTACTCGTCCCGAGTTAGTTGTGCTTGTGGCCAGCTTATAGCTGCGCTACTATATCTACCTTTTATCAGAGACAGTCGTCCTCGTTCTCGTCGTCGTCGTCATCGTCATCGGATTCGTAGCCGTCGTTGTTATCGATGTTGCCCCACACCAAAGACAAAGAACTGTGGAAGCAATTGAATCGATTTGATTTTGGGATGCATCCAACCCTTCGAGTCCGTATATATATAACCAGCAATCTTTTTACTCCTTCTTCGTTTCGAATGGCTCAATCAGGAACAGTCACTCACAAGGATCCTTCATTTGAAATTGAATTATTGTGTTACGGTGAATAACAGTTAGGTCAAAGGATGCCTGATGCTCCCCCTTTACAGGTACAACCCATCTTCCCGGTCCATCGAAAGGATTCCTCTGGAACCTATTGCGATGAAGTGAAGAGGGATCTCAGATCTCATATAGAGTGAAACATCACCGACGACATACGTCTTTGTTTAAATGTATATACTTTATCATAGATGGCAGGTAATTTTAGACAAGGTGTACCTTGTTCCTATAACCTATACAACTGTATACGTTTGGACAATATTATGGACATGGAGGATGGCCAGTGGGCGAGCTACATATTTTTAAAATGTGTGTTTTGTTTTACCAAATGGCCTTTAAGCTCTTAATGTTCTTGGTCATAATGGAAGGTACATACATGGATAGTTGCGTCTAATTTTATTTGTGCAAAAGTTGAAAATTCTCTTCCATGAAATGGAAGAACTTAAAATTCAAAAATCCCATGCAGTGACTGAAATTTACGAAATACGAGTACAGGTTAAATCTAAGGTAACTGAAAATAGTAGGTACTTGTAGAATAATATTCCCTATATTAAAATAGCTCTGTGGTTTTGGAGAAGTTGGAAAGATATTTGAGTAAGAAGTATGCTTTTGGAATATTTTCTCAATGGAACATCGGGGTACCTTAAGGCAATCATTTCAAACCACTTTGGTAATCAACGATGTATTTCTCTCTAAATGCTCTACATTCTATTTGTGTACTATGATTTCTTCCTTAAAAAAAAAACACAAAAATAGATCAAACTTCGTTATTCAGAACGCAGACATTCATATACTTCGAGTCTTAGAGTTGGCATCGAAAAATGTAGTAGCTACGAGTAACAATAAGTTCCCGTGTTAAGGTAATCAACAAAGCCATCTGAGTATCACCTGTTGCAGTCCACTCGTAACCAAATTGATCTTAAGGTGTTGGTAGATCGTATAGCTAAT